>CM074288.1:6719882-7319882 GCA_037194245.1 Opsariichthys bidens
CTAAATAAACATAAAAAGCTCAAGAAAAGCTCAAAATAATAACCTAGTAAAACACAAAATAACAGCATTAAAACATGTAAAACGATGTTATAAATAAAAAAAAACCACATATAGCCTTCTTCGTCACTTAACGTTCCTCTATTTAATATCTATAAAGGATAAGTTCAATACAGCAACCCTTTTTCTCAGGATAACCAAACGTTATAATCACTTTATTTTGTTATCATTTCAGCTAGTTAATAGTTTATTAAGAAAACCTACAATATTACAACAAGATGGCATTCAAATGACAACAAACTTAACATTATAAAGGAGGCTTCGACGCAAAATGAAATCACTTTTTTTTTCCTTTTTTTATTCCTTTTGTTCAAATTTACATACAAAATAAGTATTGAACAAACAATATTAACTTACAAATCTCAAAGGCAGACATAAATGCAAAAAAAAACAATAAGTAACAGCAATGAAGTCTCAAATCAAATATACATTCAAGAAAGATAATAGGTAATAAGTAAATAAAATAATATATATAAAAAAAAAGTCTTTGCAAGGGGTAAAGAAGTTAAAGTGCACTTAGCTCATTGAAGAAACTGGCTACTGTAGAAGCTTTTTCATTTGAAAGGGTGCAAAGTGAAGCAGCAAAAATTTTAAGTTCATTAGTAAAATGAGGAAAGGACGGGGGTGTTTTCAAAAATCTGCATTTATGAATGAAGAATTTAGCAAGATCAAAAAGATTATTAATCAAGTGCTGTGAACAATCTTTCTTTAGTACACCAAACTTAATTTGTTTGTATTCAAGGGGGTTTACATATGTAATAATACATGACAGTTTACTGCACAATTGAGACCAAAACAACTTTGAATGATTACAATAGTAAAAAAATATGTTCAGTGGTTTCAATATCAGTTTCACAAAATTGACAAGAGTTTTCTCCGATATCAAATTTAGCTTTCAGAAATTCTTTAGATGGCAAAATGAAATCACTCATTTTTTTTTATATATATATATTATTTTATTTACTTATTACCTATCGTCTTTTTTGAATGTATATTTGATTTGAGACTGACTTGATTTGCATTTATGTCTGCCTTTGAGATTTGTAAGTTAATATTGTTTGTTCAATACTTATTTTGTATGTAAATTTGAACTTCAATTAAAAAAAAACAAAAAAAAACAAAAAACAAAATGAAATCACTCATTTTTATATATATATATATATATATATATATATATATATATATTATTTTATTTACTTATTACCTATCGTCTTTTTTGAATGTATATTTGATTTGAGACTGACTTGATTTGCATTTATGTCTGCCTTTGAGATTTGTAAGTTAATATTGTTTGTTCAATACTTATTTTGTATGTAAATTTGAACTTCAATAAAAAAAAACAAAAAAAAACAAACAAAATGAAATCACTTTTTTTGTCTTTAAACATCAGTTTCCTTTATTTTTATTTATTATTATTTTTTTTTTATTAATGCACAACAACATAAGAACATTGTCAGGGGATTACATACAAATACATAGAAAAAAAAAAAAAAGACAAGGATATAAACACTACATCTTTGGTATAAAAACATACAGACAATAACATATAGGGAAAGCTTTTAAACCCATGTATTTTCTTTAAGCATTTCTTCATAATGTTTTAAAAACTTAAGGGATTTTTTATTATTTATATAATGCAGAGATTTGAAAAGTAATGTTAATTCAGTTTTGAAATACGGATAGGATGGGATATTATTTGAAAACTTTTGTTTATGAATAAAGAATTTGCCGTATAAGATGAAGAAATTAACAATGTATTCAAGGGGTCTATTTTTATCATCAATATAATAGAATATAATGCCTTTTAGACTGAAGGAAGAAATAACATTGTTAGAATAGAAAATATAGGAGCCAAGATTGGACCAAAATTGTTTGGATATAGGGCAATCATAAAACAGATGTGCAAATGTCTCCTCTGCTTGTTTACAAAAAGAGCATGAACTGTCAATATCAAGATATTTGGAAATATGAGAATTGACAGGATATATTTCATGTAAAATTTTGTAACGTACTTCTTTAGCTTTGTTTGATATGCAGTATTTTCCTGGTAAAAGCCATGCCCTTTTCCAATCTATATCTTCTACCAAAGATCTCCAATAGAATTTACCTCTAGGAGAAATTTTTTTCTTGAATTGAAAAATCTGCCGTAAATGCCTATTGGTGCATTTCTTGTCCAAAGGATCAATTCCATCCAAGAGCAAAGTAGATTGTATTGTAACTATTCTCCTTGGATTAGATAGGCAGTGGCTTTTAACAAGATGAATTAACCCAGGTGAGATTGCATTAACCACTGTGTTAAACTCTTTTGGAGGAACCGGGAAATTGTGGAAGGTCATAAATTGCTCATCAGTAAGTTATCAAAGAAGGAGAGAATACCATTAATATTATTTTGGAACCACCTGGGGAAAAATAAGGATCTATTTCTGACAGTGATATCACTGTTATTCCATAACACTGTTTTATGTGGCGAAAAACTGCGAACAGAACACAGCTTCCAAATGAAATCACTCCACATGAGTGTTTGGCTGGGCGTGACGTCATTCTAGTGCGACAGTTGCTGCGGTGGATGGCGCCATCCTCTTCACAACGTGAGCGCTGTGTTTAGGGGCGACTGCGAACTGTTTTCAATCTCATCCGGCATTGACAAATTTTGCGGAAGGTATGTCAACCAGAACTTCAGCTTGAGGGGATGTGTTAGTGTCTCATAACCTCTCCAACACTTCACTCTGCTCCGTAGGCCGACATGCGTGACAGTAGAGCATATTAGCCACCGAGCTACATAATAGTTGTTTCTCTGCTTTTTGTTCGTGTGTGTATACTTCATATCACTGCTATGAAAGCATATTCTAACAGTCATGATCCTAATTCGCTTCATTTAGACGTTATTTTAGCAAATGGCAGTTTACAGCTCTCCCAGTGTGATTATAAGAATGATTGACATGTTTCCATATCGCCTAATCTTAAGCTGTAATTTTCGACGTAACGTTTTTTTTTTTATTTCACAGATCATGTGTAATGTTTACAGTTTACGCGTTTCATTCACCAACTGGCTGAGAAGCTATAAGACGTTCATAATCATGCTGTAACAGTTCTGTATTCATAGTACAGATATTTCCAGATGCACGCAGACGTTCTTCATTCCAGATGTGTTGAGTTGTTGAGCTGCTCTTCATGGTTCAAGGTTGTGTAATGCACGATATGTTTTGGTTTTTGAGGAGCAGTCATTTAAATCTTCTCATGTCATCAGTGATTTGACTCTGACACAGTTTTTGTGGCTGTGTTCTAATGGCACAAATAGAGAATGTGTTGTATGTTTGTGTGTGCATTGTCTGACCTTTTTAGTGAGGGCAATTAAAGATTGATATATCAGCCACACTTTTAATTATTTAATGATTGATTTGGAGATGATCGGCATCGGTTGATGACCATGTTGCTCATTTGGTCACTGAACAGGAGTTGTAGTTTCTGTCAGTTCCAAAATCTAACAATAGCCTATTGAATGGCATTAAAACATTCAGTTTTCATTTTTGTAATGTATCGTAGAATATTGCGCGTATAGTGTGTTTGATAAGTACATTTAATATCAGGAATTTTTGTGATTCTTATTTATACTAACTTTGGGGTCTGTAAGATTATTATTATTATTATTATTATTATTATTATTATTATTTTTTAAACGAGTCAGCAAGGCTGCATTTATTTGAAAAAAAAAAAAAATACAGTTAAAACAGTAATAATGTGAAATTTCATTTTTTTTATTTTTTAATGTATTTTAAAATGCAATTTATTCTTGTGATGGCAAAGCTGAATTTTCAGCATCATTCTTTTATGCTGGTTTGGTGCTCAAGAAACATTTCTTATTATCAATAGTTCTGCTTAATATGTTTTGTGGAAGCCATGCTACATTTTTGTCAGGATTTTCTTAATTAATATAAAGTAAAAAGAATTTATTTTAAATATAAATATTTTATTAAATTAGCTTGTAAAAGATACTGATATTGTATATAAACATATTCTTCTTCTTCGGAGTCAAATTCTAGACCTTAAAGCTACAACCACCAAACTCTGGTAATACCTTCAGACTGTTCTGGCTTATTGTGCTATATCTTTTCAGACTTATCAGACTTACGGTTTTCTTATAAATAACGATTAAAACTGAGTGAGTGTTTTCATTTTTTTTTTTTATGGGGACATTCCATAGGCATAAAGGTATTTATACTGTACATTCTGCCCCTCTACTCTACCCCTAAACCTACCCATCACAGAAACTGTTCTGCTATTTTAGATTTTCAAAAAAGATAATTCTGTATGGTTTATAAGCTTGTTTCCTCATGGGGACCAAAAAAATGTCCCCACAAGATCAAAATTTACTAATATTACTATACTTGTGGACATTTGGTCCCCATAACGAAGGGAATACTCACTTACTCACTCACTCACTTTCTCTCACACTCTGTCTCACACTCTCATATACTCAATCTCTCTCACAGACTCACTCTAGCTCTCTCTCTCTCACACACACACACACACTCACTCTTTCACTGTCACACACACACATACACACACACACTCACTCACACTCTCACACTCATTTCACTGTATCATTTCACTCCCTCACTCTCACTCATTAACACTCATTAACTCAAACTCTTTCAGTCACATACTCTCACTGTCACTCACTCACTCACACTCTTTCTCTCACGCTCTCATACACTCAGTCTCTCTCACAAACTCACTCTCTAGCTCACTCTCTCTCACACACACACTTTCACTCTCACTCTGTCTCACACACTCACACTCATTTCACTGTATCATTTACTCACTCACTCATTCACTCACTCACTCACACTCTCACTCATTAACTCAAACTCATTCAGTCACACACACACACACTCACTCACTCACTCACTCACTCACTCACTCACTCACTCACTCGCATACACTCACTCTCACTGTCAATCACACTCACTCATGCTCTTGCTGTCACTCACTCACTCTCACTAACACTGTCCCTCTCTCACACACACTCACTATCACTCACTCACTCACTCACTCTCTCACACACACACACACACACACACACACACTTCCACTTCCACTCACTCACACTCTCACTGCCACTTACTGTCTCTCACTCACTCACTCACTCATTACACACACTTTCACTCTTTCTCTCTCTCTCACACACACACACACACACATTCACTCATTTACGCACTCACACATACTCGGACACACTCTCATTAACATTCTCTCTCACTCACTCTCACCCTCACTCACTCTCACTTAAACACTAACTCACAAACACACACACATACACATACACACACACACACACACACCATGCACTCTCCCTCACTTTCTCTCTCGCACTCACTCTCTCTCTCACACTTACACTCTCACAGTCACTTACTGTCACACTAACTCACTCTCTCTCTCTCGCTCATTCACACTCACTCACTTGCACTCTCACTCTTTCACTGTTACACTCACTTCACTGTATCATTTACTTTCACTCACTCACACTTAGTCACTCACGGCCTGTGGGGACATTTGGTCCCCATAAAGTTGGGAATAACCGCCCACACACACACACACACATTCACATTTACACTCTAACAGTGACATTCACACTCACTCACCCTCATTAACACTCTTCATTAACTTACTTGCACTCACTCACACTCCTCACTCACTTCAAACTTTCAAACTTTCTGGCTAGTCTTTTCAAACCAACTTAAAGTTTGTCTATGAACTTTACTCATCGAGTTGTTATTCCCATCACTTTAGCTATTTAATGCATTTTTTTTCCAGCATTGTTTTTTTTTAAACTGTATGTATAATGCATATAGATTTTGTATAATTAAATCTGTTTCATATGTTCCTGCCTTGTAAATCATTTTGTTTATTCAGAAGACATGTCAGGTAATGACTGTCAGTGGAGAGACATTTTGTCCCCTCGAATGATTTTATCGCTTCCACCAGCAAGGGCTGACCGAGCCTTGAAGTTGACCTCATGTCAGATTTGCCTATTGTGGCTTTGTAATGTTTGACATATATAGGCTACTACTGATCACAGCTTAAATGTCATGTCTTAAGGGCCAGTGAAATATGCCACTATACATATAGTGAAATATGTCACTATACCTCAAATCCATATGACATTCTGCACAAGTGCCTGTACCCAGATTGTTTGACCTTTTTTGTTGGAGTAAATAATTGTTTCCTGTGCTCTTCTGATGTAGTTGAGTCCTTACACTGGAACGAACACATCTCACCTGCCACCTTCCGCTTGAAACACCTTTGAACACGCTTGCAGTGTAGTTGCACTTATCGCTCTAATAGCTATGAGGTTATACTTCAAGCATTGATGCTTACAACCATGTGGTCTGTTTGCTGCACAGGAGACAAATGCTTGTGAGTTCATAATTGAAAATGCACAGCATCTGTGCTTTATTTACCAGTCATTAAAAATAAAAATTGGATGCATTTCTATCACAGCATGGATGTCATTTGAGTGGCTACATTCTGTTTGTCCACGAGATGGGAAATCTCTAAAGCCATCTGCTGTACTTTGGCATTATTTAGGACAGGTCTTTGAAAAACATTGTAATTTATTTTTTTTTGCTTTGCACCAATAGGGGGCAGAGTTGCACAGCAAAGTTTTTCCCAACTTGATGTTGTTGTTATTATTATTAATTTATTTGAGTAAAATAAAATATGCAGACTTCACTATAGCAATAAAAATAGCTCAAGGTCAAGATTTTAGGGATAATTGACATTACTGTCACTTACCCATCTGGTTAGTGGTTCTGAACTTTGTGATTGTGAATTCTGCCTAAGGAAGTTACAAATGTACTGTGTGTGTGTGTGTGTGTGTGTGTGTATATACACATATATATATATATATATAAAATACTTATAATAATGATTAATGATTTGATATTCTGATAAACATACTAATCCTTATTAAATAGTTCCTTTTCTGTATCAGTGTAACTGGCTTTTAATCTTATATAATGTATTTGTATCTTACTAAATTTAGTTTTTTTTTCTTTTACATTAACTACCAGGTTGTAGTTATTGTGTGATAGATGGTAAACTCTACTTATTTGAAGTATTTTCATAAAGTAAAGGACTCTGGAGGGTAGCATTGTTAACTTTTATTTTTCAAAAAGCCGGTCTAATAAGATGATAAATGAGCCGTATCGTGTGTTCTGTTTGTGTCTGCAGCTTTACCTAATGGACATCCAGAGTGCCAGCTCGGTGGTGCTGCAGGCTTTGACCCAGGCCACCAGTCAGGACACAGCTGTGCTCAAGCCTGCAGAGGAGCAGCTTCGCCAATGGGAGACCCAGCCTGGCTTCTATTCAGTGCTGCTGGTGAGAGTCTACTCCGTACAGCCACAAAATGAGCAGTTTAGGGGCACGATAGATCAAAACAGGAGTGAGGCCAGAAATGTTCAAGTGGATAGGCCTTCATAAAACAAACAGGGTGGGGAAAAGGGTAGAGTATGAAAACAGCATGCCACATTTCCAAGAAAAAATATAGCACAGCACAGTTTTAAGTTCAAAGTTTCAGCAAACATCAACATATAAATAAACTTGGGCTGTAACAATTAATCGATATAATAACCGGTAATGAAAATCAACGATCAACGACAAGGATTGTCATTATCGATTAGTCGGGTCTGCCCACCGTGCTCGCAAAACTTCTGCCAGTCTTGTCAAATTACAGCACTGAATAACGCATTTCAATGGACATTTCTATGTGCGTGATCCAAACTGCCCAAAACATAAGAACTCTTTATTTTAACCTTCAAGCTAATGCATTGGCTCCGTGTTTATCATGGTTTAAGGTTTAAAAGTCAATATGTCATTCAAGTATTTTATGGGAGCAGTAACTGTAATGCATGTAATTGAGTAAATGTAAGAAGTTTCTGTTATTTACAAGGGTTAAAGAAATGACAGGAAGAGGTTATGTGTGTGTTCCCACAGAACATTTCTCTCGCCTGTTGGTTAACACTGAGTTTGTTTTTGATTTTCTTTATTATCTTTATTATTATCTTAATTTTTAATGTAGAGATTTAAACTATATTCACTATATACAGTGCTTTCATTGGGTGGCGGTGGTCTAATTAATCAATTTAAGGTTTGTGCCACATCTGCCCTGAATAACAGTCAATGCATTTTTTCAGGTAATATTGTTTGAGGCTTTTGCCTTCTTATTTCTCTGATACGTTTCAACTGGGGCAGGTGTCCAAAACCTAATTTCTTGGTCATTTATCAAGCAAAACTAATTTGCACGTTATTTCAGAATTCAACTGATGTGCTGCCACAGATCTATATTGACTGTTTGACATTGATTTGAAATGTGGCATATGCAGTAAGATTGATAATGATTTGATTTTTGTACTGATGTCAGACTTGTCAATCGTTTGATTTGAATACCCTTACCTGTTGGTTTGTCCAAAATTCCAAATGGGGAAAAAAAATAAAAAATAAAATGAAATCATTTTAGTAAAGACACTAAATTGTTTAGGATTTCGGTCATATCGCCTACCCCTAGAGCTAGACACTAGAGCCTGCAGGATAATTACTTTCCTCTGAGAGAGATTGAATAATCGTCTTGGCTTGAGTACAGGCCACCATTACACAAATGTCTGATCCTTGTCCTCCTCCTTCTCTTCTAACCTGCCTATATACAACTTTATATATATGTCTATATAAATAAATAATCTATATAATAAGTCTTATTATGTAGATTATTTATTTATATAGACTATTTATTTATATAAATAAATAGACTTATTGGTTATCTGTATCGGTATTTTTCGTTTCGTGCATCCCTATATATCCCTCAAGTACTTAAAATTGAAATGATTAAAATAACATAAGACATGAAAGTATATTGCATTGTAGAAATGACCCTTGTTGTTGTCTTATTATTATTATTATTATTATTATTATTATTTTTAAATCTTGGCTGCTGGGCTGTGACATTGAGGGAGATTTTGTTGGAGGCTGATCTGTGCTCTGCACTGAGGGGTGATCCACCTGAGCTACGGGCCGACATCCTCACCAGATGGCCATTAGCTCTCATGACTCATTTTGCAATTCATGCCATGCTACTCTTTTATTTATGAGCACTTTTATTACAAAATAAGAAATGAAGCTTTTTAAAGCAATGAAGTATGCAACCGTTCTTAGGGGACGTAAAAGAATTGCCAGTAATGAAGAAACAAACAACGGTGGTTTAAGTGGTCCAGTAGGGCATTGACTCTGCATACTGAATCCAAATAATTTTCATAATAATATGCATTTCATGCAATTTATTTTTTTTCGTCCTCTGCACTGGCACATGGGATAATTTATTTAAAATGCGAAATTAATATTTTACACTCCATACTGGTTGCAGATGAATTAGTAATGATCTTTGAGCTGCACAGAGGTTAAATGCTTCTGAACGCGGGGCGTGTAAATCTGTTACATGTCATGGCCTATCTCCTTACAAACAGCCTGAGTTGTTTTTATCTTTAGAGGTAAACCTTTCCAGTTTTTTGTCAGTTATGGCCACCTTTCAAATTTGAAGAAGGGCAGATGGGGAGGACATTTAAACCGTTTTGTTGTGTTGACAGTGGGGACATGGTATTTTTCGGTTTGAGCTTTTGTTGGCAGGAGGAGCAGAAGGGTGGTTCGGGACTAGGGTCTGTACCAGTAAATGAAATTTCACCATTCTTGATATAATTTTGCGTTTAAAGTTACCGTGAAATCAAAATGAGGAATGTTTCCCTCCACCTATTTTTATTTGCATTTTGGGATATCACGCAAAAATAAACAACAACAACAACAACAAAAACGCTCACGGAAAAGATGCACTTAAATTATAAAAATGCGCTCAATTGAGGCATGTACATTTTTCTTTATGCGATAAGAAGACACACTTTGATGGAAGCAAATTCACCAAATAAATGCACAACAAAAAACTCACGTGACTTTGCTTCAGCAGTGGCTGTGATTGGATAACTGGACTAACCTGCAGACTCATGTCAGTGCACAGCATCTCAAATGATGGTTGATCATTCTGAAACGTCTGAGCCAAAGTTGTCTGTCATCAAAATGATTTGGTGTAATGACCGCCCAGAAGTGTCTCGTACGATTGCATTCCTAAACACCAAGCACCTGCCTCCGAACGCAATGATACAAGTGTGCTCTAAGAGGCAAGTCATTTGTGATGGAGCAAAGCCACAGTGGCTTCCCCAATTGCAGCAGCTTCCACTTTTTATTACAGATGTTTTGCGCCAGTTCCCAGGAAGTGACAGTTTTGTTCTCTTGAACACACGAGATGGAAAAGCTGCTTTATTTGCTAATGTTTTTTGCAATTTTCCATTTTTGTGCATAAGCTAAATTCACATCTTTGGATAGAAAACATTGCTATTGATGATTTTTTTTAATGAAATATTGCTGTATTTATTATAAATAGTGCTGTCAAACGATTAATCGTGATTAATCACGTCCATATTACAAGTTTCTTTTTCTACAGTTCTTCTTTTATTCGAGAAGCCGTTTCATATACGTCACAATAAGGGGAAAAAAAATACTATTGCAACTCACGGTTCATGCTGACTTGGATAAAACAAATATATGTATGTGTTAAAGGGTTAGTTCACCCAAAAATGAAAATTCTGTCATCTATTACTCACCCCCAGGGCCGGCTCTAGACACTTGGATGCCCTTGGCCAAATTTATGTTGGAGACCTCTCCTAATAAGATACTGAAAACAAATATTATTTCTTACCTTTATAACATCTGTTATTAAAATTTGTATATTTTATTTTTATATGGCCATATTAATTAAGGTAATCTCTTTATATGATAGCATCCCCAACAAACAAATGTGTTTTTTTTGTTTTGTTTTTTTGTAGTTATTTGTTCATTAATTTATTTACAGTAGCCTAACACACTCTACAGGACTACAGTAAAATTCAGTAAATAAACATCATTCCTTAATCATATTTTTGGACAGGATTTCCCCCTCCTATTGATCTTTTGCTGTGGCATAAATACCTCAAATATGTACTATACTTTTTAAGGCCAATTCACACCGCAAATGACAACGAACAAGTTGGCCGTTGGATTTAGAATGTTCTGAAAAATAACTGTCGTGTTCACACTGGCCCAACAGACACTGCCAAACGTTGAGTCAGTGAGAGTCATTAAATGGAGAATCCTGTTACCACAGTTTTACTATTACTAATGACTTTGCGTGTCATTCTTTGCCTGAAAAAATGGTGAGTTAAACGAAAGAGGCTGTGGGTGATCGACGGCGATTGACAGAACACGTTTATTTTTAGAATACATTACAATCGATCCAAAAGAGATGACAACTCGCACTCCTACATTACGAACTGCACTTCTTTGCGTGCCTGTTTTCGCTTTGCACCCCGCGAAGGATGTTTGTTTTGGCGTCATAATTCAATTCAAAAGTCAATCAGCTGCAGAAAAGTTTTCGTACTTTTTTTTATTCAGAAGATGGGACACACTTTGATACGGTGACAATAGTTGATTTCATTACAGTTGAGAGTCACTGTCAATTCATCTGTATCCAATATAAAAAGAGCCTAGTATTTTGACCCCCTATGTTTCGGTAATGGAGGCCCCTCCTCCATAACAGAGGCCCAAGGCCACTCCTTGCTCTGCCTATAGGTAGCGCCAGGCCTGACTCACCCTCGTGTCATTCCACACCCGTAAGTCCTTCGTTCATCTTCAGAACACAAATTAAGATGTTTTTGATGAAATCTGATGGCTCAGTGAGGCCTCTATTGCTAGCAAGACATTTAACACTTTCAATGCACAGAAAGCTACTAAAAACATAATTAAAACAGTTCATGTGCGAGCAGTTTTTGTGCTTGTTCAAGCCTAAACGAGCTTTACGAATCTTTTGTTGCTAATCAGTGTCTAAGATCTTGTATCAAACTGCCAAGGTCACATGAAGTACTGAAATTTCGAATGACTTATGACGTAACGAAGCCTCGTTTACTAAAATCGCATGACTTTAGCGTTCCTAACTACGAAGCAAAAGATTCGTGAGCTTCAAAGCAGTGTTTTGAAATCAAAAATCGAGCATATTATTGTGATGGCCATGTTAAGCTTGCAGGCTAAGAAAGGGAAATGCTTCATTTGAACAGTAATGTTCACTAATATTATCTGATAAATAATGTAAAGACATTGGAATAATTTTATGATAAAGAATAAATGCATTGTAAAGGGATTTATTGTCATTTCTATTTATGAAATAAATAAAGAGTAAATAAAACGGTACCCATACAAACGGTCCAAGGGGAATAGGATCTTGCACAACATGGTATTGTTACTTACACTTACTTTTTTATGCGATATCCAAAGGAATGTATGGAGACAAGTCTTGTGAAAATAGGTCAACCAGAACAAAAGAGAAATTTTGTTTCTAGGATTACGATTCAAAACTTATTAAACATCAGTGCATCTTTGAGCCATTGGTGGTCCTAGAGGGTTTGAGAGGCCAACTCTAAAATTGTAACAACTCACCCTACATTATCAGACTTTAAAAAAAAAAAGTCTATACAGCCTTAGGGCCACTTCATACTTTTGGGGGAAAAAACAAAACAAATCAACAACCCACAAATCTTCAGGATTTGCAAAAATGCCAGTTTCTGCTCTTGTGTGGTGTATGACTAAATCGTCTCTCGGTTTTTCAGAGAATGAGGTGTCTGTGGACCCTCAGGCCATGCCAGAACAACCCTTCTCGTCCCCTGAGGGGGGCTCAGCAGTACTCCTTTTGTCATACAGCACTGGCTATGGTGGTGTAGATGTCCTCTCAAATCCTTTAAGCCCTCAAACTTGGCAGGGACTCTTTCGTCATTGAGGTTTAACATGAAATAGGAGTGCAAAGGAATGGAACACAATCCTACATATCAGCAGAGTTTTTCCTTCAATGATTTCTGCAGGCGTCAACTTCGACTGCAGCTCTATAAAAATGTCTGTCACGTCCCATCAGCCTCTCTTATCTGTTTGTATTTGAGCCAACCTGCTGTCACTCGGTCTGTCACCCAAAGAAATCAGCCTGATGTGTATGGTCTCGCAAATAGCTTATTTGTCTACCCAAATGGTGCTTTCGGTGACCTTGAGGTGAATTACGCGGGGACGGCAGGTTGATTTTTCACAGTCATGTTTATTTGTCAGCTGTCTATTGATATGATGTTCACCTGTCACACATTTGAAAGCAATAAGCATCCGTTTGGATCACAGAGACATGCAATTTGGTGCTTGTTGTTTTGCATGCAACATAAACTTCTTCCTCACGGTTAGCCTCGGTAATTTATTGCCCTGTGCTCATGGTCTCGTGTAGAAAATGGGTCTCTGTATGGACTCTTATCGGGAAGAGTGGAATGAGCCCGGTTCTCTGAGTAGCCGAGCGTGGGGGCTTTGAGGAATGGTGGCCCTGCGTCAGAGCCTGCTGGAGCTGCTCCCTCTTGAACGCAGCTGCTACTACATATTTATCAATGAGAATTAGCTCTCTGTGGCCTGCTCCTCGCTCCCCGCGCTCTTATTCCAGACATGGCATGCTGGATTAAACCCTGAAACTCACTCCACCGTGGAATAGCCTTTAATTATTCAGTGTTGGACTTTATCCTTGCTAACCTAACTTGCCCCATGCAGCTCACCTCAGGAAATGCATAAATCTTGTTTGTTCACATTATGGTGTATTTTTAAAGGTAAAGTGTGTTGTTTCTGCATCACTTGTGGCACCAAATGGAAGTGCAAAAAATGATGACGTTATGATATGACTAAAATTCTTAATTAAAAAAAAAATTAAGAGACCAGGGCTGTGGCGAAACATATATATATATGTAATCATAACGCTATATTGGGCATATGTTTCTCATGATAATCTGTTAATAATTGTACTTGCACTGCCAACATATTTGTACCAGTGTATCTTTATATTTACTTGAAATATTTTCCAAAAAGTATCTTTACAGACATTTGTATGTGTGTGTTTACACATACACTAAATTTTGCGGCCAGTTTATTATTATTATTATCACTGTTTTGTTTTGAAAAGATTATAACTTTTATTCAGCATTCATATATTTAATTGACGAAAGACTATTTTATTTTAAATAAATGCTGTTCTTTTTAACTTTCTTTTTATCAAAGAATCCTGAAAGAAATGCATTACAATAGGTTATACAAAAAAACACAAAGAAGCACAACTGTTTTCAACATTGATATTAAGAAATGTTTCTTGAGCACCAAATCAGCATATTAGAATGATTTTTTTTTTAAGGATCATGTGACCCTAAAGACTTGCTACAAAAAAATCAACTTTGCCATCAGGAATAAATAAAATGTTAAAATATTTTAAAAAGTGTTCTTTTAAATTGTAAAAATATTTCACAATATTACTGTTTTTACTGTGTTTTTGATCAAATAAATGCAGCCTTGGTGAGCATAAGTGACTTTCAAAAATCTTGCCCCAAATCTTTAAATGATATTAAGTGTGCATTTGTTTTTGTTTTTCTTTATAAAAGATGTTTGTTGAAATCAATATGGTGACCGGTTCTCTTTTTCCAAAATAAAGCACAACAATTGAAACTTTTCACTTTCTCCCCAAAGTTTGTCTGATTTGTTTTTGAGTTTTGAGTTAAGTTAATTTCTCACTCTTTCTCTTGCTCAGAGCATCTTCAATAATCACTTGCTGGACGTCAATGTGAGATGGCTAGCTGTCCTTTATTTCAAGAACGGTATCGATCGCTACTGGAGAAGAGTTGCACCCCAGTAAGTACATCTGATTCTTCATCACCATTTCTAGACTTTTCCATCAAGGCTGTTACTTTAGCTGAGAGATAAGGGTGATGTTCTTTTCAGAGATGTCTTCATCGCCCACATAGAACCATTATCACATTTACATCAAAGCAGCCCAGCAAAATTTAAACTAATAAAAGCCCATTATGAACATCACTGTCTAATGTAAAATTACATTGAGGGTTTTCGTTACAAAGATTTCTGTCATAACTCATTTTAGTGATAGCTGGAACTGCACTGATTAAAATCCAGGTTCCATTCAAAATTATTCATTTGAAATGCATTTTGTTTTGTATTAAACAACAAGTGGTGACTAAGCCTTCATAATAGTAATATTCGTTTTGTTCTGATGTCTAGGATTTTTAATTTCTGCTGATTCCATAAAGTTTCATTGAGATTCATTCAAACATGATTGACCCATATAAAACTAAAAATGGGTGTTCATTTTATAGATATCCAAAGTATTTAAAGATGTTTTAAGCTGTTTATGCATCACTAGTAGCACCAGATGGAATTGAAAGCATAATGTTTTTCAAAGGTCTTCAATTGTTCCCACAATTGGGAACTTTTGTTTTAAATTTTTGGTTATGCTTTTTTTCCCAAAAGAGCAACAGCAAAAAACAATATATGTATATATGTGTTTAAGTGAATACCAAAGCGGGCGTTTTGACACATTTCTGTGTGCAGTTGACCATTGAGGCGCCCAACCGAAGACAAAAAAAGCCTACTATGCTTGTCTGTGTTCCTCTGGGAGCGCAAGCACGAAGCATCCTGTCAGCGGTGGATTCAGTTCTCTTTTGCGGCTTATTGCGCTTTTAATATTTCTTTTTATTGTCAAGCACATCCTGCTCTTTACTTTACATTTGTAGGACATAAAAGGTCTCTGTGGCAAAAGCGAAGGTATCCAATGAAATGTTTGGAAATGTCTCTTAGCACAGCAGAGCACTTGTTTCAGTAAAATATTATGTTTCATCTTCAGTCCCTTTTTTGATATACTTAAAAAATTTCGCTGCTGTTTGAACAATCATTCTTTTTGCTGTTACCACGAAGAAGCTTACGTAGCTGATTCAATCTTAGTGTAGAAGCTCTGGATTACCATAGGTGTGTAAGCAGGGCTCCAGACTAACATTTGAGAGCAATGGCACTAGTGCCACTAAGTTCTGCAGAATGTGGTGCCAGGTTTTCTTTTTTTTTTAAATCATAAAGGTAATAGGATCATATTACCATTATTTTGCATTAATAAGTGCAGTTACTAATGATATTCCATGTTTATTCATTGGAAATTTGACCGTCAAGATTTGAGCTTGAAGCACTCTTTACTTTTTCTGTGTAATTCAGTCACAATTTTGAAAAAGTTTTTGTTTTTCATGAGACGTTTCCTATATTTCCATATATTAGGGAGTCAGTAAGTGCTTCTCTGCCCCCATCAAGTCAATCTTGATCACCACAATTCCATTCAGTAAGTGTTACTACATTAAATCCACGGAGATTTGTGTACTAGAGAGCCTTAACGTTCATGGCACAGTGTTTTTCCTGGTTTCCACATCAGGGCTATTTGATCTGATATTTGTGTTCTAAAGCAGAGAATTCAGCTCTAAATTTGAATGTGTTATACTTGATCGCAGCGATTGTTAATAATTTTGCGGCGAATTCAAACTCTTTCATACTGGATCTCCCAGCTATGTGCAGTGTCACGTGATCAAGATCGGCACGAGCTGAGCTCATGCTGTGTTGTCTGTTAATGCTCAAGCCAGATTTTAGTGTTGATAAACGGTCCGCGCTGCACAGCAGTTTCACTTTAGTTTCATTTTCCATTTGATGTTTCTCATGACAGCTCTTACCAGTTGTGCAATGTGGTGGTCGCACCTCAAAAGACCAAAGTATAGACCACTTTTTAGGTCCGCGTACAGTATGCGTGACGCGAATTTCGTCATCAGATGAGTGTGCGCACCACCGGGTTTTTGTAACTGCATGAGCATTTAATTGTTTTTGCATTAATTCGTTTGTCCAAAGGTGACAACCGTACCCTGGGGGGCGTCGATTCACTTTCTGACGAACGTCGGTCAATGAAAACTGCTTTTGTGTATTGAAATATCGGAAATGTTTAAAAATCATATCGAAAAATTATATTGCAATATATATTGATAGTGAATTATTGTCCAGCCCTACCTTTGGAGTATTGTGAGAAATTGAATTACAGTGTAAGATTGTACCAGACAGCACGGTCCCAGTATCAAGTGCCTGGTGTAACTGCAGCTCTTTAAATTCTCTTTGTGTGGTTGCTATATTGTTTTTGTCCTCCGGCCTTCAGAGGTGACAGACCAGCTGATTCAGATAGACTCTTACTTTAGTGCTTCTGTCACCTGTGGCCTCAGTGAACATCTAATTAATTTGAGGCTGTTGCCCTGCTGTAATTCACAGAAACTCCTCAGTCAGATTCTGGTTAGTGAGTGAACCGCTGGAGATTTCCACTCAGCTGAACAAAAGCGCTCAGTCCTCAAAGGTGTATTAGGTTTAAAGGGTGGATTGTTTTCTCTCGCCGCTATCTTCGAACAATCTGTACTTGTGTTTTAATGCTGTTGTCACTGCACTGAATTTTACATGGAAAAACAAGAGTTTGTGAAATATTACATTTTTTTTTAAAGATAGTCTTAATAATGATTTTTATTGTTATAGATGTCGCTTAATATTTTTGAGGAAACTGTAATACATTCTGTTCTTTGAATAGAATAGAACATACAAAAGAATTACATTTCATTGTCTTTTCTGTCACTTGATCAGGTGAATGAATCCTTGAAGTATTTATTTCTTCCAATGTAATTATAATTATTACTTTAACCAAACCCAAACTTTTAAACTATTGTGTAATTGGACAAAACTGTTAAATTTTGAAACCTTTTAATTAATTGAGCAGAATATCAGCTGTTCTATAATTCATACTTATAGTATATACTTTTTTTTTGTTAAACATACTTAAAATGCGCTTGGGCCATGTTTATGTCACCTGTATTGATATTTTGTTTCTAATGCAGTGACATTCATACATTTTTAAATGTGGCATAAGTGTCCAAATACTTTTTTGGGTCAATATTTCAGAGACTCTAGATTCAGCATCCTTTCTACCTCTTACTCTCTGTATTTCTCTCTCTCTCTCCTCAGCGCTCTCTCAGAAGAAGAGAAGTCATCCCTTCGCGCAGGTCTCATCACTAATTTTAACGAGCCGGTCAACCAGGTTAGTGTGCACATGCGGTTATACACCTAGACACGCACACACTTTCCACATGAAGAGAAATGCAGTTAATTCCCTGACCATATGCTCTGTCTGTCCTGTTTTTGATCAGTCGTCTATTAAGATAAACTATCAGACATGATTGAGTACCCTTAAACTCGTCTGTTTAGTGGGTGATAGTCTGATCTGTGATTCTAGTGAAAGATCAATGGGCCTGGAGTCGAAAAGCACTTAAAGTCTGAGCTGTAATGTGTTGTTGAAGAATGCTGGAGACATTGATTTTTTTGATTTTTTTTTAGCAGTTTTATGTATTGCATTAATTCAACCCTTGAGTTTGAATAAAGCCTGAATCATTATAAGAAAAGTCAATTAATAAAGAAGAGTGACATCCATGGATTTGAATCAACATCTATTCTTCTCGTAATAACTTTGCCTATTTCGCTTTTATATGCAGTTTTAACTAATAACTCTGGTGGTAATGGATAATGTAAATGAATGAGAATGTTGCGTTTTGATTATTGGTTGATGTTGAAGGAGTGTGGATAACGCAGGCAATTATTTTGACAAGTTAAAATAGAGAAAAATATCTTTTTAAACACTCATTTATCTTTATATTTTTCTCATTTGTTACTGTTTTTTCACTTTATTTGTTTCTGTGTTGGGCTGGTATTGCACACTATTTAGTTTATTATTGGCTAATGACTGTGTTCAATTCTTGTTGTGGAGTAACGGCACTTGCACATTAAAATTAATTGTTGGCTTAAAAGTGCTTTCTTGTCAGACCATGGCTGACTCTGCACAAATATCTAGAGACTTCAGTGACTGGAGTAGATGTAGTACATAAACATTGTCCTGTTATTTCCATATTGGATGAAGACGTGGAAACAATGTGAGAATACAAAAGTAAATAAATTTATAGAGGCATGTTTCCACAAGGGAATAAAAAAATAAAGGTAATTGTGAATTTTTGATCTCGCTCTTCTGACTTTATTATAGCAATTGTGAGTTTATATCACAATTCAGACTTATTTTCTCATTATGGTTGCGTTTTTCTCTTGTGTTTGTCTCAGAATGTTTTTTATCTGATTTTTATTTGGTGTGTTCAACTGGTTTCCCAAGAAACGCGCATAATAGGGAAATACATTGTAAGTTTCTTTTAAATGCATATTTGTAAATGAGCATCGATTTTGATATGTACAGAATGTACCACTAATTATTCCTATTATTGAAAAACGGATCACTACAATGGAACATTTATGAACTTTGGTCTAATTTGCAATTATAATCTTGGTTAGAACATTGCTGTGTAATTTGCATTGAGTGTGAGGTAATCAGAACAGATTACTGTTTTGCCCCACAAAAATACACACAACAAAACACACATACAAAAACATTAGTCCATCACTGGCACATCTCATCGGAATTCAGTATTATTTTTGGCCTACAAATCTGATTTGATTATGAAACATATTAAAACATTATTGTTAATTAAATGAATCTTTCCAGTTTTTTTTTTTTTTTTTTTTTTTTTTTTAGAGTAGTTCTAAAATTTGTACGTTATACCTGATCCCCCTCAGTATTGAATATTTAGTTACATATTAATATGGTATTAGAAAATACAATATGTGATCCTGGACCCCAAAACCAGTCAATTTTTTTATTTAATTTTTTAATATTTTAAATTTATGCATCATCTGAAAGCTGAATAAATAAGCTTTCCATTGATGTATGGTTTGATAGGACACTATTTGGCTGAGATACAATAATCTGGAATCTGAGGGTGCAAAAGAATCAAAATATTGAGAAAATCGCCTTTAAAATTTGTCCAAATGAAGTCCTTAGCAAAGCATATTACTTACAATAATACATTTTCGATATATATTTATAGAAGGAAATTTACAAAATATCTTAATGGAACATGATCTTATAAGTAATTTTGCAACAAATATACCCGTGCGACTTATGACTGGTTTTGTGGTCTAGGGTCAGATATGCTAGATTATAAGTCTCCCCCTTCATTGCAGCCTCAACGTCAAAGAGATTTGATGGCTTAAATTGCTGCTTTAATGGTGGTAACACTTCTGCATTTATGGATATTGGATTAATTAATTTAATTAAAATGGTTCATTTAAATCTCATAACCATTTAAGACATGTTTGAAAGGGCCAAATGCCTGCAGGAAATGAGGACTGTTTCTTCAATAGTCATTCATTTTACATTCAAAAGAATATTTATATATTCACACAGGCACCTGTGATGCTGTGATTGAAATCTACTGCTGGACCTGTCCTTGAAATACCCTTAAAGTTGCTTTTGTATTGCAGATCGCCACCCAGATAGCAGTGCTCATCGCTAAAGTGGCACGTCTGGACTGTCCTCGGCAGTGGCCCGAGCTGATCCCTATTCTGCTGGAGTCTGTGAAGGTCCAGGACAGTCTTCAGCAGCACAGAGCCCTGCTCACGTTCTACCACGTCACCAAGACTCTGGCCTCCAAACGGCTCGCCACCGATAGGAGACTCTTCCAGGATGTGAGTAGAGCCCTCATGCTCCTTACCTTCATCTGTTATTTTAGCTCAACCTTTCCCTTAGAATTATCCCTACCGGTCAGGTGTGTTACATGTTGCATTTTGCTTTTCTTTGTGCAAGGAATAATATTAGTGACATATTGATTAATGTTTATGTAAGAAGAAAGACGTCACAGAGTGATGTAAGCGAAATGAAACGAGCACAATGTAGGAGATTGGTTGGCTTAGCTTGGACAATGGTCAAATGTGCTTGATAAATCAAAAGCAAGTATTTCTTAGAGTGTCATGGAAATTTTAAAATGGAACAAAAGAAATTTGTTAAGTATTAAAACTTCAAGGAAATTCCCATAGTGAAAATAGGACTCTAAAATGTGCTTTTAAGTTAAATAAAAGTCTTGTCCAGTAATCACAACTGGAAAAGTCATGGAAATTCATTTGTCAAAATGTGCGGGAAGCCGTTACTCATATGGTTTATAAATAATGTTATTACAAAGGGACTTATTATTATGCCCTTTACAAAGTCTTGATTTTGCTTTTGGGTCTGCTCGATTTACATGTTTGTAGTTTTCATGCTTGAATGTTTAAAAAGCACATTATTTTTCACATTTTACATCATTGCAGCACCTTCTCACCTTCCCATTCTGTCAGTAACTCTCTGTTTAGTACCGGTCTCTATGAAGCCCCTCCTTCCGAAAAGGTTGGTCGGCTCGACCAGCGTGTTGTGATTGGGCAACTGCTTTGAACGAGTTTTGGAAATGTCACGACCCTTACCATGACCACGAGTTTCAACACACTACTAACCAGGAATATTGTGACGTGTATGTTCTCAGAAGAAAACTCAAGACTACGACGGAGGCATTTCAGGGAGTTCAGGGAGTCTAGTATATAGAATAACCCAGTTTTGCAGTGGACTTTGTGTTTTGTAATTTTGCAGACCTTTTTCATGCTCAAACAACAATATTACACACTAAAAGTTCTTTTTATTATTATATATTAGCTTTATTACTATCATTATTAATAGTGGCAATAATAGTTTTGTTTTAATGCATGTTTTTAATACATGCATTCAGGTAATGAACAAAGAATAATAGTAACAAAATTAAATAATAATAATAATAATAATAATAATAAAAACCACTGTATATATGGCCAAATAAAGTCAAAAACAGGTGGCATTAAGTATTCTCGTTTAGGGTGTGTTTGCTGGGCACGACACCCGGATGTTATGCTGGTTTTAATCCACAGAGCTTTTTGATCTCTTTTTATTTTCCCTCTCCATTTTCCATCTTTTTTTTTTATAGAGCGTCTTGGCAACTTTCAGTGAAATAGATTAAACTATCATTCGTCATTTTTCCTGCTCTACAAGCACCTGCCTCTAGGAGGCATTGTTAATCTGCGCACATGCACAACCTCTGCCCCAGTTCACGGAGCGTCCCAGGAGATGTACGAGCACTCCTGTGTGAAATATCAGCAGATGTTTTGACTTCGAGCTGCATCACATTTTTCCCTCTCTTCTGCATTTCACTGACGTTCTGACTGGCCGCTAGAATTGCGGAGATAAGACACCTGTACCATACCAAGTTATAGGGAGACTCGTAATTTTGACAAGTGATTTATCACTGGCATTTGTTCGTGTTAATGCAGGTCCTTTCTTCTCCACTAAGAAATCATTTTCATTTTGACCCCTGAAAAATCTTTTCTCAATATCACAACCAGCCGACAGTGAAGAGCTTCCTCAGAACAGTGCTTCCCAACCAGAAAATGATTTTGCTTTTGCTTTTGCTTTGTTAAACCTTTAAAACAGAAATCATGACTTAATTAGATCTTGTTTATAAGTAATTTCACTATTAATTCTTAGTCTAGCACATTTCTGCATGACTTCTCCTGAACCCTTAAAAGCTCTTGCACTTCATTAAAGAAGGAAAGTCTCTCTTCTACAGTATCTGTAATTTTTTAGTTAATTATTGTAATATTGGACACTTTAAAAAAAAAAAATAATAATAATAATGCTTAATAATATCCAGAATTAATGTGGCTGTCATGGCACATGAGACAAAACCATTTGGAAACTTAAAACACTAAATGGCTTTTTTTTTTTCTGTGCGTGTTAATTCTCATTTTACGTAGAACAAAATTAATACAAAAATTCCACAGCAACATTTCATAGTTATTTAACTCTTGCATTTAAAGAAATAGTTCACCCAAAAATGAAAATAAAAGAATATACTTTGAGAAATGTCTCCATATAAATGGAAACTGTTTGAATTTCTTCTGTGGAATATAAAAGAACAGATTTTGAATAATGTTGGTTGATTTCCATTTATATGAAGACATTCTCCAAATATTTTCTTTTTTCTTATTATTTTTGGGTGAACCATCCCTATTATGTGCAAAGCCATGCAAGTTTGAATTGACACAAGGGTGAGTAAATGATGAAAGAATTGAGATTTTTTGAGCGAACTATCCCTTTAAGACTGCTGTTTGACATGCTGTTTAGACGACAGGTTACTTTTCATATAGACTCATAAACCACTGTCCAGGCTCACTGTAATAAAATAAGATTAATGTCTAGTGGGTGTGAGCAGGCTAACAAGACAGAATTGAGTGTCCATATGGGAACTATAGTCCTCAGCCATAGTAATAAACAGATCTGATTTTATTGTGTAGGCATAAGGCTCACCGCCAGCGTCGCATTAGCCTTCAGGTTTTCCGAGAGGAAATCCGTGACTCACTAATCCAAAGCAGAAGTGTGCTTCAGCACATCAGTAGAGCCACACATTATATGGCATCTTTGAACACGGCACAAGTTCATTTTGAATTCATGACGTGTCCAAAGCTGTGACTGATGTGACAAACACACAAGCAAACTGATCCAGGTGCTTGTCACATGGGATCTTCGGTGATTGTTGATAAACAAAGATTATGCATGCATATATTATGCATGTAAATGCATGCATGTTACATGCACACAATTATAATATGGTCTCAAATTATTCAAAGTGGTCATGAACTGCATTTGAAAAATTTTTATAATGTTCTCTGAGGTCCACTTAAAGTTTTTACATAATAAAAACATTCCAATTTAGAAGTTATGGGCTATTTTCTGTCCTGTTTTCGACCTGTTTTTTTTTTTTTTTTTTTTTTTTTTAAATACGCGTGCCACATTCAATGCTCACAGCTAAAATAATGTCCCTGTCATTACGCGTGTAGAATTGTTTTAAAAACTTCCGATGTTGAAAAATGGCAACTGGTGAAATTCAGCCATACGCATTTGAGCAAGAATCTGATCCCAATTTAGAAGACAACCAACCTACACCTTAAATCCCAAGGGTACTCCAGTCTGCGACAGCCTACTAAATTAATCAATTAATTGTGCATTCCTTATCCTTATGTGTTTGTGAGGTAGTTATGGCATTGTATTAGTGTTCAAACAAAGACGCTACATTAAGGTGTTTATCTCGTGGAATTCTTTGCCTGCTGTGAAACATTAGCCACTTTTCCGAACGGTAAAGGTCCGGCTCGAGTTATATTTCCAATTGAGCTTAATATGGCACGGCATGATTGTGAACAGTTCTTGGCCCTTAAATTCTCAGCATGGTTTGCTAACCGTGGTCAACCTTGCTGATAGAATGCATGTAGTGATGTCGCCTCTCAGGATTGGTCACTTGTCTGTTGCCTGGCTACCAGTTTCTCTGTAGCTGTCAGGGGCAAAAGAGGTAATGATGTAGAAGGTGTAGATCTTCTGCATTATGATGTCATACTGAGACAAAATCTTAGTCATTTTGACAGCTCGCTTTCAGTACAAGCTGTTTTTGGACTAACAAGGAAGTTCTGAAACTTTCAAGACATTTTAATGACCGCTTGTGTCAAAATAAAGGAGAATTTTATTTCTCAATTCGTGACCCCTTTAAAAATTAAGTTCGGAGTTTACTTTAAATGCATGTAATATTTACAAGTCGAGTGATGCACAACAAGTTGTTTGGTGACTAGGAGAAATATTTTCTCTCAATATCATGACGATGAGAGTCTTTTTGTATATTCTCTTTTTTCCTCAGCAGCGCTTCAACGCAATGACAGTGGCTGTTTTAATGTCCTCAGGTTTAAAGACATTGATGTTCAGACCACACAACAGGCTTGCAATCTCTGTTTTTAAAAATGCTAGTCTCTGTTTCGAATGAGCATTTACAGAAAGAAAACATGTCTAAAGTTGTACAGTGTGGAGCTGACAGCGGTTGATATAATTGGTCTCTGAGTGCAAGGATGATATAAAAGGTGTAGCGGTAACAAAGCAGAGAAAAAAGTAGTGAAATGAAATGCAATGTTTTCGTAGTTAAATAATAAATATACTTTTGTCATTTTGCATTGCATTTTTTTTTTTTTATATCATCTGCAATATATCTGCAAGAAATATTTCTGGTTATCATTGTATCCAAGCAAATGAAATCAGATGGCTTGTATTTTGCATTAAAGCAAGCAAAAACCTTTCACTTTTGCACTTGATGTGAACAAGCCTTAAAAGTGAGTCTGTGTTTTAAAGTGGTTTACAGGTACAATGATATCACGTGACATGTTTTCATTATGCTAACCATCTGGTAAGAGATATGCCATAGTAAACCCTACACCACTTATCTGTACACGTTGTGGGTCCTGAACCCCACAGCACCATCCATTTAATATTCAACAAGTGTTCACTTGCTTTTAGAAGTTCCTGGAGCTCAGTATAATTCTCCAGTGGTTGTATTGTAATGAGACATGCCAGGTGCTTTGCTGTTGATAACTCCCAAGTCTAGAGGCCCAATACATCTCAAAGCTCCAGAACTGATATTTTTTATTTAGGCTAGGCACTGAACACCTGCCACAGGCATATTCAATTGTGTGTGCATGTGACAATCTTCATCTGGAGGTGGGGATTGTACGTAAACCACAGGTGCGTTCTGTATTCCTCAATATTTAGCAACTTGGGAGCAAAGTTACTTGTAGTCTTTCTTCTAGCTAATGAAACAGCACAGAACAAGCGTTTTATGTTAATGGCGATACGTTTGCAGTGAGCCTCTGTGTATTGTGAGGAATTAGCACAAATTTTACCACCTGTCTTTGTTGAAAAGTTTAACACTGGTCCAAAAAAACTAAGGATTTTGCGAAAGTCTGCTTGGATATACAGATGATGGATTAGCTTTGCTCACCACATCACTAGCAGCAATTTGTTTCTGGTAGTTTTGAGTCACTTTAAGGATTTATTTGCTAATAAACTTGTGAAATCTGCCTCTTTGCTGCAAAGCTACACATAGCGTGAAAGTGTTTTTGAAAAATGGTGTGTGCTTCGAATTCTCTTCGAGGCTTTGAGCCATTTTTCCGGTATGTCTTCTGTCTGATGTTGTAAATTAGTCTGCGTTGGAGCGCTTGAGTGAATTCACAACCTAGGTGAGGAATAGGAGAGATAAAATAAATAGTCATCAATGGGAGAAATCATACCAACCTTGAGCACAGTAAAACTGGGACAAGCCCTTAAATGACAGTGGATATATCAGACATGCTTCCAGTATTTTATGTCAAACAAAGCAGTGATGCGCAGAGGCCAAAAGTGGTGTTTGGTTTTATCAGGTAGTTTTCAGGAAGTAGTTTTCAGGTAAATAATAGCCCACAGCAGAAATTGAAATTGCCTTGCCGTCAAAGTCGTTCCAATCTCATGCCATTCGGCAAAAAAAGAGTTCATGGTTTGTACCATTAAAAGAAACTATAATTATGAACCCTTGTTAAATATAATGAAAAAACCCAGTCTCCACTCCATGTCACCTAAATCGTTTCAAAATGGGGATTTTAAAGCTCAAAAAATGCATCCGTCCATCATAGAGGTAATCCATACGGCTCTAGGGTGTTAATAAGGGGGTTTTCTCTTGTGGTGCAAGTCGACTTGCACAGTATGTGTACGATCATCTACTGGAAGCTAGTTATTTTAGTTTAAAGTTGGCATGAAATGGAAGCTGTGATTGTCTTTTTTTCTCTAATGTGACCTCTATCTGAGTGAAACGGCATCTGAAATTAGAGGGCAGGACTTCGGGAATTGATTGGATCATTGGAAGTTGGGCGTTGCTAACAAAACGAAGGCGGATCTGAAGGCCCTTTTGCAGTCAGTTGTGGGGGATTTCTCTCCCTCGCATTACTGTAAGAACTTTATTTATTGAGGATTATGAGGATGGTCAATGGCACTAAACGGAGAGAGCGTGTGGCTGACTGACGGACTGGTGGTGTTTGTCTGTTAGAGTGAAGCGAGCGGGGAAGGGCGAGCTTTTTCGGTTCATTCCTATGGAAGTTGAAACTTCCATAGGAATGAATCTAAAAACGCTCTGCTCCAGTGGACACTCAGCTTGACTGATTGAGCATGTCCTCATTAGGTTCCTTTCAATGTTTTAGGGTGCTGTACAACCCAATGACTGCATCAGCAGTGGTTAATGCATTGATCTCTATAAAGTCAAGCGTCATCTTACCCCAGTGATAGCATTTACCCCTTGTGTTACTGGATCTGCTGGCAGTTCCAAATAGCTCCGCCTTCGCGCTATAGCATGTGACAGGAAGAGACGTTGAGTCGTTTTGAGGGGGAGGGGAGGTTAATGATTTTGATTAAAGATTACAAGGGCACACGGATAAATTATTGATAAATGCTACAATATTCCATAAAAAACAAATTGTCAATTTTGATTTCATGCTGACTTTAAAAGTTTTAAATGTGGATATTTTTCATACAAAAATCCATCGCTTCGATCCACGAGGGTAGTCGTGGCTTAGTGGTGAGGGAGTCGGGCTTGTAACCTGAAGGTTGCTGGTTCGATTCCCACACCGGCAGAAATTGAAAGTGGGGATTGTGAATAAACAGCACTCTCTGCACCTTCGATACCATGACTAAAGTGCCCTTGAGCAAGACACCTCACCCCTAATTGCTCCCCTTGTAAGTCGCTTTGGATAAAAGCGTCTGCTAAATGATGGAAAATGTAAAAATGAAAAATGCTTCGCATCAGAAGGCCTTTATTAACTCCTGGAGATGAATGCATTTTTTTTGCGCTTCAAAATTGTGCCCCCCATTCTCTACCATTATAAAGCTTGGAGGAGCCAGGATATTTTTAAATGTATCTCCAGTTGACCCTTCGCAAAGACCCGCCCCCTTTAGTTACTGTTGCTATGCCCGACAAACCATGCGCTCCCACGCCATGTTCTCATGCAGTGAAAAATACATTGCGGAGCAAAGAGGACACTGACAACACGTCGACAGACAAGACAGAGCAGGTTGCTTTTGATGTGTAACAGAGTCATATTTAAAATATTGTAATTTTTTAAAGAAGTTTAAACAATAAATAGCGTATAGTGGCTCTTTAATGCGTCGTGACAGATCGCTGTAGCTCCTTCAAGAGGCTCGTGAACAAACCATCTCTTCATACTAGTTCATTTATAGCATCAAATAAACATGAATGAACATCAGAAGGAATGTTGTTTCAAGTGCGGAAAGACGTGAGTACACACAATTTTTCAAGTTACCAACGTTAATCTACTAACTCCCCTGACTGCTTTGTTGGACAAAATGGCAGAGAACTCTTTATTTGAAGCTTCAAACTAATGCATTAGCTCCGTGTTTAACATGGCTCGATCTGTCAGGCGCTTGACAGATGCGCGCGCGCGTCCTCAGCGCAAAACGTTCATTCTACGGCTATAACCTTATCAGTAAATGTTTAAAATTCACACGAGCATTTCCATTTAGCATAAAGATCTATCCTGACAGTCTGCGTTAAACTTCAAACTTTACTTAACTGAATGAGCGCCCGAAATAACCCGAAGACAAACTGAACGCGGTAGAGAGGGAGACAATTCATATTCAGTGCAAAAACATTCATTTTGCTGAAATATCTGTTGTTGAAAGTTCAAAAAGTCAGTATGTCATTCAAGTATTTAATGGTAGTAACTGAAGGGATAACAGCACGTAATTGAATAAATGTAAGACGTTTAGCTATTATTTACACACGATAAAGAAATGACAGTAAGAGGTTTTGTGTGTGTTCCTGCTTAACATTTCTCTTGCCTGTTGGTTGACACTGAGTTTTTTTTTATTTCTTTATTGTAACCTTATCGTTTAATAGAGATTTAAAAGAGAGTAGAGATTTAAACTATATTCACTATATACAGTGCTTACATTTATTATACCACCGCCACTCAATGTTTGTACCACAGCTGCCCTAAACGAACGCTACTTTTTAATGATTACCAAAATCATTTTTATGTTTCTGTAATGGTTAATCCACCAGTATGTTTAAGCAGTTTACTCACAGTAGTGTTTATAACGCTAAAATATAAATATTGTTGTCACGAATTTTCGAATTTACTGTTTCACAAGAAAGACAGAAAAAATAGTAAAGCACTTTTTTCAGATTCCCAATTACAGTAAATAACAACAGAGACTGTGGAAAAGTACATATTAATCAATGCCAGCAAGAATG
The DNA here is from genome assembly GCA_037194245.1 of Opsariichthys bidens. Taxonomy (NCBI): domain Eukaryota; kingdom Metazoa; phylum Chordata; class Actinopteri; order Cypriniformes; family Xenocyprididae; genus Opsariichthys; species Opsariichthys bidens. The sequence goes on from CM074288.1 coordinate 6,749,018, forward strand.
CAAGCCGTTATCAAAGCCAAAGGAGGCCAAACAAAATATAAAGTGTTTTGGACATTATGTGTGAATAATGACTTTTTGTCAGATCCCTAAAATATTTGTGTTCTGTTTTCTGTGACAGGTGGTCTTAGAAATTAAGTACAGCATGTTTTCATAGCATTCAATTGGCACATTTGTTTGCAGGATGTGCAATAATGTGTTTTTTTGTCAATAAAATAAAAAGAGAAAGAAAATCAATCATTGGATTGTTATCCGATTAATCGAAAGAATAATCGGCCAACTAATCGATTATTAAAATAATCGCTAGTTGCAGCCCTAATTGTGTTCGTCTGAAAGAAAGTAGTCGTATACACGCAGGATGACTTGAGGGTGAGTAAATCATGGGATAATTTTCATTTTTGTGTGAACTAAAGGATTAATTGACTGATCAGAAAATAATTACTTTTTTTTTGATTAATCAATAGATTAATCAGATAGTCATTGTATGCATGTAATTGATAGATTAGTTACAGTCCTTAATAATCTAGCTACAGCCACTGTCAGTTAAAATCATTTAATGTCTATTCATTGTGATACCAGAAGAAGGTCATGGTTGAACGCAAACATTTACCAAGGACTATATCCATTCAAGTTACACCAGCAAAAAAAAAAAAAAACTTTTCCCCGACCTCAATTTTGGGTGAGGTCAACTGGCACCAAACGGCTCCTCATTCTCACTAGTCTTCAGTTGTGATTATTTTCTCTGTCAGTTGCAGAAGTTGTTGCAGAAGTTGATGTCAGTGGTGCTACACACATTTGTTAGGAAAAAACTCTCGACTTTAAATCCAGAGTGTAGGTGAAATGTTGACGTTTCCATTATGAGGCTATACTTAGTTAGTTTGCAGAGGCAGGAAATAATTAGTTTGTGCTGATCCCTCCGTCTGACCTGTAGCATGACATAAGCTGCTGCTTCTCTTAATGTCATGTTTTGCACAGTGTTCTCAATGTGCTCAGTAATGATTGGGCTATGCAGAATTAGTCTAAAAACAAGACATATTATGTTATTTCTTAAAAAGATTGGAATCAAAATTTCCCATGGTAATTTGGTAATTACTGTACATTTAAGCACATCATATGCTTCTTATAATGAACCTAATGTGAGCGTGCGCTCTCAGGTTATTATTTCAGCTGTATCTTTACTGTGGCTTTTGGTAATTGCTGATTATTTCACCAGTTACTCGACTGTCTTGTCAATCCTGTGTCATACAATGTAAATGCACACATAATAATAAAAATATATAAATAAATAAAATGCTCATACTATTGGAGAGGTTTTTAAAAATGTTTTATGGTCTACACATCATTTGCTCTCATAGCTCTCATCCTGGCCACATGGTCTTTCCAACAGTTGCTACATTTGCACTACAAATGGCAAATAACTATGTTGAGCTTTTTGGCAAATGTAAACAGCATTTGCAGTGTAGCTCAAAATTTCAATTCTAATTGTGCAGAAAAAAGTGATGTTTTGGGATGCACAAATTGGACACCTTTGGCGTATTCTGCAGATGGTCTGTCATCTGTAAAATGAGGATGTTGACGTCTTTTGCATTTTGCAATATATCAAATAGCAGTCTGCTGATTGAGGTAGAAGAACTATGTGCTTCTGTTGCGTTTGAAAATAAGGATAATAAATGAGTGCTGTGTGATGGACTTCTGAAATGATGTAGCAAAGGCACCTTTCTTGGATATTTTTTTTCTCTAGTGTTCCACTTCCATGTGAGCTTTGTACTTATTTACATACTTGAATATGTAATATTTAATTATAATTGCCTTTAATACATTTAAAAAAAAATTTTTTTTATCATTGTCCCCTTTTTTTGGGAGTAGACACCAGCTCCTTTAGCAGTGGCCCTGCAATAAATGCAGTTATCTGCTATGCAGTGTGCAAAACCAAATGGGAATTTGTGATGGATGTAATTCCCAAGGTCACTTTTCAATGCATCCTTTTTTTAGTGTCCAGTCCATTGTAGACAATTTCTATTACCCGTGTACTCCAACTATCAGTTCACAAGATGTTCTGCCTGTAGCGACATGTCGAGTGTGTTTTGTCTTCTGCTATACTGTGGCTATTGCTGTGGTGTAAATGATGTGCCACATGTGCAAGACCAAAGTATGTCCTGGGAAATACAGTATACTGCGATCACAACCTCATGTGTTAAAGCATCACTGCCAGCAGATTAAAATAATCCTGTTGAATAGGATTTGACAGAAGAAACAGTTCTGTGACCTCAATCGAAAGTCATTATTGATTGCTTTGAAGAAAGTGTGTGATAAGAATGTAGATGTTGTTTTTATGTGAAGTATTAGTTAAATAAATATTGCTGCCTCTTTGTGATCTTACTTGTGGAAACTTACAGAAGAAGCAGTATAAACAGTAATGCAACACCTTTAAGTTCTGATGTAATGTGGAGAAATGCTTTTTCCATGTCTAAAAGTTAACAATCACTTAATTACTATTTGATTCCTCTAGATTGTTCCTACAAAGTGGAGACTAGATTTTTTTTTTCAGAACACTGTAGGTATCATTCATGCAGTATTGCCATGTCCCCATCTTGTATAAAATGTATATATTGATTTCACGATTTTAATAAATTCTCATTTTGATGAACTGATGTTGATTCTTAAATCCCAAGAATCGATCTTTTAGCCTATGCTGTTTTCAATTAATGAATGAATAAATATTCATTAGATCATTCATTATGTCATGAAAGCCTGGACTCGGTGGAAGATCACAAGGGCTTAGGGTTCCGTTTGGGACAGGGCCTGTGTCTTAAAGGTTAGCTCACCCAAAAATGAAAAAGTTATACAGGTTTGGAATGACATGGTTACTAAATGATGACAGTAGTTTTATTTTTCTTTGTAAACGTATAGGATATAGAGGTGCTGGTCATATAATTAGAATATCACCAAAAAGTTGACTTATTTCACTAATTCCATTCAAAAAGTGAAACTTGTGTATTATATTCATTCATTACACACAGACTGATATATTTCAGATGTTTATTTCTTTTAATTTTGATGATTATAACTGACAACTAAGGAAAATCCCTAATTGAGTATCTCAGAAAATTAAAATATTACTAAAGACCAATACAGAGAAAGGATTTTTAGAAATCTTGGCCAATTGAAAAGTATGAACATGAAAAGTATGAGCATGTACAGCACTCAATACTTAGTTGGGGCTCCTTTTGCCTGAATTACTGCAGTAATGCAGAGTGGGATGGAGTCGATCAGTCTGTGGCACTGCTCAGGTGTTATGAGAGAAATCAGGTTGCTCTGATAGTGGCCTTCAGCTCTTCTGCATTGTTGGGTCTGGCAAATCGCATCTTCCTCTTCACAAAACCCCATAGGTTTTCTATGAGGTTAAGGTCAGGCGAGTCAGGGATACCATGGTCCTTAAACCAGTTACTGGTCCCTTTGGCACTGTGTGCAGGTGCCAAGTCCTGTTGGAAAATGAAATCTGGATCTCCATAAAGTTGGTCAGCAGCAGGAAGCATGAAGTGCTCTAAAACGTCCTGGTATACGGCTGTGAAAACCTCAGAAAACACAGTGGACCAACACCAGCAGATGACATGTCACCCCAAACCATCACTGAATATGGAAACTTTACACTGGACCTCAAGCAATGTGGATTGTGTGTCTCTCCTCTCTTCCTCCAGACTCTGGAACCCTGATTTCCAAAGGAAATGCAATATGTACTTTCATCAGAGAACATAACTTTGGACCACTCAGCAGCAGTCCAGTCCTTTTTATCTTTAGCCCAGGCGAGACGCTTCTGACGCCATCTGTTGTTCAAGAGTGGCTTGACACAAGGAATGCGACAGCTGAAACCCATGTCTTGCATACGTCTGTGCGTAGTGGTTCTTGAAGCACTGACTTCAGCTGCAGTCCACTCTGTGAATCTCCCCCACATTTTTGAATGGGTTTTGTTTCACAATCCTCTCCAGGGTGCAGTTATCCCTATTGCTTGTACACTTTTTTTCCTTCCCTTCGCCTCTCTATTAATGTGCTTGGACACAGAGCTCTGTGAACAGCCAGCCTCTTTGCAATGACCTTTTGTGTCTTGCCCTCCTTGTGCAAGGTGTCAATGGTCGTCTTTTGGACAACTGTCAAGTCAGCAGTCTTCCCCATGATTGTGTAGCCTATAGAACTAGACTGAGAGACCATTTAAAGACCTTTTCAGGTGTTTTGAGTTAATTAGCTGATTAGAGTGTGGCACCAGGTGTCTTCAATATTGAACCTTTTCACAAAATTCTAATTTTCTGAGATACTGAATTTGGGATTTTCCTTAGTTGTCAGTTAATAATCAGTCAGTTATAATCCTCAAAATTAAAAGAAATGAACATTTACAATATATCGGTCTTTACCCATAATCCAGCATTTGTTGCCAAAAGATCTAGCTGTAAATGGCTAGAAAATGTCATTCACACAAATCAGGGTTTAAACTGTTTACATCTCATAAGAGGGTTGCAAACCTTAATCCCTCCCAAATCATTTCCATTTGTCAACAAAGGAAAAAAAATATTTTCACACCTTTTTTTCCAACCCTGTTTGTGTAAAGTGCCATAACATTTTGTCACACCTTTTAATCCCTATAACACTGGGCATCTTTTTTGTGTGTCCAACTTGGTGTTAGATGTACTGAAACGGGTCATAAATTTTCACTTTTCATGCATGTCTCATGGGGATTCAGTAAAGCATGTTGCCATAGTGATAAGAAGGCCAAGCCCCAGTCAGTGTAGATGTATGCTAGTTCTAGGTGTGGACTGCAAATTGCTTCTTTTTTTTTTTCTCTGTGAAACGCACCTTCTGTTATGTTTGAGTAGAATATGACGCTTTTCTCCATGAAGTGCATTTTAATTATTTTTTTTGTCCAATAACAGCTGCCTTAGTGAGTTCTGGTTTAATACATCATAGTAATTTTTTATTTAATTGTTCTTTCTTTCAAGCAATAATCAGTATGTTGCCCCCCCCCCCCCCCCCCCCCCCCCAAGAAAATGCCATTTATCATTATACAAAGTCATTTATTATGCAACTCGTATATGTAATTAATGCTAATCATCATCTGCTATGCAAAACAGAAAACAGATTGCGTTTTTGTTCTTGTCTGCTCCTCTGAAGTGCTCTTCAAGGAAAGCATTCTGTGCTGCAGTCTTTGACGCGCTCGCGTCCTCTCTGGTGGTTTGAGAATATCTTTAAATGAACCGTGGAAGATATAACTGCTGACGTCTCACTGTCCTTAAGCTATGAAGAAAACATTTTTCTCTGTGCGCTGGATGATTTTGTAATGTGAACTGAATGAATCACAGTTTTCTTCATAATGTGTGTTGGTTGTTTGGTTGGCCAGTTTTTGTTACAGATGCTTTTTTTTTTCTTTTTTTTGGCCATTCTGAGATGTTTCTATTTTTGCATTCCCCATAATGGAGATTTATGTTGATGCTGTAATGCCTGTAATAAATTTAAGCTTTAAAAAATCTCTGCCCTTAAGAAATATTTGGGTGCTGCCGAGTGAATGTTGATCTCATCCATTATCACAAAATAAACCCCTTCAGGTTTGTAGAAGATCACCCTGTCAGGATTTATTTTGAATTAACGCATGACTGACTGTGTGTTATTCTGTTAATTACACAGCTGTTCATCAAATGAAGATATAGACTACAATGACAGGAAATAATGATTTGAGTTTTGAATTATTTTATTGTCTAGATCTTATGTAGTTCTTAAATATCGCATCTATTATGTATGTAAAAACAAAAAATATAATTGCCCTAGCATCATTATGAATTTATATATTTTGTATTTTATTAATGTTTTAATCTATTTATATATTAATATACACTACCATTTAAAAGTTTTGGTCAGTAATTTTTTAATTAACACAGCAAGAATGCATTCAATTGATTAAAAGTAACCATACAAAAGAATTATATTTCAAATAAATGCTGTTCATAAAACTTTTTTCAAAGAATCCTTAAAAAAAAATCTTAAGGATCATGAAACACTAAAGTGAGGCTTTGGCATTACAGAAAAATAATAATTTAAAATGTATTAAAGGAACTTTATTTCAAGTTTAAGTTTATTTTGAGTAAAATGTAAGTTATTTTAATATTTCATGCAAATAAATGCTGCCTTGATGAATGACTCTTATTTTAATAACAATAATAAATCTTACTGACCTATTGTAAACAGTGTTTATATTTTACATTTATTATTATTATTAATTTAGTTCGTTACAACGTAACTTTTTTCTGTTAACTTTTTTTGCTAACATTTTACACTACAATATCAATGCCTTGTATTTTAAGACTTCTGTCCTCCAGCTTCTAAGCGATGTCCCTCCCCCCATTCATTTCTTATTGTTTAACACGCTCTCTCTCTCTCTCTCTCTCTCTCTCTCTCTCTCTCTCTCTCTCTCTTTCTCTCTCTTTCTCTCTTAGCAAATATTGGCTGATATTATAACTGCATAGTAAAGAAATAATACAATAATGGAGATAATACAGTGAAGAACCATTTTCATTATCTATAACTGCGTTTAGTTAGTCAGCTGCTCCAGTCTGGATTTCCTGGCTTTGGTGTCAAAAATTACATCAGGGCTCATCAAAGAGCTGATGCAGCATCATCTAGATCTGCTGTAGCCCCAGAGGTGCAAGCGGGGTGAAAAATGTGGATTTCTCCCTCATTAAGAAAAGCATTTTGGGTAATCCTGCTGCTTATGCGCAGTAGTAGCATTGCTTACTGGCTTACTGGCTTTCTGTCTTTGGTGCACCAAAGTAAAGTTAGCGTAGTGGGCGAATCAAATCAAAGATGCACTGAAGCGGCTAAGACTTTAAGCATATCTACCAAATATTTCAATCAAATTGTAACTGTCCTATGCGAACGCCCCCTAGTAAACGGTCACCAAATGCTAATTTAGTCCCTCTGTTATTGTGATTCTGTTTTCAGCTGGCGTCGAGCATCTATAGCTTTGCCTGCTCCCTGTGGAATCATCACACGGACACATTCTTACAACAGATCTATGCTGGAGACACACAGACTGCTCTTAGCTCCCTGGAGCGTACTCTGCTCTCTCTGAAAGGTACATGCACACACGGCCAGTGCTGAAACACTTGTGCTTCTTAGAAAATTTTCCAGCTTACTATTGCAGATTACAGACTTAAGCAGACTACAAAATACAAAAAAAGCACACACTGGTTGAGTTAATGTTGCAAACCACTCACTGCTCTCGACTGCATCATTTTAGTAGCTTTAAGCCCTCTGTAAATGAACACGAACAGAGAGTTTGGCTTAAAAACTGAAACATTAGTGCTAATTTCAAATACTAGCCTGTTTGTCGGCAAAACTGTTGAATCAGTATTAATATATAATAAAAATACGGTTTGTGAAAAAATGGAAGCAGTAGGTTGCACCCAAACGTAGGTGAACCTTTAAAACATGTTTAACGAATCAATCCAATATTATTCCTTTTCTAAATGTAACATTTTTCAATTTGGTAAACATGGCTATAAATCTATATATAATAATGTCAATGTCTTTTTCTATTTTTATTAGTTGAGATGAGTAATTACGTTACTCATTATACTTATAGTTGTGTAATTATTACCAGTGTAACTTTTATGACTGTTAACTGAGAGGATGCATGGAATATTTGTACTTTTACAACAACTTATTTTTAAATGTGTTGGTGAAGGATGTTTTAAAATGAAGACGTTAAAAGAAATGGTAAGCAGTTTTAAAACCTGCGATATAAACTTCACCTTAGCTATTCACGTCTTAATAAAAGTGTTTTAAATAAGTTAACGCTTATATTTATTGGGCAGTTGACTAAGAATGTAGGATTGTATTCAGGCTTTTTTCTTCTGCCTTATTTAGTATATGGTAATATTAATTTAATTGGTAAATAAAATCTTTCAGATCTAATGGTTTTGTGTTGATCGTTTTGTTCCACTTGCAGTTCTTCGGAAGCTTACTGTGCATGGATTCATTGAGCCACAAAACAACATGGAAGTCATGGTGAGTTCTTGAGAATCTCAAAGAAAATACATGGTGTATCATAATTCATATAAACTAGCAGAGAGACAGATAATAAATATTCCAAATGTATTTTTTATATGCATGAGTTCAGATGCAGAAGCCTTTAAACGCCACATCCATCAAAAATAAGATGCGGTTCAAAGTAACAGAGGAAACCCAGGTTAAATTCAGAAATGGAGTTGTTGTTTTCAAGTAAAATCAACCTGAGGGTTATGTTGGTGTTCTGACATTAAAAATAAATCATATCGCACATAAATGAGATGCTCATTCTCAAGTGGAAGATAGGGGCTGAGAAAAAACAGGTCAGTGTGAATATTTAATGCATTACATATATCCTGAGGTAGTTGTGCATAAAACATTAGAAAATCCCTATTTAAAACACATTTTCTGCCTTGCTTTGACACATAAGAAATAACAGTGATTTATTTGTTCAGTTTGTTGTTTTTAAATGTGTTAAATGAGAGTTTTGTCACAATGTAATCTGGATGCGAGGAGAATTTGCCGGCACAGAGCACATGCTGAAGTGCAGCCTGCCTTTGCAGGAAGCCCATATGGTGCCTTCGTCTTTTAATGCATCTGTGGGAGTTGGCTTATCAGAGATAATTTTCAAATTACATTGTTGCGATCCTTTCTAAACCTTAATGAGTCTTTGAAAAATAAAAAAATGAAATTGGCTGGAAACAATGAGTCAAAGAAAATGTTTTGTAGCTTTGTTGGTGAGATTTGATTTAATAGATGTTACACTGAGATTTAGAATGTATTCTAGGCTCCAGGGAGGATTACTTCATATATATATGGATATAGGATATTTCTGTGTAGGACTTGGTAATACATATCAAATATTCACAGTATTGAAAATGAATATGGTGTTTCCATTTTATTCCCTTTCTGCTTTAAAGAAGATCCCAAGATTTTTTTTTTAATTATTTTTTTTATTAAACCCCTGATCCTGCAGTCCATTTGTTAGACTTTCAGACGACTAAATTTTTGGAGCCTGTGCAACTGACATTTTGAGTTTGAGCTTATTAGTTGCGGTGAAGGAAAGGATGATGGCACCATTATTGATCTCTTCTGGAGGTAAGACAACTCAAAAGAGAATATTTTCAATGAGCTGCTGCCTCTGGCTATCAATCAACCACCAAGCTACAGAGAAACCGTGTTCTCCCAGTTGGGCTGTTGCTCTCTTGTCTCTCTGGAGTCACTTGGACTTTAATGTCATCTTTCAGCTCAAAGCCAGGCAGTCACTGCCTTAAAATATCCAGTTTTTTTTTTTTTTCAATCCTTCTCTCATGCTCGTTGCTGCATCCCTATCAAACACAGTGTATCTTCAGTCTGCCTTTGACTGATGCCCAGTGTTGTTGGACTTCACAGGATGTTAGGCCACCAGTGAGTTTTGTCATCACAGGGAGCTTATATGTAAGCTACTGCAAATGGCATTAGAAACAAGTGAACATCAATATAAAAGCATAAAGTCGAGAAGGAAATATCGCCTTTGCCACAGATGGCCTAACGCAGATGAGTAGCTGAGTATCTCTTCAGCAAGCCGACGCGCAAACTGAGGCAAATGAAACTGAAAGTTCAGTGTACTGAACTCAATACAGTCATCTTCAATAAAAGGACTAAATGATTTTACCAGTTGCTGATGCCACGCTCTCTCCTATTGCGGTCTTTGATCTTGAAATTAGCTGATGATAGATAAAATTCATCTCATATATTGCTTTCATTGACGCGAACTCCGTTATTTTTGCATATAGTGTGGGAATTGGAGATAAGATTGATTTCCGTTTTGCCAAGATTTTGCAATTTATGTAGCTATCGATCAGTAAAAACGTATGAAGTGATCATAGGCCAAATAACCCCTAAATGTTTATATTTATATTTGTCATTTTATTTTGTACATTTTATGTTTAAATGATATAAAAGCTAATAATTATATATAAAAATATATATAATTCAGACATATAGCTACTGTTTATGCTAATGTATTCTTTTATCGACAATTACATGACATTTATGCAAAGAGTCAGTATTTGCAGTGTTGGCCGTTCTTTTTCAGGACCTCTGCAATTCGACTGGGCATGCTTTCAATCAACTTCTGGGCCAAATCCTGACTGATAGCAACCCATTCTTTCATAATCACTTCTTGGAGTTTTTCAGAATTAGTGGGTTTTTGTTTGTCCACCCGCCTCTTGAGGATTGACCACAAGTTCTCAATGGGATTAAGATCTGGGGAGTTTCCAGGCCATGGACCCAAAATTTCAACGTTCTGGTCCCCGAGCCACTTAGTTATCACTTTTGCCTTATGGCACGGTGCTCCATCGTGCTGGAAAATGCATTGTTCTTCACCAAACTGTTGTTGGATTGTTGGAAGAAGTTGCTGTTGGAGGGTGTTTTGGTACCATTCTTTATTCATGGCTGTGTTTTTTGGGCAGAATTGTGAGTGAGTCCACTCCCTTGGATGAGAAGCAACCCCACACATGAATGGTCTCAGGATGCTTTACTGTTGGCATGACACAGGACTGATGGTAGCGCTCACCTTTTCTTCTCCTGACAAGCCTTTTTCCAGATGCCCCAAACAATCGGAAAGGGGCTTCATCGGAGAATGTGACTTTGCCCCAGTCCTCAGCAGTCCATTCACGATACTTTCTGCAGAAGATCAATCTGTCCCTGATGTTATTTTTGGAGAGAAGTGGCTTCTTTCCTGGCTTCACCAGGCCATCTTCCAAAAGTCTTGGCCTCACTGCACGTGCAGATGCGCTCACACCTGCCTGCTGCCATTCCTGAGCACTGGTGGCACTCCGATCCCGCAGCTGAATCCTCTTTAGGAGACGATCCTGGCACTTGCTGGACTTTTTTGGACGCCCTGAAGCCTTCTTTGCAAGAATTGAACCTCTTTCCTTGAAGTTGCTGATGATCCTATAAATTGTTGATTTAGGTGCAATCTTAGTATCCACAATATCCTTGCCTGTGAAGCCATTTTTATGCAACGCAATGATGGCTGCAAACGTTTCTTTGCAGGTCACCATGGTTAACAACGGAAGAACAATGATTTCAAGCATCACCCTCCTTTTAACATGTCAAGTCTGCCATTCTAACCCAATCAGCCTGACATAATGATCTCCAGTCTCACCTGAGTTAACAAGACGATTACTGAAATGATCTCAGCAGGTCCTTTAATGACAGCAATGAAATGCAGTGGAAAGGTTTTTTTGGGATTAAGTTCATTTTCATGGCAAAGAAGGACTATGCAATTCATCTCATCACTCTTCATAACATTCTGGAGTATATGCAAATTGCTATTATAAAAACTTAAGCAGCAACATTTCCAATTTCCAATATTTATTAAATTCTCAAAACTTTTGGCCACAACTGTATTTTATACATTTATATGAAGTAAGGTGTTTTATTGTTGTATTGATTCTTTATTTATATATTTACAAAATTTTCTATATTATGTCTTCATACTTGAATGCTGTCTGTTTTATGTTACAGAGTGTTGCCGATGAGTGATTTTTTTTTTCGTCAGATATATCCTCCTCCTGTGTGTGTAGTGCAAGCTTAAGGCATAAAGAAATTTAGGCCTGGTTTCACAGACAGCGCTTAGATTAAGCCAGAATTAGACCTTAGTTCAATTAGGACATTTAAGAAGCTTTTATAGACATGCCAAAAACATTACGGGTGTGTATCTTGAGACAAAGGCACTGACATATTTTAAGATATGTCAGTGAAAGTTACTTTCATTTAAGACAGCATTTTAGCCTAGGACTACCTTAATCCTTGTCTGTGAAACCAGGGGTATATGTACATTAATATACACACAGTTGCATTTTCACTTCATTTATACCACTAAAATGACAATTATCCCTTTTTTTACAGACTGCAAAGTTCAAGTGTTAAGAGCAAATTTGCTGCTGTAATTTACTGTTGTGGTGCAGAATTTTCCATCTGCCAGCAGAGTGTTACTTGTGCCGTGTTCATCAAACGGGTTCCATTTATTTAACGACCGTTGTAGGATTGTATCCTGGCACCGCAGGCACTCTCTAAATCTCTCTTCCGACACGCCGCTTAAACAGTCTGTCCTTCCCCAACCTAAGATTGCCTGCGGCCTCCTGCCAAATCTGCCTTCAACATGAAAACCTAGATGTTGTCAGCGGCATGATCTCAAAGTCGCTAACCACACCTGATACCGATGTTTAATATTTCGGTCTCCTTCCCTAGGGCTTCCTCAATGCAGTATTCGAGAGGCTAAAGCAGTTTCTACAATGCTGTGAGTATTACATACTTTTTGTTTTCTATTTCAAATAGTGTAGCATTGTTTTTAGGATTGTTTTTGAGTTTTTTCCGTTGACATAGGAATTTGAAACTTTGCTTTCGCTTAATCCTTTATGATTGTTGCTTGTCAGACTGTACGAACATGATCCTCGGTGTGAGCCATGTCACACTGTAGGATCTCAGTTGTCATTAATTAAAGAATGTACGGCTGTCAAGACGTGTTAAAAATGACATGTTGGGTGATTGCAAGTGGCTAGAAAACAAAAACTGTCCCTAACTTTAATTCTTAAAGAAAACTGGGGGGAAAAACCAAGACGTTTGTTTAGCAAGTGGTGGTTTGTTATTGTTTCAATGATTGCATCATTGGGTTCTGCACTCCTATTGGCTTTTGATTTGACGGTTGTCATAGGAGAAGCTGTGCATCAAATCTTCTGGCACTGCCAGAATTTTGTCAGAGGTAAGATGCAATCGCAGTGGTCGTTAATCGGCCGTTGGTGAACATGTCAAACTAGTGATCAAAGACTTCAGATTTTGGCGTAGGATCAGACGATTCTTGTAGGATTCAAAAAAGTCGCCTCAGACAGCCAAACGTGGCCCTAATCGTAAAGTGTTACCTGGCTTTAGTAAATCTTATGACTTGTAAACAAGTAAATGTACACAACCTTTCAAAAGTTTGAGGTCGGTAAGATGATGTTTTTCAAGTCTCTTATGCTCACCAAGGCTGCATTTATTTGATCAAAAATACAGTAAAAACAGAAAGTTTGTGAAATATTATTATTACAATTTAAAGTAACTGTTTCAATTTGAATATATTTCAAAGAATTTTCAGCATCATTACTCTGGTCTCCAGTGTCACGCGATCCTTTAGAAACCATTCTGATATGCTGATTTGGTCTGTAAGAAACATTCCTTATCATGCCGTTGAATTTTTTTTAATGTAAGATTCTTTGATGAATAGAAAGTTCAAAAGCACAGCATTTAGTAAATAATGTAAATCTTTTGTAAAATTATAATTTTAAATTTTTGTCAGTTTTGATCTTTCACACATACTTGGTGATTAAATTTGATTAAAAAAAAACACAAAAAAACATATTGACCCCGAACCTTTTAAACGATAGTGTACATTTATTAGATTTAAATATGCATTCTCTAAATATTAGTTTTATGAATAAATAAATAAATAGAGTATACATTTTATTAGGCTACTTGTCTGACAGGAGTAATTACTAATGAACATGTTCACTACTTATAATTTCTTTGTGTAAAACATTTTTTGAGGAAAAATAACTACTTAAGAGTACCTAAGACCACTGTATAGGGTTAGACCTGTTTTTTGTTGTGTTTTTTTTTTTTTACAGTTAAATTTTATTCAAAGCAATTATCATTTGGAAAATAAAGTGGTATAATATTGGATTTAGAGGAACAACCATTTAGGAGAAATGAACTTTTTTTGCTTTCAGGAGTTTTTAATACTCAGCCCATCCAGAGATAACAGCCACGTTTTAAGGTTGAGAAGTTCATTATCTGTTATTAAGTGAAGAAAACACATTATTCCTGTTAATTTTTGTCTGTCAATTTAAGTCAAATACCCCAATATTTTTTTATCACTGAATTTATATCAGATTTTGAAATGTTACAGGTTCATTGTGCTTCAATATTATCTTTTCTGCAGTTTAATCCAAAACAATATTATAAGTAAAAAGGGTTTGTACGAAAATAACTTTTTAGATATTTTTGATTGAGATCACAAGGTTAATTCTGATGGACTGGAGTTCTTTATTGCTAGAGTATAGAGTGCATAGTCAAAGGCCGAACTAATTTATTTTTGAAAGATCACCACTTTAAAGGCTCCAACTAAATTTCTGCTAAAGCAAAAGACAATAATGGCATATCTGCATGGTTTCACCTGGAGACACTGTGGCCTGCTTTCCCAGGCTCGTCGTTGCATGAGTTATATGTCATCAGATGAGACGGAAGCAAGCTGTTATCTACTGGTGATATCACAGGCAATATGTTCTCCTGGCTGGGCCGCAGGTCAGGTTCCATTCGGCCTGTTGGTATTTCGGCGTGGATGAGAGACTTAGCTTATGAGCAAACAGAATGTGAAATATCAACTCTGGGCCAGATAAGGTCCCTCAAATAATCCAGGCTTTTTGGGTTCTATTCATTTCTTCATTTCTCTTCACACCGAGAAATTGATGCCCAATCCCCTTGAAAGGTTACCCTGCTCTATCACACTGTATCACGCTGTCCTGAGTGTTGACTTGCAAGGAAACAGATTAGTCTCTGCCGTTTGGCTGCTGAGAGGAGCTGTTTTTGACTGATTTAGTGTTGAAGCTTGTTTCTGCCATGAAAGAAAGAGCTAATTGTGTAATCAAAGTCTGAATTGTGAGATATATTCAAAGAAAAAAATGTCAGAATTGTGAGATATAAACTCTCAATTGCAAGTCTGAATTGCAAAATATAAACTTGTAATTATAAGAAAATAATTCAGAATTGTTAAGTTGCAATTAACTTTTTTCTTTTCATTCTGTTGTGGAAAGAAGCTTCCACAGATTTAGCCATTATGATCAATCACAAATACTTTAATTACGCAATTCACCTAAAACTGAAAATTCTGTCAATTTATTCTGAAAATTTACACCTCCTTGTGTTGTTCCAAACTGTATGACTTGCTTGCTTCTGTGAAACAAAAATGATTTTTGGACCCTGTTTTTTTTTCATATAATGAAGGTGAAATGAAGCAAAATGGGAAAAAAACACCATAAAGATATCGTAAAAGTAGTTTAGACACATTATGTGCTTAGTAAACTGGTAACTTTTTGTGAGGAACAAACCTAAAGTCTATATTCCCAGACAATCTTTCCCCTAAGTGAGCAAGTCATCGAGTCAGTGAATTAAACTCGAGAAATGGATCAGTCGAATTTGTGAACAGATTATTCAGACAAGTTTTGAACTGTCATAAACGTGCTAAGGGAGAGATTAGATTTTCAGTGGGTAACAACTTTGAATTTCGGTTTGTTCCTCATACAGCTCCACCACACACACAAGACATGCGGGCTACTTTTATGATACTTTATGGTGATTTTTGTCATGTGAAGTTTTGAAACGACATGAGTAAATAATGACAGAATTTTCATTTTTGCATGAAACTATTCCTTATACAAAGAAACTGAAGCATATGTTTTTAGCCTTCCCATCTACTTTTTGCAGGCCGACAAGTTGGACCAGGTAGTCTTTGCAGAGAAAAGCTTGAGAAGACCATCATTTTGTTTACCAAAGTTGTAAGTCTAAAGGTTCATTCAATTCAATTCAGAGGGCAATGGAAATAATCTGGGCATTTAAACTCGAGATACTGTGGGCCATGCCGAACTCTTGAACTGTGGTTTAACGTCTTCTCTAATCCTCTCTGCTAGTTGCTGGACTTCCTGGAATATCACCCGTGGCCTTTCATCCCCCTTATTCAACGGTCACTGGAGTTTGCGGTCAGCTACGTGTTCACCGAAGCTGGAGAGGGAGTTGTTTTTGAGCGGTTTATAGTACAGTGCATGAACCTCATCAAGATGATTGTCAAAAACGATGCCTACAAACCTGCCAAGAACATTGAAGGTAGGCAGCCCATCAGCAGCCTGCGTAATGACTTTGGCATGGTGAGCCTCCATTTTAAAGATCTAGCTTATTCGAAATAGGAAATGGATAACAGCCTTTAAACACATCAAGGGCATTTCTGAGTTGGTAGAGGGCGAGAGCGAAACGATGAGATGTTTCATAATGAAATCTGGCTGTTCAGTCATGACTGAGTTTCCCTAGATAGAGATTGAGGTAAACTGATATAAAAATGCCTCCCGTTTCATTGGTTTATTGCCTTACTAATGGACTGTTGGAGCACATAAGACATTTTAATGAATGGTCTAATGTCTTGAACATTACTATGTGGATAATTGTATTTTAAAGTGATGTTGCAATATGCATTCCAGACAGTAAACCAGAGAGCCTGGAGGCACATAAAATTAAGACTGCATTCTTTACACACCAAACGCTGACTGAGATCGGCAGGAGACTGGTATCCAAATACTTTCTGCTGACAGAAGAGGAGCTAACCATGTGGGAAGAAGACCCCGAGAGTTTTGGTAAATGTGAATTATGAACTCAATAACATTTCTAAAGCTGTGAAACTTTTTGCTTTGATTTTTTTTTTTTTTTGGGCTAATGTGTGCCATTAGTGGAGAAGAATCAATACACAAGACTATCTGGAAAATCAAATGAAAGCCACAGCTGTACATGTCTGCAGCATGTGCGTTTATTGCTAAGTCAAAAACTAATGTTAGGCTACTACGTTTCAAATGATAAGCCGTGTTTTAATTCTATGAATGATTGGTGAATGCTTGGATTCCCTGCCCCACGTAAGCAGTGTTTACATTTTTTTTTTGGTCTGGACCATTAATGGGGCAGCTCTACTAAGTACATGTAGTTAATATTACTCAGTACTTAATCGTATAATTTCACTGAAAAAAGGACATTAAAATAATCAAAACCTCTTGAAGTAATGTCAACCACAAACCTTAATTTACCCAAATATTGAAAATCACCATTCTAAAATTCCATAGTACTTTCTTTTCTGGGTTGTAGGGCTACAAACTGAATCACACTGTTGCAGGTGTTCATTAATGATGACCATATATGGCTCAACACGTCAACAAGGAAGAGGACAGAATAACCTGAATGCATGAATCACTGAGGTGAAAGTAGCTATGACAACAGGTGCACTACCCATGAACTTAAAGTCAAGAAGCTGCCCTTTCTTGTCAGTTATCTGAGCTCTGCATTTTCATGTCCAGAGACGCTGAATCACACCTGCTGCATTAATTTAAAGGATTAATTCACAGTAAAATGAAAATTACCCCATGATTTACTCGCCCTCAAGCCATCCTATGTGTATATGACTTTCTTCTTTGAGACGAATATAATCTCAGTTATATTAATAGTCACACTGATTCTCCTAAGCTTCATAATGGCAGTGCGCAAAAACCACCAAATAAGTCCATCCATCCATCATAAACATTCTCCACACATCTCCAGGGAGTTAATAAAGGCCTTCTGAAGCGAAGCAATGCGTTTGTATAAGCAAAATCTCTATTTAACACATTATAAAGTAAAATAACTAGCTTCTGCCAGACCGCCTTCCATATTCAACTTACGAAGAAAATGTAACACCTTTCGCAGTTCAAAATGTTTATGCTACGTCCTCCGTATTCAACTTATGAAACAAGCGTAACTGACTCGACATCAGTTACGCTTTTGTCGTACATTGAATATGGAAGGCGGTCTGGAAGAAGCTTGTTATTTTCAACTTTATAATGTGTTAAATATGAATATTTTTCTTACCAGTGCATCGCTTTACTTCAGAAAGCCTTTTTTAACCCCCCAGAGCTATGTGCAGTACGTTTATGATTGATGGATGGATGGGGGAAAAATAAAATTATTATTATTATTTTTTTTAGCTTTTTTTGTTTTTGTGCACTGTCATTATAAAGCTTTTATAATAAGGCATGGCTAGAGTAAATGAGTATCATGGGGTAATTTTAAAGCGAACTAATCCTTTAACATGCAATTCTATTTCAAGGAAATAGGCTTCACATAATACAGTTGGCGTAATTTAAAATCTCTTGATGTACTTTGCTAGTGTAATTTTCCTAATGGATACTGCTGTAGTCCAGTGATCTGTTTCTGGCACTGGCAATGCCAGTTGGTGAATCGTCCAGGGGTCCTGCTGTCAAGCAGCGAAATTGCGATTAATTCAGTGACTCAGCAGCAGACGGAATTGTTCTGGCCTGTTGATGACCAACCCTTAGGAACATAAGGTGACTAGAGATGATCTATCTCTTTTAATGACCTGCTCTTTGATCGAATCATGGGAGGAGAGAATCCTGCCACATTCATGGTGTGGAACCAGGATATGATTTCTCATAAAGTCTGCCTGATTGATAGAAAAAAAAAAGTGAAGATTGAAAGTGTGGTTCCACAACAACAAAAAAGAAACATTCTCTTATCATTTACTCACCATCGTGTTGTTCCAAACTGTTATTTTCTTCTTCCATGGAACATAAAAGATGAGTTTTTGAAGAATATCCAATCCACTCTTGCCAATATAATGAAAATATATGTGGACTGGGACTTTCAAGCTCTAAAATGACATGGAAGCACCATAAAAGAATCATAAAAATGGTCCGTTCGTGAAAGAAATTCAGCTCACTAACTAAATGATCCAGCCGAAATGATTAACAGCCGCTGGAATGGAAGATTATCAGTGAGTGATGACTGAAATTGTGCTCTAAATATTAGAAAGCTATCATATGGCTTCAGAAGCCTTGGAATATTATGCCCAAGTAGGATGATTTTGCTTTTTGGAGCTTGACAGCCTCAGTCCTCCTTCAGTCCCATTATATTGAAAAGAGTGGACAGGACATTCTTCAACAAAGTCATACGGGTTTGTAATGACATGAAGATGAATAACTGGCTGAATTTTTATTTTTGGGTTAACTATCCATTTAAAGTGCATGATGTATGTTGTGACAAGTTGTGTTTAATGTTGTTTCTTTCTTCAGCTGTGGAAGAGACAGGTGGTGACTCCTGGAAGTATAGTTTGCGGGTAAGTGAACTCTCTCTATGAAATATAGTTTGATTTCTAATTTTTGATCATTTTTATATTGCTTTTTGCATATGCAACATTTCCGTTTGACTGTCTTTTGGTACATTACCTTATAGAAAGATGTATTGCAAGGTCAACGGAAGTGTCAGTAAATGCAAAGCGATTAGTTAAAAAGAATCGGGGGTCTGTCTCGTTTCTGTGGAATTTACATAGGGAGGCCATGACTCTACAGGGTCATTTGTTAGTGCCCTCATGCGACTTGATTTGCATTACATCTGGCTGCCTACTTAATGAGGCTTTTATGTCCTGGCTTTAAAATGACATTGGCTGACTAAACGTATAACCTCAGATGAGAGTCTGAGAGTCACATTTGTCATTTACTCGCTGAAAGACACTGCTGTAGAATCATTTCACCTTCAGGTAATATCGAAAGGGAATGTCTTAATTATGTATTGGGCTTAAATAGTGTTTCTTGTCCTCTGAGTGCAAATATTTATAAGCAATATGAATGTTGCACATCAGTCTAAAGCAGTAGATCTCAATTTGTTGGTTACAAACCAAAAATCACATGTCTGTTATGATTGTGTAATGCTAAATTCAAATAATAAATTGTAACTTAAAATAAAATTTTGTGTTTAATATAGTTGAAGGCTTAAGTTTATGCATTTATTTTTTCAAAAACACTTTTTGTTGTTGATGTCAAAGCCCCTGCGTCCAAATAAACTATCAGATTTTGCCATTTACAGTATTTGTCGCTTGGTAGTGGGGCTGCAGGATTTGGCAAAAAAAAAAAAAAAAAAAAATTTCAGATAAAAGTTGCAGTTGCAATTTCAAATGCAATTTACCCAATTAGGTAGCACTTTATTTAACAGTATGTGTACTTTCCTCGTACATATATAGTAAGTATGTTGTACATACAGGTAAAAAATGGTAACACAAGGTACTCAGCTGACATGTATGTACATGGAAACTGATAAGAAACACTGGTGTACTTTCCAGTGGTACATACATGGTAACTACTTTGTACCTATAGATAAGTGTTGGGTAAAAACAGCACTTACTTATAGTGTCCGTATATTGTAACTACCAGACACATTACTGTACCTACAAAAGTTATTTATACGTTAACTATTTTGTACTTGCAGACAAGTGTAGGTAATAAAAGGCACTTATTTATGGTTTCTTATTAGTGTCCATGTACATACAGGTAAAAGTGGTGACACAAGGTACTTACCTGACATGTGTGCACAACATAATTATATGTACCAGGAAAGTACACGTACTGTAAAATAAACTGCTACCAGAAATTATTATTTTTTATTATTTTTAAAGATTCAGGTTTGCTGTGCTTGTTTTTCGGGTTGTAAAATTTGGCCAAATTTTTTTTATTTTATATATCAATATGACTATAAAAATAGTAATAATAAATAAATAATAATAATAATAAATAAAATAAAAATAAAAATTCTAAATATTTAATATATATTGTTTCATGTCTATAGATTCTATAAAATTGTATTTAAGAAAATAATAATTTTGTAATAAAAATTACAATATTAATATTTATGGTTGTTTTTATTTCTTCATTTTCAAATGTTTAGCCATTAGGCTTTTATTTTGGCAGAAAAAAATCATTGAGGCCTCTTAGGATTTCTACTTTTATGACAACAGCTTTTTTTTTTATAAGCCCTTCTCATTATAAGTCTAAGAAGATGGTTGGCGCATATTGCGTTCTCGAATGCACGTTATAAATGACCCAAACTAATGGCAGATGTAGAGATGATTTTCTGTAGAGCAGCATTTATTGTGAACTGAGCCACTCTGAGCCACTGAAAACAAGCTGCTGTGCTGCACCTCACTCTGAGAGACACAGTGCATAATTTAATTAAATCGCAGCCTTCTCGATTTTATAACCATACTGTCATATAACAACGTTGGTTTTATCTTGACTAATCGTAAAACCCTTCTTGGTAGAAGCTAAAATCTAAAATTAAGTCTTTTCTCTGTGATCATCCATAGCAAGTCCAGGTGCCTGCCCTTATTGATTTTATCCTGAACCATATTGATTATGTCAGTTTTCCTGAAGGCATAAGAACATATGGTTTGACGTGTGTGGCGAAAGTTGAGCTTTGCACACTTTGCAAAGGTGTGATATTTGACCTCCTTGTACCCCCTGGGAGGTCAGTGTCCCAGCCTGTAATAACAGATGCTGAAGGCCACCGAGTCAGGTCTCGTAGCCTGACCTCTTCTTCAATTCAAACTATTGATTGTGTTGGCAAGATTGATGGATACCATAGAAAGCCAGATGTGTTTGTATTAGTGGTTAAATGTTTGTGTTTGAGTGTTGTTCCTGGATTGAATGCTCCCTCACACCCTTGTCACATCATTCAATGTCTTTACAGCCATGCACGGAAGTGCTTTTCTTGGACATTTTCCACAACTACAGTCAAACTTTGACACCAGTACTTTTGGAGATGGTGCAGAATCTTCAAGGTTGGTTTAATTTGATGTGTTGATGAATATATAACAATCACTATGTTAAATGGTCAAGCTGGATAGGCTGTTCTGTTTTAAAGATTTTAAAGTGGCTTTTGGAAACTAAATCAGCTAAATAAACCCATGACCTGGTTTTACCTGGTTTAAGTTTTTATTTTCCAAAAGGGATAGATTAATTACATTTATTAACAGAGAAAAGTGAGCATTTTAATGCATGACTCCTGACATTCAAGGACACGGTGAATAAATTAGACAAGTCAAAGCTTTTAATGTGGTGATTAAAGACTCACTGATCAAACGAAAGTTATTAAATGAACTGTCATTTATGTTGTGATAATGAAAGAAATGTCACATCTGCAGCAGGAGTAGTTGAGAACATGGTGAATAGGGTATTTTTTTTTATAAGTTAAAGGTTGATTTATCATCAGTTCATATGGCAGGTCCCTTTTTATCCATGTTAATTCACGTGTCGGCTTCTTATGTGAAATATTTTGAAAAGCCATTCATGTATGCTACAGGAGTAGGCACTGGAAATGTGTTCGGATGCCACACGGTTTTCACAGAACCCCTTTCTGAAGTGTTTCAGCATGGAAGTACTCTCATTTCTAGCTTCCGTCTGACATTAGCTAAGAGAGGCTGGGATGACAGCAAATGTCACATGCCATCAGTTCTTCAAAGCTCTTTGTTTCCAAATGAGGGATCTTCTCTACCTTATTTTGTGGGGAAAAACTGACAGAGTCATCTGGGGTTCTACTTTAGATGTATACTTTTTGATTATAGCCTTACAGTGCAAATGTCACCTTTATAAAGCACACCCTGCTAAGCCGAAAAGGGTCGACCGCTAGATCTGCTTAGAGCCACGTGTAGCAATTAAGCTTGCACTTTCAGACAAACACAAGGACCATCTAACAAGCGTTACGCTCTCATTGCTTTTGATCTGACTCCTTAATTAGGGAATGACTCAAATGAGCTTTCTGTGTAAATTAGTTGATTAAAATGTACTGTCATAATTAAATTAGGCTGATGTGCTGAATGGTATTCTTATGGACATTTACAATGGGTACAGAAAGTATTCAGACCCCTTTAAATTTTCCACTCTTTGTTATATTGCAGCCATTTGCTAAAATAATTTAAGTTCATTTTTTCCCTCATTAATGTACACACAGCACAGCATATTGACAAAAAAACAGAATTCTTGACATTTTTGCAGATTTATTAAAAAAATAAAAGCTGAAATATCACATGGTCCTAAGTATTCAGACTTGCTGTGACACTCTGATCATCCTTGAGAGGTTCTACACCTTCATTTGATTCCAGCTCTGTTTGATTATACTGATTGGACTTGATTATGAAAGCCACACACCTGTCTATATAAGACCTCACAGCTCACAGTGCATGTCAGAGCAAATGAGAATCATGAGGTCAAAGGAACTGCCTGAAGAGCTCAGAGACAGAATTATGGCAAGGCACCGATCTGGCCAAGGTTACAAAAAAAAAATTCTGCAAAACTTACGGTTCCTAAGAGCACAGTGGTCTCCATAATCCTTAAATGGAAGACGTTTGGGATGACCAGAACCCTTCCTAGAGCTGGCTGTCCAGCCAAAGTGAGCTATCGGGGGAGAAGGGCCTTGGTGAGAGATGTAACGAAGAACTCAAAAATCACTGTGGATGAGCTCCAGAGATGCAGTCGGGAGATGGGAGAAAGTTGTAGAAAGTCAACCATCACTGCAGCCCTCCACCAGTTGGGACTTTATGGCAGAGTGGCCCGACGGAAGCCTCTCCTCAGTGCAAGACACATGAAAGCCTGCATGGAGTTTGCTAAAAAAAACACCTGAAGGACTCCATGATGGTGAGAAAAAAGCAGCATCATGCTGTGGGGGTGTTTTTCAGCTGCAGGGACAGGACAACTAGTTGCAATCGAGGGAAAGATGAATGCGGCCAAGTACAGGGATAACTGGACTAAAACCTTCTCCAGAGTGCACAGGACCTCAGACTGGGCCGAAGGTTTACCTTCCAACAAGACAGTGACCCTAAGCACACAGCTAAAATGACGAAAGAGTGGCTTCACAACAACTCCGTATTTGTTCTTGAATGGCCCAGCCAGAGCCCTGACTTAAACCCAATTGAGCATCTCTGGAGAGACCTAAAAATGGCTGTCCACCAACGTTTACCATCCAACCTGACTGCAATTCCTCCTTGCAGATCCTCTCCAGTTCAGAGGATCCCCAAATCCAAGTGTGAAAAACTTGTTGCATCTTTCCCAAAAAGACTCATGCTGTATTAGATCAAAAGGTGCTTCTACTAAATACTGAGCAAAGGGTCTGAATACTTAGGACCATGTGATATTTCAGTTTTTCTTTTTTAATAAATCTGCAAAAATGTCAAGAATTCTGTGTTTTTCTGTCAATATGGGGTGCTGTGTGTACATTAATGAGGAAAAAATGAACTTAAATGATTTTAGCAAGTGGCTGCAATATAACAAAGAGTGAAAAATTTAAGGGGGTCTGAATACTTTCCGTACCCACTGTATATACAAATCTTTGAGTGTTTTGGCATGGAATTGGAATTCAGCACATTTTTATTTTTATTAAATTTCAATGGTTTACTAAACTGAAGGAAATGACAACCGTGGAAGTGCTATTTTTATTTATTTATATTTTTGCAATGCATGTGTCATTATAGTGTGAAGTCTTTATAAAAGCACACATTGCGATGATGATTTTAATAATGACTCCTCAGTTAATTTCCTAGTAGTGTCATTGTCTTTATCTTGAGCATTTTCAATGTTCTAATTATGCATGGGCAATAAGGAACGTGGCCCCTTCATTGTCACTTTGGGATGGGTAATCGTAAAAAAAATTGTAAAAGTTCTTTTATTACATGCTTTGTTGCTTTTACTACTGCTTGCAAAATGGTTGTTTGCTAAGTGGTTAGTCACAATTATTATAGATGTATAAAGTGCTATATGTTTCCGACAGGCCTAAAGCACATTGTGTGGAGGTTGTTAGGGAGGAAAAATTATCACAATGCTTGCTTTCTCTCTCTCAGGCCCCAGTAATGTTGAGGACCCGGTGCAGATGCTCATGAAGGATGCAGGTATCATCATGTATTATTTGCTTCTCTGAAACACACCCATCATGTCTGAGAATGAAAAAAGGGCAGCCAAAATAATAACATATATATATATACACATACATACATACAGGTGCATCTCAATAAATTAGAATGTCATGGAAAAAGTTTATTTATTTCAGTAATTCAACTCAAAAACAACTCAAAATTGTGAAACTTGTGTATTAAATACACAGACTGAAGTAGTTTTAAGTCTTTGGTTCTTTTAATTGTGATGATTTTGGAACAAAAACCCACCAATTCAATATCTCAACAAATTAGGAAAAGGTGACATGCCAATCAGCTAATCAACTCAAAACACCTGCAAAGGTTTCCTGAGCCCTCAAAATGGTCTCTCAGTTTGGTTCACTAGGCTACACAATCATGGGGAAGACTGCTGATCTGACGGTTGTCCAGAAGACAATCATTGATGCCCTTCACAAGAAGGGTAAGACACTAATGTTCATTGCCAAAGAAGCTGGCTGTTCAGAGTGCTGTATCGAAGCATGTTAACAGAGAGTTGAGTGGAAGGAACAGGTGTGAAAGAAAAAGATGCACAACCAACCGAGAGAACTGCGACCTTATGAGGATTGCCAAGCAAAATCGATTCAAGAATTTGGGTGAACTTCACAAGGAATGGACTGAGGCTGGGGTCAAGGCATCAAGAGCCACCACACACAAGGAATTTGGCTTCAGTTGTCATATTCCTCTTGATAAGTCACTCTTGAACTACAGACAATGTCAGAGGCATCTTACCTGGGCTAAGGAGAAGAACTGGACTGTTGCCCAGTGGTCCAAAGTCCACTTTTCAGATGAGAGCAAGTTTTATATTTCATTTCGAAACCAAGGTTCTGGAGAAGGGGAAGCTCATAGCCCAAGTTGCTTGAAGTACAATGTAAAGTTTCCACAGTCTCTGATGATTTGGGGTGCAATGTCATCTACTGGTGTTGGTCAATTGTGTTTTTTGAAAACCAAAGTCACTGCACCCGTTTACCAAGAAATTTTGGAGCACTTCTTATGAAGTATTCTAATTTGTTGTAAGAGTGAATTGGTGGGTTTTTGCTAAATGTGAGCCAAAATCATCACAATTGTGCATTACATTTATTTATTACACAAGTTTCACAATTTGAGTTCAATTACTGAAATAAATGAACTTTTCCACTACGTTCTAATTTAATGAGATGCACCTGTATATAATAATTTAATGATGATTTTTATTTAATTTATATATATATACACACACACAAAATAATTAAATGTTAACTTGTGCACTTTTTTTTTTTTTTTTTTTTTTTTGCAGTGTACAACGCCGTTGGATTAGCTGCTTATGAATTGTTTGACAATGTGGATTTTGATCAGTGGTTCAAGAACCAACTCCTAGGGGAGCTACAAGTCAGCCATAACAGGTATGATCTAATAAACATCATTAATCTCCAGAGAGCCCTTTAAAACTTGCAACCTTCATAACCTTCAATATTGAAAATATAATGTCTGCATTAGTGAATGAGTCGCAGTATGATGTTTCACATCAATAAAATAAATATCTTAAGCATTGTTTTCTGTAGATGAAATATTCACTCCTATTAATTCCAGGAAGAGATGTCCCTCCACAGGTGCATTCTCACAGAAGCGCTTGTGTACAGTGATAGGGTCTAACCCTTCTACAGATAAAAGACTAAAGCTCTCTCTCAGAAGATTTTTTTTTATTGCATTACTCCTCTGTGAGCTCTGATAGGCAATTTATCAAAAGGAATGTGGGATGAAGCCTAGCACCTTCAAGTTTCTTTCTGTTTTTCTATGATTGTTTCTGGAAATCTAGGTTGGTTACATAAAGGTGTACAGGTATACACACATAATTTAATAGCTCTATTTTTTGGATTTTTAGCCTCAAGGGTTTAAAAATTGTGCCGGATAACATCAAATGCTGAACGTGGACAACCCCTGGAAAGAGCTGATATCTTTCACTTCTTCTCAATTCTTTTTTAAGAACAGCACAAAGATATCGAGATTTAGATAAACTTCTCAGACGGGAGCCTGGATAATCTTTGCTCACTGCCTCAATGACATTTACTTCCTCCTTACAATGGCAGTATTATATCAGCTATGCTTGATGGATTGGCTAAATAATGTTCTTCTTGGAGACTCCAGCGGTGCATTTGATGAGGTCAAGAGAGTTGTGAAGATGTGAGGTATCAGTTATGTAAAATAAATGTTCAGTAGAGAAAGGTGTTGAAATATTCATTGAAGGCCATGGGGGTTAAGGAAAGAAACTTAGGATTAAAAAAAAGAAAAGGAAAGGGATTTGGACAGGGCACTTTGAAAAACAGAGCATAAGTAGGTTCAGAAGTGTTGGAGAAGATCACTTGACAAACTCTTCATACTTTACAGTAGTTAAACAAGTCAAACTACCACTTTTAAGTAGTTAGATACACCACCAGATACTAATAAAAAGTTACTTGTGACACTGCCTTTTTTGTTAGGTCTGTCAATCAAATTAATATTTAGCTTTGGTAACACTTTATTTTACAGTGTCATTGTTACATATGTTACATGTATTTACTGTAGTAATGACTAGAAATTATGCATAAATACATGCAATAAACCATACACCAAGCCCTCATCCTAACCCTAACCCTATAGTAAGTACATGTAGTTACTTGTAATTACTGAGTACTTAAATGTATAATTACAGTGTAATACTGACACCTTAAAATAAATTGTAACCTTAGCTTTTTGTGTAAACATTGCATAATGGTTGTTTTTCAATATACATGTATTGTTTGTGTATTTAAAGGGTTAGTTCACCCAAAAATGAAAATTCTGTCAGTAATTACTCACCTCCATGTCGTTCCAAACGCGTAAGACTTTCATTCTTCTTCGGAGCACAAATGAAGATCTTTTTGATGAAATCTGAGAGATGTCTGTCCCTCCATAGACGGCTATGCAATTAAAACTTTTGACTCTTCAAAAAGTTCATAAAGAGACTGTAAAACTAATCCATATAAATTGAGGAGTCCAAATTTTCTGAAGAGACTCAATCGCTTTTTATGATGAACAGATTTAATTAAGGCCTTTACTCGCATATCAACATTGATCAGTGAACATAAACAGAAGCTCAACCATACCTGAATGACGCTCAAGAACAAACCTCTTGCAGAAGCTCAAACGTGCAGCTTAACACACCAGAATGAACCTCAACTTGCTGGAGTTTTCTTTTACTACAACTGTTTTGTGAGTTGATGAACATTTACATTTTAATAAAAGCCTAAATTCCATCTGTTGGTCATAAAAAAGCGATCATGTCTCTTCAGAAAATTTGGATTAAACCGCTCAATTCATATGGATTAGTTTTACTATCTCTTTATGAACTTTTTGAAGCATCAAAGTTTCAATTATGTAGGCTATCTATGGATGAAGAGAAAGAAAATCTTTATTTGTGTCCTGAAGATATATGAAAGTCTTGTGGGTTTGGAACGACAATAGGGTGAGTAATTAATGACTTAATTTATCAATATCTCCTATCTAAAACCAATATTTCGCTCCTATATTTACAGCAGATGTCAAACAAAGTGGGATCTAGTATATATACCATGAATAAACTGAAATCTGCTCCAAT
Source organism: Opsariichthys bidens (assembly GCA_037194245.1). Lineage (NCBI taxonomy): Eukaryota > Metazoa > Chordata > Actinopteri > Cypriniformes > Xenocyprididae > Opsariichthys > Opsariichthys bidens. The sequence goes on from CM074288.1 coordinate 6,777,229, forward strand.
GTTGGTAGAAGAAACTTCTATCAATTTTCAAACCAATGGGATCCGATTGTTTACGCCCATTGCCGAATAGGCCATTCCAGGATGACACACACACATTTTAAATATTAGGAAAAGATCCACCATCATGTTCTTTCTGTCAAAACCCTTTATCCCTGAAGCATGTTTTATTAGATTGTGCTGGTTTTAACTCTGTGTACAACTTTTTTACTCTGTTAACACTTTTCGAAGAAAAATGCTGTTTTAGAGATTTTAGCAAAAATAAACTGTACCCAGAAAATAATTATAGTAATCCTTGCCATGAAAATAGCCAAAAAGTTACTCATTACCGAAACGTTGTTCATTACTTGAAGCTAATTTCGTGCTGCTAAGAAATGTAGTTTGAACTATAGTGTTGATATTTACTCCGCCAACACTGCTGTGCAATGCCTGATGTCATTTTTTGTTTTTTGGTGACAGTTTTGTGGGAGGACAAGACAAAGATACAAAATTAAAGAGAGGTAATGAAGATAGTGACTCTACACAAAGCTTCTTTTGTTACTTTAGAGACAGAGAGAAAGAGAAAAAATAGACCTCTGTTGTGGAAGATCTCATTATGATCACATTTGAAACCGTGACCGCCAGTTTCTCCTTCCATTTTGCTTTTGTACGCTTTTTTCTCCTATTTCTCCCATTTCTCCTATTGAGTGAGGAGAGTGGGATTTAAACTTCATTTGCATATTTCATAACATTGATATTGACATTTAAAGACTCCATGAAATTAAAAATTAGGTTTTAGATATTTTGGGGTCATCTACACTACCATTTAAGTTTGCAGTCAGTAAAAAAAAAAATCATTCAAAGAAATTGTTTTATTCAGCAAGGATACACTAAAATGATCAAAGTGACATTATTATTTATAATGTTTCTAAAGTTTTCTATAATTTCAAATAAATGCTTTTCTTTTCAACTTTCTATTCATCAAAAAAGCAAAATTGTCTGTGTGCACAAATATTATGCAGCACAACAGTTTTCAACTTTGATAATAAATGTAGCAGCCAATGAGCATAATAGAATGATTTCTAAAGGATCAGCTGATGAAATTTCAGATTTGCCATCACAGGAATACATTACATTTAAAATGTCATTGTAATAATATTTCACAACTGTTTTTACTGTATTTGTGATCAAATAAATGCAGCCTGGGTGAGTAGCCTTGCTGTTTAAACTTTTAAACAGTAATGTAAATGCAAGCATGTTTATAAATGGTAACAAGTAAATTTTAGCAGAAATGAGCATATAAAGTAAAATGAAACAAAAATATCGATGACTTATTCTGCACTCACTACGTCAATTTGTGTATTGAATTCTTCAAAGTGTCCTGTCCAAACTTGGTTTCAATACAATATACTTCAGAAACTGCCTGAAAACTACTTTTTTTAAAAGCGATTTCATGGGTCTTTGAGGAAAGAGAGAGACAAAATCATGTATGTCCAAGTTCCACATGTGTTTGTAGCTATCCACGTGTTTCATTCCTGTTGGCTTGCACATTACATGCTTAAGAGTATGCTACAGACACTCTATGTGCAAATAAGTGCATGTCGGTGGGCTTTTGGGTGGCTTCAGAGGGGATCAGTCAACCAATCAAGTGTGTGTGTGTGTGTGTGTATGTTCATGGGCATTGAGGCAGTCTCTGCGCGTGCTCTTGACAGAGCAAGCAAATGTATGCTTGCCACTCTTTAATCAGGCACATTTGTCACTGTCATGATGAGACAGTATGCCTGAGAAAGCCTCCAAGGGATTTTCAGAGAGACATATGAGTAACCCTGGTGCTGACATCTGCCATCTGTGCCTTGGGCTTTGGGATTTGACAAGTTTATATTCAGCAGGAAGTCACCAATATGCATTATACCCACGTAATTTGTCCCCATTACTTGTTATGAGAAATGCCTGCATATTCCTTGACCTTGTGCACTGTCATTTCTCCGGGCTGGCAGCCCTCCAGACACTCCCATTGATGCATTTCTTCATTTGACCTACCGTGTCACAAAAGTCAAGACTCTTGCACTTTGCCTTGGCAGACAGATTATCTGAGCACTGATCTTATGCCTCTGGGGTCAAAAAGGGCAGCTATGCTGGACAGGTGTTGCTAAAGACTGGATCGATTGGCTAGGGAAGCCTGTTGCATCCGTCTTCACCATTTATAGAAACTCTGTCATGTTCCTTCTCCACCTTTAGCAGGACACAGTGAACTATTACCTCCCACTGATGTATTATAGCCCAGGACATAATACCTGAATAAAAGGCACTGGAGTACATATAGATCGACAAATGTGCCTGTTTTTTTGTGCCAACCTATTTTTTATTATATATTAAATAACAAAAATGTGGTAGAGAGAGAAAATTAGTGCATTAAGTGTGGAAGGGCTGGGTTTCGATGCGGATTTACTGATTCATACCGGTTCATATTCATATTCCATATGACTCGATTCCAATATATGTGGTTGCAAATGTATGACATTCTGTCTCTACTAATGTGGTCTATTTATACAAGGCAGTCTTTCATATTGATTCAAAACTGTCTTTTTTTTTAAGTAGTCAGTGAAAGAAACTAAAAAAGATGGACTAAAAAGAACCGCACATAAGAATCATTTGCTTGTAAATCAGGCATCGCTGGTTATGTTATACGATTTTGCCGTTTATTTTGCAAACTAAAATCCATCTTTGCTACCTCCACTTTACGGATTCTTGGAGGAAGTCGTCCTTCCTTTGTCCTAGCTGGGTCATGTCCTTTGGTGCACGTGGAGAATCAGGCCAGTGCTCAGAGACCCTCGCCACATGCCAGACTCTATCGCGCTTCAAATACAGCGCAGCAGCCACACTGCAGGCGAGCTCTGAGAGCAGCAGCATGTGTGATGATGATGGTCAGTGTGTGATTCACAGCAGCATGAAATGACCTTTTCAGCTCAGAGCTTCAATGTGGCAGCTGTGGTGCCAGTTCAGCTTTGGGGACTAAACTGTGTTGAGTGTTAAGTCACAGATGTTACCTCATCCCAAACACACACTAAGGGGTTATGATTTGACCAATTACTTATGTTTATCATGTAGTGTGGTAAATTTGCATAGCTACAAAACACACTTTCTAACACGTATCAAAAGTAATTAGCAAGAAATGGTAAGTAACACATTCAGTTTCTTTGTAAAACCTACTCCAATGCTTTATTCACAACTTTGAAAAATAATACTTTTTTGTTTGAAATTGTCTGCGTTTTTAACTTTTGATCTGGCAGATTCGGCTACTTCAATATTTTCTGTACAACAGTTGTGGATACTTAATAATTTGAAATGGTGTTTTTAAAATTTTTTAATTGGAGTTGGTAACCGTTCTTGTCAGCCATTTAATTACCATCTTAATGGGCAATTTCTGGACAGAATAAGCCTCAGACTTGATCAGACTTCATGCTGCAAGTCAGAAGTCTAGCTCTGTGGGCCCGTCCTATTTGGGTGGGTTTTAGTGTTATAGTAAGACCAATAAACATTATGGTAGGCATAAAGACAAGGCATAAATGCACACTGAGCTTGGAGAATTATAACAGTGAAGGTGAAAATGTGTTTGAAGGTGGACCTTGAAATTATTTAATGATTGTGTGGGGTGTAAATTTGGGGCCAGCGAAACAGAAGGCCCTGCCACTAAACAATGCTAGTTTGTGGCATGAGACCAGCAATATACCAGTTTCAGAGGACCTAAGTGTGGGTAGGGGTTTAGAATGAGGTTTTTAGATATGAATGAGAGTGTGTAGCCAGAAAAAGAGATTGTTACAGTAGTTTAAGTTGGAAGTAATGAAAGCACAAACTCAACATCATTGATATTTAAGAACGGAGGTAAACGAGCAGTATTCCGGAGGTGGAAAAAGACAGATTTGGTAAGTGATGAGAGAAAGAGAGGAGAGAAATTAAAATTATATCTAGATTTTTAACCGTGGTTGAAGGTCTAACTAGGAAACCAGCAATATCAGTATTGTCAATAAAGAGACAGGATGTAAATCGGGGAGGACCTTCCAGAAGTAGATTTGTTTTTTTTTCTTAGTGTTTGGTTTGAGAAAAATCCTTGCATTTATTTCATCAATACAGGCCAAAATGGAGTTGGTGGGGAAAGGAGCAGTGCTTTGGAAAGAATATAGGGCTGAGTGTCAGCTGCATAGCAATGAAAGTTAAAGCCATGATAACGGATAATGTGACCTTAGGGAAGCATGTAGATGATGAAGAGTAAAGGCCCACTAACAGAACCTTGTGGAACACCATGTGAGACAGGGGCAGTAGTGGGCTTACTCTGATGGATAAAAATGTAATGCTGATGGTCAGACATAGAAGCTGAGCCATGGCAGGGCAGTTCCATAAATACCAAGAGCAGAGAGTCGGTGAGATGAGAATACTCTGATGGATGGTGTCAAATGCACAGATGTCAAGTAATATGAATATAAAGTGAATATGGAGGCTGAGTCAATGGCCATTAGATCAATGACAACCCTGAGGAGGGCTGTCTCAGTGCTGTGGAGAGTGTGAAAACCTGATTGGAAGCATTCATATAGGTTGTGTGATGACAGATAGTTGTGAAGTTGAGCAGCAACCACTTTCTCAATCAGCTCAATCAAAAAGAAATGGAAGATACAAAATTGGTCTATTATTAGCCATGTCAGAAGGGTTGAGGCCAGGTTTCTTTAAGATGGGTGTTGGATGAAGTTTTTAATTCCAGAAGAACAAAACCAGTATTGAGTAGTTGGGAGATGAGAAGTGAAATGGGCAATGAACTTACAGAAGCACATTTTTTAAATAAGCCAGTAGGGGCCGGGCCAAGATGACAGGAAGACGAGTTTGATGTCCGGAGCACTGAAGGAACCTTTTCATGGTTCCTAGAACTATTAGCTGAAGAACCTGGATTTTGCTGTGTTTTCACTGCAAGTACTAGGAACAATTTTAGTTCTAGGAACTCCTTTTTGGGGAATTAAATTAGCTCTTACTTTAGAGTTGGGTCTAAACCAGCACTATAGGAATTATCAGTAACGTGAGTGTATGTTTATTGGTTGATTGATCATACGCATGTCAAGCATTGGTACCTTACTGTTTGGATACTTTTATCTTTTCAAGTGGTTATGACAAACTTAAGAGAGACAGCCCACAAGATTCAGTCCCCTTTTTATGAAGCTTTGCTTCCGTACCCTTCTTTTTAACACAGACAAGACTGAGGTTATCAGCAGTCTTTGAGTGACGTCCCCTGCCATAGTCTATTTTGACGTGTCTGTGGTGTAGCCGCTTGACAGCAGCCTTCTTTAAAATCAATCATTCACTGTGAATAGAGGCAGAGTGTTATGGTCAGCATCTTTCAGACCCACTGAGAATATATTTATTTTTTGTCTCTTGAAGTGATTCAAATACTAAATAGTACAATTTGAATTCCCTGGCACCTGCACATACATACATGAATGTGTGCAACTAGAGGTCATAACTAAATCACAAAATTCAATTTTCAATGTGACACAGTCACGGCTCTCTGATACATTTAATAGTTCTTTCACCAGTCGTATAATGGCAGGAACTCGGTCCTTTTTGTAAAATGTGTTTTTCACAGTAATAATATGAAGATTGTCCAGGGGGACCATGGTGTGAAAACCCCTTGAGTCTTTCCTTTTGGGACTGACATTTTATTTATTTTTTTTAAAAGATTGAACAGAACTTTGGCTAAAACTTGCATGAAGCTGACATGGTGATTCATTAATCACTTTTAATCACCTCAGGCATGCATACAAACTTTATGATGCATAACACAAGCAACTTCTTAGGACTATACTGTGTGTATAATTTGTGTCCTATAGGAATTATTTCATTTGCAACACAAAGGATTGAATTGGGTTAATTTTTCATGTTGTCAAGCTGTCATCTCAATATGATCGAAGACATAAATTACACGCGCACACACACACATATGTATGTATGTGTGTGTGTGTTTGTGTGTATATAAATAAATATATATATATATATATATATATATATACACACACACACACACACACAAGTTATGGCATATTGTTTGTACCTAATGCTAATTATGTGATCAACCCCTTGTCCTTTTCTGTATCCATTTACTTCATAACCTTGTTTCCAAACTGCATTAAATTCCTATTAAAAATAAATTGCAGTGATTTAATAGGAAAAGGAAGTCTCTTTGGGAGACCCCTTTTACTAATAAGTGAACAAGAAGCCAAAGTGCCTTCGGCAGCAGGCCTGTTTACCTTTATTTGCATGTTTATATGTTGTGCCGTGTGCCATTGAGAGTAATCATTGGTTACATGTCATTTAACAGCAATGAGCAAACACAATGTTTACCTTAGAGTGGACTCATTATGACTCACAGCTTGCCTAATATATTTGATCTCTCTGTGGAGTGACCTTTATATTTAATGTAATGAGGTGCTGGTGATATTCGTAGTGGTGGTTTCGGATACGACTCTGAAGTTTTTATCACCGTGGCTCTAATTACTCTGTCGCTCACTGGCAAGCAGACGAAGGCAGTTTAAACCCCTGGCACACTCTCTTACTTTTTATCAACGCCAGTGGCACCGCAGCCTGTTTCTCTAGATATTTTCTTCAAAAAAAAGCCTTGAAATGATCCCTCCCAGACTCTCTTTTATTGTCTCCAGTGACCTGAGAGATTCCTGGGGCTCAGAGTCATGCCTGCTTTGCTTTTGAGAACCGATCCTGCAAACACCCCTGCTTCTAATATATTTACTATTTGTTTTATTACTGCTTGAGTTTTATTTTAAATATCTTTTGTATTTATTCTTAACATCGAATATTTATGTGCACTTATCCATAAGAAGGTTATTCTGAGACCTGAAAGATAACAGCCAGTTGTAATAGGTCTAGCATGCATTTTGGACCGTGAGGAGCGTGAGAATTATTGACAAACATAAATCGATAGACAGATGGGTGAAAGCAACATCATCATATTTAAAAGTTATTAACCTACATTTTGCAGTTCATCCTTCAGTCTTTTGTCTCCTGTTGTTGAGGACAAAAAATGAAAATTAATTGATTAAAGTGTGAGTAGAACAGAGAGAGCAGATCGAACTAGGAAGACAAAATGTACAGTGTATTCCACAAGCTGTATGCTCTATAGAGTAAGTAAACCTCTTTCGGGTTTAATGAGAGTATAGATCTTGATCAGGAAGTGATGTGCATTTCAATGTGACCAATGAATAAATCTATACAAGACACTGATTATGAAAATCAAACATTGATTAGGCTATTGAGTGGGCAAAAATATTAAGGTGCTCTTGGCTGCACTACTGTATATACCTTTTGTAATGCTTGAATACATTCCCGAATGCACTTTAATTGTTTAATCTTCACCATATAGAGAGGCATTCTGTAGGTGGAGTGCATTTTAAAGTGATTTGCAGTTTAATCAAGCAGAATGACAGGAATAATTTGGCCATTTTAGTATTATTATATGCATTTTTTTTTTTCATATAAATGAGCTCCCAGTGTTTTATTCGGAACATAAAGTTACTGCAAAGAAAGTTTTTGCCTTTTGAATTCTAACCTTATGTAATTTTTCCTCCTGGGATCAGAAAACTTTAAGTCATGCACTGTTCATGGAAATGAGAAATGTTTAAGTTGTGCTAAATATAGGATTTGAAGAAAAACACCATTTCAGGACGTCATCTGCCTATTGTGTCTTACACCTGCAATTTAGAACCTTACCTTCTCAGACTAAAGAAGCTTTTTAAAACCTGTTAAGCCATTAAAAGCACAATGCACAGGAAATGCTAATTTGGCTCATTTTGTTTTTTAGGTACAAGTTGATCAGAAGGCGGGTTATCTGGCTGATTGGACAATGGATCTCAGTAAAATTCAAGCCGGATTTGCGGCCCCTGCTCTACGAGGTCATCCTCAGCCTCATGCAGGACCCCGATCTTGTGGTATGTGAAGCTTTTAGGATGTCCTCATTTCTTAAATGGATATTTTTTTTTGTCAAACTAATATTCTGTCATAATTTACTCACATTATGTCATTCTAATGAATTACAATAAATGTGGACTGATGCTTTCAAGCTTCAAAAAGGACACAAGCAACATTAAAAGTAAACCGTTTTATAGTGAATTAATACATTTCATCTTGTTTTATGATAATGGTCCTTGCCAAGTTCATGAGAGAGGTAGCAATGTCTGGTTCATTAATTACATTCTTTTCAGCAACTTTTCAAAGGTTTATCTCACAAAACTGGTCTGAATGATTCACTGACCTCCTTTTACATTTTACATTTCAGTTGCAGTTTTTATTTATTTTCAGTTATTCATTTTAGGGCTTCAAATTAAACTTATTTCAGTTATTTACCAATGCCACTTTTCCATTTTTTTTTTTTAAATTTATGTTTTTCATGTTTTCTTCCAGCCTCATTTCATTTTTTTTTCTTAAAAAATAGTTTAAAAATAATAACCCTGACGTGATGCAGGAGAGCAGTCATGAATTCTCAATGAGCGTTACCAGTTATTGACTTGCTTTCTTTCCATTGAAAGTCTGGATAAATCACCCGTTGCTTCAAATCAATATTGTCTTCCCCAATTAGGGATGCGTGAGGACGCTGATTAACCGCACTGTATCTCTGTAAATAATGAGAGGCCATCATTAGATGCCAACTTATGAACAGCCCCATTAATCAGCAGTAGCAGTAGCAAATCGCTAATACGACTGCCAGTGACCAAAGGCACCCTCCAGCCTGTAGCTTAGCCATGTTTAATTCAAAATCAATTTGATGTGCAGTCTGTGCATTGCGAGAACCTTTTGTTTGTTTCGGCTACTGCCGTCCGATGCTTTTTCCAGATAACTTTTTTTTTTTTTTTCCCCATTTGCTGTTCAATAGCCTGAGTTTCCTGTCCTGTTTGGATATTCAGATATGTACAGTACGTTCATGCAGTTAAGTGCATTGACAGAAATGTATTATTTGTTAGTATTTATTTTTTAGGCATTTTTTTCTAGATAGGTTGGGTCGGGTCGGGTCGGGTCAGATCAGTTAGTTTATCTAATTTTTGTTCTAGAGGTGGTTCGGTAAGGGGTTTTAATTTCTCTGTCATTTATCCTACGGACTGAATTAGCACGCTGTGTTTCATTGTGCTAACGGTGGCGCGTCAGCATGGTTAAACTCTATCTGGGAATTCTCTAAATTCCCCACCATTAAAGCACAGCTTCTATACTCATCAGGGCAGTGCTGTTGTAACACATTAATTTCCTTCAACAATAAATTTCAAGACCGTTACTGTCTGACTTCAAAAAGCCAGCTGTGAGCAGTGTTCCCATTATTTTGCATAATCCTTTGCTCCTTTTTTTGTGGAGACTGTGATAGTCGAAATATCAAAAACTTTTTATTGCACAAGACTATTCATTTGTTGAATATCCTACATTTATTTATTTATTATTATTTAATTGTTGGTGTTTGTACTTAACAGACGGAAGTCTTTGGCTGCCTTTGCCATTGCGATTCTCTCAAACCTTTAAAAGTGTGTCTTACATACAGAAAATATGTAGTTTAGCACATCCGTAATATTTGCTTGTGAGGGTAAGTATGTGGTAAAAATGTATTTATATGCTACAAGCAACTAGGACATCAGCAATGGCTATTGGAATTCACCATATGCAGACAGATGTTTGTGAGAATCCATTCTTGTTGGGATTATCGGAGTCTGAAAATGGAATGAAGGCTTTATCAGCTGGAAGAGTGGACATGTTCATTCAGAGATGGAGAGAGAGGAAAATGATCACAGAAGTGTTTTTGGGATTTCCTCAAACATTCAAGGCGAAGGACGATCCGCAAATTATTTTCATTTCCGTCAAACCTGATTGGAATTTTGATTGCTGTCACTGGCTATGAAATGCTGCATTTTTAAAATGGGGACGGTAGCATAAAATCAACCAAGCATTTTATCTAGGTTTAGCTCTCAGGTGTTGTCCATTCCTTGCTTGATTACATTTACATTTAAGGCATTGATTACGGCACAGTGTGCACCTCTGTCATCATCATTCTGGTGGTGAATGTTATTGCTGTGCAGCACTTAGCATGAAGATGAATATGTACTAGGGTTGGGCAGTAATCTTATCACTGTATGAATAAGTTTATATCATGGTAACTGCATAAATATACTTGTTTTTGCAAGAATTAAGTGGGGTATAGTGTGGTCCAAAAGGCTAAGACTATTAGTGAGAATGCAGCTTTATTTATTTATTGGAAATTTTGTTATTAACGTACAAAAATAATAAAAAATAAATAAATAAATGCCTTTTTTGTTATTTTGTTTATTTATAGCAGTGTTATTTTAGTTATTATTTTAGTTTATTAATATTTTATAGTAGCTTTTATTTTTTGTGGTACTTCAAGTATTTATGTTAATTTTAGTTTAATGTTTGGTAATTTCGATATGTGCTTTTTTTTATATTTTATTTGATTCATTATATTGCTATTCAGGTTTAATTTTATTTTCAGTTATATATTTTTATTTATTTATATCCAGTTAACAATTTTAGTGCTTCAACTTATTTCAGTTTATTGCCAAAGCGGCATTTCTAATTTTTTTATTTAGTTTACATATTTCGATTTTATTTCAGCCTTATTCCAGTCAACAGAAATATTTTAATAGATTTAGTTTATTAATGATAATAAACCTGATCTATACTGTAGGTTTAAATCACGTCAAATTCTAGAAAATCAGTGTATAGTGCCCTAATACATTAAGTAATACAAATTTTTAATGCATAATGTATAATTTTGTCTACCTAATCTGCTTTGCATTGTGCAAGCATCTCATAATAACAGATTTTATTCTGTATTTCTATTATCCATGTTTCTTCATTGCTTTCCAAATAGCATGTAAACGGTGTAACGCAGTCCTGCTCATTGATAATCCATGTGGATATTTGTAGCATCGTTCTGTTTACACCGTCATACTGCCCAACCCTAACGTGTTCTTATTTATTCATTGATTTCATCATTTTATTTATGGAAGTCGGTCTAGTCTAAGCACCAAGGCCGATGAGCGGCCCGCTCTCTCATGTCATATTGCCTCTACAGGCTCCACAGGCTCAGTAGATTCAGTTTAAATATTTAAGTTGTGGATATGACAGACCATTAGCATGCTGTTCAAATGTATGAGAGCTTCCCGCCGAGTGTACTCGCTTGGGTGTTTGTGTATGTATTTACATGCGTGCCACGGGAAATTGGAGTCAGAGACTGCTGGAACGAGTCAAACCATGGGCTCACCAAACACTATTAGCTCTCCTTCAGCTGTGCAGCTGCTAGGTACGTGTGACAGGGAATTCAAATAAAGTTTACGCTTGTTATTAAAACCCAGCTCCGTTTCACTCAGCGAACCATCCAGAGAGGGGACGGCGAGCAAATATTATTGAACGATGGAAAACGGAACAAACCGGGAATGCCGATAATATATTCATTTAATGTATTTCACATTTCATCCCAAATGTGTCAGGGATAGAAATGTTTTTTTCCGTCTCAGGGGTGAGTCTCAATTGGCGACAGAGCAATATGGATGTAAAACCTGAGGCATTCATAGCCTTTCATCAGCACTGATGCTTATTTTCTAGGGGGTCACTTGAGGTCGTCTAAACGGCACCAAGTGTTCAAATGTTCAATTTTGGTCTCTTTCTTTAGCAGCAACATTATTCTGTTGTAGTATTAAATGGATAGTTCACCCAACTGGTATGTAGTATGACTTACTGTACATTTGGAACTAAACGTTCTTCTATGAGACACAAAAAAAGATATTTTGAGTTTTTCCTGACAGAATTTTAAGGAAATATATGGGGCTTGACCACGGAATAGACTTTTGTATATTTTAAAGTTAAATGCATCAATCTAGTGCACTTTGGGAGCACATTTATGTACTCCAAGCCCTTATCAGTGACCACATTGAAAAGGGTAAAAAGTATTTGTGTTGACTGGACTATTATGATTATTATCACTGAATTATTATTATTATTATTATTATTATTATTCTCAGTTATTATCAGGGATGTTGTTATCATCTCTAAGACTTAACCAAATATTCTAGAATTAATATATTATTTTATTATCTTTACAGGAGTAAAATTGCTATACTGTCTTGATTTCTTCACTTGCAAAAGTTTTATTTTGGTGTAATACTTTTATTTCTGTATGGTTTACAAATGCATCTGTTTACAAAGCTAGATGAAATGCTGTAATCACACAGGTGAAACTAAAGCTTAAGTGGCCTACATCGTTCCCAAATATGTGTTAAACACCAGGTTTATTTATTGGGAAAATCTTATTAAAGTCAAAATTATTTTTAGTGTCCCATTCATTGACAACCATATAAACATTCATTATGCTATCTAGATAGTCAGATTGCTGACAATTCTGGAATTTTGGTCAAATACAGGCTATTTTCGCTGTGTATAAAACACACAAAATGCTTCAAATGAATATTCATATCTAAATATGTACTATTTTAACGACAAGACAAGACAAGGCAACGTGGTTGTTGTGAGGTAAAGCTAATAAAGAATATCAGTCACGACTTCCATGTTTAAAGTTTATGGCAAGCTTAACTCAGGAACTTGGGTATCAAAATTACCTCTGAGCTTCCTAGGTAAATACAATGGTCATGTCCAATATTTTTACCAGGGAACTTAACCAGGATAATTCTGATAGCATGTGAAGGCAGCATAACCTGCACTGAGATGCTTAAACATCGGTGCCTGTGTGTAAGACACAGAATTTTCAATGTTTGATGAGTAAACCCTTTAAATGTAACTAATGTCTACTTTTTTTGTCTTAAATAAATGTCATACATTTTCTTATTTGCATAACTCCAGCTGAAACAATTTTAAATTTTAAAATGCTGATGTTCACTTTAATGACCCAGGAAGCAGACGGGCACTAAACGGATTGTTTACTTTCTGTGCAAGACTCTACCTTCGTACTATTCCACAAACGCGTGTCGTCTGAGCGTGGTGAGCCCTCAGCGCTCTGGAGGTGCTGTCATGTCATTGTGCAGACTCGCAGTTTGAGTTGACTTGACAGTTGCCTCGGGCCTTGAGGCTCCAGGCAAAGACGAACTACTCTTGCACGGCTCCGAAATATCAACAACTCTGGAGATTTTACCCTCCTGCTTATAAAAAACCCCATCGGTCATTTCCTGGGTTCAATTAAAGCTCCATGAATCTAGAAGTTCACTGTAGACCAGTCAGCCACCATTCAAGTAATGACATGTTGTGGTCTGTGTGGTTTTCATTTCAGTGCAAGAGGTTTCAGATTAGAACTTTGTGTGAGTAGCAACCAATTAAAATGGCATTTATTTGTTGAAATAAATGTTCGCCAAGAACATTTTATATGTGTCCTATACAGAGTTCATCTATGGGAGTGTGGTTAAGCAAAGAGGACTAAGATTATAGTAAGAAATAATGAATCTTAAGTAATAGATTAGAAAAATAGAAAATATGAAGTATTTTCAAATGCCTTGGCATTTTTAATGTGTCTTGTCCTGTATATAATCTGAACGGTGTTGAAATAATTTATTTATTGATTGTTCAGAGATGCACACACATTTGATTTGAATAGATCATTTATATAACAATAAAACATTTAACAATAATACTGTTTTTACTGGATTTTTCATCAATTAAATGCAGCATTGGTGAGAATAAGAATTTTTTTTCAAAAGCATTAATTTTTGACAAGTAGTATATATGCATGAGTATATTAAATTCATTTGATTCATTTTAGTGCATTCGCTTTAAAAAAAACAACAACCTTGAATTAATTAATACATTTTTCTGTAGTAATCGCGATTAATCACACCTAACATTAAAGTTTTCAATGTATTTTTCTATTGTAATACTTTCACATTGAATCTCCAAAATAGTGTAGAAACAACTGTATATTTTAAATGTCAAATAATCACTGATACCAATAATGATGATACTGATGTCTCTTATTAAATGGATTTTTTGGTCCTCAATTTTAGCCATATAATATGCTTTTAATAAAATATAACAATCTTCACGTAAAACCATTTATATAAATGTCACTTTTGGCTGTGTCTTTAATATGTCAGGGCTCAACGCTAAGGTTTTCTTTTCAATTAGCCCTATTTGGCCAATTCAGATTTTTACCTGTGCTGCTAAAAAAAAATGACTGGAATTAAACGGATTCTGTGTGAATTGTATTAAATATTTTTAAAGCATTAAAAAAAATAACACTTTTAATTTTGACAGCCCTAATTAAATTATGAGATGGTTTTGGTCTGGATAGATGTCAGCTATGGTCTTCTAATGACTAACCTCTATCCTAGGCACAACAAGAAAGCTTGGCAATAACATTGTAGGTTTAGGTCATGTGAAGAATGTGCAGCGTTAGGCCTGTTCAGAAATGAGGGACCTCACCAGAGTTGGAGATAGTGGAGCTCTCATGCCTCCAGGAGATTTCAACACAGCAGTAGATCATTTATCTTACAGGTTTCAACATTGCCGAACTCTATTATGCAAAGGAAATGAGATCGGGCTACTTCTATTTCATGGTTTGTCAGCTTGAAAAGAATAGACTAATCGTTTTCATATGCACGCACCCTCATACATATATATATATATATATATATATATATATATATATATACACAGCTTGTATTTGCAAATATTGTACACTCATGAAGCAGGCTTCGCTTGCAGTGCTACCATGTTACTAGGGGAAAAATATCCATATCAACATTTTTGTTTTGTATAATCATCTATTATTAGGATAATTGTAATGTTTATCTCAATAACAAAATTACTGACTCAAAATTAGGTTGTTGATTTTGTCTGAAATAATGAAGATAAGCCCAAAAGCAGCAACATAATCAGATTGAATAATCTTAATTGAAACATGCTGTTGAGGAATATTGGAGAACAAATCAGTGTTTTAACAATGTTTAGAGGAAGAAAAAAAACAAAAAAAACAAATGATAGGTATTGAGCTGTTTGAGCTACTCTAGATGGAATGGCTTATTATCAGGAAACTGAACAGTTAGACATCCAATAAATAAATTCTTCAACCTTCAACAATTTTAAATGCCTGGGGCTGACTTTTATTTTTTTATTTTTTTTTTTTTTAACAACTTTCGTCTTTGGATGATCACTTTAAAACTTACAAAAAACTTTAATTTTGTGTTCACCATTGTCCCAGATTCAGACTTTGAATGCTAAAATATATAAAACCGTTTATATTAATACAGTTATAAAATGTAATTTTTAGTGTATATTAATATTATATATCTTATGCCTTTTTTACTTTTTCAATAACAGACATTAATGAATGAGAACTTAATATATTAACTAACAATTAGCAATACATTTGTTAAAATATTTATTCATCTTTAATAACGTTAGTTAATAAAAAAACAACTAGTCATAGTTCATGTTAGCTTAGGTCTATTAAATATTAACATACAACCTTTTATTTTAATAAAGTATTTGTAATTGCTGATATTAAGATTACTAAAAGTATTTTTCATTTTAGAAAAAATTGAATTGTAGTTAACTAATGTTAACAAATTGAAACTTATTGTAAAGTGTTAACATCATTTTAATAGTCAGACTGTCCCTGACTATTGGCACAAACTTTGCCTGTAAAGTTCACAAACTGTTTTTTATTTTAAATATTTCAGAATCTCTGGTTTTCACAAAGACTTATTATTGCATATGTATTGTTTTCTTCAAAACAAAAACTACAGCTAAAACATAACACTGAAAAATGAACAGCGCATGGATATGTGTTTGCGTGGGAAGACTCGTGTGGGAATTACTGTGGCAGCTGTGTCTTCTGTGATTGCTTGTGGAGACTAATAGCTATTATTCACTACCTTCTCCATTTAGACGAGCCGTAGAAAGCAGGATTAGATGCTCATATCCATAGCGGAGGCAAGCTGAGCAAGCTGATAACAGTGATGCAGGCAGAACCTTTGGGTGATCGGCCGCTCTGGTTGGCCAGGTAGACTCGTCCGACATTCGCAGGCAGACATATACCTTGCTAAAGCTGTCGCAGAATCCCATCTCCTCGCTCATAATTCTCTCATATCTACTGGGTGGCCACTCTGTACTCTGGCGGGGAGCAGAGTGCTTTATTTTCAGATGCTGTTTGATGTTTTATTCTGCAGACGCCTCAGAGAGAAGGCAGCCCTGCTTATCTCTGCTTTTATTCCTGTGTAAAATATGTAAGCCCTCCTAAACCCATTTCAATGAAGATGGATTGAATTCGGTAACTGACGGTATTGTTTCTGTTAGTTACACGCTTTACGGTGTGTCACTTTAGCAATGAAAATGCTTAAAAGAGCAGTTTTTTTAGTCTAATTGGTTGACTAAATACTCTAGGAGCGTAAATGAAGTGCAAACTGTGCCACCTGTGCGGCACTTCCCTTACAGTCTTCCACGAGTGCAGCTGTAGCCCCCTAGAGACTTATGGGATGTTTTTTTTTTTTTTTTTTGTCTAACAAGAATAATTTGGTTACACTTTATTTGAAGATACACTTTTTACAGTGTAATTATTAAATTATGAACTGAGTAATATTAATGACATGTACTTATTATACAGATGGTTCGGGGTTTATTTTAGGGTTAGTTGCATGCAATTATGCATAATTTACAGTTTTTCCTAATACATGTAAGATGTATTACAATGACACTGAAAAATAAAGTGTTACCTACAAATTTACACCAATGTGGTACAACAGATCATTTAAACGATTAGTTCACTACAGAATTATAAGTTAATCAAAGTAAATAAGTTGTCTTTCTTTCTTCAGTCAAAAAGAGATTACAGTTTTTGAGGAAAACATTCCAATGTTTTTCTCCATACAGTGGACTTCAGTGGGGTACACCAGGTTGAAGGTCCAAATTGCATTTTCAGTGCAGCTTCAACGCACTCTACACGATCCCAGACGAGGAATATGCGTCTTCTAGCTTTGTAATCACGTTAGAAACGCCACGCGTGATGTGAGTGGAAGTAACGTTGTAGGGTGAATTTGGGGTAGTCGTGGCCTAATGGTGAGGGAGTTGGGCTTGTAACGTGAAGGTTGCGGGTTCGATTCCCACGCCGGCAGGAATTGAAGGTGGGGATTGTGAATAAACAACACTCTCTCCACCTTCAATACCATGACTAAAGTGCCCTTGAGCAAGACACCTAACCCCTAATTGCTCCCCGGGCGCTGTCGCAATAGCTGCCCACTGCTCCGGGTGTGTGTTCACTGTGTGTGTGTGTGTGTGTTCACTACTCACCGCTGTGTGTGTGTGCACTTGGGATGGGTTAAATGCAGAGCACCAATTTCAAGTATGGGTCACCGTACTTGACAATACGTCACGACTTTCACTTTCTTTTTTTTTTTTTTATAAAGGCCTTTTGGCTTAATCTTTGTACGTTCACTTTGTAGACACTTGATCTGTTCTTTCACCTACGTCACGCGTGCCCTTTGTAACGTGATTTACGTCATGCGTGGTGGATCGCAGAGCAGTGCACTATGAGCATTTGTGGTTGAAAAAGTATATAAAATTGTATTATTATTATTATTTTTTTTATAAAATGACTAATTATTTCGCTAGATAAGACCCTTATTCCTCGTCTGGGATCGTGTAGAGCCGTTTGAAGCTGCACTGAAACTGCATTATGGACCTTCCACCTCGTGTACCCCACTGAAGTACACTGTATGGAGAAAAATCCTGGAATGTTTTCCTCAAAAACCTTAATTTCTCTTTGACTGAAGGAAGAAAGACATGAACATCTTGGATGACATGGGGGTGAGTGAATTATCAGGAAATTTTCATTCAGAAGTGAATTAATCCTTCAACAACTCAGCGATATTATTATCCTGGCCGAAACAGATAAATTCTACTAGTAGTGTGTAAGTTGAATTACTTATGAATTTTTGTTGGAAGCTGCTCCAAAAACACTTTTATTAAACACCTGTGGAATAATTTCATGATGTTTGGATGCACTTTTTTGGGGGCTTCAAAATCATGAGCTCCATTCACTACTATTATAAAGCTTGGAAGAGCCAGGATATTCTTTAATATATCTCCCGATGGTGTTTGTTTGAAAGAAGATAGTCATATTCACCTACTGTAGGATGGCTTGAGGATTAGGTCATTTTTATCTATTTTATAAAAAGAGGAAATGAGCATGAACAATTAAATGAACAGTACAATCTGTTACCGATAAATGTAAAATGACCAATATGGTCTCGTATTTATTTTGCATCCTTAAATTTGCATACTTCTTTTTTTTCTATATGCAAGAACAAATAGGCTGAACGTGAGAGTTTCCAGCATTTCTATTAACATGGCAGAGATTTTTATTTGTGTTTTTTTTGATACAACAAAGCAGCTGCCAGTAAGAATGGACTTTTAATGGAAGGACTATCCAGAGACAAATCAGACCAATCAGTAGTTAAGATGTCTTTGTTGTCCTTTTTGGTCTTTGTCAGTTAACTACTTAATGAACGCATTGCTCCAGGCCCTTGGCTATTACTCAGAAAATTGCTTGATCATTAAGTTTGATGTGTTGGGGAAATTTCATCATCTCCTGCTATTGCTCGTTATAAACCTGTTTGTGGAGCGCAGCATGCTTTTCCGTCAGCCTGTGTAATAGATCATTGTGAGAGGGTGCCGGGGTCTGTCATTAGCCACCTGCTTGAGTCGTACTCTTTATGCGATCCTCGCTAACACCCTGAGGCTCCTCCGTTATCCCATACCGGCACGACCTTTTAATGATGTTAATTTTGTTTTGGTTACAGGCTAACTCTCAAGATTTATATGTTGAGGAAACTTGAGTAGGCTTAGAGGTCTCTTGTCAACATGTACCACACTGATTCAAGGAGAAATTAATGGCTGTCCTTTAAAAGAGTTCCTTGGAGGTGAAGCGCGTAAAATAGTTTTTCCTAGCCCAGTTTAATGTGCAGACAGAACTAGAAGTAAGCCATTCGTGTTTTCGAGAGATGTCCCTTAAGTTCACTAAAGCTGCATTTATTTGATTAAAAGAGTAAAAACGGTAGCATTGTGAAATATTATTATAATGTGAAAAAACTCTTTTCTATTTTCATTCCTGTGATGGCAATTTTCAGCATCATTACTCCAGAAACATTTCTTATTATTATCAATGTTGAAAATTGTTGTGGTGCTTAATATTTTATAGAAACCAGGATACATTTTTTTCCAGGGTTCTTTGATGAATAGAAATTAAGGTTTTTGAGGAAAACATTCCAATAGTGGACTTCAGTGGGGGGCCATTTCCCCCCCTTCAGAAATCATTCTAATATGCTGATTTGCTGCTCAATAAACAAGAAAATTTCCATCACAGGAATCAAGGGGTCATGAACTGCTTTATTTTATTGTTTTATAATGTTTCCTGGGGTTTACTTGTAATGTTAGAATGCTTTTTACATCAAAATTGGTCATAATTTACAAAACAAAGCATTTTTCCTACCCTTATTTTAGCCCTCTGATTTGAATGCTCTGTTTTAAGGGCCATGTCTGCTGTGATTGGCTGATATCTTTGCCTATGAAATAGTATTACTCTCTCTCAAAAGTAATGTATATGTCTAGCATTACATCTAGATCAATGGCATTATATTTAGATTGTGGCATGAAAGTAATAAACATTGTAGCCAATCACAGTCATGATTTTGATTGCATTAAAGTAGTGATTTTGTCATTGCAACTCAATTTCTGCACACTAATAAATGCTTTCATGACTAAGAGTGCAAACTCGATGTAACTAAGAGATTTGTTGAATAAAACGGGAGTTTTGACGCGAGTCACCGATAAACTCGCTGTTTGATTGACAGCTCCAGCGATTGTAAAGGGAGCGTTCTTTGATCGCTTTCTATATATAATTTAATCACTGTTTAAATAACAGATTATTTTCATCCAGTTAAGAGAAACAACGTAAAGTTGACCATTTAGTCACTGGTTTTATTTGCTGATACATAGACAAAAAACATACATGAAATCATTACATACCATATCAGGCATTAGACTTAACACAGTTACTTACATGTTGTTGCATTACTGTCGAGTCCATATCGTAAAAGTCTGTTTGTGAAGCCTGCACCAAAATGAGATCAATTTACCAAAGAATCCACAGTGAAATGTACCAAATACAAATAAAAAATGCTACGCCGAGACATTCACATTTTTGAAAAAAAAAAAAAAGCATTTTCCTCTTTTTGTCCTGTGTCGCTCTTCTCTCCGATTTCATCTCATTAACACGGCAGTGGGCGGGGCTAACGTTGCAAATATGAAGTAGAAGTTCGCCAATGTATGTCATAGATAGGCTCATTCCACGAAGAGTTCACTGGGCCTGGTGTCAATAAAAGCTTTTATTGGACTAAAAGGGAAGTGTTCAGTTCTGAAACTTAAATGACATTCTTATAGCATGATGACCTCTTATATATCAAAAGCTCAAGGAAAAGTTGATTTCTCAATTCACGACACCTTTAAAGCCAAGGAGAATGGAAATGTTTAAGTATAAATGTTCTTGATATAAAATAATGAACAAGTGAAAACATCTTGGAAATGCATTGGTAAAAAGATGTGGAAACAGAATATTTATTTCCATTACATTTCAATGTCACTAGTGGTGTGGAAATTACACATTCTACCGTTTAAAATTTCATACTTCACAGCCTAGATCGTGCTTTATAAATTTTTGCATAATAATGCAATATTTTTTCTGTTTTAGGTTCGCATCGAAACAGCCACAACTCTAAAGCTGGATATCCTTTCCTCTGAGTGATTCTGAGTGTGTCGTAGTTTCCAGTCTTTACACCAGAGTGGTCATTTGTCAACTTTAATTGGATGCATTTAAGCACGCATGTAATTAGTTTGCCTATTAACCCGTAACCATTCAACATCACCCGCTTGTTTGCGTGGCGCCGTATGATTACTTTAATCACTCTCATCCTCATTCATCTGCATGTCTGATAATCAGGTGTGTGTTTGAGTTCATTGCTTCTCACCTGCAGTCATTACACTTAACTCAGCCTCACCCGTCGACGACTTCGAGTTCAGAACTGAGCAGTTCTTACCGGTAAGATGGTTGTTTTGAACATTTGACCTCATTGCATGTCATTTGTTGATTTAAAGGTCTTCATTAACATCTATTTTATTCCTCTTCAGTACTTGGAGTCTATTTTCAGCCTGTTGTTCCAGCTGTTGCAACAGGTCAATGAGTGTGACACCAAAATGCAAGTTCTCCACGTTATTTCTTGCGTCATCGAAAGAGTCAGCATCCAGGTGAGCGTCGGTCATCCCGTCACAGAGGGGTTCAATCTTTACCCCCTGAGGTCACATGCTTTTCTATATAAAATCCTCAGGCTAGTATTTGATGTTTTTGCACACTCAAAGTCACATATTTATGTCATGTCATTACCAAACCATGCTGACTGAGGACAAGGCCACAACCTGCTTGAAAATAACCTTGAAGGATTTGTTCACCATCAAATGAAAAGTACCCCAAGCTTTACTCGCCCTCAAGCCATCCTAGGTGTTACGCCCCGTTCTAATAAGAAAAAGGGCTTGATGTGAGTCGGATGGTAAACGGGAAACAAACCCCAACCGTCAGATCACAACGGACATCAAAAGTAAGATCCACAAATGATTTATTGAAGTGGAATAGAATAATTAAATGAAGGAGCCATAGCTTCAGGGCGTCCCATGGCCAGAACAACAAACAAAATAACTTACGAATATTAATAAAACAAATAAATAACCTAACAAAAGAAACAAAAATACAATAAGCTTCCCTAGCTCTCTAAAACAAACAAATCGCTGACAAGGTCAAAATAAATGGCAGGACACCCCTACTCTCCTAAAGCACAGGCTGTAACTTAAATAAATCACTTCACAATGAAATATATGAACCATTTCCAAAAACAACTAATGGTTTGGAATCTGTCGACGAGAGAAGGAATCCGGAGCTCCTCACGCCAGAAGGTCAACGCCAGAGCGAGCTCCCCATTTTGCATTTTTGAGCGCCGGCCTTTTAAGACAGAGTATCAGCAGGTTCAGGCTCCAGGGGGTTTAAAGAAAGGGCATCTGAAGTACAGCGATGCGTTTGTGCAAAAAAAAAAAAGTTATATTACAAGTAAAATATTCAGTTTCCACCAGACCAGCTTCCGTATTCAAGTTACAAAGAAAGTGTAAACTGGTGTCGCATCTGTTACACTTTTTCTATAAGCTGAATAGGGAAGGCATATGATGTAGTGTAAGCTTTTTGAATTGCAAGAATTTGACACTTTCTTAGTACATTGAATTATGTGGAAGCTAAATATTTCATAATTTGATAATAAGGATTTTTTTTTTTTACACAAACCTATCGCCTCACCTCAGAAGGCCTTTATTAACCCCCGTGAGCCATGTGGAGCACACGTTTATGATGGATGGATGTGGATGGAAGCACTTTCTTCAGCTCTTACTCGTGACCCTTGTTCACTGCCATTATAGAGTTCGCATGCGTCAGGATATTCGTTAACTCATCTCTGATTGTGTTAATCAAAAAGAACCAACTCATATACACCTCGAATGGCTTGAGGGGGAGTAAAGCTTGTGGTGATTTTCATTTGAAAGTGAACTAATCCTTTAAGAAATTGTGTGAACCTTGACTCTGAGCCATTTGATTAATGAGTTGTATTAGTCATGTAAGAATACAAAGCTCATGCAAAAATTACAAAGGATCATACTGTGTCTACAGTGAAAGCTTTCAGAAGTAACCTTCAGTGTCAATTTTGTGCAGCACTGGAGTTTTTTTATTCCCTATTCAATGATTCCATGGTAATATATATTTTGACCCTTTGACATTTTAGCCTCCATTTTCTATTCGCAACTTGTGAAAAAACGCTTTTCAATCAGACTCTCTCTTGATCTTTGACTTCCTAAGTTCCTAATGCCACAGCTTAGCTAATTTCAGCTTTTGTTAAAGCTTGCTTCGCTCATGCTTAAAATCTGAACTGGCTCTCTCGTTTTAAAAACACCTGGATTTTTCTTGGCAGAAGTTTTTGGAAATCAGATCAAAACTTTGGGAGCAATATGAAATCTCTCCTAGTTTGCCCATGAATTCACAGTCCTCCCTATAAGGAAAGTTAAATGGGTTTTATCACGAGCAATCAAGTAGGTCTTGATCTTTTGCGATAATAGCTTTTTTTCTTTTAACTTTTGCTCATATGTAAACATTGATCAGTGAACATAAGCAGAAGCTCAACCTAACCTCAATGACGCATAAGAACAAGCCTCATTCAGAAGCTCAAACTTGCGTAACCGATGAGGTTCATTCTCGTGTGATACTCAAGCACGTTTGAGCTTCCGGAAGAGGTTTGTTTTTGTGCGTCATTTGGGTTCGGTTGAGCTTCTGCCCATTCTGTGTTTTCATTCTAGCAGAAGAAAATGCTGAGAAAGCACCAAAACGATAAAAAACAGACTTTGGGTGTTTGCTAAACCACTACATTCAATTACAATGCGAAAGCATATGCATTTTCTTGAATTTAAACTACGTTATGTACATATGAAGTAAAGATGGTTGCAGAGATGACACAGTTTTAGGAGTATATTTGTATGTAAATAAGATTTTTTTTTTTTTTTTTTTACAATATTTTCTGGAAATGTTGAATGAAATGGAAAATGAATAGTGTCTTTTAAAATATGACTGGCACTTACTGTTTTTTGAATGAGATTATATGAAATAAATAATATGAGTATATATTCATAAATAAAAAGGAGGCTGGCAGAGGAGAATTTTAAAAGCGTCGGCGGATAATAATTCAAAGTGCTTTGTCATTTTGACAGATAAAAGTAAGGTATCTGCTCTTATGTTTTTCTACTTGGGAAATATTCCCACAGTAAAGCATGGTAATTGGGATTAGAAGAGAAAAATATAACGTTTTAGGGCACCCCTGCAAAAATAGACTGGGAGAGAGATGGGAGGGAGGATTTAGCCAGTGATTCTAAGTATAGTCCATAGGAATAATTCATAGGATATTGTTCATTAAATCAGGTACCAAATAGCTCGAATGCATTGCAAGAGCAGCATAAAAAGAAAAACCTCCAACACAGCACTTGCTAAGACTAAATGAGCTCTTGCTACAGATGTTTCGTTATAGTGAACGCAACAGTATTGTACTGATCAATGACGTTTCTGAGAAATTCCAAAGAAAAATATGGTACAGATTAATAATAGTATTTATTTATTATAAATCGTAAAAAGTGTAATCATTTGTTTTTTAATGCTTGTCAGACCATATTTTTAACACTGTAAATGGGTCACAACAATATTGTATTGAACATTTACATGTTTCAGAGAAGTTCACAGAAAAATAGGGTAAAAGTTTGTTGTAGTAATAATGATCGTGATGATGATATATTGTATAATTATTTTTGTTTATACATATTTTATTTAATTCATGATATGACCTTTTTTTTTTTTCTTCTTCTTTTATACATATTATAAGTGGGTCATATATTGTTGCCTATATTTTTCCTACACTAGAAGATCATCATATTTGGGTGGCATTGCCATCAAAATGTTTAAAATGAAATGACAAGTGTTATTAGAATTACCAGGTCACCCCTGCTTTAAAGTTTTAAAGTGTTTTTAGAGGCTCTTTGAAGCTGACCTGTTTTCTGAGTTTTCTTTTAATTAATCTAAAGCATTCAGACTCAAAACAAACATATTTTTTGTTGTTGTTTCTGTGCTCCTTTGCGATTGAAATCAGTGCTTTACTTTTTCCCTCCTCTCGTCTAGATTCGTCCGTACGTGGGCTGCTTGGTTCAGTACCTTCCTCTTCTTTGGAAGCAGTCAGAAGAACACAACATGCTCCGCTGTGCCATTCTCACTACCCTCATCCATCTCGTACAGGTACGGCATACCCACGGGGCCAAGAATGAAACGGATAACGAGCCTTTGAAACGGTCGGGTCGGGTGTTTAGCATTCTGTTTGTGTTTGAAGTGCTGACTTGGACGTGATGTGCGTACCATCACCGATGGGGGGAGCCTCATTTTCACCGTCATCTTCTGTTGATATGAACAAATGCCCTCCAGCCCTGCTGAGCATCTCTCTGGTTTTCTGGTTTTGCCGAAGACTTTTATTTTAGCACGATACACTTTATCCCTTCCTGCTGTGAGTGTATGAACACACATGCGGACAGGGGATTGTTATTGATGGGTGTATTTGAGAATTGCCACAGTGCTTCTCCATCTTCCTCCACGTGAGATCCTGCAAGCTGCTCATTTCATTCTCTCTTTTTTCCTTTTTTTTTACCCTTTGCTCCGTGCATCAGGAGCAGTTTCTGTGTCACTCTGGCCCCTGAGGACATGAGTGACACTCACATTTAAACCATCCAGAGGCCGCAGTAGCTGGATATCTTGAGCTTGGTTTAACAACACTTGGCTGATACAGGCTTTTCACATTTCACATCACTTTTCACATCATTTAAATAAATAAATAAAGTTTCGCTAAATGGATACTGCATTCTGAGCTGTGACTCTTGGTGATCGCCTAAGGGTATGTTTACACGACTATGGTGAACTAAAAATGGAAAACTTACGCTACCCCCTAATAGTCAACTAAACGTTCGTCGACTAGAAGAGGCTTAGTCAAGCAAAATTTTATTAGTCAGTTAGTTGCAAAAAAAAAAAACTCCTCAGGAAGTGGTGAAATCACACGGTCCATGAGGGATGGATCGTTAATTTTAGGCCCATACCTGTCAACACTCCCGTTTTTTTTAGGGAGTCTCCCATATTTTATGCCCATCTCCCGCCCCCCCCTCCCATTTTGCTATTTCTCCCGGAAACTCCTGTAATTTGTATGGTCCAAACCTCATTATGAATAATCACATAAATATATTATTCTAAGGTTGTCCAGTTGTCAGATCTTGAATGAAACGTATTCTACTCATGCAATCGACACATCATAAAAATTTCAACCCATTTGGGATCTCAACCTGGCAACCTATGTGGAAAGTTGAATCAAGGCAAGCATCACTGCTAGAAATGGGAGGAGAGCACGTGTGGTGCTCTTTTAATTCCATATCTCGGAGGTGAATTCATATCTCAAAGTGATATTGCCCACGCCTTTTGCAAAGTGTCGCACTGATTTTAATATCGGATGCGGTGGGGAAAATTACGTTACTCGAATTAATGCTGCCTTCATGTGCTATCGGAAATTTGATAATTCCCAATTTTGAAGTCGTGATTACAAATCCTTCGCATTCAAGTTTTGAAATGGGAGGGTGTTCGTGTGCGATTTGGCTGCTCGCTCTAACATTAACCTAGATAAATGTGCGCTATTATATATCCAAGCGTTCGTCCAAGGGTTTTTTTCCTCATTGAACATTTTTTGGCGGTCGCCAAAACACATTTTTGTGCCGACTAAGCCTTATTTAATCAGTTATTGTGATTTATGACTAATGCGGATGACTGCTGCTCTTGTGATAGGGTGCATGTTGTTAACTGATAGAGAGAACGAGTAGAGAGCTCCTCCCTTGTGTGTGCGTGCTCTCTCAGTCTTCAAACTATGCACTGTCTTTGCTCTCTATCCTCGAACAAATCAGTCTAAATCAACTGGCATGAAAGTTCGGAAGAGTGAATCCATCTTTCATGTGGTGCATTTGGAGAATTTTTTCCTGAATTATCACTGGGTGTGAATAGTGCTCAAAAGAACATCACCTCATCTGCTCTGACAGATGCAGCTGATATAAACCACACTTTCAATAAACGAAAAAAAGAAAAATCTATCCAGTGTTGAAGTGTTTTTAAATTAATATTTTATTTTAAGGTATTTAATTATAAAATTATTTTATAGTTATTTATTATTTGCCATTATATTTACAATTTTTTAATTAAAAAAAATAATTTTAATATCACATTTAAATGAACAACTTCAAAATATTACTGTTATTATTAACAGTAATTAACAATTATTTAATTACAAAAAGAATAATAAAGCACATTCAGCATATTATTTTTCGCTTGTTTTAAATGTCTTGAGTAGCCTGGATTTGGCCTTTTAGTTCATCTCTTCTGTGTACACATTTTCAGTTAGACTTTCATGCATCCAAGATAATGTTACAGTTTTGAGGGGAATTGATAAATATTCCTCTGAGGAGAGTTATTAAGTAATCATCAGCTTTAATGAGCTGTTCTTTGTATTTGAAAGTGCTCATTGCTTCAGTAACCACATCTTGCATATTAACATTTCTCACTCGTGCTAAAGACACTTCACAGGGTGTTCAGTTCTTGTAAATCACAGACACATGAATCAGTCTAAAAGATCGCCCAAGGCTTGGCTGAAATTTGCATACTTCCAAAAATCCAAAATTTGTGCCAGGTTAGTTAATGACCAGCAGTCATTAATCTTTTTTTTTTTCTTCTTCATCTTCTTTTCCTTTAAGTCCTTAGATTTGCATATTAAAATGCCAGCAGTCCTTCAGGAAACTATCTATTGTGTGCATATCTCACCACCCGCCATCGACAGTTTGCTATTAACCTTGCATTTATTTGTGTTTTCTGTGGCCTCCTCTGCCAGCCATATGGTATCACAGCTGCTGCTCTCCAGCCCGGCACGGAATGCTGAAAAGACAATATTACCAGTGAACATTCAAAGTCAATCATCCCTAAATGGCCCCATCATGGGTCCATCCCCAAAAGCATATTTCTGACAGATGCTTCAAAATGGATGCTCTCTTTACTGCACATTTGGATGATTTGTTGACCTGCAGAGGCTAAATTGCCTCGGCACATGCCGTAACCTGCAAAATTGGCTGTTATGGATGGAGCTTTTGTTTGGAATTTGAAATGTTTAGAAACATTTTTGGTTAACTAGAAAGTTTTTTTGTGAATTTGTTGGATTTTTTTCTTTGTGGTTGTACTGTATTACATCAGGGGTAGACAGCCAAGTTCCAATACTTCTCTGTAATTTTCAAGTAATCCTGAACACCTTTTATTAACTGGCTAAGATGTTTTTGATTAGGGTTGGAGCTTAATTATGCTGGTAGTTGGCTCTCCAAGAGCAGGGATGTAGCTTTTTCCTCTCAGTGTGTGAGACTTAAATCGCTCTGTTGGCGGAAACCTTGAATCTCCAAAAACGCTACTTTTCAAGAAATGTAAAAAATGTAAAAAACAAGTTCTTCTGAATACTTTTCGTTGGTTAAATATTTGCAAAACCCACAGGCAGACGTAAAGAGTGACCAATAGTAATGATTTATGGGGGAAAAAAGACAAAATATGGATATAAGTTTCCACCTGACAGCGACGATATATAAGCTTATTAGCTCATTTATTATTAGGACAAACGGTTACAGTACAGTTATGAGATTCATTATTTGGGAAAACACAAACCCAATAGTTAAACATCCAGACGCATGACAAAAGCTCGTTGTTCGACTCAACTTTCAAACTGTCATTTCTCAACAACTTGTCTCCTTTCTTGCCAAGTTATGACTCTTGTCTGCGGTGGGTGTCCTTGACTTCTGTTTGTTTTTCATCATTGGCCCATTGACAGTAACAAAGCTTCACCTGGAGTCTATGGATGGTACAGTTCTACCCTCTCTAAGCCCCCTAGAGTTCTCCATCTGTGATTTTGATGGACAGCTCAGAATCAGCAGACCGTCGAAGGCAGTCATGTCCTGAACTTAAGAGCCCTTTGTGGTGGTCTAAGTGATGAGCCCTCATCAGTCAGAGGCTGAGTGGGCATATCTCACCCAGGGGAGGGCAAGGCTCTCAAGACCGGGCCCTTGAATGAACCCATGAAAACACACAGCCGCTGGTGTATTCTTGAGATTTCCTTACTAGAGAGCATAGGAAGTTGACACAATATCGCACCTGCTGCTATTCAGACGAAAATAATGTTTGTTGTGCTCAGCTGTGAGATGGAATGAAACTCATTTTGGCAGTGCTCATTATTTTGACAACTGTTTTTGACACATTTTTATCTGAATACAAATGTTTTTTGGCAGCATGTTCTTTGTACGACCTGTTGTATTGTTAGGAATATATAACACAGCTAATGTTCAGGGCTTTGAAAATTGTACATTTTAAAAGACTTTTTTTAGAACTTGATTTCTGAAAAATGTTTAGTGATCGGTTTTCCCTTACCTGGTGTGATTGATTGAAATATTTTTTTTTTTGTGGCGTTCAGGGCCTGGGAGCGGAAAGCAAGAATCTGTATCCCTTCCTCCTACCTGTTATCCAGCTCAGCACAGATGTTTCGCAGCCCCCTCATGTTTACCTGCTGGAAGATGGTCTGGAGCTCTGGTAAGTTTCCAAAAATGTATCTGAGCCAAAGGTTTAAAGTAGGAAAAAGAGTTTTAACCCAGTCGCTAGGTCCTGACTGACTTATGCTTTAATGGTTGAAATGGTTTTGCCAAGACAAATGATGAATTGTGCCTACATATGAATGTCTTTTCAAAACTGTATTTTATTTGATCTTTTTTTTGGACTCTATAGTAAAAGAAAAGAAGTTGACAAATGCTAGTATACATTCAATAGCCTTTACAAAGACTCCTAAGTGAATAGAACATTGCATTGGTTGAGAGTCTGCAAAGCTGTAACTTTTTTGATTTGTTCACTTCTTCAAAACTTCTATATGTTATTTCAAATTTTTGACAATAATTGCAAAATTTGGAAAATAGTCATTAATACCAGTTGAAAATATATATATTATATTTTATGTGTCCAAATTTAGATTCGACTGATAGCAGTCCCAAACTGACTCACGCGATCTTTTAGACTGATTCATGTGTTTGTGATTTACAAGAACTGAAGACCCTGTGAAGCATGAGCGAGAAATGTTAATATGCAAAATGTTACTGAAGCAAAGAGCACTTTCAAATACAAAGAACAATAACAGGCTATGTTCACACTGCAAGCAAAAGTGACCCAAATCTGTGCTCATATGCAACTCGGATCAGATCTGTTATTATACCAATGTGAACAGCACACACCAAATGTAATCTGATCTTTTTGATTCAGTTTTGTCTGAACTGTCAGATCGGAATTAATGTGACTTTACGTCACACTAGATCGACATTTGTCACAATTCTGTGCTGCTGGACATCAGTCCAAAGATTTTTACGTACCGGCAGATCTCTGAATATGGAAGATTGCAAAGTTGGTAAGTGGAAGAATGTTGAGCTCTTATACTCTTTAAGCATCTCTATACAAGCAAAACTTGAGGAAAAGCTGTGCGAGAAATATGGTGCTCTCTTTCTCCTCATCCTCGTTTGTGTCCTCATTATTGCCTGCTCACAAATTCTCTGTGTGGGTTGGGGTTAGGAAGGAATGACTCTTTATTGTTTTTTTGCGCATACATCAATTCAGGACCGTAACCAGTTCATACTCAAATCTGATATTGGCCACGTTTAAAAGATGATTGTAACAGCCAAAAAAAAGCAAGATAACAACATAAGTTATAACTGTAATTTAGCTAAACTATACCTGTTCTATCTACATGCAGCATAAGGCATACTGCTGACCGTTTCTGACATTTTCGGTACGTGAGATTGCCGTTTTGTTGTTGCTCTTGAAGGTCAGCACTCTTCTTGAAAGGGGGCCGGGAGCAGCAGCTCATTTGCATTTAAAGGGACACACAAAAAAACGGCACGTTTTTGCTCACCCCCAAAAAGTGGCAATTTTAACATGCTATTAAAAAAAATTATATATGGGGTATTTTGAGCTAAAACTTTACATACAAACAAAGGCTGGCATCAGAGACTTATTCTACATCTTGTAAAAAGGGACTTAAGAGGTCCGCTTGCAGTGTGAACATAGCCAAAGACGGCACAGAATTATATGGAAGGAAACAAAGAGGTTACTGAAGTCAGCATTTGCAACTTTGTTAATAATATGACGTGCCACGGTCTTGAGCAAGCGAACAATAATGAAGGTGAGGAGAAAGAGCAAAGTTTTCTCATATAGGTTTTTGAAGTTTGCCTTGTACAGGGAGTGCAGAATTATTAGGCAAGTTGTATTTTTGAGGATTAATTTTATTATTGAACAACAACCATGTTCTCAATGAACACAAAAAACTCATTAATATTAAAGCTGAATATTTTTGGAAGTTTTAGTTTTAGCTATTTTAGGGGGATATCTGTGTGTGCAGGTGACTATTACTGTGCATAATTATTAGGCACCTTAACAAAAAACAAATTTATACCCATTTCAATTATTTATTTTTACCAGTGAAACCAATATAACATCTCAACATTCACAAATATACATTTCTGACATTCAAAAACCAAACAAAAACAAATCAGTGACCAATATAGCCACCTTTCTTTGCAAGGACACTCAAAAGCCTGCCATCCATGGATTCTGTCAGTGTTTTGATCTGTTCACCATCAACATTGCGTGCAGCAGCAACCACAGCCTCCCAGACACTGTTCAGAGAGGTGTACTGTTTTCCCTCCTTGTAAATCGCACATTTGATGATGGACCACAGGTTCTCAATGGGGTTCAGATCAGGTGAACAAGGAGGCCATATCATTAGATTTTCTTCTTTTATACCCTTTCTTGCCAGCCACGCTGTGGAGTACTTGGACGCGTGTGATGGAGCATTGTCCTGCATGAAAATCATGTTTTTCTTGAAGGATGTAGACTTCTTGCTGTACCACTGCTTGAAGAAGGTGTCTTCCAGAAACTGGCAGTAGGACTGGGAGTTGAGCTTGACTCCATCCTCAACCCGAAAAGGCCCCACAAGCTCATCTTTGATGATACCAGCCCAAACCAGTACTCCACCTCCACCTTGCTGGCGTCTGAGTCGGACTGGAGCTCTCTGCCCTTTACCAATCCAGCCACGGGCCCATCCATCAAGACTCACTCTCATTTCATCAGTCCATAAAACCTTAGAAAAATCAGTCTTGAGATATTTCTTGGCCCAGTCTTGACGTTTCAGCTTGTGTGTCTTGTTCAGTGGTGGTGGACTTTCTGCCTTTCTTACCTTGGCCATGTCTCTGAGTATTGCACACCTTGTGCTTTTGGGCACTCCAGTGATGTTGCAGCTCTGAAATATGGCCAAACTGGTGGCAAGTGGCATCTTGGCAGCAGCACGCTAGACTTTTCTCAGTTCACGGGCAGTTATTTTGCGCCTTGGTTTTTCCACACGCTTCTTGCGACCCTGTTGACTATTTTGAATGAAACGCTTGATTGTTCGATGATCACGCTTCAGAAGCTTGGCTATTTTAAGACTTCTGCATCCCTCTGCAATATATCTCACTATTTTTGACTTTTCTGAGCCTGTCAAGTCCTTCTTTTGACCCATTTTGCCAAAGGAAAGGAAGGTGCCTAATAATTATGCACACCTGATATAGGGTGTTGATGTCATTAGGCCACACCCCTTCTCATTACAGAGATGCACATCACCTAATATGCTTAATTGGTAGTAGGCTTTCCAGCCTATACAGCTTGGAGTAAGACAACATGCATAACGAGGATGATGTGGTCAAAATACTCATTTGCCTAATAATTCTGCACTCCCTGTATATAGAGCTGTCACCATAATATATTTAAGTATAAATGCTCACTGTCCCTCCAACTTAGCTGCTGTCTTCCATGTTCACCTAGTGCCCAAAGAACTACCACTTTGTAAATTAAATGGAGTGACTCCCAACAGCACAGAAGTGTGATGAATGACGATCTAGAGGGGCGTAAAAGTCATGAATATGACTGTTGAGACTGAGGTCGCATTGCAGAACATCAGACCTGTGTCTGATTTAGGACCACATATGGAAGTGACCTAAATCAGAATGGAAAAGATCAGATTCCATTCCAGTGTTCACACTGTTATGAAATAAACAGATCTCTGTCATATATGAGCCAAAAAAAAATCGGATTTGGGCCCCTTTTGCCTGCTGTCTGAACATAGCCTGCTGTTCGCACTGTTATGAAATAAACAGATCTGTGTCACATATGAGCAAAAAAAAAAATATAGGGATTTGGGCCACTTTTGCCTGCAGTCTGAACTTAGCCTAGTTGCCGCTGTTCTTGCTCTAGAACTCACAGGGCATGGTATGTATTATTGCTCTTATCAAGTTTTGTTTCAATGCACCAAAGCTTTATACGGTAGATGCAGCATTTTACAATAAAATGTAATTAAATTCCGCTGACATGACTGGTCATTGTATTTTGTATAACCTATAAGGAATCTCTAGAGGCCATATTATTAAAAAATATATATTGACAAATTTAATAATTAGGACAATTTCCTAAAATTCACCGACTCAGGACACGGACTCTTAATAGATGTTAAGTTGGTGAAAGTATTACCAAGACTCATCCTCATATCTGTTTTTCTTCTAAATAGGAAGAAATGCTCAAATTATATAGTAAATCAACAGATAGCAATATTGGATGTTCAATTTAGTCAAGATTAAAAAGACAGTTTCTACACCCAAGGGGTCAAAAGTTAAAAGATAATGAAAAGTCCAAGTTTGAGTAGGTCAGAGCATTATTCTCCAGAAGTGGGCGGCCATTGATCAATAAAACAGGGACACATACCTTTGATAACAATAAGTAGTGTGTCCACTGTCCAAACTTGACTGATTATAAGTCTCACTTGTGTCTCTGAAATCCTCGTTATACCTAAACTCTATAAATTCCACATTCTCAGTATTCTAATGCTGTCAGCTCTCCATATCCATATACTGTCACAATTTTATTCTTTCTTTCTATCAGGTGATCTGATCTTAATTTACTGCAGGAGTGGTTTTATCTCATCTCGTGCTTATTCTACATTGGTAGAGACTGAATTTTGTAATATACGGAATTATTAGTATTTTTTTTTTTCAGATTTGAATAGAAGTGTTTATTTCTTCATTGCCCTAAAGTCCCCACATGTATTTGATGTCACATTTCACACACCATAGTGCGTAAAAATTTCAAATCTGTCATAAAATGCTCCAAAAACCACATCACCTCTGTACTCCACGCTGCTCAGTGATGCCAGTGGTGAGGGAAGCACAGAATAATGTGGCTCATACTCTCCTCAGGCTCTTACGCTGTTTTGTGTGCTGGGTGAGTGCCACTGTGCAGCTGGCCACTGTGGTGAGCGTAAGGAAAGGACAAATTTTCAGCCTTTGTCAGCTCTCTTCATACTGCTAGCTTGCTGCTCACCATTGTTGAAGAAAGCGTAAAGTGGCTTCCGGTTGATGCCTATGACATTGCTATAGCAACCTTTGCAGATATGCCTATACTGGCTGAATCCTGGTCCTAATTATGGAATGTGAAAAGCAAATTACAATTGAATTGGCCTCCTTTCAATTAATTTATTCAAATAGAATTAGCCACAACCATACTGAGTTGAATTGGAATAACTGGAAGACGAATTTTCAGTTCAAAGAACTCTGATTCCATCCACAAAATTGATTCAATTTCATGAAATATACACTATCGTTCAAAAGTGTATGCTCAGTGATGTTATTGTTATGTTTGTTTTTAAGAATTTTGTATAATTATTAAGCAAGGATGCATTAAATGAATCAAGTGGCAGTAAAGATTTTTTTTTACATTGTTACAAAAAGTTAAGTTTCAAATAAATGCGGTTCTTTTTAACTTTCTATTTATTAAAGAATCCCAAAAAATGCATCACGGTTTTCTCAAAAATATTAAGCAGCACACCTTTTTTTAGCATTTATAATCATTTGAAATGTTTCTAGAGCAGCAAATCAGTATATTGCTATGATTTCCAAAGGATCATGTGACTGAAGGCTGCTGTAATGGTGCTGAAAATTCAGCTTTTCCATCACAGGAATAAATTACATTTTAAATTATATTAAAGTAGAAAACATTTAATTTAAGTTGTAATACTATTTCGCAATATTACTGTTTATACTGTCTTTTTTTGATAAATAAATGTGGCTTTGATAGGCATATCTTTTTATTTTTTAACTTTGAAAGACCTCTCCGAACAAACTTTTGAACAATAGTTTGAACACATTTCTAGACTTTCAAGACTTTTTCAACTTTAATTTTATTTATCTTCAAAAATGTCAATTTGCCTTTCTGTTCTGTTTGCCATTTCAATTTAAATTCCGAAATATAGTATTTCAGATTTCAGTTTTGAACTGCGTATAACTGTAAAAGAAAAAAAAAGTTGGTATTTCATTCCTTGACAATTTCATATTAACAAATTAACATTATTACAATTACACATTTTAATGGGTTGAGATTTGCCCAATTCATGACTGAGGATATAGGTGTCACATTTCATTTTTGTTCAGGATATTCCTAACCTCAGGAATACATTGCACTTGTTAACTGCCCTCAATCTAAATGGGATCCCAGTTAGTGGCTGTTTCCCTCCTGTCAACCACTGACACTTAAGGCTTAAAAGATTTGTGTGACAAATTGCCTGTCCAGATGCGAATGATAACTTGAATCATTGGAGTTGTGCCTCGAAGGAACTGAGCCAACTCTTTTTTATGTAAGTGCCCAATATTACACTTAGCTGTGCCGTCATGCGACAAGACGATGTTGAGTCAGGAGAAATCTTACGCATAAATTAATTTATCTTCCGCTCCGGGATTTAAACCGTTCTACATTCTGATCAATATTGTTCGTGATAATAAGCTCATCCCTCCTTTGTGTTTACCATAGATTTCTTCTGTAGTGCAGTAATTCATACACTTGCCATCTTTATCTCCTTTCTGAGTGGATTTCTTTTCTCTCCGTTCCGTCAGTCTTCTCATTGTCCCCCCCCCCCCCCCCCCCCCCCCCCCCCCCCCCCCCCCCAAGTTCAAGGCTCGCTCTCTCGGTTTGTTGTTCTTCCCCGCTGTCCAATTTTCATTTTCTCCGAGTCACTCTATCTTTCTTGTATCAAGACAAAGAGAGTAACGCTGTACAATAACCTGACCTGCACAAAGACTCCTCTGTAGCATCTGGATCAAATATAGCAGCACTTCAACAAATTTAGCAGCTTCCATTCATTTTCTGCAGTGCTTTATGAAAGATCGCCTGTTTTGTTTAAAGATGGAAGATGCTCGGCTTGAGGCCACCCTTTTTATGAATTGATGCCATGTAGTGTTTCCATGGACACTAAAAGCACAGGTCTTTCATTGTAATATTACTATATTTGAAGGATGTTTTCTTTTTCTTTTTTTTGTCTTTCCATGTCATCATGATGAGGTAACATCTTTGATTGAAAAAATGGTGTTGCTTTTTAAATGAAGGTTGTTCAAATGGCATGATATTTTTCTTCATTCAGGTTGGTGACTTTAGAGAACAGCCCTGCCATCACCCCTGAGCTTCTGAGGATCTTCCAGAATATGTCTGCCCTACTTGGTATGTTGATGCCTGAATTAGTTTTTTCTTCAACTGTCCAATTTCTTTTTAAATTACAGATGTAGCTAAAAGTCAGTGCCAATTTAGCTGTCAAATGGACATGCGCTGAAATGTAGTTCAGAATTTTCCATCTGAATCCATCATCTCAATTTAAATAGTTGTTGACCTCTGTCTTTTTTTTTATTATTTATTTAACGTTATCCACCTTTTTCATATGCCCCATGATGCTCTGCACAAATTATGGGAGTAACTTCCGCTAAGCTGTAAGCAATCAGCGAAAGGTTTGCTCTATGATCGCAGTAATAAGCATTTTCAAAATCTGGGTGCAATGAGATGACATTGTTCTACTTACCTTTCAACCATCAAGCATTAAAAGAATATTTAAATGTGCAAAAGCATTAATAAAATATTACCACAGACCATGAATAACCCGAGTATTTCTGCAGAAATGTTAAGTATCTCTGTAGTAATACATGTCTGTATTATGTAACACGTTGCCTTAATCAAAAATGTTAATTAACTAGAATATTGAGTGGTGATATTTCAAATGGATTTCCGTCATTATGGCAGTCAGTAAGTATTGTATTTTCCTGTTTTAGAAACATTCCAGTAAACACTGCTTATAGGGATTAGAAGTGAAATAGACCATTACATTTCAAAGCATCTGTGTGAAAACGAACCTGAAAAGAGATTGGGAGAAAATTCTTTTACCACGCATCCTTCCTCGATGCGAGTAAATCACTCGCAAATACAACAAAATTTCATGAGAGGAGACTAAAAAATTATGATTGCAGTCACCTATAATTGAGTTAGAGGCAAAAAATAAGTTTAGAGCAGATGTAATTTCATTGCCTGCTGAGCTTTACGCGCCGTCGTTTGGCTGAGAGCGCCCTCTGTCGCTTTCTCGCAGACACGCGCACTCACCGTGAGAGAAAGAGAGAGCACATGCAGGGCTTGTTGAAAGAACCGTCACTGTCCCGATCGGACGCTGCCATTAAATTTGATCATTTGCACACATTTTATGACTTCCAATTTAAACATTCAATCGCAAGAAGACACTTGAACGGACAATTTAACACAAAATTCTGACAAAATGCCAGTCTTCACGAGTATCCTAGTAAACCTAGTCGGTTCTCTGTTAAGTGAACGTAAACAGGCAAGAAATAAAACGTATGTGTACAGTATCAGTATATTGGATCTGTCCATTATGCCTTAAAGTGACAGCAGCCTAATATTCCTGCTTTTTAAATATTAATCAAACAACTTTTGTTACCTTATGGATACACCTATATTTAAATTGCACAGTGAAGACTTTGCAGTGTTATTTTATATTTGATTACTTTATTCAATTTTTGTACATAATCTTCCTAATCGGTATCTAACCAGATCTACCTGAAAAAATACTAAAAAGCACTGTTTATTTCATTTGCTGCTTCGTTCTGTTGTTTATGCTATTGGTTATAGTTTGATTATTTGTTCTTATTTTTCTCTTGACTGTTTACTTTAATAGTGTTTGAATTTTATATTTGTATTTAAAGGGGTCATATAATGCGATTTTTTTTTTTTTTGTTGTTGTTGTTGTTGTTTCCCGTTTTTCTTTAGTGTGTTGCTGTTTGTGCATGGATAAGATCTGCAGAGTTACAAAGCTCAAAGTCTCAAACCCAAAGAGATATTCTTTGTAAAAGTTAAAGCTCAGCCACAGCTTCCTAAAACGCTTCATTCAAACACGCTCCCTCAAATCTTCGTGAGCCATGTTGCAGAGACCCTGTGTTTTTCGTTGCAAAAGCCAAACTACTTTGTTTGGCCTTCCAAACGAGGACACAATTATAAAACAGTGGTTAAGCTTTATTTACAACACCGTTCCAGAACATTACAACTCAAATATTCATCTGTGTGCTGCGCATTTTCCGGAGGACTGTCTCCAGAGCCTGGGAGAATTCAAGCCGGCTGTACACAAAGGCTGATTCTTAAAAGTGGGCCAATTCCAACTTTGCAAGTACAGTCTGGCGCTTCTGACTCTCAGATACAGCCTGTAAGTATGTTTTCATATTTTAGGAATTTGCTACTGACTATTTAAAAGCGAGCTTCGAGCAGTATAGAGTAGCGCTTGTTTGCAGTTTCTACGATCACAAATGCAGACATGGTTTTATGTTTACGTAATGTTGTCCCCCCCTCGTAGCATAAAAAGACAGTGCAAGTCATTATAGTCAGTAATTATGTCCCCAATGGATGCAACAAATGCTTCGTTTATATTGTCTTTGTCTCGTCTCTCTGGGACACTGTGTCAAATCTTTATTACATAGTATATGAAAGGTAAAAGGTATCTATTGTTAGCTATTTTTTAAACCAAACAGTTTTTGGTCAAATAAAACCTTATAAATCTGATAAGTTCTCTTCGAGTCGTGCTGGCAAATCTGTTCGATCAGCTGATCATTTTCCAGATCAGATTCAGACTCGAATTGATACGGTAGTACCAACATTGTCACCTGTCAATATTGCTTTGGGAGCTGATGTTCCAAATATGGGACGTGACATTTCCCTCACACACTTAAGATATTCGGGCCAATCACAATTCACTGGATCGCTGGCCAATCAGAACACAACGCACTTTTCAGAACGATGAGCTTTGTAAAAATCAGAAAAGTTTTAGAAAAGTGGGGCATGGAGGAGCAACAATAATGTATGGTATCTGTAAAATAATGACTTTTTTGAACCTGAAACCATGTAAACGCATTGTCTTAAACCATATACACATAATATTGTTCTTTTTAGAACCCTTTAATATTATATTTATGTAGATTTTTCTGGCGAGTAAAATAAAAAATTCACCAGCCAATGGTGAGATTCAGTGTGTCCGAAGTCTGAACATTTTACAGCTCATTCAGTCAAACTGACAGCTAAGGATTATTTGTAGTGTGTTTGTCTTTTTGAGTGGAACTTCTCCAAAGTGGAAGTGCTTCCCATTATCTAAAACACAGTAGGCTCATTAGGAAAAAGGTGAATAATTGGCCCTAATTTGTCCTTATTTACTCGCCCTTCTGTAGTTCCAAGTTCATATGACTTTTTCTGTGGAACACAAAAGGTGAAAGTATCCTGCCCACTCTTCAATATATCATTATACTTCATTATAATGGAAGTGAATGGGGACTTGAAGGGTTCAGCTTCAAAAATGATGCAAAAGCATTATGAAAATGGTGCGCTATATTCCAAGATTTCTGAAGATTTGTCAGAAGTGCAGACTGAAATTGATGCTGTTATTCACTGAAGGTTGTAACATCTGCCTTAGCGCGTCTTTGTGTGTCCGTGGGAGAAGCAAATAGTGAGATTATTTTGAGTAAACCATCCCTTTAAGTTTCTTATTTCTTATTTGTTTTTATATCAATCCACTTAAAAGCCATTACTTTCAAATGGCCCCGAAATGCAGTTTACTGACTTTTTCCTGCTGAATTTCCAGAGCAGAACTTAGTTCATCCTCCTCAATTTTCTCAATTCTTGTTGGCTGAATATTAACTAAGTTGACCTCAATCCTGTAATGAAATGGTTTTTAAAATTTCGAGTCAGATTGATTGTCAATCAGCAGCTTACTTGTGATGTAGTTATTTTTATTCATGAGGGTGTAATTCAATTATTTGAGCAGAAGCCAATTTCATATTCTAGTTAATAGTTGTTGAGCTCTTTATTCTGCTCAGTTCCATCCATTTAGTGGTTGTCTCTCGCTCTTCTATCTTTAATTTACTTTAATGTATTTTGGTAGGAATAGGATTGTTGCTCAGATGTGAATACAATGATTTTCAGAGACAAAAAATTGCTGGTTTTGCTTCCTTGGGGTTGTATCAGAATTAGATAATTACAGTTTGATTGGGGCACTGTAATTAAAAATGCTTGCATCACCGCCTCCTAGCCTCTGGGAGATGTCACACAGAAGTGTTCGAGCCGTTCAAGCGTAAGGCCAACACCTCTCATAACCTTAGATTGTTGGAAAGATGTGTAGCCGTCGGAGATGAGGGATACTAGAGGTCAGTACGAGAGAGAGAATAAGAGAAAGCATTTCATTAAAGCATCTGCCGGCACATTGAAATGCAAAGAGAGGCGGCTGATTGAAGCGATTTTTCCATTTGCATGCTCATTTCTGCTATCCTCGTCTCTTTCAGATGCTGATGGTAATATTAGCACAAGGGCCTGTTAAGACTCTTTCATCCATTCTTCGCGGCGCTAGTTAAGAAAAAAAATTACATTTCTCTCCATGGAATGGAATGAGGGTGGCCTCTGACCGGAAGTCTGTATCATCTAGAGATGTCGAAAGTACAAACGGGCTTAATGTTGGTACAAACTTGAGACAAGGCTTATCAACACGGGACGCAAGTCGGCTGTCGGGAGAGCTGTGCCATTTCACACCGTCCACGATCATTTTTTGCATGATAAAAAAGTGTCATATCGCGATATCAATGATAAAGCGAAGCAATGAATTATGGTGCACTTTCGTTCTCTAGCGAGCACAAAAACACCTGTCTGAGAGTAAGAGCAGCATATCAGCCTCAGATGACGACTTAGTACTACTTCAATAGTATGGAAGTGGTTTGATTATAAGAGGTCAGACCTCCAACAATTAAGCACAATATTTTGCAAAACATGCAAAAAACTGTTACCGTTAAAGGGGGAAACGCAACAAACTTGTTTCACCACTTGGCCGATTTTCCTCATGACCATCCCGGATAGGAGACCAATCGGTCAGCGTCACATCTCTCAGATTCTGAGCTGGTAAGCATTAATCTGTATTTCATTTTTACAATGAAGATTACAGAATTTAAAGTGTTATTTTACATTTGATTTACTTTCATTTCTCTAGTATTTCTTACCAGAATAATTATGTATTTAATTAGGTCTTCTGTCATCAATGACAGAAGCTCATTGGAAAAGGATAGAAGATGCCCTTCATTGTGTTTGCACTAATAGAAGCTGCTGCCTGCCACCTGCAATCACCAATAAAACGTTTTTCCATATATTTTTCGCTATATCGTCATAAATATTATTATCGCAAATATTCTTGAAATATTGTGATATAATTTTGAGGCTAAATCGCCCACCCCTAGCTGTCGGGCCATTTTTTAGCATTGATGGGTTTAGTTCTTTCTCTGTGTGTTACGCACCACTGGCTCTTGTCTGATGCCGCCAGCGTTTTTTTTTTTTTTTTTTTTTTTGGCCAATTCAGCATGTTGAATCGACATCAGTGCCGTCTGTGTGAGAGAGGACTCTGGCTGTTCAGCTTAGTAAACGAGCACAAGGATGAAAGCAAAGAAGTTAAGACAGTATAGACAAAAGCCTGTTATAACTTTATGCCATCTTACCTGAGCTTTCTAATGTGCAAATATTTTCATAAAAACGTGAGCTGACTGAACTGAGGTGATCAGAATGGTTTGCATGACTAAAATAGACTATCGATACCTTCTGAAATAGACAGTTCCTTACACGTAGGCACAAAAAGCATGTACTGGTTGACAGTCACCAGTAGTCTTTTTGGTGTGTTCAAGAGCAGCTTTTTGACCGAGATGCAACCAACAAAAGGTGACTACACAGTCAGCTTTTGTCACTGCGAGTTATTTGACGTTGACTTGGTGTGTCCCTCCCGGCCTTTTTTCTACTGTATTGACTTATTTGAGTAACCGAGTGGTGTCTGAACATGGCAGTGAAACTCCTATACGTACTGTATGTAAATCATGATAATGAGAGCATCAGTGGTCAAAATATGTATGTTAGCTAGATATTAGATTTTATATTAGACATTAGATAGTCAGTGTAAACATAGAAGAAAATAACAGATTTGTGCCATAAGCCTTACAGTGTATAAGCAGCCTAATATACCTGCTACTATTATGCAGTGTTATTTTAGTGTTTATTATCGTTTTGTTAGTTTATTGTTATAACTCTTAATTTTTGTATTTTCAGTTTTCATGTTAATATTACTTCAAATTTTAGTCATTTCGTTATGCTCATGTCATTTTATTAGTTTTTTTTAACTAATATATATATATATATATATTTTTTTTCAGCTTTATTTCAATTAACCGAAATATTTTGTCATTATTAATCAAACAACAGTGACTGAAAATATACCACTTGGTGTATTTCTTCATTCTTCATTGCAATTGCATGATTACTTTTAAAAACTTAAAGAAAAAGGAAATACTTAAGGGAACCTTGCCAATGTTTTGATTTAATTAGTATTAATATTTAAAAAAATGTAGCAATGCCCATTATATTGGTTATTGGTTGATACTAGGTTTTTGTTTTTACTTTTTTTACTTTTTTGGTGTTTTTTTCTCTCGATTTATTGGTGTTGATCTGTATTGGATATTTATTTATGCATGCTGCTGCTTCTAATTATTTTTATTTTATTTTATTTACAATTTGCTTTTTATTTATTTATTTGTATTATCATTGCCATCATCTAACACTCAAAGTTAATCTTTAAAAACACTAATAATTCAATAACTATCCATTTGTCATAATGTAAATCATAATTGTGTGATGCCTAAATTTAGTTTACAGCATTTAAACAAATTAAATTGAGTTTTTAGTGTTTTTGTGTTGTATAGAATTTTAATATTGGCCAATTATTGGTTTTAGGACATAACATGAAAATAATTGCATACCCTATTTTCAGCTCAGTGTCTGAATTTTTTTTTTCTCCTATGAAATCGTGTATTCATAGCAGTACCCGCTTTTACCAATGCAATGTGAGTCGAGAGGTAAAAAAGAAATATATATATAATAATAATAACTCCCTCAGACAGAATGTGAAAAAGAGAAAGTTTCAGGTTGTCGCCTGCAGCCAGCACTCCTGCGATCGCAGCGTACCGTTCGGGCCGGCTTATCTGCCTGGATGATGAAATCTCATCATCTGTTGTAACTCTGTGTTCTTAACGCTGTTCGACAGGGGAGCAGATCCCTCGCTGTGCTCCAAACAGCTCACTTTCCTCATCTCTCACTGCTCGCAGCTCCTCACCTGCTGAGGTCTAGGATGAGAAGCTCCTGTTACGGCCCTCCCGCTGACTACACTACTGTCTTTCTCTCAATCTGGAGCGTGTTCGTGAGCTGGTTTAGTGTGGTGCTGCAATTTGCTTCCTGTTACAGTGAAATGGCTTTAGTAGTACATTTAGCTATTGAGTGTGGAGTTTGGTTAATCTGCAATCATTTCCTATAACAGTGTAGAAAACGAGATACATTTTGAAATTGTTGGTCAACATTAAATCAAACTGGATTTGATTGATTACGGTCAACAACATTTGTGGCATAATGATGATTACAGCAAAATTGTTTTCATTCATTTTCTTTTCAACAAAAAAGCAGAAATCAAAGAACTTACAATGGAAGGCAGTTTATGAATTGAAAAAAAAAGCAGAATTGTGAAGCATAAAATCACTTACATTTCTTCTGTTATTTGTATTTATTTGAGCTGTGAAGTTTATTTGAATCATTGTTATAGTGGATTTAAGGCATTGCGCTATGGAGATAAAGTTTTTAAATAGTTTACAGCTTTACACAGAAAAGGTTACTTTTATAAATGACTTTTTCCACTCTAAAATCATGTTAACAAACATTATTTACATCATGGTTCATACAGACACCATTTCATGAAAATCCAGAACTTTTAAGTCAGGTCTCTAAACCTCAAATTTCTAAAACCTAATTTCAAGGGCCTTCTGCAATCCCTGCAACTTTTAATGTTGAAATGGTGAATATTATAGTTGATAGTTTAATGTATAGTACTCTCAAGCGACTTACAAGGGGAGCTAGTAGGTTAGGTTACGTGCCTTGCTCAAGGGCACTTTAGTCATGGTATCGAAGGTGGAGAGAGTGCTGTTTATTCACAATTCCCACCTTCAATTCTTGTCGGTGTGGGAATCGAACCGGCAACCTTCAGATTACAAGCCCGACTCCCTCACCACTAGGCCACGACTACCCAGCTAGTCGTGGGTAGATACTGAAGATACTGAAAAAAATATAGATAAGAGAGTAGAGTTGGTACTTAGCTTCTTTTCAAGAGTTTTTCAGCTCTTCTAAGAACACATTTGATATTAATTGTAATATATAATATTCTTTAAATGGCACTATTTAGTTTGCCGG
This sequence comes from Opsariichthys bidens, assembly GCA_037194245.1. NCBI lineage: Eukaryota > Metazoa > Chordata > Actinopteri > Cypriniformes > Xenocyprididae > Opsariichthys > Opsariichthys bidens. The sequence continues at coordinate 6,821,702 of CM074288.1, forward strand.
GTTTACTCTGTGCTATCAGACCTGCGAAGTGACTTTTCCCAAAACCCACATGGGGGTTAGAGCCTATAATGGAAATGTTGACACTTGGTTTAATAAGATTTTCAGAAATGTAATGAACTTTTCTATTTGCAGAGCTTCATCAGCAGTGCAAATACTCCTACTTATTCTCACACATACACAACAGAAATCCCATAGTAAGTAAACTTAGGACCATGAGATTTTCCTTTTAAATGCCAGATCGTTTGCAGCGGTTTTAATAACCTGATGAAATTTATCAAGCTTATTAATAGATTTTCTCAAACTAAGTGTGACTTCACCTCATGGACGTTTCAATGACCCTCTGACAGATTTTTTTTTTTTTTCCCCTCCTGAAAAGGTGGAAGAATATTTTCCGACTGACAAAGTTTTAGTCTGTCTCACTTGAAACTGCTGAGCATGTACTTGTATGTGTTTTTCATACTTGCGTATATTCATTACTGCCAGGACAAGTAATGAGGCCCGCTGTTCCTGATATGCTGAGAAACTCTTTTCGCGCTATAGATATGCTGTTTGTCTGGATTTCATCTGATCAAGGCCTGCTCCATCTGCCTCTTTGACTATCTCTTTGGTAAATTTCCTGACATGTTTTTATGAAAAAATGGGACTAGATGCTCAAGCTGTTAGTAGTTTATTGGCTGTGTCAAAGAGTCGTAGCCACAAGCCTTTAGCAAAGATCAGTGCCTGTGAGAAATGCTAGTAATTGAGTGCTATCTACATTTCATAACAAGCCCTTAGAGGCATAAAAAAAGTATCTTGTTTTCTTTAAGGACTAAACTTAGAAGCGCCACTGAAACAAATAGCAATTCTTTTTGCGTTATGACAACTTGAAATGAATTTACATTCAACCAACAAGCTACATTGAGTTAGAGGAACTTAATTTGTAGCATAAACGCACATTTTTAAGTTGATTACTCAAAAAAATTAAGTCACTCCTACTACCAGATTTGTAGCCCTGAAACCAATTAATCTTGCCTATTTCAGTTCAAATCAGAAGCTACATAACACATGCTAACGTGACTTATTTAACACATTTTTTTTTTTAATTTACAAGTGCCGGACTGGAGCTCTCTGCCCTTTACCAATCCAGCCACGGGCCCATCCATCAAGACTCACTCTCATTTCATCAGTCCATAAAACCTTAGAAAAATCAGTCTTGAGATATTTCTTGGCCCAGTCTTGACGTATCAGCTTGTGTGTCTTGTTCAGTGGTGGTGGACTTTCTGCCTTTCTTACCTTGGCCATGTCTCTGAGTATTGCACACCTTGTGCTTTTGGGCACTCCAGTGATGTTGCACCTCTGAAATATGGCCAAACTGGTGGCAAGTGGCATCTTGGCAGCTGCACGCTTGACTTTTCTCAGTTCACGGGCAGTTATTTTGCGCCTTGGTTTTTCCACACGCTTCTTGCGACCCTGTTGACTATTTTGAATGAAACGCTTGATTGTTCAATGATCACGCTTCAGAAGCTTGGCTATTTTAAGACTTCTGCATCCCTCTGCAATATATCTCAGTATTTTTGAGTTTTCTGAGCCTGTCAAGTCCTTCTTTTGACCCATTTTGCCAAAGGAAAGGAAGTTGCCTAATAATTATGCACACCTGATATAGGGTGTTGATGTCATTAGACCACACCCCTTCTCATTACAGAGATGCACATCACCTAATATGCTTAATTGGTAGTAGGCTTTCCAGCCTATACAGCTTGGAGTAAGACAACATGCATAACGAGGATGATGTGGTCAAAATACTCATTTGCCTAATAATTCTGCACTCCCTGTATGTTACTACATACTTTTGGCATCCTTGTTCACAAATTCAGGTTTAATGTTTCATCCGTCATGAAAGGCCCCTCATTTCAGAAAACTTTAGCATTTTACAATTGCATATTTTAACTATTTAAATTAAAAAAATGATTAATTAAAGGTTGAATTTAAAGTTCAAGGGCTTTTCTAGCATTTGCTCTCAGCAGATCATGTTTTTACAAAACACTTTCAGTCTCATTTGTTTCCAGTCACAAGGTCTGATTTATAGTAATACTGAATGAATTAAAATATCTGTACTCATGGAAATCTGTGACGTCTTTTGTCTTGTCGTGACAATATACAATGTCTTTTGTTACAATATATCTATTCACAGCATTGGACCATACAGAGTGGACAGTCTATAATCATCATAATAATGATGGCAATATTAGAAAATCTGTATCACTTTAATATCCTACTGGGAGAAATGGCTTAAAACAGGGTTTTTCTTTTCCCTTTCTTTCATATCAAACATTTCATTTCTCTGAACGAAAAGATTACTGTGTTCCCTATCAGTTAAATATGCACTTATAATATGGAGAGAAAACTTTATGCCCTTTAGCTTGTCATGAAAAGCACCAAAAATTCTTTGTGGTTTCAACACTGTGTTTAAAAGTGCTGGCAACGAAACAACTGACAGTGTCACACCATTCATACATATTGAAATGCGGTTTATTTACATAATTGTCTCTACAAAAGAAATTTTTTATACACAGGTGGGGCTCTTCACAGGGTACATCTAATTCTCTACTCCAGCTAAATTAATGTAGCATTATCATCACCTCGGTGAAAGCTGCTGGATGCATATGTAAAGCTTTGGGTCTGTTAACAGTGATGACAAATTTCTGCCTATTTGCTCTCTGGGTTTCTTAGCTTTTTTTAGCGTCTTTTATAAATATGGCTTCATGTTGACCAGACCAAGCTTAAAACCTGATTTTTTTTTTTTTTTGTTGTACATTGATTTCATTGATATTTCGTATAGTTAAGCTAATGTGTTTTACTCTTAATGTATAGCAGTTGGTTCGTTGCCTCAAGCTCTAGCTTGCATGTGACCTTTTTCGAAATAATTTAATGACAAAAATCCACTGAGGCTTGGATTTGTTCAAGAGGTTGTATATCGCTTTTCTTGATTTAATGTCAGTGAAAAAGAATGGCAGTCATGTGAAAGATTTATAGAGCTGTGTTTATTTTGTTTCATTTTCACATCTAAATGCATTATCAGTGCCCTGCACACATCTGTTCAGCTGACAGGTTTTTTTTATTTTTCGCCTTCATGCCTCTGGGCGCTTTTTTGCTTGGACCTTGGCCGTCTTCACTCTTGAGCACTCTATTCTGAAGGCCTCAGATCAGCTCTTAATGTCTTAATGAAGCAAGGAACAATTGATATAATACGCAAGGTATTAAAAGCATATTAGCACAAGGGACGAAATTATGCAATTTTTCACTTTGGTGCTCAAGCAAGACCTTGTATCTGTCCCTCATTGTCATTTAAGGTTTTAAACGGTCGCATAGCTTAATAGGAAGCACTATTCTGTTTTTTAGTTTACATTTGAAATTCAGCTATTTTTCAGCTATTTTAAAATATTAATATCAAAAAACATTCTAGCACTTCGTTAAAGAGAGTCAGACTTTCTGTAAGTTTTGCGTGTTCGAGTCTCCGTGCCGGCATGAAATGTAGGTAGGAGAAGTGAATGAATAGCGTCCTCTTCCACTCTCGTTACCCTCAACTGAGGTGCCCTTGAGCAGGCACCTAACCCACAATCTCTCCCCAGGCGCCGCAGCAAAAAAAGAAAAAGAATGGCTGCCCTCTGCTCCCAGTATGTGTTCATGGTGTGTGTGTGTGTGTGTGTGATAGAGAGCACTTGGATGGGTGAAATGCAGAGCACAAATTCAATGGGACACCATACTTGACCAAAAGTCACTTCACTTTCTTAATTTGCATGCAGCACTTATATGATGCTTCTCCCATCCTGAAGATTGTTTTAAAAATTAGAATAAAACAATGATTTGAAAGAAACTGATCTGTTTTTTCTTTTATTTGATACATTTGGAAGCTTCATTGCTGACAAATAGATGTCTTAGACCAGGGGTAGACAAGTTTAGTCCTAGACAGCAGCTGTCCTGCAGAGTTTGGCTCCAACGTTAATCAAACACACCTGAACAAGCTAATCAAGCTCGTCAGGATTTTTTTTTTTCTTTTCTTTTTTTCTCCCCTCCCAGGGTTGGAGCTAAACCTTGCAGGACAGCAGCTCTCCAGGACTGAACTTGCCTACCCCAGTCTTAGACCATTGTCTCATATCTCTTTTCATGTCTCATGTCTCCATGGTGTTCTTTTTTTTTTTTAAGACATTGAATTAAGTTAATAGTTGTTTTAAAAACATTCTGTTTTAATCTATTGCTCTCAGGCCGGCCATTGTGTGCGTGTCCGTCCACATCCTAAGTAATAGTTTTGTGGTCAGGTTAAGTAAGTTAGCTAATTGTTCAGGCAAACTAGTCAGTTTTAAAAATACATATTTGTGCTTATATCTATTGCAGTGCTTCTAATATTGTTTGCTCATGTCTGATAATTACCTGCTCTTTGTCTCATTTGTAATTTACGTTCAATAAGTGTCTAATAAATGTATAAAAGTAACTCTTTTTCAACTCTTCACATTACTTTGAAGGTTTTTCACCTGTAATGCATTTGCCTTAACCTTTCAGTACTTAAAAAGGAAGCAGATCATAGTTAAAGAGTAAAGGCTGTTTAATTGCCATTCAGGTTTCTTATACAGCCTATATAAAACTGACATGAAACCAGAAAAAAAACATTTGAAATAGCTGAATAGCAGCATGTTTAATCATGCCTTAATGGACTGGTCATTATTTCTCAGAGGGAGCGGGGTTTAGTCAGAGCAGGATTAGCTCATAATTCAGTCTGATTGCATTAGTCCCAGAATTCCCAGCTAACTATGCTCAAACATGGATTTGAATACAAGCTCCACAAATATTAATTTTACAGTGCCCTGTGGCGTTAGTAATAGATTTCAGAGAATCTTAGCACTTTGTTATTTCCCAGAAAAAAGTCTTTTATAATACTCCAATTTAGCTTTTATGGTCCTTCGAGGCATCTTTACAATAAATAACAGTGATGGCATTGAATGCAGTCATTAAAATTGCGATTGCTTTATTTGACGTCACACTATGCTGTCAGACATTGCCAGCTTTTTCAATCGAACAGCAAGCTTTGAAAGGGATGACAAATGGCAGGACTGTTAACAACACTTATCTGATATTAATTGTAATTTTCAATATCCTCTGAATGGTCTTACACAGGTTGTTTGGGCTGATTTATTCTGTGCTACCAGACCTTCAGGATGACATGAGATCAGTACCATTATGGGCTCTAACTCCATGTGGCCTACTGAAATGTTGACACTTAGCTTAATTACGTTTTCAGGAATGTAATTAACTTCTCAATTTGTGACAGCAGAGCTTCGTAAGTGGTGTAAATACTCCTATGGCATTAGTAATAGATTTAACACTTCAGAGTTTAGCAGAAAGAAAACCAAGCTGTCTTTACAAAAACTGTGGTTGTGGTAGAGAGCGGTGGTGTCAAGATTGATTGACAATATTGATGTACATACATCCACTGTTGGACTTTGTTTGTAGTACCTGCTTTATTTTAAGTTCATGGGGCAAAAAGAAGCCATAGAAGAAGAAACCTCCAGGAGTTATTTCAGCTATGGCTTTATTGACGCCACTTAAACGGAAATCACAGCGTCGTTCACTCCACTTATATTCATTGTACCGGTACATACATTAAATCGATTTGTTTACCAGTAGTCTGAAAAATCAGTGCTGACTAATTGTGAAATAACAGGATTGTAAGTATGCACCTTTTTTTTTTTTTCCTCTCCATCTTTTATTCTGTTTTTCATCTCATTTTATGTTCCTGTGTAATAACAGTGCTCATGACGCACTTGTTACTGTGCTCTAGAGTCTGAGCTGTTCTTCTGATCACATCAATATTCATGGACTCCACGAGATGGTAGAAATTAAATTGTTTTGTTATCTCATCATCGTTAGACGTCTGCGAATCATGGCGAGGGGAAGCGGGAAAGCTTCAAAAACTATTTCATATATTTATTGTAAAATGGGAACGATTTTAATTTTATTCAAATGATTTGAACTCCAAGCAGTCTGCGGACAGCATTCTCATCATAGTGCGGTATGAAGAGGAAGCGTAAAGTGCTCTTGCACAGGAAATGGACCACTCAAATGCCATTTCAGAGAAACCAGCTGCTTTGTCTGAACAGTGTTGGTGTGTGTATATATATATATATATATATATATATATATATATATATACACACACACACACACACACACAGTGGGGAGAACAAGTATTTGATACACTACCGATTGTGCAGGTTTGCCCACTTACAAAGCATGTAGAAGTCTGTCACTTTTATCATAGGTTCTGTTGTGAGTGATCTAAAACAAAAATCCAGAAAATCACATTTTATGATTAAGTAATTAATTTGCATTTTCTTACATGACATAAGTATTCGATACATCAGAAAAGCAGAACATAATATTTGGTACAGAAGCCTTTGTTTGTAATTACAGAGATCATACATTTCCTGTAGTTCTTGACCAGGTTTGCACACACTGCAGCAGGGATTTTGGCCCACTCCTCCATACAGACCTTCTCCAGATCCTTCAGGTTTCGGGGCTGTCGCTGGGCAATACGGACTTTCAGCTCCCTCCAAAGATTTTCTGTTGGGTTCAGGTCTGGAGACTGGCTAGGCCACTCCAGGACCTTGAGATGCTTCTTATGGAGCCACTCCTTAGTCGCCCTGGCTGTGTGTTTCGGGTCATTGTCTTGTTGGAAGACCCAGCCACGACCCATCTTCAATGCCGAGGTTGTTGGCCAAGATCTCGCGATACATGGCCCCATCCATCCTCCCCTCAATACGGTGCATTTGTCCTTTACCCTTTGCAGAAAAGCATCCCCAAAGAATGATGTTTCCACCTCCATTCTTCACGTTTTGGATGGTGTTTTTGGGGTTGTACTCATCATTCATCTTCCTCCAAACACAGCGAGTGGAGTTTAGACCAAAAAGCTCTATTTTTGTCTCACCCCCACTTTTTCACACTGGCCCTTGTGGGTTTGGATTTTGTTTTCCCTCAATAATAACATCCTTCATTTAAAAACTGCATTTTGTGTTTACTTGTGTTATCTTTGACTAATATGTAAATTAATTTGATGATCTGGTACATTTAAGTGTGACAAACATGTAAAAAAAAATAAGAAATCAGAAAGGGGCCAAACACTTTTTCACAGCTGTGTGTGTGTGTGTGTGTGTGTGTGTGTACACATGTGTCTGTACACATGGAGGGATGGATGGTTGGATGGATTCCTTCATAATAGCACTAGATTTTCACTGCCGATTTGTGTATTTTTCTGTCCATCCTGCTGTTGAAGGGGCTTGTGAGGTTGCATTTGAACTTAACCAGCTCAGAAAAGCAATTTTATCTTCAGATCATCCGATGAGGATGGCAGGAGTGTGCTGTGTGTCACTGAGAGGTTGTGCAGAATGGAGACCCTCTTGACCTTAGAAAAGTACAAAACATGCTGCAGTTCCAGGCACAATTGAAGCTGTGATTCTGCCATCTCTCATTACTGTTAACAATATAAGGGTCACCCCATCCTAAAGCCCTTGGAATTCACCCCAAATCCTGTTCAGCCTTTGAGACATTTTGCTCCATTTTTTCAGCTGAGGTCACCATGGCTTTGTGCAAGGTCATCTGCAAAGGGATGCCGGGACGGTTGGACTTCGTGGTGTCCTGATTTTCACAGTAACCAACTGAAAATCACATGATTATCATATTTAACTGGATAAAGGCCACGGTTTAAGTCATAAAGAAATAAATTTGCTGCACACAGACTGAAGTAGTTTAAATCTTTGGTTCTTTTAAATGTGATTATTTTGGCTCACATTTAACAAAAACCCACCAATTAAATATCTCAACAAATTAGAATACCTCATGAGACAAAAAAAACAAAAACATTTTTAGTGAATTTTTGGCCTTCTGGAAAGTATGTTCATTTAATGTATATGTACTCAATACTTGGTTGGGGCTCCTTTTGCTTTAATTACTGCCTCAATTCGGCGTGGCATGGAGGTGATCAGTTTGTGGCACTGCTGAGGTGGTATGGAAGCCCAGATTTCTTTGACAGTGGCCTTTAGCTCATCTGCATTTCTTTGGTCTAGTTTCTTATTTTCCTCTTGACAACAAGAGGATCTATGGGGCTCAGGTCTGGTGAGTTTTGCTGGCCAGTCAAGCACACCAGCACCATGATCATTTAACCGACTTTTGGTGCTTTTGGCAGTGTGGGCAGGTGCCAAATCCAAATTTAAGTACTCCAAAATTTCTTGGTAAACGGGTGCTGTGACTTTGGTTTTGAAAAAACAAAATGGACCAACACCAGCAGATGACATTACACCCCAAATCATCACAGACTGTGTAAACGTAACACCGGAATTCAAGTAACTTGGGTAATGAGCTTCTCCATCCTTCCTCCAAACTATAGGACCTTGGTTTCCAAATGAAATACAAAACTTTCTCTCATCTGAAAAGTGTCTTTGGACCACTGGGCAACAGTCCAGTTCTTCTAAGTAAGACGCCTCTGACATTGTATGTGGTTCAGGAGTGGCTTAACAAGAGGAATATAACAACTGTAGCCAAATTCCTTGTGTGTGGTGGCTCTTGATGCCTTGACCCCAGACTAAGTCAATCATCCCTTGTGAAGTTCACCCAAATTCTTGAATCGATTTTGCTTGGCAATCCTCATAAGGCTGCAGTTCTCTTGGTTGGCTGAGCATCTTTTTCTACCACAATTTTTCCTTCCACTCAACTTTCTGTTAATATGCTTGGATACAGCACTTTGTGAACCGCCAGCTTCTTTGGCAATGAATGTTTGTGGCTTACCCTCCTTGTGAAGGGCGTCAGTGATTGTCTTCTGGACAACTGTCAGATCAGCAATCTTCCCCATGATTGTGTGTATGTGTGTGTATATATATATATTAACAAAATTTTAGCAAATGCACTAGCCTACTTAAAAAGCAGTTGCTGTCTCAGAAAGACAGAATGAGGTTTTTGGCAGAATATGGGAAATTTGATTCAGAGTGGTTCAGCAGCGTTGTGTGGAGGGATGAATCACAATAAAACACAAGTTGCATGTTGATGCTCCAGAGCTGTGTCTTTGAAAATCTGTTGAGAAATATAATACATCCAGCTCTACCCCATTGAGGCATGTAGGAAGAGGTGTCATTGTGTGGGGAGCCTTTTTAGCTGCTGGTATTGGTGAGCTACTTCACTGTGAAAAGGGATTTAATGCTTTGAAGTACTGGGGAATATTACAGAATGGCTTGCTTCCCACAAATGAAGTTATCTAAAGAGGAATAAACGGATGTTATTTTTCAACAAGACAATGCTCCAGCCCAAATTTCAAAGACAACCAAGAAGGGGCTTCAGAACAAGTCCAGCAGGCTTATGCTTTGGCCTGGTCCAGATTTGAACCAGTGGATATTTGATCTCACTTTAACCTCAAACAACCTGGAAGACATTGAAGACAAGACAACTGTTTGTGATCTGTTTGAATCCATTAACATTAAGTTCAGCTACACAAAATCTTCTCCTTATAAAAAGCTGGCTTGCAAGTTGGGAAAGGTGTGTGTGTGCGTGTGCGTGTGTGTGCGAGAATCCCACTTAAATTAACACAATATTTTCACATGCCAAGATAAGTGGCAAAGGTTCAAATACATGAAGGTAATGTCTGCCACTGCAGTTATTTCCTGTTGTCTTGTCTTCTATCTCCAGGAGTGTGAGTTCTCGATGAGTCAGAGTTGCAGTGTTTTGAAGTTGTCTTGTCTGTGCTCCAGACTGCTGTTTTGCTACATGAAATGTAGCCCTGTCTTTCCACACAATGCTTCTTTCTCCCTCACTGCTGGTTTTCATGTTCTCTCCGAACTGTTATTTTTCTTACTGATATATTGCTCTGTGATATTGCTTTACCCGGTATCATTCTTATTTTGTTTCTCTATTTCAGAACTGAGCTCGGAGAATGTACGCACGTGCTTTCAGATCATCAACGCCTACATTTATCTATCTGCTACAGATTTCTTACAGGTAGGCGTATAAACGACTTCAAATAAGTGGAAATTCAAAGAAAATGGGAATGACTGTGAACATAACCTTATTTGCACTTTCTCAAAAGATGAATATGGCATTAATCTTAACAGACTTGTGTGATGATTCAGTTTGAAATGTTATGGATAATCAGTGCCTTTTACCGGAGCATTCCTGTTTGCTGGACGTTTTAAGCTTTGTAACAATAAAATAAGAATACATTAATAAACATCTTTCAAACTTGGGCAATTAAAAAAATTGTTATATACACAATGAGTAAACAGGATTTGTAACATGATGTAATTAAAATGTTGTCATTTTCCCATCAAAAAATGTTGCCTTCGGCAGGATGGTCATTTTAAATAAATTAAAACAGTAGATTAACTGGGATGAAAATGAATTTGTGGACCATCAAAAAATCAAAAAAATTTAAACTTTGTTCCCAAGATTTTATGTTGGTAAACTTGTAATTGGATAATGGAAAAATGATAAACATCTGGAATATTTCTCATAAAATGAATAGAAGTTGGCAAAACATCGCAACAGTCTCTCAAACTAAAGTAGAATAATCATTGAAAAATGTGTTCACTTAATTGTAGGAGTGTAACAAGACACTTAACTCATGAGACAAGACACAAGTTTGTGTTCACAGGAATGAGAAGAGATTTTCTTTGAATAATTTTAAGAAATCCTCAATGACAAAATGAATGTCATTTCAGTTTTACTTTTGGAGTATGTATTATCATATGCATTGAAAGACAACAATATACAAGCACTGTAAAAGGGTTTGCCACAAACTCAACTGACTAGCTTTTCTTGTGTATTATTTCACATGAGTCTCTTCAGACCTTACTGTACATGTATTGTGAGCTTCAAGAACTTCTGATTGTGGCTGTGAGACCTCCTAATTGATATCCTCTCCACAAATTGAACAGTTTTTTTTTCCCCTTGTCTTATTAAGTACCAACAATAAGAGTAACCATAATCAAAGTACTCGCTGAATATTCAGAGTGCAAACAGAGACCAAAACAGAGACCAGAGCTATGAGGTGGTCACAACTACACAGCCCAGCCTAAGATCGGTTTGATATTGGGGGACAGGCTATGGTCAGTCATCTTGCCTTAGTCTTGTCACGTGATCACTGCACTGCATTTACAATAATTTACAATTGAAGCAACCGTTATCCAACTGAATAAAATGGTTTTATTTCTATAAAAACAGCAAATGTCAGTGCAGGTGGTGCTGTGGTGGGCACTGTAATGTAATGTAAACATAGCGGTGGCATATTCTATGCTAATTTCACACTCTCGTTCAGTCATGGTGATATCGCAACACAGCTTTTGACCTTGACGAGGAATCTTGTCATATTTTAATATCACAAGATCTTGTGGCACGACTCGTACTTAATTGTGATATGATCAAATAAACCTAAATATTTTCATCTAATTTAATTACGTCAATGCTTTCTCTTTCTCTTTCTCTTTCTCTTTCTCTCCAGAACTATGCTGAAGCTCTCTGCAGGTCTTTCTGTGAACTTCTGAGAGACATCACCACAGAAGGGCAAGTCCAGGTTTTGAAGGTACGACTCAATCCCTAACTCTGTTTTGCAAACATCCTGATCCGTCCTTCCCCAAAAGGCTCTTTTGTGCTTGTCTTCTTGACACTCTGTTGTGAAATGAAGTGCCCTGGCGCTGCTGCAGAGTAATGACTTGAAAATCCATTCCTCAACTGTGTCATTTTGGTTTTGAGTACACCACAGTCTGCTCAGCTTTTTTCTTTTTTTTTCCTTGAAGCCCATCTCGAATTTACTTGCTTTGCCTTATGCACTCAAGCTCTTAGATCTGACAGAAGAGGCACGCTCTTTGACACCTCCCTCCATTTTTCAAACACTTCTCGTTTCCACACCAACACTTGGGATACATTTTTCCTTTGAAGCTCTATTTGCAGGTCCCCAATATTTTATTAACTTATTTTCAACCATTTTAATTACTTCATTTAGCAATGTGACCAATTGGACCTTGTAGCACAGATAATTATCTTACAGGGTTATACGGCAGAAGCCTGTCTGATGTGGGCTTCAAAGCGAGCTTCTTGTCTGCACTGCAGTGCCGGTCCTCTGTTGAGGCGGAGGGGCAGAGCGCTGTAGAGTGGCTGCCAGGATGCTGCCATTACAGATAAAGCTTTTCGTTTTGGCCTCCAGCTGCTGCTTCATAGGTTAACAGATGCTCATCGGAGACCCCAAGCCAATTTGGAGCATAAAACGTGCTCCACGCCCCCACAGGAAGAGCTGGAATGCTAGGAAAAGTGACATTACCAGGAGTTTTGGATATTTGTGTTTATGTTAGAGTTGTATTGTAATGGTATTGTTGTTCTGTCATCTCTTCAGGGCATACTGTGAAACTTTTCTAATTAACTTTAATAATTTTCTCTGTGGATCCTAAGTAGCATAGAGCGCAGGTGTGCACGCATGTGTCTACGCGCTCTGCGTCTTACATTGTGCCAACAGGCAGCATCTTTCCACTAGAGTGAAGGCAACTTTAATTGGAAAAAACGAGCCCAAGGTTATCTCAGACATACATGTATATTTTTGGCAGTTTGATAGAAAGCCTCATTTTGTGCCTTTTGATGGTGTCTGTTGAAACACAGATTTTCAAGACATCTGTTGAAAATAACAAGTAGGGTATGCTGGAGGGAAAATCCACAGCACTCTCAAATTGTTTGCATTGATTGTTACTGAATCAGTGCATATTGTACTCTCAGAACCAATTATGGTGGTCCTTTTGTCCCCATCTTGTCTTATTATTTTTTGTCTTTTACGATACCAACAACAAAACTAAATTTACAGTCTTTACATATTAAAAGCAGAGTCGTTTGATTCTCTGATGAATAGTTAGCATCTTTTACTTTCCCCCATATGGTTCCATTTTATGTTCTTTCCACTGTGAAATGCAAAAGCTACTCTCTTCCACACTGCGAAAGTTAGATTGTGATGTAGAGCGCCGCAAATTATGAAATATATTGTGAATTATATTGTGAAATATTACAATTTAACAGTACAAGAACAGTATTAATTTGAAATTGAAATATTATATGTTATTGAAATATATATATTATACTATAACAAATGTTTTTTTATTCAGTAAAAATATCTTACTTTTGAACGGTGGTGTAAAGATGGTATGTTTCTCACTTAAATGTAGCTAAAGACTTAAAAAGACTCGTAATATAGTGCACTTTTTTTAATCCTTTTTGAGTCTTGAAAACGTATACGTAAATTTTTTTGGTTAAGAGTAAAAGAGCAACATGAACATTCAGCTTAATATCTTTTTTTAACAATTAAAATACAGTTTTACATTACAGTAAATAACTAATTGTTCTTTTAATGGTTGATCTGTTAACATTTAATGAGTTTGTACATATCAAACAACTTTTCAGACTTGCACCCCTCCATTTGCTTCTCTACATGGGAGCTTTTCTGAATGCATTAAAGCATCTGTGTAGGCAGTGAAAGTCTCAGACGTGTGTGGGAAGCCATTCGATTAACCTCACAGAGGGTTCCCTGCCTTCTTACACCACAGGTAGCATGTTTGGTACGTAAATCATTGGGTTGATGGACAAGAGCTTTGTAACTCCCTAATTAACTGTTCATTTATATCGTCTGTATCTGGTGGCGCTACTTTCGCTCTACTGACGCTTTTAATTAACACAGAAAGAAGGGGCCATCATCTCAGTAAAATTTGTTTGAAGAGATGTCAGTTAAGTCAAAGGGTAAAGGACAATGAGAGATGACAGGTCATTTAACTCTCTTATGGTGTACACGAGTCAAGGACTATACGGTTCATGTAATTTCATGACAAAAATCACCTTTGTCAAGAGGAACTCATTTTAAAGCACTCTTATAAAGAGTACTCTCAAATCAAGCAGAGATGTTGCTCACCGTGTGGATAGGATTTGTCAGGCTTGAAAGGATAGTTCAGCTAAAAATTAAAAGTCTGTCATCATTTATTCACCCTCATGTTACAGATTTTTCTGTCCATGGGAAAAAAGGACAAAATCTGCACTGAACTTTTCTGTTCAATCACGGTTAATGAGAACTAAAGCTTTCAAGCTTCGAAATAGTCACAAAAGCACCATAAAAATGTGGACGTTGTAATGAAGAAATGTGAAGGAAGAAATAAAGTCTTGAATGTCATTTTTATTCAATAAATTGGTCAAACTGATTATTTTCTGTAAATAAAGCTGAACGGTAGTGTGAATTCAGGATGTTTCTCACACAAAGATAGCCAATGACTTCAGAAGACTTGTAAAATAGTGCACTAAATTAAAACGACATGAAAGTAAACTGTCCCTTTAAGAGGACTGCATGTCAGGCTAGTATGAATGATTTCAGTGAGGTTTAGGAAAATGTTTTTGGCCTCCTATACGCCCTGGCCAACACGTCCGCAGGGAAACATGTGGTAGTTTGTGATTGATTTGAAGAGCAAACTGTGCAGCTGGAGCCAAGTACAAGTGGCAGCCCGTAGGGGTGTCCTTGGATGCTCACAAACCCTGACCACCACTGTCAGTGCCCAGATCATTGAGAAACATTCTTACAGCTGTTTTTAGCAGAACCAATGTGGTTAGTGTATTTCTATATGATGGAATGTAAAGGAATGTTGAGAGTTTAAGAATGTTGCGATTTCTGTCATCAGCTGTAGCATGAAGTTTATTGCCACAAGAAATCATCCCTCTTTTTTATTTTTTACATTGATACTTGAAGTCTTAAAATGTCCTTCATGTAAAAATAAGTCTTAAATCCACATTTCAAGGGTCTTAAAAATTCAACTGAACTGACACCGCAGTGAAGATTTTCTTTGCTTTTTGAAATCATAAAACTACGTCACTGTGTTGCACTGTACTGCGTTTGTGGCACGTGATCATACGGTGTATTAGAGAGACTCCATTGCTGCGTTTGCTGGGAGTTGTTTATAACGTGCATTTGGAGCATGACGCGCTAGATTTACCTTGTTTTTTTTACGTTATCATAATATCAAAAGTTATTGCATGCAGGAGTTTACAGAATTTCACCTAATTTGTAATTAAGAAATAAAATTTAAAGTCCCAAAATGTAACTCATGATTTTTTTTTTTTTTTCTCTTCTCAAAGCAGAATTACTAGTTCCAAAGCCATAATCCATCTGTTTTTTCCTCACTCTCTCTCTACAATTGCGGTCAGTAGAATGAAACATTTATGGAGCCCAGATCAAGTTGTTTTCTTATGATCTTGACATGAAAAAATGGATGTCGAGATGATTAAATGTAAGTGAATCTTAAAAGTAGCGTAATTCTCAGTGTGTAAAGGCTTTCCAGCTCAAGCTTTCTGGTCCATCATGGCTGTAATCCAGACACATTAGTTTATACACATTGTTTCTAGATTACCCTCTGTAGTGTGTTAAGTAAAGTTCTGTCCTATGTGCCAAGTTGTTTGCACCAGCAGCTTGAAGAAGAAAAATGAAAACCGTAGCGCACCTTGAGGGAGCGGTTCATCCTGCATGCTGTCAAAGTGAGGGTGGAATGGGAGGGTAATGGCCTTGGCCTGCCAAGATCACTTCTCAAGCCAATACATAGTCTGACAACAGAATTCACTCAATTACAAGCTTATATTCCTCTCTTTCAGAGCGACTAGGCAATTCGAGATCATTGAAAATTAGTTGGTTGTCCTCAAGGTCAGAAATGTGCAGTGGGGCTTCGATCTGGTTTTGCTGGTGATGTAATATTAAACAGGGTTGTGCATTTCACAATTTAATGTGCTTTTTATTTGGTGATTACTTTTCCTTAAGGCCATTCCAGTAGGTGTGGTCTAGGCCTTCTCCTTCTCCGTTCATGATGATGGTGTTCAGAAATATTAATAGAGTCCATGTGGTTTGATTCCTGGAAGAAGCGAGACATGAACCACCACCACCATTGTGCCCTTGATCAAGGCATTATGACCCTGATGTTCTATTAAGATTTGACTTTTCTTTATGTTTGGGGTTCCTAAGACCTCAGTACTGCAAATCAAATTAGTTTTGGGATCTAAAGAATTACAATGATTTATTTCCATTTGAATGAGTCAAATAACTCAATTTTTTTTTACAGAAATCACCATGTGGTGTTTCACTAATTTAAAAAATTTGCTTATAAAAATAAATGTTTGTCAGATGTATAAGTGTGTGTGTGTATGTGTATATATATATATATATATATATATATATATATATATATACACACACATTAGGTGTTTTATGTACTTTATTGTGCGTTTTTATTTTTTTTTATCTTTATTATTAATTATTATTAACTTACTCACCCCCTGTCATCCGAGATGTTCATGTCTGTCTTTCTTCAGTCGAAAATAAATTAAGGTTTTTGAGGAAAACATTCCAGGATTTTTCTCCATATAGTTTTCTTCAACAGGGTTCAACAGGTTGAAGGTCCAAATTGCTGTTTGAATGCAGCTTCAAAGGGCTCTACATGATCCCAGGCGAGGAATAAGGGTCTTATCTTGCAAAATGATTGCATAAAAAGTATTTTTTTTTTTTTTTTTTTGAAAATGACATCCTTTCCTAGATAATACTTTATTCCTTATTCCTTAGCTGGGATCATGTAGAGCCATTTAAAACTCCACTGAAACTGCAATTTGGACCTTCAACCAGTTGTACCCCAGTGAAGTCCACTTTATGGAGAAAAATCCTGGAATGTTTTTTCCAAAAACCTTTTCGTCCAAAAAAAGAAAGATATTATCATCTTGGGTGACATGGGGGTGAGTAAATTATCGGGAAATTTTAATTATGAAGTGGACTAATCCTTTAATTGCTGTAGACACTATTAAAATACCAATTAAAAAGTAGGTTGCTGTTTGTTTATAATAAATGTTTATATATTGAATAAATAATACTTAATCCAAGCCATGTGGAAAACATATTTTTTGAAGAAAAACATAATATAGGATGCACTGTAACAAAAAATAAATAAATAGTCCATGTCAAATTTACAGGTGGTTGCCAGAATTTTGCCAGGTTTTAGGTTTTATGGGACTTAGTGTACTGTCTATTTTACAGTTCAAAACCATATAATTTAAAGGTTTATATTGTAATAATCACGGTTCATAACTGTTTATTTTACACACCGAAAAAAAATTTACAGTAAAAAAAAACATATTACATAAACTGATAATGTTAATTTATCGTCTTATTAAAGGACTAATATCTGTTTTGTACCTTTGAAATACACTGACGACCATCAAACACAAGTGGTGATGAGAGTCACATGATGAATTGAAGTTAATCACAAGTAGCTTTTCCACAAGTTGAGTAGGAAAATACTAATATATATATATATATATATATTAATTTTATATACAATATAACATTAATTTAACATTAGATGTAATATCAAACCCTAATGTACAAAAATAACTAAGAAAAAAGATATTTCAACAAAAATACATCAAATATGAAGTGTCACCCAGAGAATTGTGGGAATGTCAATTTATGGTTTTTCACTGAAAATTATACAGTGACTTATTTTTCACTTCCAAAACTGTAAATGTAATGGTATTTTACTGTAAAATGACATCAGATGTACCATTAGATCAAGTACAGTTATCGTGTATAGTATCGAAGCCTTCTGTAAACCAATTAACTGTTTTTCACCATAGCAGTTTTTTTTACAGTGTGAGGGTAATGATTTCACTCCATGGATAAACAGTGAAACATCTAACTGAGGGATTTAAAGATGAGCGTTTCTAATCGCTCACCACCAGCTTCCTGCTTGGAAGATTCCTCAGCCTTTTACTATGATTCAGACACTATTTATCATTTCTTCCAATACTGCTCTCTAGTCACATTTACCACGTTTTCCACAGCTTTAAAATGTGTTTAACTGCAATCCTCAAATGTTTAAATTTAAATTTATTAGATTTCTATCTATTGTGTAACTTCTTGAGTACATGGAGATTTTTGGCTATTAAACTTACCATTTGTCCTCATGCCCATGTTCAGTTTTTGCGGTAGATTTTCTGAAATTATTAATTCATCCTCTTTCCCTTTGCTTCTTGCAGGTTGTTGAAATTGCCATCAAAGTAAGTCCTGTATTGGGCTCCCATATGTTTCAGCCTCTTCTGCCAGCTGTGTTACAGGGGATTGTCGAAGGCGAAGTGAGTTTGAACACAGTGAATTCTATTACAGTATTCATATTGCACTAACCTAATTTCAGTGAAACTCTACTGTTTCCACTTTGCAATGTTTGCACATCCTTGTATGTTTGACTGCAGAGGTATCCTGTGGTTATGTCTACATACCTCGGGGTGATGGGTCGTATTCTCCTGCAGAATTCAGGCTTTTTCACATCACTTCTCTCTCAGATGGCTGTGGAATTCAACCAGGAGGTGAGGATGACTGCCAGACCGCTAACATTTTCTTGCCTGATAGAGCAGTGAATTTTAAAATGGATAGTTCTGATCCAAAACACCTGTTCACTTAGCTGCGTATATGCTGAAATACATATATATATATATATATATATATATTAAAGGGAACTAAAGTGAAAGCAAAAATGATGTTTTCTTGGCAACTAGCTGAAATAAAATAAATTAAAATTAACATTTTATTTTTATTTCAGTTAATGTTTATTTAATTTCGAGGAACAGTACATGTATTCATCCCAAACGTCAAGATGTGGACGTCACGGTTCGGGTCATATAGTCAAACGACAAATTCAGTCAGTCACAGGTTATCCACACTCCAATTCAGAAAGGGGCGTGCCCAGTAATGCAACGATGTTTGCTAACCGAAAAAGCAGGAAAAAGCACAGGAGAAGAACAGACAATCATAGACGTTTACATGTAATCTCTTAACCAGTGTTTCAACCGTGGAAAGACCAATAAAACAGCCTGATGGAGCGTTACATTTACCTTAGGCAAGTTATTTAGTGTCCACAGCATTTTAGTTCTGCTAGAATTTCACTAAATATATGCACAATATTAACTTATAATTATTATATTTACTTCACCTGTTAGTAATGTCTTGAATATTTAATGTATGTGTTGATTATTATATCTAAAAATAAGTAGCAACTGAATTTAATAGTTTGGGCTCTGTTGTTAATTGTAACCTTTTAAATTATAGTAATGTGCAAGAAATATATTTATATAGTTTACAGCATTAGCTGAGTCAGGGATAGTTTTTTTTTTTTTTATCCGCAAGAAAATGTTAATTAAAATTGAATTTGTTCAAAGAGACACAGTTTAATAAAAAAGAAGAAATAAGAAGCAATTTTATGTTTAGTTTTAGTTTTCTCCCCCCTGCTGTACTGTAGTGTACAAACTGTGACTTCAATACTATATATATATATATATATATATATATATATATATATATATACAGTACTGTGCAAAAGTTTTAGGCAGGTGTGAAAAAATGCTGTAAAGTAAGAATGCTTTCAAAAAGAAACTTGGTAATAGATTATATTTATCAATTAACAAAATGCAAAGTGAGTGAACAGAAGAAAAATCTAAATCAAATCCATATTTGGTGTGACCACCCTTTACCTTCAAAACAGCATCAATTCTTCAAGGTACACTTGCACAAAGTCAGGGATTTTGTAGGCATATAGTTAGGTGTATGATTAAACAATTATACCAAACAGGTGCTAATGATCATCAATTCAATATGTAGGTTGAAACACAATCATTAACTGAAACAGAAACAGCTGTGTAGGAGGAATAAAACTGGGTGAGGAACAGCCAAACTCAGCTAACAAGGTGAGGTTGCTGAAGACAGTTTACTGTCAAAAGTCATACACCATGGCAAGACTGAGCACAGCAACAAGACACAAGGTAGTTATACTGCATCAGCAAGGTCTCTCCCAGGCAGAAATTTCAAGGCAGACAGGGGTTTCCAGATGTGCTGTCCAAGCTCTTTTGAAGAAGCACAAAGAAACAGGCAACGTTGAGGACCGTAGACGCAGTGGTCGGCCAAGGAAACTTACTGCAGCAGATGAAAGACACATCATGCTTACTTCCCTTCGCAATCGGAAGATGTCGAGCAGTGCCATTAGCTCACAATTGGCAGAAAACAGTGGGACCCTGGTACACCCATCTACTGTCCGGAGAAGTCTGGTCAGAAGTGGCCTTCATGGAAGACTTGCGGCCAAAAAGCCATACCTCCGACGTGGAAACAAGGCCAAGCGACTCAACTATGCACGAAAACACAGGAACTGGGGTGCAGAAAAATGGCAGCAGGTGCTCTGGACTGATGAGTCAAAATTTGAAATATTTGGCTGTAGCAGAAGGCAGTTTGTTCGCCGAAGGGCTGGAGAGCGGTACACGAATGAGTGTCTGCAGGCAACAGTGAAGCATGGTGGAGGTTCCTTGCAAGTTTGGGGCTGCATTTCTGCAAATGGAGTTGGGGATTTGGTCAGAATTAATGGTATCCTCAATGCTGAGAAGTACAGGCAGATACTTATCCATCATGCAATACCATCAGGGAGGCATCTGATTGGCCCCAAATTTATTCTGCAGCATGACAACGACCCCAAACATACAGCGAAAGTCATTAAGAACTATCTTCAGTGTAAAGAAGAACAAGGAGTCCTGGAAGTGATGGTATGGCCCCCACAGAGCCCTGATCTCAACATCATCGAGTCTGTCTGGGATTACATGAAGAGAGAGAAGCAACTGAGGCTACCTAAATCCACAGAGGAACTGTGGTTAGTTCTCCAAGATGTTTGGGCCAACCTACCTGCCGAGTTCCTTCAAAAACTGTGTGCAAGTGTACCTAGAAGAATTGATGCTGTTTTGAAGGCAAAGGGTGGTCACACCAAATATTGATTTGATGTAGATTTTTCTTCTGTTCACTCAATTTGCATTTTGTTAATTGATAAATATAATCTATTACCAAGTTTCTTTTTGAAAGCATTCTTACTTTACAGCATTTTTTCACACCTGCCTAAAACTTTTGCACAGTACTGTATATATAAAATAATATAATAAAATATATAATAATATATTTGCTTGGCATACCTTACAATAATAAGCATAAAACATGTTTGTCTATCAACCAGAAATTCAGAATCGTTGCCAAACTAATTAGTGTTGTGGTTCTAAATCTAAGAACTCCCGCCTCAGATCTGAGGGTTCCCATTACTTTCTTTGCACTTTGTCAAGGTCAAATCGACTGAAGCGAAAAAAAAATCAACCAACAAACAAAAAATTCTCAAGCTTGGCCTAGTTTTCTTTCTCTACACAGCATATCTTTAGTTGTGTTTGTAGGAGCTGATCTTACTGTAATTTGGTCCCAGTGGACCCAGATGCTTTGCTGAGCCGCCCACACAGAATCATTCCCTTTCAACCCAGGGCCGTATCTCTGGGCTGAATAATTGAACTTATTTGCACTATTGTAGTCTCAGCATATATCAGTATTCTCCTTAATTTCCTCAATCCCAGAAATAGCTTTCCCACAGAGACCCCTTTATTATTTACAGTATCAGCCAACAACTTCAAAGATGGAGGTGTTTATATATTCGGCTTGTCAGGCAGCTCGACATACCCTAATGTTTTCCTCTTATCTTATGAAGGGTGAATTAATCTTGTTCCTAGTGTGCCTCGCTTACCTGTGCACAGCTAAATAATAAATGAGAATTATGTGAACGAGATTATCTTGGCGATCTCTGCTTTCCAGGCAGACCAGCTCTTGGGGAGTATGATTGAGATGTGGGTGGACCGCATGGACAACATCACCCAGCCTGAGAGGAGAAAGCTCTCTGCCCTGGCGCTCCTTTCGCTTTTGCCTTCTGACAACAGGTTAGTCATCTTATAGACGCGGCAGGATAACCCGATCGCATTTGCATGTAAATGTCTGAAGCTTATATAGTAGGTGTCATCGGCAAGCTGTACAAGTGATAACATTTATACAAAACATTTGACATTCACCTCAGACACCAAACACATGAAAAATCTCTTCTTAATGGCGACTCGTCGGGAGAAACGGCTTTTTGGTAGTAACTACCTCAGCAGTTTGGATGTCAGTGATAGTCCCATTATTGTGAGAAGCAGCTATTATGTTTCAAGGTGTCATTTGCATCTCATTGAGATGTCAGGTTTTGTAAAGGGGAGTCAGTCATTTTGCCTGTAATATTACAAGTAATTTACGTTCCCATGCCTCACAGTTCAATATTTTTTTCACTACTGATTTAATAGACCAAGAAATAGATCACTATACAATAGTTCACTTAACAGCAACCATTCAAAGTTAAGCAGCTTACTTTTTCCTATATGCAACTAGAAGAAGAATAAATGATGCAAGTATGGAGGGCAACAGTAAACATGATCCAGACTATCTACCTCTGTGAAGAAACACATTACAAGCTTTGATTTGAAGCACAGAGGTATTTGAGAATCAGATTAAATACAAAAGAACAAATCTGTGTGATAAATGTCTTTATGAGGCAGTGAACTACTCATTCTCTGATGCTTTTGAAAAAGAATTGAAACAGAAGCAATGGTGCAGTTTAAAACTGGTGACTATAAGTATAAACTGTTGATTATAAGTATAAAATACTTTATATTTGTTTATTGCAAAAAATAATAATATATAAAAAATATATACCCATTGCTAAAAAATATACCCGTAAAATGACATAATTGAGCGAATGACACTTCATGTCAGTTGTCATAAACCCTCCTTCATATTCATGAGGTGTCGTGTCAGTCTTCTGCACATCCCTTCAAGTAAAGTGTTACCCGTGTTGTTTTAATGCGTGCGTGTTTCCACCATTAAATTAAAAAAAAAAA
This sequence comes from Opsariichthys bidens, assembly GCA_037194245.1. Taxonomy (NCBI): domain Eukaryota; kingdom Metazoa; phylum Chordata; class Actinopteri; order Cypriniformes; family Xenocyprididae; genus Opsariichthys; species Opsariichthys bidens. The sequence goes on from CM074288.1 coordinate 6,844,523, forward strand.
GTATTTGCGGCTTTTTATCTCAGAATTGAACTGTTTTTTTGCAATTGCCAGTTCTCACAATTGTGAAACATGTCGCAATTCTGAGGGAAAACCAGGTCTTTGTCCTCTCAGAATTGAACTATATAACTGGCTGTATTTCTGATAATTGCAGGTTTATATCCTGCAATACAGACTTTATAACTTGCAATTGAGAGTTAATATGTCGCAGTTGTGAGAATTTTTACATTTCATTCAGTGGTGGAAACAAGCTTCCATAGTAGATAGACTTGATTTGTGTCATTAGCTATGCTTCATGGGAGTGGAAGGTCATTACTGATATGGTTTTGTATCCATGGTAACAGTGAGTTTCCTTAATTCGGATTCAAATAGTAGTTTTTCATCTGTAATTTGACTATTTATAGAATTTAAAAAAAAAAAAAATGAATCTGATATCACACTAACGTTTACACAGAAGTGCACAATCTCAGATATCATGGTAGGCTATAACTGTTGTTCCTCATAACTGAGGGAATTTACGTATTAAGGTGCAGCCACATTACCAATGTGCAATATTTGCAGTCCGCACAAATGGACATTTTTCGACCACACAGATTTTTTTTCTGTTCCTTTTTGCTCTCAAAATAGTCTCATAAATTAGATAGTACTATGAGTAATGTTTTTAAATAAGGTTTTCTGTAAAAGAACACATATGCTTGAGTCACTACTCTTTTCAGTCTTTTCAACTCAGCATACATGATCCTGGCAGTGACGCTGACACTCAAAATAACATCATTAATGGAAGAGATGCACTTAGTTACCTCCACAACACACAATTCAAATACCAGTGCAAATAATGCAGTAAACAGCAATGGCAGTACACAATTAGGTGGTAATTTGCATGATTTTTTTTCTAGGAAACGGTGTCAAGCATCCTGCACCGCAGACATCATAACATATATATTTTATATACATCATAAGACGTATTTAAAATTCATGTCAAAAAGGTTCCAAACCTCTTGCCATTTTAAAGACTAGACCAACTGACCAGTCAAATTGCTTTTGTACCATACGGCAAGAAGAGAAATGGTACAGGAATTCATGATTGATGCTCATTCACTTTCTCATTACAGTATAAATAATCAATCCCGCCACATGAAAACACTTGAGCATGTCTCTGCATGCAGGCTTATGCTTGGACCGTTCTTTTCTGAAGGTCGGCCGGTCATCTACAAAAATTTTTCACGCTCTGGATTTGTCCTATCTATTGTATGTATCCACATTTTGTATGCATGTATCTGCCTGTATATGTGCCCATCGTGAAACCTTGTATTATGGAATTGCGTTCGGGCCTGTGAAATCGATTGTGGTGCCGCAGCAGGTCTGTTGTCACCTTATTTCATTGAGATTGATCTTACGGGTCATTGTTCTATGAGATCAATAATGGCATCAATACCAAAGCCCTTCGATGTCATTCTCCCTCCCACCCAAAGAAGTGATTAACTGGCAACAATGACAGCTCCATCATGGCCTTGTTTTCCTTCTACACTTTTCAGGGCTTTGCTGTGATATACAGGAGAGACTCCCCATGCGGCTTAAGCCTGAGTCTTGTGGGGGAGTGGGATAGTCATGCATTATCACGCTTGTAGAGACAGCCTGGATCCATGAGCGATATCTCTGAGCCTCGATCTCTGCAGCTCAGAAGCACGATGTTGTTTTTTCCATTATTGTCACATCTTGCTTTCCGCTCATGTCTAAACTAGTGTCAGAAATGAACTTTTCCATTACTTTTGCGGGGTAGGAGTGCGATCTTTCACTGCTACCATTTTGAACTGATCATAAACAAATTATTCCAACATTATATTTAGTGGTACTGCATCATATGACATCAATTCAATACTTCTCCAAACATCCAGAAAGGTATTTTAATGAATATTCTGTTAATGAACATTAAGAATTGTTTTTACACTTCAAGAGCAATAAATGGCGAAGTTGATTCTTGTCACAATTGTGTAGCTGTTGTAAGGGGCACATATTTTTGGAGGGCTTATTAACTAATCAAAAATAAGCTGCCTGTCATAATTTTATGTCAAATACTTCATTAACATTATTAGGTTGAAAATAATTTCTTATAAATTTATATTTAGCATCAATATTTTATGCTGTAGATTTTTACACTTTTTGAAATTTTTGAAGATGATGGAAAACAATAATAAATTGATACTTTTATTCTACAAGGATGCATTACATTGATCAAAAGTGACAGTAAAGATGTTCATAATAAATAATATTCTGTTGAACTTAAAGCCTTAAAAATGTATCATGGTTTTCACAAAAACATAAAGCAGCACAACTGTTTTCAACATTGACAATAATAAGGAATGTTTCTTGAGCAGCAATGTGATCATGTGATACTGAAGACTGGAGTAATAGCTGCTGAAAATTCAGCTTCAAGTTCAGGAATAAATTGCATTTTTACATTTATTAAAATAGAAAAGTTATTTTAAAGGGTACCTATTATGCCTCTTTTTCACAAGATCTGAAGTTTTTGCATGGTTTTGGGTGGTGGGCAAAAACGTGCCGCTTTAGTCTGCGTCCCTTTAAATGCAAATGAGCTCATTTTCCAGTGTGAGGAGTCAGCCCGCAATAATAATGTCAGAAACTGTCAGTAACAGAACCGGATTTGGACAAAAATACATTCTGATAATACATGCTACATGGAGATAGATCAGGTATAGTTTAGTTTAGTTTAATTACAGTTATAACTTATGTTATCTTATCTTGCTTTTATGATGTTTATCATACTTCACATAAAGATGCGTCCGTTTTCACTCCAGAAAATCACTGTAAGAGCTTAATGAAACAGTGCAAGTGTGCATTAAAATATTATTCATAAGCGCTCTCTCTCTCCCTCGCATTATCATCTACATACAAAGCGAATTACACAGAAACACTCGTTACAGTTAACAGTGAACAATTATATACAGACCTAATGCCTTTTCGGGGGGCGGGGTGCTTAATAAGCTGGTAAGCTTTATATTCCTAAATCAAGTCCGATGAACTACAATAAAGTGTGTGTTCCTTTCATTACTGCCATATCCAGTATCACTCTGGAAAGCAGTCTGGTGTAAAAGGATTTGCGCAGAACTAAATGAATTTAGGTATATCGTGGGGCATTCCCTTCAAAAATAAAACTAGTCCACTGCGTCTTCAAGGAGACTGTTATATTCACTCGTGCATCCATTAGCGAAACGCCTCAATCGCTTATGAGACGTTCTCGTCGCTACACCTGCTCCAGCCTGGAGGAAATGGCAGACTGTGTACAACTCGCTCAGAACGAGGTCTATGCTAATACGGTAGAGTCGTGGGCGAGGCTTGTGCAAAGTGACGTCACTTTGCCCAGAATCGGCAAACGGCTTGTTCTGAGACACTGCTTATGATATATGGGAATTAAAAAAAAGAAAGAAGGAGTGGTGGGATTTTTATCATTATAGGGTGGTTGTGTTCACAGACTACCGATAAACTTTTATGTTCAAACCATGTAAAGGTGAATTTTGCATAATAGGTGTCCTTTAAATTGTAACAATTTATTCATTTTTATTTATTAACTTTAAATTGTAATAATTGTAGTAATTTCACAAAATGAATGCTTTCATCAAACTGTAGTTTTGATCAAATGAATGTAGCCTTGGAGTGACTTCTTTCAAAAACATTAAGAAATCTTACCTAACTTTTGAATGGTCGTGTAAATTCAATATTACACATCATTTTTGCCTTTTATTTCACCTTAATTTCTGACCCCGATCCAAACAGGCAATTTTCTGCCTGGTGTGCCTTAAAATACTATTTTAATGAGTATTAAGTATTGCAGTATACAAACTTGTTTTGTGGAGGAATTGTGCTCCTCCAGTCAACAATCATCCTTATTCTGGTGCTTTTTCGTCTCTTTAGATTCGTCTGACTTGAACGCCACAGAGAAAATTATGAAAGCTGACTCTGAAAGGATATTTAGCTGCGCCAAGAGGCTTGCATGAAATGAGGCCCAGCATATTAATTTTCAAAGGCATTCAGGGCGCTTTGAATGCCATTTTCTGATCCCGCCATTACTATTCTATTTGCTGTGTTCTGACTCTCTCTGAATAAACACCTGTGGGCTCACAGCAATGCCAGAGGCACCGAATGTTTCTTCTCCGAGGTGCAATACGTCACAAATAATTTCACCCCTTAATGAAGTATAACCACGTTGATGACAGCAATGAAACGATACAGATTTGTCTCTGCTTCAGTCATTTGGAGAGCGCGGAGTAAACAGATGATGATAATAATGATGTAATGATCTCCGTGCGTACTGCCGGGCCAAAAATGGGAGAGGGGTATGCAGATTTTGGTTTTCATTTCTACACATGCACAAATAGAACTGTTCAGAGTGTTTTCAACCAGCTGCCTTTGGAATAATGATGTTGGCGTTTGCCAGAACATTTAGACAGTGTAGAGCAATGCTGCTTGCTTGATTACAGTTGCAATACATATTCATAAAGAAAGCCAAGTGGATTACGTGATTTAGACTGTGGTTAATTCAACGCTAATTTCAAGTAGCATTACCGTGAGGCATCTAATTTTTCACAGGTAAAAAGATCCAGCTTTTTCTTTCCGTTCTTTGACAAGGTTTCACATATTGGTCTTCTAAGTGCTCTTTATCTATTATTTATCTTTGTATAAATGTATGTTTGATTTAAAAATAGCTTTACAATGTTGTTTAAGTTTGGTCCCATTCAAAAGGAGTCATGTGATGACAATCACGACCTGTCAGTAATGCTGTTACTTCCAAACCAGTCAGAAATAAGCCTTTTAATTACTTCTTCAGGGTAGAGCTGCACAATTATTCAAAAATTAATCACGGTTGCACATTTGCCACAGCTAGTTTAACATATCATATTTAGAGCTACCGTGTCAAACGATAATTTTTGCTGCTTTGAACATTATAACACAAAGGAAATCCACTCAGTATTTTAAAGTATATTCTATTAATCAACATAATAATAACAGTATCAGTATTTATGACAGTAATTGTGCAGGTCTATTTCAAAGATTTTTTTTTCTTCTTCTTTTTTAATTAACATAAATATGCAGTGTCATTGAAAAAGTAAAAGTAAAAAAAAAAAAAAAATGGGTTATGACAGTCATGACCTGTCAGTGATGCTGTTACTTATTTCACATAAAAAAAACGATGTTGACATAGAAGTCTTAAAGGCACAGTAGCTAAAACACTGCCTATTCTAATTCTGAAGGTCAAAAATTCTGAGGGTCCACTGTCATGAAACACTGGTAGATGGAACCTTGAAATTGCATTAAAAAAGATAGAAAAGTATATGATTTGATCCCTTTTTAAAGACTTCACAGTAGTCTAACATGAATGCAATTCTTCTGGTATGTTGTCCCATAAAATGAAAAGGTGGCTCTGCAAGATTAATTGTCGAGAATTGCTGATTTAAGAGTCATTAGGTATTATTCAGGCCTCTTGTTGAGGTCCAAGCAGGGTGATAAGAAATCTTTAATATGATGCATCTGGGCACTAGCACAGCTCTTGTAGCTGTAATATTGGCGGCTTGAGATAAGATTGCCTTCTACCCTGTATTATGCTTTAAAAAAGTAATATTACAGCTGTAAACTTTAATAAATGTAGAGCTGAGGTAGATATTTAGCTAGCTTTGGTGCTTGCCAGGTTTGCTTCGGGCATAGTGGTAATTGGCTCTTTTTTACAGTACCTATGTATTCTAATATATGCTTAGCATGACACATTTTGAGTTATTTCGAACTTTTTAGTCATCACTTTTGAATGGTGAGGCATATACGTTTTACTTTTATGTAGTAAAAACTAATGAAAACATAGATAAAATATGAAGTGAACACCTCGTTTTGGATTAAGGAAACACTCAATTGCCCAGCACTAGGGTGCAGATGGCTGATAGGGAGGCACATGTCATATCAAAATTGTAATTTCATACCACCCATCTTTCATTCCTGACCAATTTCTTGTTATTAAGTCATATGGGGTGTGCCCCCCTCTCCCTTAGCAGCTACAGTACCTCATCATCCTCCTCTATTTCACCAAAGCAGAGATGTGATTGCTGCACCAGAAACTGTATCGACTAGTTCATTTCACCGAGTAATGCTTTTGAGATTTAGAACTGACCTTCCTTATCTGGCTTTTCATTGAATGCTGAATGTGAGCAGATCCGAGGCGGTGGAAGAATCGTCACCGGCTTCTAAGTGGACAGTCAAGGAATCTCGAATGTTCCAGATCTATGAGTGAAGAATGAACCAATTTTTATCAGACATTGGGGGCTTATATTGATGGCCATGATGGAACGGGCCAAACACAGGAAATTTGGCCTTGCCACACATTGTAGAAGAGAAATGTGCCGGGAAGGTCAAGACCATTGGATGTTTTCATTCTTACATACAGCGGGGATAAAAGAAAGGATAATTCTGTCATTATTTACTCCCTCATGTCTTACAATACCTATATTTCTTCCATGGAACACACAAGGAGATGTTAATAGCTGAATGTCCAAGCTGCTCTTTTACATGCATTCAAAGTGAAAGGTGACTATAGCTCTGAATAATAAATACAATTTCAGTCTAGTACAAATCTATCATATGGCTTCGGAAGACTTGGAATATAGTGTGCACAGGTCAAATGAATCAAGGTTATTATTGTTAACTAAAACAATTTGAAATAGTTTGTTAATTAAAATAAAGCTGCAGAATATAAATTGTAAATAAACTTAACCTAAACAAAAAATGTTGCTTTTACAAGTTGAAGCTCTAAAATGACTAATATGTAAATAAACTGAACAAATTAAACTGGAAAAAAGTCATGTTTAAAAAAATAAGAAAAATGACAAACTAAAAATCAAAACTTTCTTTTAAGCAAATTCAAAAATTATAATAGTATATAAATAATACAAAAATATTAAAAACATAGCTAAAACATAAAACTCCTGGACTCTGGACATTCACTTTCAGTGTATAGAAGAGAGGAAATTAGACGTTCATCTAAACTTCACCATTTGTGTTCCACTGAAGAAAAGTAATACCGTATGTGTTTAGAATGACATGATGAGGGTTGTAAATTATGACAGAATTTCCATTTTGGGTGAATTATTCCTTTTGTCAGACATATGACTGTGAAAAATAGAGAATGTCCTTCAAAACGTGTTGTTCCATAACAGAAAGCTTAGAGATCAGCTGCATTAAGGTTTTAATAATATAATGAATATATTTATTGGCAGTAACTGGCTCTCATAATGTGTTCAGAGCCCTTGAGTGTAGTTCAGATTTTTAGTCAGTCAAAACGAGTATTTCTCTTAAGCTTATATGATTGTTCCCTTGCATAAAGGTTTTGTGAGTGCAAGCTATTTCCAGGCTAAAAGGTTTTTTTTTTTTTGTTTTTTTTTTCTCAGACTGAAAATCTCAATACCCACGGGTAGGGATGTCGAAAGTAACGGTGCTTTGCAACCAAGTCAATGCTAAAACTAAAAAAATAAAAAGTAACAATAGCAGTCTTTCTAAAGTTTAGCGAGGCGAGTAACAACTCCATACCCACGCGCTGTCAGACTGACAGGTGACTGCTTTTGATCGCTCACATGCGTATTTGCCTGCATGCAAAAAGACTTCTTGTTCGAAAAAGCTGTCTTGGTGTGGCAGTAATAAAAATAAAGATAATAAAATTTTATAATAAATATTTGAAGGCTATTGTTCTTATTTCATTTGTTTGTTTGCATAGTACGTTTTAACTAAATTAGTGCTTTGAATAGCGTATTACTTTCTGTTGTGCTATCGAAACTGGTATTGAGTACTGTGAAATTTCACTTTGGTTTCTATTAAATTGCCGCCATGACATCCCTATACTCACACTTTTGTGAAGACACCCTAAAACATCTTTCTGTCACAGTGGTGTCATTGTTCACGTATCTCTGAATGATGGATCGTTGAGTTCATTCTCTGAATAATGTTTCCCACTGCAATCATTTTTCAGCGTGATCCAGGACAAGTTCTGCGGGATCATTAACATCAGCGTGGAGGCGCTGCACGATGTGATGACGGAAGACCCTGAGACGGCTACCTTCAAAGAGTAAGTTTGATTCTCTCTTTTTTGACGACACTTCTCCACAGAGGCATTTTGTCTGCCTAATGACCTGGAAAATGGTGGACAAGGGCACACGCTGTAATGACAGGCTGAAACAAATGCTCAACAGTAGGAGAAGTGATGGTGATGTGTGTCACAATGTTTGTATTTGTTACATTATATAGTATCAAACCATGAAAATTATGTAAACATGCCTACATGTAAAGTTATATAATTTTATATAAATGTATTATATTATGTACTTTTATATGTATATATATATATATATATATAGAAAAATATATAGTATGTAAATATATATTATATAATCTATACACATATATATTTGTATATGTACGTATGTTCTTTACAAATAACATAAAATCGACCAAAAATACAATTAGTTTTTCCACATATATATTACATGCGTATGTGTCTATATCTATAGACAAATATTTGTACACATATATACAATCTCTGTTTACATATACAAGCTTACATACATATAAAACCGTGTTTGAATATATATATATATATATATATATATATATATATATATATATATATAACAAACTGTAGTGATCAATAAACAGTGTACATATTCTGTGTTTTAATAATTCTGTTCTTGTAATTCTATACAATTAATAACACATTTATAGCTATATCCCACACACATATATACAGGCTATATAACTTTTATATAATATATATTAATATACAATTCTACATTAAATATTAGTTATATTATAATTAATTTTATTAATCAAACAGTATTAATACTTTTTTTTTTAACAAAATCATCATTGAAAGACACCTGAAATGCCAGATCAGTAATACAGTATGTTTGTTTTATGTGTATAGGTTTTAGGTTGTGGTTGAGCTGATCATGAAATGTGAATGATGCTGTGAGGTTGCAAATATTTCATGACTTCAGGATGTGGTGCTATACCCTTATGTTAACCTCCTAAGGCATTTTATCATTTCCAGGCAGGATGGATATACAACCTGCCTCATACATACTTCAGTGGGGTGTCAAAAGAGTATTCATAAATGCAGTGAGAGATTACACAGCTGCTGGAAAACGGGAAAAAGTTGCACATTTTAGAAATGAAGTGTAACATGAATGTAATTTCTCTGCTTTGCGCTTTCTCTTTTTGCACACACACTTCGCGACCTTACACACTCTCTCTGGTTGCCTGTCCTCTAGCTGCATGCTGATGAGCCACTTTGAAGAGCCAAAGCTGACAGATGACGAGGAGCCGCCAACAGAACAGGACAAGAGGAGGAAACTGGTGAGTTGCTCCCCGGCTCAAAGGTCACAGATGAGACATGTGCCTATTGATGACAGATACTACCAAGTGGCTGTTCTTGATGATATATAGTGGGTACCCATCAAGTGCATTAAAACTGATTGGACGAATAGAATTCGCTACATTGATACTTCAATTCATAAACAAGGAAATTTCTCATCAATTTCTCATGATCAAGCTTAATGAACATCGACTGTAGGGGTGGGCAAAAATATCAAATCACGATTTTTTTAGCCTTACAAGGTAACAAAATATAAAAGAAGGGGAAAAAAGGCAGACCATTTTAGGCCAAAGTAGGGAAGATGAATAAGAGTGTTCTTAAAAATAAGAACAAAGATGCACATTACAAAAAATATACAAATGAAATAAACATTAGGTATATTTTACAGTAGTAGACAAGTAAGACATTGAATAAACAAATGTAAAAATAAACTGATTCTATAGATAGTGATTCTTTTTAAAGCTTTTGAAGTTAAGTGATTTTTCTCTTTGTCTTTTTTTGTTTGATTCACTTTAATGGCAAGCGGCAGCAGGTTTATTAGACTGGATCTAATATACAGACGTGTGTCCGGTTTTCCCCCAAATGTTTACGTTCACTTAAGACATAACTAACCTGTTTATATAAACCTTGTGGCCTGGTATCACAGAAAGGATTAGACCTTAGTTCAATTAGGACATTTAAGTAGGTTTTATAAACGTGCCTTAGAAAAAAACATTACTAGAGTGCATCTTGAGACAAAACAATGGCACTGACATATTTTAAAGTATGTTAGTGCAAGTTACTTTCAGTAAAAACAGCTCAAACATGCATTTTAGTCGAACAAGGCTTAAGCCTCGTCTGTGAAACCGGGGTTGTGTGTATTTGACGGTTTAAGCACAGAAAGATTACTGCTATTTGACAGGCTTTTAGTGTGCACACACATGTCGGGAGTACACGCTTATTAAAGCGCATGTCAGAACAGCGTGAAAATAAAATGTTTAACTGGCAAGGCTTTAAAACGTATGCAAGTAATACAAATTTGTGATTGTGAATAACTGAAATGTCATGTGAGCATAAGCCTACATCTGTGTTAACGTGATGCGATTGTGCGGGGCTTGAACTTCAACTGATAGAATACTCTGTAGCGCGATACTGCGATATTTCACGATCAAAAATCGTGATATAGCACACCCCTAATCTACTGCAAGGATAAGGGTCTAAAGGTTCAAATTTCTCACAGTTCACTGAATGTGTCAGTTCTGTGGTTATGGTTCTGGCTCAGTAAATACTTTGTCATTATTATGTTACCAGTTAGATTAATTGTTATATTGACAACCGATATTTTAACGCTATAATCGGAATTTTCTGCCCAGAGATTTTTATACATGATGTTTGTTTGGTAACAATTTACAGTAAGTTCCCATCAGTTAATGCATGAACTGACATTAACTAACAATGAGCAGTTTATTACATTTATGTACGCATTAATTATTTATCTTTGTTAGTTCATTGTTAATGTTAGCTTGAGTCTGTTAAATAATACAAACACGCAACTTTTGATTTGAATAATGTATTAGTGAATGTTAAAATTAATGTCAAAGAAGATTAATAAAGGTTTTAGAAGTGTTATTTTAATCAATTGATGTTCATGTTGACATTAGGAGCTTTATTTTAGTGTTACCAATTTTTGGGGTTTTTAGAAATGAGATGGTACAAAAGTGCCATATTGTGGGGGTCAGATTGTGTGTTGTTTCTTTTTTATGTGAAGCGTCTCACCCGTAGTGTTTGGATAAAAACATAATGAGAGAATCGTCGTGAAATCTCAGTCTGTCTTTTCTTAATGTTATTTGTCTATAACACCCACATGAGCATGTTTCAGCTGAGTGGGGCTTCTGATAGAAAATCTGCCAACAACAATGGCTTCCAAACAACAGCTGAAAATGATCAAATTTACCGTGTGAAGTGCAGTAGTTCAAAAGCCTATTCAAGCCATTTTATTTTAAGTGAGTCATTTCTCTTAATTGTGTGTGTGAGGAAACTGCCCTGGTGGTGTTTGATCATTTCAGCAGGTAGCTGGTTTGAATTTTTTGCACTTGCATGTCACAACCTTTTCTCAGTGGCCTTATATGACAGTGTTTCTTTGTTAGAGAATGATGTGGGATGAACCTCAGAACCAGAGTACTCGAAAATGACAGCTGTGACTAATCAAAACATAATTGCGGGGGATTCATTTTTCATTTTTTGATGGGATACTGCACAGATTTTGACGATACCTTGCTTTTGCGGACTACAATTTGCATCAGTATTGCACCCAGTGGCACGAACACAGACGCCAAAGCGTTTACAGCGTTCACCCAGAGTGCTTTCTTGTGTTTTAACGTACCTAGTAAGAGTGGAATGGAACTGAACCCAGATGCTCATTTAATGTTTTTGAATATTTAAAAAAAAAAAATATCATGCCACAATATGCAAAAAAAAAAACAACAAGAAATGATGCAGCAGTCAAAGGCGTCATTCACATAGAACATTTTGTGTGAGATACAGGGTATTGGATAGTGGGAAAATGCAAGACACATTAGAGTGTTAGAGACATCTAAAGACACATTTTTTGAAGTTATTTTAAAGTTTTTTTAAACTCCTTTTGAACTTTTTTTTATATATATATCTTAACCTAGATTTTTTGTTGCTTTACCCTTTAGAATGAGTCACCCGGTTTAATAGGGTTAACTTCTATATTTCATTTTGAACTTTATTTTAACTTGAGTGCCATGTCTTTAGAACCATGTCGTGCATGAGATGCTGGAAAAGATGCGAGACGTGAGCTCAGCGATTAAAAACGTCTGTCCAGCGCATATTAACATAGAAAAACAATGGAAAAGCAGCGCAGTGGAATGCAGAAACACGATCTGTGAGCCACCCCGAAGACATCCATTGACCAATAAATGTATGATTACACAGATAGGCACCACCATCTCTGATTTGTCTGTCAAGTGCTCAAGTAGACAAAATGTCCAAAACATTCCTCCCTAATAACTAAAGTCACACTTGCGTCCCCTGAAAGACTGAAATGATTCAAGTAGGAGGGATGAGATTGACAGGTTATTATCTAGTTAGCATTAGTGGCATGATGTCTCTACTTTGAGCCCGTGGAACTCAAATAAGCTTGTTTTTTGTCCTGTTTTGATGTATTTACTTATGGGACACATACCTGGGATGCTTTGACATAGCAGTGCTCGAAAGCAGTGGCATATTGAATTGCTATGTTAATGTTCCTGCACAAAGTCATAGTGTGTTCGGTGCAGTTTTATTTTTTTGAAGGAGGACCGGAGTACAGATTGCGGTGAGAGGAAACCGATCGAGGGAATGGACACAGCGAGCAATCAGTCCGCACATAACAGGCGGTGGGGTGCCGAACAGTCAGTAGATAAAGTCAAAGAGATGTATTACGCTACAAATCTGCACTGACACAGGGACGGTGTAAGTTCCTCCTGGTTAATGATGCACAAAATGGATTAAAAGGAAAAATGTACCTTTTTTTTATCACTTCTCCCAGCATGAAGAAAGTTTTTAGATTTAAAAGGTTTATTTCAAATCATTGCAGCTATTAACCACCCAGCTGTCACGATGTTACGGACAGGGTGATATTTGTGCAGTCATTCCCGCACGAAATTGGTGCCAGCGGCTTTAGACAGCGGGACAGTTCTGAAATAGGGGCGATGTTAACCTTGCTTAACCTTGTTTTCCAAACTGTTTAACCTGTCATTGTGTTGCGACTGATGTGTAGAGTGTATCATTGCCATTATAAAAAAAAATGGAAGTGAAATAGTTTCTCCTTGGTATTTTATAGGCGTTCGGCCCTCGTTTTTCTCTGACATATTTTGTCATTTATATTAAAGCACCATAGTTTTTGTATTTCATTCTGACTCTATGAAAGTAAATATAGAATGTGTAATTAAGAAGAAGATTTTGCTTGCACACATTCATACTGACAAGTATCTTCAAAGACGGCATACGGCATCTCAGGGCTATTTATTTGAAGTGGCTTAGTCATTTTTTTGATGACGAGAACAGGATAGGTTAAACATGCGTAATCTGTTATTGTTGATGCTGCCTCTTACATTAGTGTCTCTGTCATAGTCGAGCTCAATACAAAAGCTCATCCCTGCCTTTTTTTTTTTCTTTTCTTTTTTTGTGTGTGTCAGTGCCTGGCTTCTCTCATTATTTGTTTCTTCGCTTCAGGGTTTGAAGGTCAATCCAAACAAGAATACTGAATTAAAACCGCTTGCTTTCCGGGATGCGATATTGCATAACGGATCCATCTATTTAATAAGCACATTTCTCTCTGATTTATTGCCCATGAATCCCACGGTGTAGCAGATTCGGTTAGCATGTTAAAAGTCTTTTTACTTAATGCTGCTCTGAGTGAAACGCTCCTAATTTCACACACTTATAATTTTTCACTTCGCATGGGTTGGGAGGGGGGAGGGGGGGGGGTCTTTGTTTTTGTTGGTTTTGGAAAAATGAGAATGATATTATTGGCACTAGATACCATCTGCATTCAAATGTTATATGGTCTTGTTTAGACCTGCTGCAGTAACCTAAACTGCCGTTTGGGGTCGTTGAGATTTTTAAAAGTTTTTTGAAAGTCTTCTGCTCACTACGGCTGCATTTATTTGATTTCAGTAAAAATATATATATATATATATGTTTTATATATCTGCTACTTTGCTGCTCAAGAAGCATTTACTATTATTAATGTTAATCCTGCTTAACATTTTTGTGGTTAACCGTGATTCATTTATTAATTTTTCAAGATACTTTAATAATATAGAAAGTTCAGAAGAACATTATTTATCTGGAAAAAAAAAATCTTTTGTTACGTTAAAAGTTTTTGCTGTCACTTTTGATCAATTTAATGCACCATTGCAGAAGTATTAAATTATTTTTTTTTAAAAATAAAAAAAAAGCACTGACCCCAAACTAAATTGTAGTTCATCTTTTACCCCAATCATTGATTATAACTTATTGTCCAATGACAATGACATATTATCGATAGGAATTAACCTGTGACTGAGTTTTATTTCATGTTTGGTTTGGTGAAATTACTAACACTTTATCATCTGCATTCAAATATTTTATAGCCTAGTTTGAACTTTTAGTGTATCTTTTTTTTCCCGGATCATTAATGTTAACATCATAGCTGGCTGCATTAGCATATTATTATTGAGGGAATCAAAACCAAATTAGATCTCAATATTTTACAGTCTGCAGTTAGACAATGATCAGTAATGTATTCACATAGCCCAAGATTTCAGGGTTTTTGCAAATCACATAAAAATACTGATTCTGAAATAATGATGGCTTTCTTCAGACTGCCTATGAAAACTTTCCAGCCGGCCCTCATGCCGTTAGTCTAATTAGATTATTATGTGGTTGTTATCATAGCATAATAGTAATATGCTAATTTGCACTTGGCAGCAAAGGAGAGGAAAATAACACATGGGAGAAAAAGACATTCATACTGCTTTGTTGCAATGAAGAATAACATTTAAAGTAGGACTAAAGTGGACATTTTGTCCTTTTTTTTTAATGGACCTATTGATGTTTATGTTGGGTGTCAGAGTTCTCTTGTATGACCCTTGTTAAATTACTTGGAACTTTTGTCATTTGTTCACATACCCTCATGTCATCCCAAAGCCATGAGTTATGATTTTTTCTTTCTGTGGAGTACCAAATGAAAATCTTTTGAGTTGTAGTCCTAGTCCTTTAAATACATCAGAGAAATGAGTCTGTTAAAACCATTCATTATGGTTTTAATTTTATGCAGATGGTTTTGATTGTCACCATTTCATGGTTTTTGTTTTACCTTCCAGAATATTCTGTAGTTGCATGCAACCGTTTTGAAGGTCTTTGACCTTTTCCACACCTAAATGAAGAGCTCTCAGCGTGTCTCAGACAGCTTAACCTTCAGTTTGTTGATAGGACCGTACTGAGAACCCTCTCGAGCGTTCTCTACTCTCTTCTGTTTTACGTGGCCCCGCATTAGCGGCGCTAGCATAACAGCTCTCTGTCCTCTAGAGCTGCCTCTTGGGATCGAGCGGCGCTTCTCTTTCCTCGAGTGACTGGAGAGGATCATGTCAGTGGTGCTTTGAGTCAAGTTGATAAGTGATGTCGGACACGTTTTTGGTTCATTTATTGGACGTATCATGCAAGGCTGATCACTTTCTTGATTTTCTCACATTTCGAGTTATTTACAGGTCATGTTTAATTATTTGGTGACGGACTGAGTCTCTGGTATCCAGTGGGCAGCTCTCAGCTGAGTCACGATTGACTCGTAATCTCAATTAAGCTTAAAAGGCATTCGCTAAATCAGTGTTTCCCAACCCTGTGATCACCCTGTGGAAAGTGGATTTTTTTGAGGGAGTATAAATTTAGGAGCCTTTCTGTGTTGTGCTACCCCAAAACAGGGTTTTGTGCCACAACACCGGTGGATTGTCCAGGAACATTGACTCTGGCATGATGTTTATATTGGGCTGAAGTCTCTGTCCAGCTTCTCTCTAGGAAAGACCATAATTTATGACATGGTCAATTAGGTTGGTTCTGATTTCATTTGAAACTCGTCTTCCTCCTCTTACACCTTCCCCTCGGTCCATGTCTTATATTTTCTTATCTTGCTCTTTCCACTAATACCATTGCCTTCCACTCTACCATCTCTTCTCCCTATACTCCTCCATCTTCTACTCTTCCTTCATACTCAGATCTTCTTGCTCCATATCCTCTTCCTGTTCCCCTCTTTTCCACTGTTCCTCTCCCTCTCAATATTACCCTTCCTCTTTCTTCTCCGAAGCCTCTCACTCTTTCACATCTTCCTTTTCCCATTCTTTTCTGTTGTTGTTTTTCTTTTCCCATTTTTCAGTTGTTGTAATTGAGAAAGCTGTGTTAACAATTAGGAAATTTGCACTCCCTGTGTTGTGTGTAATGTATTAATAACTAAGCAGATATTTATTTGGGGCAAATTGTGAACACTGGGTTTTGTTTGTTGTTTTTTGGAAAAATGGTGCAGGAATGATTGTGATTTCTGTAAAAACCAACATAAAGAGCTGCAATTGTTTTTTTCCTGATATATTAAAGTTTCGGTTGGCTGTAAGAACTACTGTGAAAACATTTGAATTAGAATTTTGTGCAGTGTTGTGAGAAAATGATGCAAATGATTTGTAATTTGCATGAAGTGAAGGAAAATTTACAACCTTTTTATGACAATTACAAAGTGTTCGAATCACTGTGTTAACTGTTTTGAGAACAGTGACCTGAAAGGAGAAATGTCAAATCGATTGAGAAAAACTCTACAGTTGCTTACCCCACGATCACCTACCTAAATGATTAAACAATTATCCTATCTAATGTTTCCTTCAGTTTAAGTAATCGTTTTCAGTCTGTAATCTTTTTCTTTCTGTTAGCAGAGTTTTTTGTTGTGCTGTTGCTGTGCCAAAAATGCTAATTTTGACCTTTTGTAATCTCCTGCTTCAGGGGTATATTTAGTCTCGTGAAATTTCAAATAACGGCATTAAATCTTGAATGTTAACTTCATCTAGACCTTTGAAAAGGCCTGATTAGCTTTTTTTTCCTCTCCATAAAGCACAGTTGCGTAGAAAAAATATATAATCCATATTATATTTTGATATACTGAACTGACTTTGACGGTGGATGTCTTCAGAGAAGTGATATTCATGTCCAATATGTGAACAGAGAAGCATCTATCATTTGTAAATTATTTATTTTATTTTAGTTTTTTTCTTTGATTCAGACAATTTGGTAGTATCGGTTAGAAATGTGTGCTGCATGCAAGATGTCAGACTTGAAGTTTCTTTCCTCTGATCAGACAATTTTAGTGAAAAGGGATTATCCTTGATGTATTCTTGTTTTACGGTGTACAATATTGCTTTTGATAGCCAGACTTTTGCTTACACAGAAAATGTTATTACCAGTGGGATTATAGCTAATCAATACAGGGATACAGTTTTATTGCACAAAAGGTAAAATTGTAAATACTTTCTGTCATTCATCTCTCAGTTGTCACGGAGGATTAAAGCACCAAGACAATTAGCTGTTTTTATTTTTTATTTTTATAGATTACAATACAGTGTATTTTACATATTTACATAAGTGTTTTTGTCCTAACCAGCCGAGACAGCGATATGTGATTTATTTATTTTTTAGAAGTTGTTTCTATTTCTATGTCCTTTGGGGATTTAAGACATGTTGGAGGTTATTATGATTATCGTCTTTATAACAGTTGAAAAGAGCATTCATAAGAAATGTTTTTGAGAATACCAAATATTCTTAAATTATCAATATAAAGAAAATAGTAAAAGGGTTAGTTCACCCAAAAATGAAAATTCTGTCAGTAATTACTCACCCTCATGTCGTTCCACACCCATGAGACCTTCGTTCATCTTAGGAACAAAAATTAAGATATTTTTGATGAAATCCGATGGTTCAGTGAGGCCTCTATTGCTAGCAATACAATTAACACTTTCTGATGCCCAGAAAGCTACTGAAAATATTTAAAACGGTTCAATAACGACTTTTCATCAATATCTAGTGAGTATCTAGTGATCTCTAGATATTGTTGAAATTATTATTATGTCTTCTTATTATTATTTTTTAGTATTCTGGTCGCTTTATAATATTAAGGTTGAACTACTATACTCAATCGGTAATCGGTTCATTCCAAGTAGAATCAGTATTTTAACTTTTTATGCATTCCTTCTGTAAACTACAGAAGGTGGAAAAACCTTGTAACTCCATTTGAGCTTCATTTTGGTAAAATGTTAATGAGTTATGCAAGTGTCTAACCATTCTTAAAGCCACAATACTAACTTTTTTATTAATATTTTTTTTCTTTCATTTCCTGAATATTAGGGGTTTTATCTGCAATTTTTGCTGGTTTCAAAACACATACCACACTGGATATTACTTGCCCTTTAATTTTCACTTAAATGTAATGCTTTAATGTTTGGTGATCCTCAGAAAAACTACTGAGATCCAAAAGCTTTGCCAGCACATTGCCATTGCGACTTATCTATGATAACTACACCATACTATTTGAATTCATAATTGGTTGACTGCCAAATTAAAATATAAAACAGAATGATAAAAAAACATTATTAATCTTTAATGGTAATTCCAAATAAGCCTTTCTTTTCAGAACAATTCAACTTGATTTATTTTTTCTTTATATTCCTTTTAAATCCATTTGTTTCCAGTTCAGAGCCCTGGTTAAGAATTGTATTCATACAGAAAGAATGTTTTGTGAATCCATCCTTAATATTGTCAGTTCAACTTGAATGGGTAAAATTTATAACAGCCTCTTATGACATCATATTTAATATTTTAAACATTTTTCAGCATAGCTGCAGTTCAGCGTTTGTCATTGACCCCGCATTAAACATGCTGTGATTACTTGGATACAACATTGTGAAAAGCAGTTTCCTCTCCTAAGGCTTTAGGACTACAGCACCCTCTCACTTGGAGGATTACCTTCGTTATTAAATGATCCGGTGATATTCAGCGAGAGATATTAAAGTCACTGGCCCGAGTAGGGCCACCCGCAACTCCTTTCACTTCTGTGTGACCCAACAGATTAAAGAAAACCCATTGCTAATCAAGAACACAGAAGAAGACAATGTCACATAGAAGAGGATGATGGTTGATTCTGAATGACTGATGCATAATTTGTATGGGAAAGCGCCACTCTCATTTAGTCCACGGCCTCTTTAAGTGACTTGATGAGGCTTAAAACTCTAATTAGAAATTCATGAAGCATGGCTTCATCTCTTTGATCCACTCCCTCACCCACACCCTCATTACCAGCCCAGCAAAGTGGACGCAAAGCACACCATTAATATCATTTAGAGTCTATTTTAAGAGCCCGAGGAAGTGCAAAGTAAGCAAACGTGGGCTTAACCTTTCAGACATCTTTGTAAGGTAAGGTAGGATTTATTGGCAACTCAGGAAGTACATTACAGCTGCCCCATCATCCCTGAAAATGTTGATCTACATAAACAGTCGGTTTGACCTTTCATTTTGGAAAATGGATTGATGGATTGACTTTTAATACCTTACAGTGTTCGAGATATGCAGCTATAGTCGGCGAACATGCATTTGGCTTTAAGGTTTAAATCAAGAACAGAAAACATGTAGTAATGTTTTGTTTGCACCAATTGGCATCAAAAAGTGTGTAAACCATTTCAGTACACATCAGTATTAAAAATAAAAAAATCTACTTTACAATAGTTAGTTTGTAATACTGATCATATATTTATTGAATAAATTACTAAGATTGACAAAATTGTAAAAAATTATAATAATAATTATAAATATACCCATACATATATATGTATATATATTTTTATGGCCAAGAGGACTTTTTTTTTTTTTCCTCATCAAAATTTCTACTCCTGAAGTTCATGCTCTTGGAATTGCCTTCTAAATTATACAAATTGGATAAGGACATGACATGCAGATGAAGTTTTGCATAATAAAAAGGAATTGTAATCTCCATTTTGGTTACTTTGGGGAGGAGACAGAATTGAGACACTTGTAAAGTATGGCAACACTTTAGTATAGGGAACGCATATTAACTGTTAATTACGACTTTTCCCTCAATTAACTCCTAATTTACTGCTTATTAATAGTCAGTTAGGTAGTTAAGTTTAGGCATTGGGTAGGATAAAGAATGCAGAATAAGGCATTAATATGTGCTTAGCATGCATATTACTAGAATATTGGCTATTTATTACTACTTACTAATAAGAGACTTGTTAAAAAGTTTTTTAAAATAAAGTATTTGTAAAGTGTACATAGTGGTTTATAAATCTGGAAACCAGCGCATGCAAAATCTACTGCAGAAACTTTAATGCATGAGGTCCCAGGACCATTTGATTTATAAAGCTTATTAGATACTGCGATTTTTGAGATTGTTTTGGAATCCAAATGGTACTGCAGTGATTGTCTGATATAACTCTTTTCTTTTGTGGAATAGACACTTGATGCCAATATGAGAGCGAACCATAATCCAATTTTCTCTAATGGCTTTTGTTCTATGAACATGCTTAAATGGATTTAGTTTTTTTTGTTGTTGTTTACTTGATTCTTACAATCCTATTTACCTTAGAAGTATAACTGTTGCTTAAAACCAAGTTTCATGATCTTTTAATCTTCTGCACCCCCACAGCATCATCAGTACTCTCATGGACACCAAACCAAAAATATCTTCCTATTAATTAATACTCTTGCTGCTACTACTACTACTACTATTATTATTATTATTAATAATAATTATATATTTTGCAAACATTAATAAGAATAGAACTTATGCATCAAAGGATGTTTTATTATTGTTAAAGTGTGAAAAAGTGTCAAATTGGGCTTCATGCCTTAAAAATGAGCAGAATAAATTTTCGTAGATATCATGTCAAACCACTGTTGCATTCAAATCACTTGGACAATTTACACATCGTGTTTATGAATGATTTACACAGAAATGCATTCTGTCTGTAATGTATGCAGCACGTTATTTTTCTTGCATTAATGATATCATTTAATCTACTCATAGCTCTCTCTCTCTATCTCTTTGTTTATTGCAGCCATTGGCTAAAATCATTTAAGTTCAATTTTTTTCCTCATTAATGTACACACAGCACCCCATATTGAGAGAAAAAAAAAAATTCTTGACATTTTTGCAGATTTATTAAAAAAGAAAAACTGAAATATCACATGGCCCTAAGTATTCAGACCCTTTGCTGTGATACTCATATATTTAACTCAGGTGCTGTCCATTTCTTCTGATCATCCTTGAGATGGTTCTACACCTTCATTTGAGTCCAGCTGTGTTTGATTATACTGATTGGACTTGATTAAGAAAGCCACACAGCTGTCTATATAAGACCTTACAGCTCACAGTGCATGTCAGAGCAAATGAGAATCATGAGGTCAAAGGTACTGCCTGAAGAGCTCAGAGACAGAATTGTGGCAAGGCACAGATCTGGCCAAGGTTACAAAAAAAAATTCTGCTGCACTTACGGTTCCTAAGAGCACAGTGGCCACCATAATCCTTAAATGGAAGACGTTTGGGACGACCAGAACCCTTCCTAGAGCTGACCGTCCAGGGGGGCAAGGATCACTGTGGATGAGCTCCAGAGATGCAGTCGGGAGAAGGGAGAAAGTTGTAGAAAGTCAACCATCACTGCAGCCCTCCACCAGTCGGGGCTTTATGGCAGAGTGGCCCGACGGAAGCCTCTCCTCGGTGCAAGACACATGAAAGCCCACATGGAGTTTGCTAAAAAAAAAAAAACACCTGAAGGACTCCATGATGGTGAGAAGTAAGATTCTCTGGTCTGATGAGACCAAGATAGAACTTTTTGCCCTTAATTCTAAGCCGTATATTTGGAGAAAACCAAGCACTGCTCATCACCTGTCCAACGAAGGAGTGGCTTCACAACAACTCCGTATTTGTTCTTGAATGGCCCAGCCAGAGCCCTGACTTAAACCCAATTGAGCATCTCTGGAGAGACCTAAAAATGGCTGTCCACCAACGTTTACCATCCAACCTGACTGAACTGGAGAGGATCTGCTAGGAGGAATGGCAGAGAATCCCCAAATCCAGGTGTGAAAAACTTGTTGCATCTTTCCCAAAAAGACTCATGGCTGTATTAGATCAAAAGGGTGCTTCTACTAAATACTGAGCAAAGGGTCTGAATACTTAGGACCATGTGATATTTCAGTTTTTCTTTTTTAATAAATCTGCAAAAATGTCAAGAATTCTGTGTTTTTGTCAATATGGGGTGCTGTGTGTACATTAATGAGGAAAAAATTAACTTAAATGATTTTAGCAAATGGCTGCAATATAACAAAGAGTGAAAAATTTAAGGGGGTCTGAATACTTTCCGTACCTACTGTATATACATACAAACATACATGCATACGTACTTTGCTGTTCTAAAGTTTGGGAAGTTTTAAAAGAAGTCTTTTCAATGCTGCATTTATTTATAACCTTTATTTATTGCATTTATTTACTTACAATATACATGTAATATTGTGAAATATTATTTCAATTTAAAATAACTGTTCATATTTATTTAAAATATTATTAAACTAATATATTTTATAAATTGTCATTTATTTCTGTGTTGGCAAAGCTGAATTTTATATACTGTATAGTGGTTACAAAAGCTTTCTATTCAAACTTTTGAATGGCAGTCTATATCAGAGCTATGAGTTTAGCCTACTCTTGACATTTCTAGCTATTGACAATTTTCTAACTTCCTGACTAGTTGTCTAACATTATTCTAATGTTGTAGTGTTCTCAATGAAAGTTATTATACAGTGTTACTGACTAACTCTTCTTTTTTTACTTGAAAGTCTGTTTGAGGGATCCCTAAGACCTTAAGATCAAGGGTCCAGTCAAGCTTAAATATAGATGACCTCCTTTACTTTTGAGTAAAGTTGAGATTGACTTTATTGGCATTTATACATCTGGTCCTCAAAGTTTTTGGCTTTATTCATTTTGGAAAATCCATTAAAAGTTCATGGTGGCTCGAGCAGGATTTCTTCTTGAGGCCTCTCTGCTTTATAGTACTGGCTTGGCCAAGAATAAGAATACTTCAAAGTTCCTTTTCGGAGTGCCTTTTTCTTTGAAGCCATCCTTGTTTTCCAACAAAATCCTTCAATTGTTCAAGGTCCTAGTGCTTCCTTTGTCTAACTGCCATTTCTAGGTCTCAACAATTTATAGTCGTTATGGTCTTAGAGGTTTCAGTAATGGAAAAGGATCCATGTCCTACAATAAGAAACCATTTTGTGGACTTCAGATTTCATTCAACAGAACTAATTAATTTTCCCTATAGATAATAAAAGCCTCTCAAATTAAGGGTTTCTCCTGTGTGAGAGCTTACAGTGATGCTTCATATTGATGTGATCTGCACGTTTAGCTGTTGTGGATGCTCATTTTTTTGTGTTTTTCCACTTCTTCTCATCCACTCATAAAAGAATCTTCAGGTTTTTTTTTATTCTACTAATGATACTATAACCATTCAAGGATGTTTCTTTGAGTAAGCTTTTTTTTTTTTTTTTAAACCGCTGTCCAGTTGCAATTGATAGACGTATTGATTGTTTTCTCAGGAAAACATCAAGGTTACATCAGGTCACTCACACACACGTCACTTGTACATGGAGATCACACTGCACACACACACAGAGAGATATTCAGGAGCACAAGAACTTATCAATGCTGCCCTGCTACTTTTATTAATAAAATATCTTCACTATTGAATCGCTAAATGATATTTCTCAGCAACAAGAGGGTAATGTTGCTGTTTTTGAACTAATTAAACTCACAGCTTAGTTTTTAATAGACAGATGCTGAATAGTCACAAGGAATTCACTCACATCTCTATCTCTCAATAATTAATCCAAATAAAGTCTATAATTCACAAAATCAGCATATTAGAATGAGTTCTGAAAGAAATACAGAAGAAAATAATATTTCACAATATTTCTGGTTTTACTGTAGTTTTCAAATAAATGCAGTCTTGGTGAGCATAAGAGACTTCTTTCAAAAACATTAGGTCTTACAGACCTCAAACTTTTGAACGTGTTTTATTTATATGATTAGTAATGTAAAAATGATATGCTACATTCAGTCCTAGACAGCTTAAATAAAAACGTACATTTAAACTCCTCGGGAGAAAAGCCTTGGCTTTAAAACACTGTGATTCATTCGGCACCTTGAGTCTGACTCTGAAATGTTAAAATGTCATCTAGTGTAATTGGGTTATAGTTTGTTTAGTGAATATTACTGTATTGCCAGCAGTGTCAATGCAGTGCTCTGTGAAATCAATCCATTATGACTTGTAAATTACTTGGGATGAGAAATAAGCAGCTATTAAGGCTAAATCCCTCTGGTCTAAATATGTCACGAGCTCACACAGTCCATTAGGTTTAGACAACATGAGGAAATCACTGTCGTTAATATCATCTTATTGTTTACTCAGACACTATATTTTTGAATATAATATATATATATTTTTAATATACCTATTTCCTTTTGTACAAACTTCTTATATGTGTACAATGGCTTTTATTGTTCATTAATATTTTTCAATAAATAATATTTTATATAAATACCTGGTATTGAAAACGGCCCATGTGTTGGCGGTGGGATCTTTCAGCGACTTCAGTGCAGGTTACGCGCTACTGATTGAATGCTCAAAGAAACAAGGTTTTAAACAAGGAGGTTATTTAAACTTTGCACACCACCTTGAGTAAGGTTAAACCAACAAGCAACGTCAGAATGAATCTTGACGCTCCACTTCATAGAGATCAATGCATTGACCAGTGCTGACGCCTGTCGTGTGAAGTCCTCTTAACCATTGAAAGGATGCTACTACAGTGATATCATTTTCATCAGTGCACACTGAAAGTAGATTTGCTTTTATGAAATTATGAATTGACCTAGAGACAACACTTTACCAGACGCAGGTTATCATCTCTCTCTTTCTCTCTCTTAATACTTTACTCAGTTACACTATACTCCATTAACCTCTCTGAAGCAGCGCATTCCTGCAGCTTTACCCTTTCAAGCAAATTTTGAGCTGCAAACATCAGGGACACAAAATTCTTTGCCTCCACATCCTACATGATATTAGGTGTCAGAGTCACAGAATAAAAGCAATTGACTGAGGTGAAAAAAGACTGCCACAAAATCATAGGGGCCACAAATAAGCTTGGTACTTTTGATCTTTTGGTTGGTCAGTTGTTTTCACATTAAAACACAGGTTGAGAACCCGATGAATCGGTGATCAAACATCCCAGGGGGACGATCTGAACACTGGCGCTAAGCTTTCTGTGCAAATGTCTCGGGAAGGGTAAATGTTGAGTCTTGTGTTTTACACCAATATTATGTGGAGAGAGATGGTGTGTTAGACATTTGTCATATTTAACCTTTTTGGAGGATATTACAGTTTGCAGATGGTGGCATTTGAAATCATTAAATGCAAAAGTAAAAGGACTTTTTCCTCTTTTATTTTTCATGAGCCGCAGGGAAGCTGCTAGAGTTAATTTACTGTGAATTATAAGTATAATCACAAAAGATCACAGCTGGCATTGTTAATGCTCATCACATTGACAGATGTGCGCTCCATGACACATCTTAATGCTTTTAAATAAACGTATAGGGTATTAATGCGATGTTTATGCAATATTTACAACTATAACATTGCTGTTGAGGTTTACTGAAAGCATCAAGTGCCAATACATCAATCAGCATGTGTCAAAGAAAGGGTTGGAATTACTCCATCCTAAATCGACTTCCCTAAATGTTACATTTACTTGGATTTTTCAAGTCATTTGTTGCATAATAGAGCCTGAAACATCAAGTTAATGTATGCAGCTATGCTAATTTTCCCTCTCTTTTCTGTTCTATCACTCTCTCTGTCCCTCCCCCTTCATTAGCAGATCATTATTTATATATTGCATTATATTATTCATGATGCATACAGTTTGCTACTGTATACATCATTAAAGACTTTACCCTCTAAAACATGATCTAATTTTTAAAATTTATGAGTTTTTCAAAATATTAGTATAGATAGATCATTTATAACCCTAATCATGTATTATTTCCTGTATATGACAGAAAGAAAATGTGACACTGTTTTGTCTATTCAATGGAAAACAAGCTCAATTAATGAATTCATCTTGATGAGGGCGGAGACATCAGCCCATTGTTTTAGCACAGTCGGCCACGGCAGTGATTAGCATATAAACACTGAGAGGGAATGAATGTATTGTGTTTTCATTTCTGTCTTCAGGAGTTAAGTCACATTGGATTGAGCTTTGATCAGTGCCTTTGCTTTAACCCCAAGAAAATTCCTTCACAATTGTCTGCTGATGTCTCAATGTCTCTGTCTCCCAACAAATATCCTGAACAGATACTCATTTTGAATAGATATCAGATAGATTTGACTTATTAAAAGGGAGAACAGAAAACAATTCTTAGGATCATGTTCCAGCATCGACAGGGTTCTGCACCTTTATTTCTTTATATCCACAAATCTTACATTAATCACTTATACACATTTATTTATTTACCTCTTTAATGATATTTTTGTCTCGTATTAAAGCATTTCTTTAAGCACTTTATGCACGTAAGCACTTTTCCTATTGTTTTCTTAGCATACATTATTGTTGTGGTCATTGCACTTTATTTTTTCAACAAGCGGGTAGACGCTGTATTACATAATCAATCATTTTTTTATCTCTGTATCATCTTTTATTTATTATTTCACAGCAGTCCCACATCCTTATACATTGAAGTCTTCTATTCACAACTATAAATTAACTCTGGACTTATTCTGAACGTCTAGTCCTCTACAATATGTATCTTTATGAACTGTGAGCTAGTGCCTGTTAAAGGGTAGTTCACCCAAAAATGAAAATTATTACGTTTTACTCACCCTCAAGTCGTCTTAGGTGTATATGACTATCTTCTTTCAGACAAAGACAATCGGAGATATGTTTAAAAATATCCTTAGTCCTCCAAGGTTTATAATGGTTGTGAATGGGTAAAAAAAAAAAATTTGCATCCATAATCAAAGTAATCCATTTGGCTCCAGAGGGTTAATAAAGGCCGTTTGAAGTGAAGGAATGCGTTTTTGTAAGAAATATCCATATTTAAAATAACTAGCTTACTGCGTAAGTCGACTTGCGCCAAATGAGTAACCCGTGACGCTATGTAAGCTTAAACGCCTCTCACGGTTCAAACAAATAGGGCTGTGCAACAAATTTAAGCTCCTCTTCTCTTATATCGAAATCCTCCAACATTTCTATTTAAAATTTCTCGTTTTAGACTTCTAATTTTTGACCGGTGTTTTGTTTTGCTCTCTCCTCTGCGCCGCCGCGTTCGCCATTGAGTCATTGCGTGGGGTCAAAGGTTGCTCGTCCGTCCAAATCAATTTGCACAGTATACGTACGGTTGTCTTCCGGAAGCTAGTTATTTGAATAGTAGTTTTAAATATAGATATTTTTCTTATAAAAATGAATCCCTTCGCTTAAAAAGGCCTTTATTAACCTTCTGGAGACGTATGGATTACCTTTATGGATGGATGTTGAGTAAATCGTGGGATAATTTTCATTACCTCTTTAAGTGTGAAGAACTGACATTTGGCGTGTTCCAAATTTAAAGTAAGACCTAGAACTAATTATTATTTATTATAGTTTTTTCCCACCAAATAATCAGTGAAAAGAAGTGCTCAGAAAATGCCTTTCTAAATTCAGCTGTGGTTGTCAGAGCACATTGCGCTTTTTGAAACGAGGGGCTTCATAGAGACAGGAACTAAACAGAGCAATACATACAGACTGGCAAGAGAGGTGCTGCAATAATGTAAAAATATGTGGAAAAAAATTTGTTTTTGAACATTCAAGCTTGAAAACCTATCCTAGCAGGCCCCAAAAACAAACTCAAGGCTTGGTAAAAGGGCATAATATGGCCTTTTCTTTAAATAAAAAAAACAAAAAAGTGTCATTTGCTATGCTCATACTGTTTGTTCTTTCCCTTCCTCTATAGCTGGCTCTTGAGGACCCTGTGCACAGCGTCTCTCTTCAGCAGTTTGTCTATGAGAAGTTGAAGGCTCAGCAGATGTTGATGGGTGACCAGGGTTTCCAGGCTCTCATGGAGACGGTGGACACCGAGATTGTGCGACAGCTGCAAGAGTTTATCCAGGGCATGTAAGGATGAGACAACAGCAGATGGTTAAAACAGTCCTGAGACCAGCGATGCCAACCTTTTAATGATACCCCAGAGAAAAGAGCTTCCATATTTTTTAAACTCACACTTTCTTTTGCTTCCTCAAACACACCTTTTTCAAAGTGTGAGATGGGGCAGAGAGGAAATCTACTTGGATGGAAAAAAGAGACATTTTAAGAAGGAATCAGATGTTGTGATGTAAAGTTTTTGTAATGGGAAAAGAGTTTGAAAGTGCCATTTAAAGGGCCCAAGCAGTGTTTACACTGAGTGTTCATATAAAAAGTTTTTGTATTTATGTAAAATACACTGCATGACAACATTTCTTTTTTTTTTTTTCCCCCTCTCGAGTGGATTTCTAGATCAGTATATCGTCAACTACTGAAAAGTCATTAACATTTTTTGATTGAAAGTATTTTCATATCAGATACACAATGATAAATGAATGGATGTAAATGTTTACCTTCCCATAACTATTGCTGCTAATGCTCCAATAATGCACCTCTCGTATGAGGTTCACAGGAGATCACAAGAACCAAATTCATCACTTTAATGAAACAAATGTCTATTTTAATCAAAAGTACAGTGAAAATGTATGCGTGAATATTCTTACAGCCGTAGCAAGCTTCTTTTGTTTTGTTTTTTAAGGACACGCAAAAAGTGCGTATAGATTTCTAGAAATGTTTTTGGTTGAAATGGGATGGTAAGAAGCACAGTCATACAGTAGAATGACTGTCACTGTGAAATTAATTTTTAGTCTGAATAAAAGCCTTATGCTTTAAGCCTTATTTATCCACCACTAACACACCTAATATTGTATCTCACATCTGTAATAACATGCGTATGTTACATTATAGCACATTTCGCTCTGTAGTTTTATTTTCACGTATGAACCCTATTTTTTCATTGATGCGGCTTCAATAAAGTTCAGTACAGTCTGAAGCTCACTGTTCGCTTTGTTAACTTGCTTATACAAACCCTAATGGTCGACGTTTTCTGAATGTTTACCATAACCTGACAGCAATCGGTGCTGGTCAGAGCAGCTCAGTATATTATTAAAACAAGCTCAATTAATGAAATAAAGCAGAAAACTAAATACACTTGATGTGTATGAATAGTTTTGTCCTGGAAACTTCCAACAATCTCCCTTTTCACGCCATAAAAAAGCCCATACTTTCATGCTGATGTAATAACCAGAAACACTCCCTGGTGGCAAGATGTGTGAATCACTTCCAATTAAATGTGACATTTCTTGAATTACTGTTATTTACATCTCTCAATTTCAGCCTCCATATTTATCAGTTTCTTGTGAGTCTTGTTGCTACTTGATTTTAAACCGGAAGTGGTGCTAGTTATGTGAAGAAACAAGAACAGCTAACCTTAAAGGTGCTGTATTACATATTCAAGCCAATCACTCACTTTTAGATCCACTGCCATTGTTGAAGAGACCTGGTATCATAGTCTTAAACTGTTAGTCTCAAGCTCATACACCCACAGGCCACCCACAGTCTGTTCACTGACCGCCTGATTGCACAGAAAAATGGCCAAAACTATATGATATAATCTTTCGGAAAAAAGAAGCATGTCAGTTGTGGACTGGGAGTGTTGCACCGTTATTTGAATCAGAAATATGCTCAAATAAACAAACAATTTTAAGTAAATTATTGCATGCTACAATTTCATTGACAGTATGAAATATTTATAGCCAATAAAAAGTTTAAGTTGGATCTCAAAATCATTCAGATTAATAAAATTGGCTGTCTGAATGTGTATCCATCTGTGCATACAAGGATATTGTTGACTGGTGTCTCATAAGCCTAACATGGCAGCTGAACCTTTTTGTTTAATAAAGCATAATATGGAGCTGACAGACGGCGTACATTCACTCAGAGATATCCAGAAAATGGTTTTTGAAATGCATTATTGTTTTGGTTCTCACAGCAGCTGAAACAAGTAATATGACTGAATTTCATTTCCATTGTGGATGGCTTAACTCATCCTGTAATACAATGGTTCTCAGCCAGGGGGCCATGCCCCACTAGGGGTCTCATCACATTTACAAGGGGGCTGCATGATAGTTTATACTGATTTAAAACAAATCATGCTTTAAATTGTGGTAAATCAAAACATTGATTTATTTAAGAACCAAGATTTTCACAGTCTTAGAAAATCTGTACATGTGAGGGAATTTGAGATTTGTGTGATTTCTAGAACTGAAAAAGTTATTTAAATTTCTAAAATGAATATTCTAGTTAAAGCTTTAAAATAAAAAAAAGTTATTTGTGAGTGGAAAATCATTTAATCTAGAATTACAGAATTTATTAATTTTATTATTTTCATATATTATCACTCTGTAAATGAGTTTTAAAAAAAACAAGCTGCTTTTTCTTAACAGCAGAAAAATGTCTTTGGTTACTCCATGGTATAACCATGGTTCCCTGAGAAGGGGACCAAGACACTGAGCTATTAAAGAAATGCTCAACCCTACCTGACTCAAAGTCAGCGTCTCTGAGCCAAATATTAATTATAGGGCCCAAGACTTTGGAGAGCGGAGGCCTCAGCAGAATGAATCTTTATAAGAAGAGGAAGCCAAACTGCACTCTAGATTAAGGACAGCTTAGCACAGCTGCGAGCCGACACACTTGATGTTACTGTCAAGACAGAGCTCAGGTGAGCAGAGGCCTCAGCAAAACGACACTTTATAGTGAGAGGAGGCCAACCATACTCAACCTCAAAGACAGTTTACTAAGGCAGCCCACTGAGGTCCGACACCTGATAAGTCCATCTAGCTAGAGCAAAGGTCTCAGCGATATGAGACTTTAGCGATAGGAGGCCAAACTACACTCCACCTTAAGGACATCTTATCACAGTGATGTCACTGTCTAGACGGAGCTCAGTTGAGCGGTGTCCTCAGAAGAGTGACTATCTACAGTGAGGAGGCCAAACTACACTCAACCTTAATGACAGTTTATCACAACGGCCCACAGAGTCAAAATGCTTGGTATCACTGTCCAGATTGAGCTCAGGAGAATGGAGGCCTCAGCAAAATGACTGTCTATGGTGAGAGAGGGCCAAACTACACTCTATATCAAGAAAATGGCAAACTACACTCAACCTTAAAGACAGCTTTTCACAGTAGCCCACAGAGAGCCGACATGCTTTATGTCACGGACTAGATGGAGCTCGGGAGAGCGGAAGACTCAACAAAATGTCTCTCTAGAGTGAGAGGAAGCCAAACCATACTCAACCTTAAAGACAGCTTATCACACCAGACCAGATAGCAGACACACTTGATGTCACTCTCTAGACAGAGCTCAGGCGAGTGAAGGGCTCAGCAGAACAATTGTCTAGTTTGAGAGGAGGCCGAACCACGATCAACCTTAAAGGCCGCTTACCACAGCGGCCCATAGAGAGCCAACAAACTTGATGTCACTGTCTGGATCGAGCTCAGGTGAGTGGAGGCCTCAAAACGACGCTCTAGAATGAGAGGAGGCCAAACCATACTCTACTTTAAACACAACTTATCACAGCGGCCCACAGAGAGCTGACACCCTTGATGTCACTGTTTTGGTGGACCTCATGAGAGCAGAGGCCTCAGCAAAATGACACTTTATAGCGAGAGGAGGCTACACTCAAGGGGAGGCAGCGTCAAACTTATTTCTCTGTCTAATTCCTCAGAATTAGATCTAGAAAATTAATCAATAGCAGTTCCAGAGCTAGCAAGAGGAGCTTAAACAAAAAAATACCTGTTCGACTTTCCCACGCTCCACCTAAAACCCCGAGCTCGATCGCCGCCTCACCATAATGCCTGCCACGGGACTCGAGCTGCAGAGTGTAGGTGTTCAACGCTCATCCCTCAAGAGAGAGTGAGGCCTGCGTGGAACAAATCTCTGCGACCGCATCTCACAACGCACCTTTAACCCCCTCATTCGAACTCCAGATTCTGTCACTCTGAAAAGAGTCATGCGAGAATAACCACAAATGCATCGCTGTGAGTGCCTTCAACTACTAAGAGAACAGATCCTACTCAACCTCTTTGACAATTCGAAGGCATTCCACCAAAACACGCAGCCCACATCAAACTGAGCTTTTCTTTGAGAAATCCTCACAATGCGTGCAACACCCTCGAGAACTAAATGCTCATGCTCCTCACTCATTGCACAAAGCGCACCAGATGTACTTGCTTCCTGAAAACGCTTGCCAGTGTTTCTTCGAGATATTCACGTTCACACGCAAACAAACAGATCCTGAAGTTAAAATAAATTGATGACATACTACAGGTCCCCTCTTGTACTCAGTCACACCCACAGTCATGTCACGGGCATTCGCCGGCCAATGACATTATCGGGTTTGAATCACATGCTTCAGACACCTGTCACGCTGGAGGCGTTCCCGATAGGGTCCTCTTGAGGACACAGTATGAGTTCCCATTCGAAAAGGAACCAGATATATTTTAGCCTAGATGATGGGCCTTTGCATATTGTCTTTAACAACCAAAGGACTTAGAGGTGAGAACCACTGCTGTAAAATACGGTTTGCATGTTGTTGTATGAAGCAACTCATTCGATTTGCACATTTTATGCGATTGATGTAACAAAAAACAGTTCAGGGCAAGCTTCCTCATCACACTGATAAGGAGTCATTCTGCGTCATTAGTACGAAAAAAATGATGACAAGAAATGAGGACAGATTGACTTTAGAATGTATAGGAGACAATTATGATATAATTAAATCCCCCTCTGAGCACACAACCACTGAACAACAAGCATCTTATATGAGCACTCTGTTCATTTCCCACAATGCAGCGCTGTGTTGCTATATTAAGAGTGATTTCAGTGTTGGGCAATCACTTGAGAATAATGACTTGGGAATCAATGCTTGACAGTGGACCTTAGAATTCCAGTTCATCTAAATTATAAGAGTTTACTCAATGGTAAATACTGTTATCAATTAAGTGAAGTGTTCGACCCGTCGCCCTGATCATTTAAAGGAGCAGTTTAAGAGCACACTGATCTGCCGCAGGCTGTGACTAATGCGGAAAGTACTTATTTATCATGTGAGATGGGAATATATTTTATCTCTTATATAAGGTGATTGTCTACAGTACTCTCTTGTAAGCACACCGTGTGATTATAAAATTTTCATTTTTATTCAAACATTTAATAAAATCCTTGGTGAATTTCAGGAAAAATATGTGAATAAGTAAAAATATATAGAGAGAGAGAGAGAGAGTTTCTCGGGGGAATGCAAAACATTTTTGAGAGAATGTGAAAGCATTGCAATGTTTTTTCTTTCTATCTAATTTTTTTCTATTGCCATGTCCCTTTAGGCGCTCTGTAGTTTATAGTACAGTCTCAGGGGGGGAAAAAATGGTACAAAAGCTGTCATTGTGGTACCCTTTCAAAAGGTAGTAATATGGACCATTTAGGGCTTTTGAAATGGTACGTCCCCAGCGACAGATTTTTATTTGAAAGTGTAAATATATCAGCATTCAAACAAATTTCTGGCCCATCTCCACCTCACAGCTTGCCCTCGTTTCCCATTTTCTTTCCTTGTTATAGTGGCCTATTTTAATTAATTAATGGGACATGTCTGTCTGCAGCGCTAAATAAACAGATCCAAACTGACAAGTTCAGTCAAACATTTAAACTTATTTTTCCATAAACTAGGGTAAAAATTGTCCAGAATTTGAGTTAAAAGTGAGCGTGAATGTGCCAGGCATTGACTGGGTCTGATTTGTAGGGGATGTTCGTGCCAAGGGAGATTTATGTGAAGTAGAACATTCCAGTAGACTCTTGTTAGACACACAGCAATCCAATTGTTGTGGTATTGACTGAACAACATCATTCACACCGAAAATCACTCTTGGCACATTTGGTTTTATTTGAAAGTGCTTTTAGGGCAGAAAGTAACATGTTATCTATACAAAAAAGCAGAACTTTTTGCCCTAAGAACAGGCAGGGATCAACAAAAAGGATTTTTTTTTTCCTTCTGGATCAGTCAGGTCAGTAGTTCAAATTTTCTTTGCCCTGCTGATGCTTTCAATTCATTTCCTTTTTTAGAAACCTATATTTATGACTCTGAAAAAAAACTATCTTTTTCCTTTAAGTTCTCTTTACAAAACAATTTCCAACAAATATTTTATTGCAGTTACTGTACAGCAATAATCCCTAAACAATTTTGCAGGAAAATAAAGTAAAATAAAATAAAATGAAAATTTCAACCCTTGCGAATACTGACTTCCAGGACTTCTTTCGAACCTACAATTGTGCAAAGACAACAGATCGAAGTGGAAATGAATCTTCTCTGAGTCTGAGTGACTGAAATGAATTCTTTTGTTTCATTGCTGTCATTGCAATGCAGATGTTACTCAATTGTATCTCTATCCTCCATTCTGTCTTCACAAATGCAATCTCAAAGGGGATCTCAGCATGGCTCTCTGACATATCAAACTGGTGCCTACTCATCACCTCAAGCGTAATCTTGACAAGACTGAGCTTCTTTTTTCTCTCTCACCAAATCTCTCAATGTCCTTGTTGAAGGTCACATAGCTGTTGCCTCCAGGTGTGCAAAAACGCTTGATGTCATACTAGATGACCTTTGAAAATGTAGCTTGCCAAGCTATACTACTCATAAAATACTCATATGAAGCACAGGGACTTCTGGAAACTCTTTTGAGTGATGACTTAAACAAATGAGTGAATCATTGTTTTGATCCAGTTCACTGGAGACTTGTTCATTGCCGGATCAGTCTCTGATATACCTTTCTCTTGGTGCCTCTGCTCACTCAGTTCTGTTTCTATTTTTCTAATTTTTTTCGTTTAAATTTAATTTCATAGTAGTCTAACCAGTCTCTTTTTTGTGTGTGTGCTGTCGTACTTAAAGTCCTAGATAAAGCGATTCCAGCTCATGTTATTCAGACAACAGGTGGCCTCGGCGTTGTGCGCATGCTTCAAAAGACGCACAGAAGAGGCAACATGAGCAAGGTATCGTTGCAGTGCATATTTACTTTCACAGTGTGTAATAATTTGCATTGTGAGCTCGATTATAATTGCGCAGGTAAACATATTTTGTGACTCAAAACTTGCTATACAGTTGGAGAAAACACAATATACTGCTGCTTATTAAAAAAAAAACATGGTGTCACGGGAAAAAGCTTTGCTATTTTGGAAAGAATTAAGTTGTTTTCTGCCAGCACTTACGTACTACCAACATTAGTATAATTGATTTTCTAAACTACTCTCCGAGTCCAAAAATATTTGTGCTGAATTAATTCCTAATAACAAAAAGAGGTGACTTTCCAGACGCATTCAAACAAGGCTTGAAGACATGCTCTTGGATTAATATAAATCACTTATGTGAAACAAAACCGTGTATCAGTTTAGAGACTACATGATATGGAACAATTCACAATTAAATGCATTTTAGAAAGATAGTATTTTGAAGCCAGAGATGAGCATCGAGTAACCTATTTGTATGGGTTAATGTTGAGTCACATTACATTTCTTAAAGGTGGTTTTCTCTGGCAATGCATGATTATGTAGAAGCACAAACAAAGCTTTCATTGTGACAGAAAAGTCTATCTTTTATCCATTGGATTGTCAAATCAATTTAAAGTTTCTAAACTTCCTGAACAATGTGGAGTTTTCAAAATAGAGAAATGGGACTTGCAGACGGGGGAGGCTAGAACTGAAATGAATCGGTTCATGGACATGAATTTGAAAAAGAAGCTGGAACAAGACTAAAGATGGAGGTTTTCTTCTTTAGGCTGAATTTACATTCAATAAAAAATATGTGTAGCTACTGCTAACAACAAAATATGGAGCTACAGTTTTATATAAATATTCATATAAGTCAATGAAGATAAATGAACTATAAGAACCAAAACTGTATATAGTCATAACACCCAAAAACTTTTTTATTATTATTGTACAGAGCCCCTAAAGGGACATGTTGAAAACATATGAAATGAGAGGAAAGAATGTCACTGCTTTTGCGTTCTTTCTCAGGGGAACTGAAACGTTTTTCCTTTAAGGGCTTTTTAAAGATTTTTTTTCACTGGGGTGCAAAAAGTGAAAATGAGAGTACTTTCTTTTTAAATATTTCTTATTTTGAGATTTCATAGAAAATGCACATTATCAATAAAATATTTTGATTAATTTGTAAATACAAATTTTAGAATGTAGTATTTAAGATGTTTGTTTGCGTAAAAG
Source organism: Opsariichthys bidens (assembly GCA_037194245.1). Taxonomy (NCBI): domain Eukaryota; kingdom Metazoa; phylum Chordata; class Actinopteri; order Cypriniformes; family Xenocyprididae; genus Opsariichthys; species Opsariichthys bidens. The sequence goes on from CM074288.1 coordinate 6,880,932, forward strand.
GGTGCCTATAATGCTTTTTTTTTAACCTTATGGTATGTAATATATCTGTTAATGCATCTGTTATTTTAATATTAGCAGTCCTTGTATCTCTGTGGGACTCTCACTCACGGTGCACAACTGCTGTTAGCTTTAGAAGTTGCAATTAAGAGCCTGTGTAATTGTTCTGGATTGAAGTCAAGCAAATGATTGCTTCAGGTGTTGTTAAAAAACCACTGTACATGAGCACACCAATATGCTTAATCATTGCTGCCTCTTTTTATTATGAGCAGCCAGAAGAATTTAGTTATGCGACATGTCTGGAATAGGTCAGTACTATTTCATTAATAATGTCTTTATGCCTTTAGGCTCTCAGTGTGCCTGTTCATCCCTCCAGCAAAGCTTATTAGCTGCATATACCCTGGGACTCCGGCTACATTCAAGAGCTATTAGAGATTTAAAGTAAAATATTTATTTGGTTTCCTCTGTGAGATGTATTTTGCACTGAATTGTGTTTTTTAAACTCAAAAAACAGTGTCAGTGTATCATTTCATCACTTTTCCAGAAAGTTCGCTTTGGAAAGCTGTTTCCAACTTCCAAAAGGAACTCCAAACGAGCTTCGTTCCGGCCTGATTTTGTTCAAAATGACGTCACATCAGTTCGTTCTTCGATTTCATTTGAAGAATATCGGGACTATTATCCTAAATCAGGATTAGGCCTTAGTTCAGCTGGGGTATTTAAGTAGCTTTTAGAAACGTTCCCTATAAAATAACATTTCTGGTGTGCATCTTGAGACAAAAGAATAGCAGGGCTCGTTTTATGAAATGTCAATAAAACTTTCTTTTAGTTAAAACGGCTCAAACATGCATTTTAGTCGGGGACGAGCTAAAGCCTAGTCTGTGACACTTTTGGGTTGTGTTTTTGTTATGCCCGAAGTGCTTAATTAAGACCACAGTCTTGCAAAGTTCTTTTCAGAGATTGTTTCAAATGTTTGTAGATCTTTTGAAAGTGATAAACAATTTTTGAGCACAATTATCAAACAGTGATTTGATTATTCTCTTGAAAAGGCCCTTTTGATATCATTCTGAAACTTTAGAGATTTTAAACACCACTGTCAAGAGCTTTCAATATAGTGATGTCAGAGTTGAACTGTTCAGCTCAAGTTTGATGATGTCTGATTGCTGTTGTTTATCTGCACTAGGCGTCCTCCCACCCCTTGATTTGCACACTTTTCAATCACAATCCTGTGATTCCTTAGGGGAATTACACCGATCCCCTGTGGTTAAGAGATGAGGAAATGACTCCAGATAGTCACCTCTATTACTCATCTCTCTAGGACCAGGAGATGCTCTTGATGAGAGACATTTTGACTCAAAAAGAATTCATTACAGCTCCTTTGACATCAGCCTCAGTCATCTGTTATATCCCTGAGGGGGGCGTCAGCACTGCTGGAGAAGCATTTGCTCTCTTGCAGTCATCAGAGACTCAATATTATATCGCTGAAATCAGGGCTCAGAAATGTGATGAGGGGATTGTTGGAGCCGAAACATCTCAGCTGGGTCAATTGACCCTTCGCCAGCAGTTTGATTGACAGGCGATCTAACCAATCATAACCCCAAATCTGCCATTTTGTACGACAAAGCAGTCAGGGGAGTTAGTAGATTAATGTTGGTGAACTTGAAACAACATACCATTGATGTTTATTTGATGCTGAGATGGTGGTTCACGAGCCGCTTGAAGGATCTACAGTGATCTGTCACGACACATTAAAGAGACACTATACGCTATTTATTGTTGAAACTTCTTTAAAAAATTACAATATTTTAATATGAAACCATTTCATGTCTGTTGGCGTGTTGTCAGTGTCCACTTTGCTCCTTGGATGTATTTTTCACAGCGTGAGAACATGATGTGTGGCGTGAGAGCGCATGGCTTGTCGGACATAGCAACAGTAACTAAAGGGGGCGGGTCTTTGCGAAGGGTCAATAGTGTAGCAAATTTTATAATAATAATAATAAACAAAAAAATTAATGCAGTTCCATTTTTTTTGTATAATTTTGTTTGCTATTCATTTAATTGATCAAAAATACAGTAAAAAAGGAGTAGTATTGTGAAATATCATTGCAATTTAAAAACAACTTCCCTATTTTAATATATATTAATGGGTGGCAATCATGGTCGACAAGCTTACTGCGTTCTTCAATCGCTGTTGGCAACACTCTGTGATTCTAAAAGATTGGAAGAAGGGCGTCATCGTTCACCTCCCTAAGAAAGGAGACCTCAGTGACTTGGCATGGCTGCGTGGGATCACACTTCTCTCCACTCCTGGCAAAGCCTCCTGTGCTATTGACCGTTCGCAGAGACCCACCTCCTGTAGTTACTGTTGCTATGTCTGACAAGCCATGCGCTCTCGCACCACACATCGTGTTCTCACGCAGTGAAAAATACAAAGAGGACACTGACAAGGCATCGACAGACAACAAAGAGCAGATTACTTTTGATATGAAATATTGTAATTTTTTAAAGAAGTTTAAACAATAAATACCATATAGTGGCTCTTTAATGTGTCGTGACAGATCGGCTCGTGAACCAACCATCTCTTCATACTAGTTCATTTATAGTATCAAATAAACATGAATGCACATCAAAAGGAATGTTGTTTCAACTGCTTTGTCAGACAAAATGGTGGATTTGTGGTTATGATTGGTCAGATCGCCTGTCAATCAAACTCCCAGCGAAGGGCCAAATCTTCTCCATTGGCTGAAATGTGCTGTGGAAAAGCAACTTTGAGAAGAACATGCAGGTTTCCACACAGGTCGGTCATGTTGTGTACAACTCTTTTCCGATATGGGTTTTACTGACTCTTTTGCTATCGAAATCGGCATCCAACAAGGGTGTAGCCCAATGGACTCAAGAGCATGAGAGGACTTAAGGTTAAGGTAAGGTAATATATAAAAAGGTTAGTTCAGCCTTTAACCTCAATATGAAGAGGTGGAAACATTTTGTTTACTTGAAAATGTTTTTTACCACTTTATTTACAAAATATTAATCTACAATGAGAGCACCATGACACATGCGTGTTGTATTTTATCAACGGAGGGACAGAAAGCTCTTTCAGTTTCAGTAAAAAGATCATTTGTGTTTTGAAATTGAACAAGTGCTTACAGGTTTGGAACAACATGTGTGTAATTAAGGTCAGAATTTTCATTTTTGAGTGACCTAACCCTTTAAAATGTATGTATACTAAAAAGTACGTTACTTCAGTGTCACATGATCCTTCAGAAATCATTCTAATATGCTGATTTGAAATTCAACATATCTTACCAATTTTGTAAACAGTTGTGCTGCATAAAGGGGGGGGGGGGGGTAGTATAGAAGTCATGAGGTTCATCAATTGTTTGGTTACCAACATTGTACAAAATATCTTCTTTTGTTGTTCAGCAGAGGAAAGAAACTCGCAGGCTTATAACAACTTGAGGGTGAGTAAATTATGCCAGAATTCACATTTTTGGGTGGATTTTTCCTTTAATTTCTCCCATCACAGCATACTCTCGGTTTCGTGTGCTGTATTTCTTGTGTCTCAGCTTTCTGGGTTCTTTGACTGAGCCTGACAGTTGCCCTTTGCATCTCTACTGTAGCCTCCTGATCCTCGCTTTTGTGTCGGCTTCAAAGACCACGCAGACCTCAAAATACTGACAAGGCTTTAATTCTTATATCTTGACGTCTCGAATAAAACCTCCAATGCGTTGCTGATGGGTGATTTCCAGAAATGCTCCTGGTGCTCACTGCTGAAAGGAAGTCCACTGAGAGGGACAAAATGCAGGCTTTGTGGAATACACTACAGATGGCATTTCTGCTGCCAAAAACACAATTTTCCTTAACAAGCTGCCATTAGACATGCCATTATTGGATATCAACAGCTTGTGAAATCTGCAGAGTTCAATAGGACTCTTATTCTGCTTTTCAACATCTATCTTTAATTAAGCTACATAATCCTTCAGTTTTGGTCTTTCTGTGCTCTCACCTACTCATTTTTTTCTGGATTTCATTTAAGATGCTTCTCAAAAATGAAGCCAGTGTCCAAAATGTAATCCTGATACACTACACTTCCTACAGCAAAAACTAAATAGGTGAGTAATCTAAAACAGGATTTTTATAACTTTTTAATGCCATATATGACCCTCTTCCTAAAATGTGAAGGCATCTTTTTATTTCAATTTATACTGTGTATAGTGTAGTCTACTAAAGCAAATTGTTATATTATTGGAAAGTACTTTTTAAATAAATTGACATGAAATCTGATATTAACATGTACAAATATGCTATATGCGTATTTGATTGCTATAAGCATGTGTACATGCTTTTAAATACTAGAATATCATCTTTTAATGAAGTTGGTATTTTATTGATGTCTTGAGTGCAGGTTAATTTTGAAATCCCTAAAAAAAATAAAACCTGGTCTATTTCATGTAATCGGCTTGAGCAGCCAGGTAAGTAGTTCTTCAATTATTTACACTGTCAATAATCCTAATGTCACGTTTGGAGTTTGTTTGGTCATGTGTAGAGTACGTTTGTAATCTGTTTTTCTGTACGTGTCAGTTTCTCGATTACTTTTCTAGTTTAATCAGTTCTGTCATCCTCCATTCCCTGGTTACATATTGTTTTAGTATTCTGTTTAAGTGTGTCTGATAGTTGTATTCAATTCACTTGTTCCTCATCAATTAACTCGTTAGTCCCGGTGTATTTAAGCCCTGTGTTTAGTTCAAGTGTCTGTTATTATTGCATTTAGGAGGTTGTTCTGTCTTGCGTCTTATGCATCCTGAGTTGTTTGTTAAAATAAACTCAAAACTGCTAGCGCTTAGATCCTGCATTCTACTTGATTTGCAACCCTCTGTGACACCTGACATTTAGTAGCCTAAATTAATGGGTTTATTGAACCTCACCTTAATCCTACAAATGTAATTCTCTAGGGCATACAAGGGCATTTTAGAGGAATGTACATTTCTGTATGCCCCCATCTACCTTAAAGAACTTCTTAACCCACAAATTTCAGCACGTTCGCTCCGCTCCACGAACACTTATCGGCTTCATCCCCCTAGGACTAAGAACAGAACTATAGACAGAGCTTTCTGTGCCGCTGCCCCATGTGGAATGCCCTCCCTGAACATCTGAGGGCTCCACAAACGACTGATGTTTTTAAAAAGGACTTAAAAACGTACCTTTTTAAAAAGTTTTTTAATGTTTAAATTTCTTTGTGTTTAAATGTGCTAATGTTAATTGGCCATTGATTTTAACTTAACTCTTATTCTCTTTTTTTTTTTTGGGGGGGGGGGGGGGGGGGGGGTCTTTTGTAGCACTTTGAGATTTTTTTAAAATGTAAAGTGCTTTATAAATAAAATGTATTATTATTATTATTATTATTATAATTCTGTGGCCACACTTTGGATACTTTTCTGCTCTAGATTTGTTTACTGAAAATCATTCTGACAGATCGAGCTTTTTCTCCAAGTAATTTGCTTTTGGTTTAATAGGCAAGATTAAGATTTGAAAGTAATATTTTCTTGTCTATATAGGATAGATGACAAATATAGGTGGATTAGCTCAAAATTCCTGGATCATAATCACAAAACTCATTTGTCTGATTCTTGTGCCAGACGTGTCTGTGTGCCTTGACTGCACAATGCTAAGGACTGGATGCTGTCTTTACATTCATGAAGGTAAAATGCTGCTCATGTTTGCTTATAATTTGTGAGTAGCAATCACATTTATATAACGTCAGATGGATGCAGGTTCATTTCCGTACGGCTTTATTTTAAGCGCCATTTGCTGGTTTATCTTGTTGTCCTGGTGCTGTTGGCTTCCACAGCAGTTGTTTGGTCTGGACAAATACATTCTATTCTTGGGCCGCTGCCTTGTTCCACTTCTTTCTCATTGTTTGCATGGTCCATAAATCCACTCAAATAAAAACTCACAGCAAATGCTTTAAACTTTGGCTTTATAAAGCTTGATTTTACTATTATTTGTCCTCCTATTATTAGTTTTACATGCCATTTTGTGATGAATATTAGAACCGGATAGCAAAAAGGGTTTCATGTCTAGCTACCCATATCTGTGAATGAAATGCATCTTGTCACTGCATGGGCATGACGAGACTTTGTCATGTGAGAGGAAAACTAAATAAAATTGAGTCTGGGGAATGAATTTCTAAGGGGGAGTTCAAGTTCAAATTTTTAGTGAAATGAAAAGGATCTTTTGTCCAAGTGTAAATACACCGTTTTCTTTGTTCACAATCCACAAATACACAAAAGTATGTGCAATATAATGCACAAATAAATACTGAGCCATGTTGGTCTTCGTCCCAAGAAAGCATTCAGTGTAGTTGTAATGTTTTTTTCAAATTTGATGCCAGGGACCCCCATGTAAAAATGTAAGTGATATTATGAATTAAATAGTTGCCATTTTATGTTGTACTAAAAATAATTAAATCTGTAAATATCTATAAATATGAATGGAAACTAATTATTAATTATTTAAAATTATTTGTATAGCACCTTTCACAATAAATATTGGTCCGAAATTCTGTCAGCATTTACTCACCCTCAAGTTGTTCCAAACCTGTATGAGTTTCTATCTTCTGCTGAACACAAAGGAAGATATTTTGAAGAATGTCGGTTACCAAACAATTGATGGGCTCCATTGACTTCCATAATATGGCTGGAAAATACTATAGAAGTCATGGGGTCCGTCAATTGTTTGGTTACCAACATTGTTCAAAATATCTTTTTTTGTTGTTCAGCAGAAGAAAGAAACTCATACAGGCTTGAAACAACTTGAGGGTGAGTAAATGGTAACAGAATTTTCAAATTGGGTGAACTATCCCTTTAAAGCTGCTTCTATGCAACAAGCTGTACTCTAAAAGTTGGTTTTAAGTGCTGAGGTTCAGTTTCTATTCTTTTGATGTGGTAGCAAGCTGGAAAATTGTCTGCCAAGACTACCATAGCTCTTACATGACACAACGTCAGCGAAAAAGAACATCAAGGCCAGCTATGAGACTGATGGCTCTCTGAGTGAAAAACAAATGCCACCATTGGGCTCCTGAAGAACCATGCTGACATATTTCAAAGATGTTTATGTTTCATGACTTCTAGCTGATGCCCTCTGACAAACTACAAAGCCACATGGTGAGAGAAACTGAAGTGTTAGAGTCATGAACAACAGCATTCAGTCCATCAAAAATTCACCTTTGGAAATATTGGATGAGGAAATCTGGAAATTACACTGGTGAGAAATCTCAGTGGAATTAGGATTATGGAAATGATTTTGACTCAAGGCAACATTAAAATTGAATGAAGCATGCATGAGCATAACTGACATATTCACATATTTGGAATAACACACACAGAGTTCATGAACAAGCCCGCATGCAACATTAAACCCTTCTTGGGCTCATGTGATTACTCTCGCGGTCAGCCACTGTGCCGCATTCAGTATGCATTCATACTATATCTTAATTGACTGGCTGTAGCAATTTCATATTCAAGGTCAACTCTCAACCTGGTGCATTTTGTCATTGCCTTCTTACCACAACTAATTTTCAGTTGGGACATCTCAGCATGACAGGAATGTGGCGAGTCTTTATGCTGCCGCATGGGCAATATTTGGCCCTTCAGTTACACAAATCAATTATTAATAAGAGTGGCCTGCCAAATATATTTTGTATGGACTTCCATCTTATACTTCAGGAGATGGAGCAGCACTAACCAAGGTTAGAGAGTTGCAGCCCATCTTTTTGAAGATTTAAGACTCTGCAATGCTCTGTTGGTTGGGATATTAAAAGCTCTGAATTAATTTTTTCAACGTAGACAACCTATCGATTACTGCTTCGTGCAATCTCATTCTTCTCCCTCTGCATGTTCGGCGGGTCCGATCTTCTGTAGCCTGGGTGTTTTGTCAGTCATTGCTTACACTCACTGCCTCGCCTGCTCTTAATCCAGGTCACATGGTCCTGATCGATCGCGCTACTACATTATGGAGGATGTTGTTTGGAGGACCTTGACATAATATACTGTGCTTTAACAAAACCGCGTTTGTCAGGTTTATGCCGGGAGATGATTTCTAGTAAAGCTTTCGCAATGCACTTGTTGGCTGTTGAGCAAGTTCTCATCACAGACAAATCAATGAATCGATGTTCATTGATTTAATCCCTCACCGCTTTAAGTGCTGAGAATGAATCTCTACTACATCAAGGATTACAGGACTTTGTTAATTCGAACAAGAAGAGACTTGAATCATGGTTCAATTTTCCAAGAGAGGATGTGGTCTGAATGAATTGATAAATTCTGACCTTCTGGCAAAGTGAAGATACTTAGTTGCTTTTCGAGATCAAAGAATCACTTTATTCATGCTTATATAGTGACAGTAGACTGGTATGATGCAAGCCTATCAGGCAATGTGAAATCGACATTATCTTTGTTTGGGCTTTGAAATTTGTTGGGCAAATTTCTAAACTTTTCCAATCTGCAAGGTCCCTGCAGGAACTTTCATAAGTGCCCTTTAGCATACTTTAAAAAAAGAATATAATGTTTTCAGACACTTAATTGCATGATAATTCCTATTAAATGAAAATGGATTATAGTTTAAATTGATATTAAATGTAATTAGCTGAACTTCTTACCCAGTTAAGTAGGAATGATGCACATCTTCATATGTTATTTCATAATTACTTCTATTGTCTTTGAAATTTCGTTAAAGGTAACCTCTAGTGCCCATTTTACAAAGTATAATAGAAGTCTCTGGTGTCTCCAGAATACCCCATGAATCATTTATTATAGCTTGCCCCTATTTGGGTGTGAACAAAAACACGCCATTTTTGTTTGTCCCTTTAAATGCAAGTGAGCTGCTGCTCCTGACCACTTTCCAGAAGAGGGCGGAGCTTTAACAGCTCACACTTCGGTTGCTCAACAACAACAAAGCTGGAGAATCTCACTCAGCAAAAATGGCGATTGTCAGTAACGGTGTTCAGCTTTACATTGTTCATACTGGAGTCAGACACTGATGGAGAGACTCAGGAAGAAGTTACAACTTTTAACATCTGGTCATTTCTGACTGGTTATTGGGTAAATTTATGAAGTTTCTGTGGAGTTCGTTCAACTCATCGACTAGCATGTGCCGTCATTTGCGTCTTTTGTGCAAATCCAGCGTTGTGTTGACCCTCATTTGTGAAGCAGTCCAGCGTAAAATGACAGCATGGTAACACTGTACTGCAGCAACAACAGCCCAAATGGCCTCGCCCCCTTTGTTGCGTGTTCTCAGGGGCAGGGTTCAAGTAAATTTTAGGGTTAGGGATGTCACCAACCCAGGAAGAAGCTTGTTGTAGTTCCTACCAGCTGTTTGTTGTAGTCCTTATTCTGAATTATTTACAAGAGAATATCTCCCTTTGCATTGAGCTTTGAGTGTCGTAACTGACAAGCATTTATTGAAAACTATTTATGGAAAACTTTTTGAAACTTTTGAAACTTTAAGACTCTTCAGAGTAATTAAGACCTTGTGAATAACTTGTATTTAATTCAGTGAACATATCTGATTGTGATTTGAGGCCAGTGTTCACACCTGCAGAATCTATTGACCAGAAAACAAATAGCGCTCCTTTTTTTCGACTGTGTTGATTTTTCTGTTTTTGACTTTCATATAAAGAGACAAAATATTATGTTTTGACCTTGCCTGTCATTTTTTTTAAATATATCTTTTGATTTATATCTTTTTCTTTGCTTGCCTCCGTTTCATTCTTTGTCCCTGGAAAATTATAAGAGTTTTGGATGATACTTTAAAGAATGATAGAAAGATGGAGAAACTGTGTTCCTGAACGCTGCAGTGCAATCACTGTGCACAATGTCCTGGAGCAGCTCTTATTGAATAAAATATGAAAACGCACGCAAGATCATACGTTAAATATAATTAATATAATAATTATTTGTATTATCTTGTATGTATTTCCTGTAAAGTAAAAAATATCAATAATATCAATGAATAATGAATTCAATGCTTGTGTATGTGTGTGTGCAGATTTTTCATTACTGTACTGTTTTTATTGTCCATACATTCCAGGATATTCTGGATGTCTCAAGCGCACAAATTACAAAGCAAAGAGGAAAAACAAAAACAATCCGATATGATTGCAAAGGTATTTTACACAAGCCCCAGAGCCTGGAGCACCGAAGCAGTGTTTTACCTAGGAGAATACTGGATTCACCTCATTTCAGAAAGCAAGATCAGAACAACAGGAAATGAAGACTTAATTCAAAAAGCTTAAAATGGATTTGGACAGGCCTGTTTCCTTGTACGTGACCACACATAAAGTGCTTTCAGAAACATGTTTCTAAAAAAGCAAAAGAAGTGAATTATACCATTTTTGAGGAAGCAGCCAACCCTCTTATACATGTAATAAGTAAAATAGTACATTCTAAAATGGCGTTTTTTTATTTTGTGCCTATAAGAACAGGCTTATTCAAATGATTGTCTGTATATTAAAGCAGTAATTACAGCTCAAAAATACCTCAAAGGTAGCAAAGTGTTCTTGGCGCTGAAGGATGTTATTTCATTAAATGACTGACTGTGAAGCCTTTTATTGTGTCTTTTTTCAAAGTCTTTGAGTGCTTTGAGTATTTTTTGCTCTTTCCAAAGCCCAGTTCACTCTTTTCTCTTTCAATTTTGACAGGTTTCAAAAGTGATTTATACATTGGGCTCTTTCAGCTCAGGGTGAAGCACTTCATTCTTTTTCTTTCTTACACCCACAATGTCCTCCCACTGCTCCTTACTTCTTTTAAATTAAATGTGGCCCTGCTTTACTTAAATCTTCATATTGGAGTTTAATTACCAAGTACCGAGTAATATTAACGAACAAAATGTAATTATTTTTGTTAACAGCCTATAATTACAGCTAATTATTTCGTTTAGTATTTTAATTAAGTATATTGGTGGGTAACAAACAACTAATCTTCTAAATGAACTAATATGTGATACCTTAAATTTAATGGTTTCATGGTGCGTGAGCCAAAGAAAGAGCATAAGGCTTTAAGCATGCTTTCCAGCAAAGACTGAACATCTGTTTCCTTTGAGAATTAAAAAAATGAAGTTTTTTCTCTACATTAGTATTGCACTGTCTGAATTGCTTGAATGACAGTATGCATTTGCACTTCCTTCTAAATTTCCATGCTTTTTAATAGTTTAGAATCAGGTTTATTCAGAGAGAAATATCAGTGGAAGATTTGCATTGATATAAAGGATCTTTTCTCAGTTCTCATATGGGCTGGGCTCTTCATTTCCCCTCACTGTCAGTCTCTTTCTGTCCCCTGCCCTGTTTGAGACAGCGACATTTCTCTTTACCCAGAGTTCCTTACTGTCTGCCACCTTTAAGGCTCCTACTTTTTGAGCTCCAGGCAAAGGAACTCACAAGGGGGATTCGTACCTCTTAAAAGGATAGACTACAAAGAACAAGGCCCAGTGACTCGGAACAGAGCAGGGAACAAAATAAATGAATGCGAATAGAATCCCAGTCAATGGTCAAATCAATACGTCTTTTTAGTACTAGTTATTAAACGCATTTTATTCATAGCCTAAATTGCTTTACATACGGTGGGTACGGAAAGTATTCAAGTCAAGTCAAGTCAAGTCAAGTCATCTTTATTTATATAGCGCTTTTTACAATGCAAATTGTGGCAAAGCAGCTTTACATTAATAAGAAAATGGTGTCATTGTGCAGCTTATTCTATGTATTATTGATTCATTCCGTTGCAAATATCAATAGCCATCAGTCCAGTCAATCTAGGTATATCAGCACTGCAGAAAACAGCGACGCAATCGTCCGGCTCAGCTCAGTTTGTATACAACGGCGCCAATGCAGGCATATCAAAAACACCGCTGAATATCAAGCAAGTGTCCCCAACGTAAGCAAGCCAAAGGCAACAGCGGCAAGGAACCAAAACTCCAACAAATGGAGAAACCAGGCTTAGTCGGGGGGCCAGTTCTCCTCTGGCCAACAGTGAACACTTGTCCGATACTCAGGCAGAGTTACGGGTCATTAAACCGATTTGGAATCGCAACAGTCAAAATATTTAATCTAGTTCCATCTAGTTTAAGATCTTTTTGATCACGCCGGTATGGGACGGTTTGTTGGGACTAATTCAGACCCCCTTAAATTTTTCACTCTATGTTATATTACAGCCATTTGCTAAAATCATTTAAGTTCATTTTTTTCCCTCATTAATGTACACACAGCACCCCATATTGACAGAAAAGCACAGAATTCTTGACATTTTTGCAGATTTATTAAAAAAGAAAAACTGAAATATTACATGGCCCTAAGTATTCAGACCCTTTGCTGTGATACTCATATATTTAACTCAGGTGCTGTCCATTTCTTCTGATCATCCTTGAGATGGTTCTACACCTTCATTTGAGTCCAGCTGTGTTTGATTATACTGATTGGACTTGATTAGGAAAGCCACACACCTGTCTATATAAGACCTTACAGCTCAGAGTGCATGTCAGAGCAAATGAGAATCATGAGGTCAAAGGAACTGCCTGAAGATCTCAGAGACAGAATTGTGGCAAGGCACAGATCTGGCCAAGGTTACAAAAATGTTTCTGCAGCAGTCAAGGTTCCTAAGAGCACAGTGGTCTCCATAATCCTTAAATTGAAGACGTTTGGGATGACCAGAACCCTTCCTAGATTTGGCTGTCTGACCAAACTGAGCTTTTGGGGGAGAAGAGCCTTGGTGAGAGAGGTAAAGAAGAACCCAAAGATCACTGTGGCTGAGCTCCAGAGATGCAGTCGGGAGATGGGAGAAAGTTGTAGAAAGTCATGGAGTTTGCTAAAAAAAAAACACCTGAAGGACTCCAAGATGGTGAGAAATAAGATTCTCTGGTCCGATGAGACCAAGATAGATCATTTTGGCCTCAATTCTAATTCTAATTCTCAATTCGGTATGTGTGGAGAAAACCAGGCACTGCTCATCACCTGTCCAATACAGTCCCAACAGGGAAGCATGGTGGTGGCAGCATCATGCTGTGGGGGTGTTCTTCAGCTGCAGGGACAGGACGACTGGTTGCAATCGAGGGAAAGATGAACGCGGCCAAGTACAGGGATAACTGGACTAAAACCTTCTCCAGAGTGCACAGGACCTCAGACTGGGCCAAAGGTTTACCTTCCAACAAGACAATGACCCTAAGCACACAGCTAACATAACGAAGGAGTGGCTTCACAACAACTGCGTAACTGTTCTTGAATGGCCCAGCCAGAGCCCTGACTTAAACCCAATTGAGCATCTCTGGAGAGATGTAAAAATGGCTGTCCCCCAACGTTTACCATCCAACCTGACAGAACTGGAGAGGATCTGCAACGAGGAATTGCAGAGGATCCCCAAATCCAGGTGTGTGAAAACTTGTTGCATCTTTCTAAAAAACATTCATGGCTGTATTAGATCAAAAGGTGCTTCTACTAAATACTGAGCAAAGGGTCTGATTACTTAGGAGCATGTGATATTTCAGTTTTTCTTTTTTAATAAATCTGCAAAAATGTCAAAAATTCTGTGTTTTTCTGTCAATATGGGGTGCTGTGTTTACATTAATGAGGAAAAAATGAACTTAAATGATTTTAGCAAATGGCTACAATTAAGGGGGTCTGAATACTCTCCGCATATATATATATATAAAATCTGTTTCTGACTTCTGCTGCAAACTCGTTCCAGAGGATTAGGCAACATAATGGTAGCCCTTTATCCGGCGATCTTCATCTTTATTCTCGGCAGCGACCGTCACAGTCAAAGCTGCACAAGTTATGATTCAAATTTGAAAGTTGCGCCTTTGAGAAGCGCTACAACATGGATTATGGCACTGATATCAAACGCTCATTGGTTCTCAGTGAATTGAATTGTGAATTGTTTCAGTGGATTGACATGAGTGCGTGCCTTCCTGGAGAGATGCTGGATTCTTATTTTCATGGATTAATAATTTACATTCTGCTCTGTACCCCATAAGACGACTGAAACTGCAACTCTTCAACATTTGGTCTACTTTTGGTACCACTTTTGACATTTCCGCAATAAATAAATTATTGTAATTGTGCTTGTTTGTCTGTTATTATTTTATTTGTTACAGTAATTAGTTTTAAGAAATCGTTATGGGTAGGTTTAGGGGTGGGTGAAGGATTAGCTGCTCAAAATATCGTTTTGATGCTCTATTGTTACTAAAAATGTAATTTTCCTACACATTTCTGCACGTTATGCTTTATTCTTTTTAATATTCTGTATGAAATGGGTATATTCAGGGTGAGGATTGGGATGTTAAATTTATCTATAAAATGATAAAAGGGACAAATGTTTATGACATTAAAGATTTGTAAATATTTTAAGTTTTTTTTGCTGTAAAAACGTCATAATGCAATGTTTAAATGCTGCCAATACATCTATATTGTACGTTTCAGCACCTATTCAAATGTACATTTTGTGTCTTTTAGTTACGTATTAATCCCTACGAGACCAGACTGAACATATTCTAGTTTTTATGATCTTGAGCCAAACATATAAAACAGTTATTACTGTTGTCTCTACTTATCAAACTGGAATACGAACAAGGAAAATTATTTTTATCAATAAAAAATTGGCACACCAGATTTTACAGAGCCCCTAAAGGGACATGGTGGGGAAAAAAATGAGATGGGAGGAAAAATGTTTTCATTGTTTTTGCGTTCCCCCAGATAAACTTTTCATTTGCTCGAAAAACGTGATTTTTCAAAACTGGAAAAAAAAATTATTTGAGTTCTTTGTGAGTGCCAACGTTTTGTGAAAACTGTTACAGGTGAATGCAAAAGCATTGAAATATATTTTATACCTCCTGTCTCTTTTTTTACCCCATAAAATTTGTCCCTTAATGTGACAAGTGTCATTTTATTTAATTGAAAAAGTCATTTTCCTTCATCAAATTTACTAACCGCTTGCACAAGCGCAGACCTTCTTTTGGTTTAAAAAATCAACTGTCAGGATTTACTAAAACCCTTGACAGCATTGAACAGAGAGCGTGCGACATAAGGGAGAGAATTTTCTCTTTTCTCATGTTCATTTTTTATCTGAACATATCGCTTGCCAAGTCCCATTATTTTAATTTCTTGCATCTGTTCTGTTAGTGGATCACCCACACTAGATTATCATCGACTCTGCTTGTTTGCGAAACTATTAAAACTTGCGTTGTTCTTGGTAGATTGCTTTGGTCATATTGAAAATGAGCTTCTGTGTTATTTCATTTGGGCTTTGTCAGTAGATCGCCCGCAGAACTTTCCACTCTCATCTGCGCTTTTATGGGATCTCACGCTAATTTACCCTCTTTAGTGAATCTGGCCCCAAGTCTCTTCTTTTCCACTATTGTAGTATTATAAATTTGAAGTCCTGTCTGAACACACATGTTGTGGGTGAGTGTGTGCAAGTGCTCTCGTGGGTGCAAGTACAGTGTCTCTTAAAATCAGTCAAGTCATATCAAGAAGTGCTTGTGTTTTCTGTGATACACTCAAAATGGAGTTTCCCGATAAAATAATACCTGTTCTTTTATGGTTTCTGTATAGTAAAGCAATCTAAAATCATATCAATAACCTCGCCATAATGAGACACAAACATCGTCATTTTGAAATCAGTTTAAGGTTAGTCTTCCAGCTGTGCCCTTAACAATCCTGAAAGTGAATTAGGTTGGGAAGTTACTGGACCTGAAAGATTTTCAATTCAGTCCAGTTCAGTTTATTTGTACAGTGCTTCAAAATACATATGGTTCCAAAGCAAATTGTAAAATTAATTACTTTTTTTTTTTCATCACCATCGCCCTTTTGGAGCTCTGGAAATTCTGGCCCTCAAATCTGGTCTCAAGATTATTATTTGAACCATTTGAACCGCCAAGTAGCCGCATGTGGTACTGAAATTAAAGAATCAGAAAAAGAGATCTAAAAAATTTAACCAAAAAAAGGGTTATTTGTCCCTGGCCAAATCAAAATATATGATAACATTTTATCAACCTTATATGACGTGCGAATGAAGTATGTACTGTTTGCCGTTTTCCTACAAAATCTGTCCTGACTACTTTAAAATATAAATCATTATTATAGGTTTCAAGTGCAATTTGGTAAAGACATCATTTATAAGATGAAATTAATAATATTTTGTTATTTTCCTTTTTTATACATATAAAAAAATAGCATAGATTATGCAATTGGTCGTGACCATGAACAATAAACATGACAATCTGTAGCTTGTCATAAATAAATATAACAAGCATAATCAGCTATAAAGCCAGATTCTAATGAATATTTTGTATGATCTGACAAACCAGTTTCTGTTTATTCATTCTGTTAGTTTGATGTCTCCATGTTGCCTGTAATCATAGTAATCCTGTGTACATATAGTAATTATAGCTTACAGGTTAATAAGGCAGAGGCTTTTACAGATCAAAGACATGTAGGAAAGGGATGTTGACATATTAATCTGTGACATTTTATGCCACATTATACAAACATTTAAATATTCACACTTCATGCACAAAACATCAGAGTATATTTGCTGTCTGAAATTTGTGTGAAACTTTTTTTCGGCAAGAAACTTTATGCACATTAGCTAATAGCGATGACTCCTAATGCTTAACTAGGAGATTTGTTATCTATTGCTTGCAGAACAAAACATCCACTAACAACAACAGGATTATAGAGATGAATTTGCATTGTGAAGCAGAGTTAATTATCGCTCTTTGTATAAATGCAGGGACGGATTAAGGAGTGTTCTAGTGACTGACTGGAGCAGGTCACAGTAGGGGATGAATGTGGGGCGTCTCAGGGAACCGTGTGATCTCTCTCTTTGTAGTAACAAGTAGGCCTATGCGCAGTGTGTGTGTACTGGGGTAGTATTACAGCTATAGCTAGGGCATTAAAACATTAAGGGAACCAATCTAAAACCCCCGATATACTCACGGCAAAGCCAAAATAAATATAATATGTCACATATATGTAAAAATGTACTGCGCTTTCCTCTCAGTAACAAAATAAACAACATAGATGATCTGTGAGAAAACAGCAGTTAAGAAAGCATCTGATCACAGCGACGTGGATATGTTTGCAACCAGCTCTGCAATTTGACATTCAAGTCATGTTTTTTTTTTATCGCTACAGCACTTTATACAATAGATTACTTTAAAGCAATCAGGTTTACAGTTTTAAACATGAAAAACAATGTTGGAATTAGAATTGCAACTTCAAGTACTACTAAAGCAGCTTTCCAGTGTGTTTTTATAGCACTTTAATACGTTTTTATTCGCAATGTCTAACCTCGACGGACGATGTCAAAGAAGGACTCGGAGCCATACCTTCCTGTTACGTAATCGCCGTGGACCAATGGAAGTTCGAAGGTGTTTACCAACTTTTCTGGGAAATTTCCTTTGGCAAGCTGTTCCGAACTCCTGGAATGAATTCCAAACAAACTTCATTTTGGCCTGATTTTGTTCAAAATGACATCACAGCAGTTCAATCATCAATTTTGCTCGAATTATTTCAGGGCCTTAATACCACAGACCTCTCATTTAGCCATTAGCAGATGTGTCAGTGATTGAGTTATGGCAAACATTGTGGCTAATTGAATGAAAATTATTAGATTTTGTTTTCTATCAATAGTTGGCAGAAGAAGAGAAGTCTTGAAGTGATGAAAGAAAGTCAGGTTTGGAATGACATGAGGGTGAGTGAATAATGACAGAATTTTCATTTTGGGGTGAACTGGTCCTTTAAAGTAAGGCTTGCAGAGTTTCATATTAAAAGCAGTGAGGTTGACCAAGAGATCAATGAGATCTTTTACCCATTCGAGCTTTATTAATGACTTCTGCACATTTCAGCTCTACCTTAATGAGGGCAGCACGATACATAGAGCCACTGTACAGAACATTGCCTACTGAAAACGTGACTTATACACAAGATTACCCTGAACGTGGTTTTCACCTTATTCAAGGTGAGAGACAACACATTAGCACTGTGTAATAACAAACAATGATGAACTTTGAAGTAGTTCATAGTTTATTAGGCAGGCCATTTGGATCCAAAGGGACTTTTCGCAAACTGATTGCAAGCACAGGTCTCATTCCAGCAAAGTGGTGACAAGTGGCCCAGTGACACAGTTGTGTTAAGCAACACTGTGAACTCAGAGACTCAATTACCGGCTGATCCCTGTTTGGAAATGAACTCGCATCCTGTGTTAGTACCTCAGACCCTTAACCAATAAGACACTACCACACATGTGATTTTCTGTCTTCTGCTCACCAAGGCTGCATTTGTTTACTGAAAAATATAGTAATATTGTGAAAGATTATTACAGCTTAAAATAATGAATATATTTAAAATGTAATTTATTCCTGTGATGGCAAAGCTGAATTTTCAGCATCATTACTCCAGTCTTCAGTGTCACATGATCCTTGCTCAAAGGGTCAGTTCACCCAAAAATGAATGAAGGCCTTCTTTCATCTTCGGAACACATAATTAATTTAAAAAAAAATATTTTTTATGAATTTTGAGGGTTTCTGAAGCACACATAGGTTTCGCACCTTTTGAGGTCCAGAAAGGTAGTAAAGACATCGTTAAAATAGCCAATGTGACTGGTTCAACCTTAATGTTATGAAGTGATGAGAATACTTTTTGTGTGCAAAAACAAAACAAAAATAATGACTTAATTCAACAATTTGGACTGTTGTAATACACAGTTGAATGCTTCCATGTTCTCTGCCTGACTCATTATTGGCCGGCTCCTGCGTCAGCATTACACGCATGTGTCGTGTTGCTCACGTGTACAGCGTCGGCCAATACTGAACCGGTGTTCGGATGAAAACACGGAAGCGCTGAAACAACTGCTATTACATCAGTTCAAATTGCTCAATAAAGTTATTTTTGTTTTGTTTTTGCACACAAAAAGTATTCTTGTCCCTTCATAACATTAAGGTTGAACCACTGTAGTCACATGGACTGTTTTAACAATGTCTTTAATACCTTTGAACTCAAAAGGTGGTTCAGAAACCCTTGGATTTCATCATCTTAATTTGCGTTCCGAAGATGATCAAAGGTCTTAAGGGTTCGGGATGACATGAGGGTGAGTAATTTATGACAGAAATTGTATTTCTGGGTTAACTCAGAAACATATTTTCATGCAACAGAAAGGGTTTCTTAAAAATACCTTCCAAAAATATATATTTACTAGCCATGAAAATGTATTTTGCATAATTTGAAAATTATAAAATTATATTGTCCTTTTGACAATTGAATTATTCAGCTGGTTTGTTTCCTTGCGTATAGGAGACAAGCAGCATCATATGTGAGATGAACCTTTCTCTCTTGGCATTTTATGTTGTTGTGATTAAAATGAGGTTTGCACATGAGAACAGGCTGTATTAAGTACAGTACAGACTCTTTAGTTCATTGTTACAGTGAGTGTTTGCTGATGAAATGAAGCACTGTTCTCTTCCTGCCTGAACCCTACTCAACATATGGCCGTTTTTTCATTTCTTGTTGCATGTCAAAAAACTGTTTAACATGCTTGGGCTAGTTATTTCGTCCCCTCGCAATTGTAAGATTCTTAGTTTAACTATAAGATTCAAAGTTTTTGCATTCCATATAGCAAAAATTATATAGGGAATAAGTTTCTTTCAAACTGGAAAATGACAATATCAAAATCCTTTCTGATTTATAAATGGAGATTTTTGGAACGTGTCACATGCAGATAGAATTCTAAAAATACATTTTTGCTTAAAATTATAAGGTTCTATCGGGCAAAACATTAAATGAAGCAATAATTTTAAAGAAACACAAACAGTTTACTCATAATTTTGTTTGAGAAAGTTAAATTGAATGTTTTTTATGACATTTATTTTATATTGTAAATTAATATTTTTTTCAAGTTAAGCATAAAAGGCACTGCTAAATATTTTGTCTAGAGCAGATGTCAAATTTAGGTAGGAATATGATGGGTAATTGAACACATTATTGCAGGAACTATTTAAGATTCGGTTTCCTTTTGTTTAGACAGAAAGCTGCGACTGTAACACACAGAAAGTTGGACAGGTCAAATGGCTTTCTCTCATCAGTATGGCTGAAATAACATGCAAACGTTTATTGTTGTAATTAAGACCCCATCAAGTAAATTGATTATTTGGCCTAATATTGTAAAATTTAAGACATTAAACGCAAAGGCGTTTAACAAAGTTGAATAAACTTTTCTTTCACTGACTAAATATAATTAAAAAAATGTAACATTTGAAATATTTCTAAAACTCCATCGCTTTTACCAAATCCAGTGTGCCATCCCGTAGAGCTTCAGCTCAATACAACTTTATTGAGGCTGCTGTCATTGTCAAGATCATAAATAAAATAGTCGATCATGAAGTTTCCTGTAAACACTGCGTTGTGTGGAATTATTTCGTGTTCTCTTCACTCAATTTGAACAAAAATGGAATTTTAACTAATCCCAAGTGGATGATTTAGTTCCAGTTAGGTTAGCTTGACATGTGAAAAACTGTTGTACTCAGATGAGCTTCATATAAAATTCAAATAGACTAAGGCCTGGTTTCATAGACAGGGTTTAGATTAGGACTAAGTTCATTTAGGACATTTAAGTAGCTTTTATAAGCATGCCTTAAAAACTTTACTGTGCTGTGCATCTTGAGACAAAACAATGACACTGACATATAAGTGCCATAAGTTGCTTTCAGTTAAAACTGCTCAAATATGCATTTTAGTCTGGGAATAGGCTCAAACCTCGTCTGTGATTGCAGACATAAGTGTTTCATTTCAGTTGTTTTCCGACAATTGAACTAAACTCAGCCAGAGTTCTTGCATCACTGCAGGGAACGATTGCCAAATCAGCTCCCTGTGTTCCTCTCGTTCTACCCTTACAAAAAACTGACAGCGTAAATAAGTGAACTACATCGTCGGCCTTCCTGGAATGCTTCAATAATGAGGCATTTCCTTCATTCTCCAGAAGCATAAATGTACTTCCTAGTACATCAAACATTGTTTACTCTTAACATTTGATTTACATCCTGCTGTTGCTCTCTGCTCCGTGGACGTGGAGTGGAAATTTAATGCAAATGAGGGGAATCTTCAGACTAATTTGTTTGAAGCCTGTCTGTCCTGCATGCTTCTATTGTGCTACTGAAGGGCTTTGATGTCATCAGGTAATTGCTCCCTTAGAACTGCGGAGGTCCGGCTTTAGAGCATCTCCATGGTGACAGCACAGCTCTCGACATTGGCAACAAGTTTCCAAATAGCTGTGTATTATTTTTTTATGAATAGGGTGGAAAAGGACGGAGCTTAATCCAGGCATTTCTGAGCACCATGAGCGGTCTGGTGCCATAGAGGGGGTCTAAAGAACTGCAATATGTTGCATTTTGAATGTTGATCTGATGGCGATGGCGATGGCCAGAGAACAGCTCTTTGTGATACTCATCTGAATTCAATTTTAGCATTGTACCCTGCATGTGGACAATTTAAATAGATTAGCATGTAATTAAAGATAATCTACTGCCTAACTAAGTCAACATAATACGGGAAGTTGTGATATTCAGTTTTATTTATGCTGAGGGTACCTTTACACGTCAGCTTTTGTGTGGAAAAAGTGGAAAAATCTTTCCTTTCGAGTTTTTGAAGAGTTTTGTGAATTGTCAAAATGGTCCCCGTTCACACAGATCTGTGAAAGTTATTAAAAATGCTGTGCTTTCTATCGAAAAACTACATGCCTAAAGACCGAATACATAATAACACATGCGCATGATGTCACCGTTTTCCCAAATTTGTTGTTTTGTTGTCTATATGGAGAATTTTGAAACACATTTTCAAAAGTTAGCATTTTCAGGCCAAAATGAACAGCCAAAACGCATAAAAAGTATAAATACTACTTTGCAAATATATAATATACATATACACGGAAAGTATTCAGACCCCCTTAAATTTTCCACTCTTTGTTATATTGTAGCTAAAATCATTTAAGTTCTCTCATTAATGTACACACAGCACCCCATATTGACAGAAAAACACGGAATTCTTGACATTTTTGCAGATTTATTAAAAAATAAAAACTATAATATAAATTTATGTTAGACGCAATTACTTGTGATTAATCGCTTTGACAGCTCTAGCTTTTATTTAAAAATATATTATCAATTTTTATATCTTATCGATTATTTCATAGATTAATAAACATTTTTAATAAATAATTTTATAATTGTTTTAAAAAAAAATGATATGTAGGCTATATTTATCAGTCATTTTATACATTTTATAAATAAATGCATTGTTAAATGTTAGAGCTTGAAATGTACCAACACATATCACTAATAAATAAATAAATAAATAACTGTTTTTGAGTTTGGTCAAATTGAATATAATTACAAAGTATCATGATTAAATGTGACAAAATGTATGTAGACCCCAGCCATGCTGTTATTATTCATGAGCTCCCTCCTCTGTGCCCCACATTCTCTATCTTTTAATGTTCAGATGCACTCTCTCGGAGCAAACCACTGGCACTTAGGGAGGGTTGGCTGGAATGTGGTACAAGCTGATAGCAGTGAGACCTTCAGATGAATCTTAAATGGATGGGTCAGTGTGTGAAAGAAAGCTAATGGAATTACTCATTTAATGGAGCCGGCAGTAGAGCCATTGAATTTGTGCTGCTCGGTCCATATCGCAAAACACCATGAAGACAATTTCTCACGTTTTGTTAAAAACTATTCACACATTGTTAAAACTACAATTACACATCAGCAGTGTCGGGACAAACATTCATTGAAGATAAGAATGAAGAGTTTAGGGCATCACAGTAGGCGGTAAACAAAGCACTCCGCGGCCTCGGAGTCAGTCAGAGGGAATCGGAAACGTGACTTCAGGGATGTTTCTGTGTGATGACTGTATAACTGAAGAGGAAACTCATGACCAATCACTAAATGACATTATTGAGCCCCTCGGCTAGTCTCTATTGAGATGCAAAGATGTAAAATTGCTATTTTTTGCCATTGCTAATCTTTCCTTTTTTATTGTCATCTTGCTCGGTTCATTTCAGCTGAAGCACCAATGATAAAGAGAAAGAAAGCGCAGTAAGGAAAATTTACATTTGACTGAAGACAGTTTGCATTCAAATGTAAAACGTCTTTCAGATTCTGTCAAACCACATTACTCAGTCACTGGCTCGTGTGCATTTTTTCCTGTTCTCCTTTTCCGCTGTATCTATAGGACTATAGGCTCAAAATGCCTATAATATTGCCATACAATAACTACAAGATTGTTGTGTGCCTGTAACAAAAATAAATAAATAGCAGGCATCCTCCTTCTTTTCGAATAAATGTTGTCATCAACCCAACAGGGGACTTTTGATCCCTTAAAGCTCTTTAGTTTGACCCTCTCTAACACCAGCGGTGAAACAGAAACTCGAGTGACTGTGATAGTGATGCACTGAGTGTGTGTTAGTGTGAACACAGAAAGCTCAGGTCAGGGTCTTTCACTTACACAGAAGGAGTCTGTCACTCTCCCTTGTGTAAATTTACCTCTATAATAGATGCTTAGCTCGCAGAAATACCATAAAATATGACAAAGTGCCATTGGGAGAGATCTATACATTGTATATTTATTACATTTGTTTAAATGAGGCATGTCTAGCTTTTTAAATAATATTTATTTTTTTTTTTATATTTTTTGAAGACATTGCAAATAAATCATACTACTGTTTAAAAGGTCAATAAAATTCAGAAACGATGCATTAACTATAAAAAGCTGAAACAGACACAGATTGTTACAAATTATGAGTTTTAAATCAATTCTGGTTTATAAATTTACTCATCAAAGAATCCTGAAAAATGTATCATGGTTGCCACAAAAAATATGAAGCAACTGTTTTCAACTGAGAATAATATGAATGAAAATGTGACCCATGCTGGCAAAATGAGTTGCAAATTTTCAAAAATTAATTATTCTCACATTCTCTTTGAAAAAAGTTGATGGAGTCAGCAAAGTCAATTTTGAGAAAAATCAAGTTTTCTGAATGTTCCTAAAAAAAATCACATAGTTAACCAAATCCTAAAATCCCTGATAATATCACCATACTTGGCATAAACCAAGTCAAAACCAAATATCTATAGTGTGTATATGTGTGTGTGTGTGTGTATATATATATATATATTACCTACTGTATCACACGGATCTAATATAATGTTACACGGATCAGATGATTTAACTGAACGTTCACTTAAAACATAACAGATAATGTTTACGTGAATACTCGCCAAGACAGATATTTTGAAATAATGTCATTTGTAATTCTGTGTGTGTGTGAATATCGGGATCGTGCGCTGTGTGACGAGTCTGTGCGCTTCGGATCTTTCAGTCAGCGTGAGTAAGTTCGTTTTGTTTCCATCAGCATGAGTTTGAAAATCACATTTCATTCTTTTCAGACTCTTGCCATCGAGAATTCGCTATGAATATTCACAAAGTTGGAATGCTTCGCTATAAAACCAATACCAAACCTGTGTTGAGGGGAAGTTCCAGTTGTCCAGAAGTGAGCGGAGAAAACCTGCATTTTTCACGGCCAAAGGAAAGGTAACGTTACTCCTCTCAGAAAACATACAGATGAAGATACTTTTAGATGTTGCTATTTGTAGCATTGGGATTGCTAGACGAGGGCTCAATGAACTCATTTTTGTGAAAACATCAAATTCGACCAAAATTGACATTTTTCTCTTGTTTTGCCTCCATTAGCACGTGCGCATTGCACTCATTTCGCCAGCACGAGCCACAAATGTTTCTGGAGCACCAAATGGGACAGAAGTAATGATACTGAAAATTCAGCTTTGTAATTACAGGAATAAATTACATTTTAAAAATATCAAAAACAAAAAAGACAGTTATTTTAAATTGTAATAACATTTCACAATATTACAGTATTGTCTATTGTATATGCTAGTGTATAATGCATATTAAAAATTGCTTTATATACTAAGGTAAAACTGAGGCAAAATTGTAAATGAAGCAATTCATTAAAAAGTTTTACATTTAAACAGCTTTGAACAACTTTAAGCTGAACTAAAAAAGAAAGAATCATCCAAATGAGCTCCTGATTTATGTATATATATATATATATATTTTTTTTTTTTTTTAATTTAGGTCATGTACAACCCAGAGATTCAACAATGAGCTTTGTTTTATCACAAATTATCATACAGATGCAGTTCGTTAATAATCTACAATATGCTTTTTTATCACGATATCCAGCAGAGTAAAGATCCATCAGAGCATGCTGTGTAAGTGCAAGGAAGTGATGATTCATAGCAATATATCACTTTTTTAAAAGAAATGACAAACATGCAGCTTAATCTCACGATCAGCCACATTAAAAGACTTGCTGTCTTTAGACTGAGACTTTCCTCTGAGGATGAGAATGAGTTCAGAACGTTCTTTTCACTTGTCATGTAGCCTCACAAATAGTTATATCAAGGTTAGAATGACCTTGTGAGAGTCCCTCATGGCCATTTCAATTTACTACAGGGCACAAGGGGGAGGAATACATATTGTGCCTTTCCCCTATAGTTTCCAATCAAGCCAAAGTTAGTGGCTGGTCATTTATAACTTTGACACGGGGGCATGACCACTGTCATCAGCAGTGGTGGTACATTTAAAAAAAAAAAAAAATGTCACAAATGAAAATGGGTGAAATTACTTCAAGGGCCGTTTATGCGCTAAAGGAGTGAGTCAGCAAAATTTCACTCCAACAGAGGATATTACCGCGAGTGCTTTGTGCTCGTTCAAAACATCCATTGTCAAGTTATCAATGCTGTCATCTCCTCCGAACGTCCTCGTCACATGACAGCGTGTCAGTAAAACAGCACGTTTACAAATGAACGGGGATAGGCAAATCATAAACACTACGTCCCATTTATCTCTTCTGACATTTAAATTTTGCCAAGCTTCTGTGTGGGCAGAGCCTTAGGATGTTATTTGAATAACATTTCTGCACCATTGCCTCTCCCATCATACTGTGCATGTGGCCACTCACAAGAAACACTGAAAATGTCACAGGAAGTGGGGGAGGTTTATAATCTATAGGGACTAACTTTAAAGAACATCTGGAGAGACATGTAAAGGATGTTTGGGGTGGCATAAGCCAAACCGATTTACGAGAAGAGGTCTATGTCGATAGCTGAAGTCATATTGATTGCCTTGGACTTTACTGAGGGTATTAGGCTCTTTGAGCCCACTGAGAACACACAGAAGGGTTGTAATTTTGAATCACTTGAACTGGTTTACAGTTAGCTTTTTAATGCAATGTGGAATGACTGCAGTATTAGAGGAACAAAGGCCTAGCTGTGCCTGGGGCAAATGGATCATTGTGTAC
This sequence comes from Opsariichthys bidens, assembly GCA_037194245.1. Lineage (NCBI taxonomy): Eukaryota > Metazoa > Chordata > Actinopteri > Cypriniformes > Xenocyprididae > Opsariichthys > Opsariichthys bidens. Next base: position 6,907,340 of record CM074288.1, read on the forward strand.
TCACTGCATCTCTGATACTGTCACTGACATTTAGCATACGCTTTATGCTGCTTTATTATTATCTATTTGCACATATTTGAATTGTACGTCCACATGAAAATGAAACTTGACAGGAACATCATAATCCTTTTAGCAAGTTCCTTTAGTAAGGTTGCATTACACTAACGCATTTATGCATATGAATATAGATATAATTTATTTTTTGGCCATAGCCATCTGAATGTGGTAATGTGTATTTCCCGCTCTCCAACCTCATTAAAGACCCCCTTCCCACCTGCAATGATTCAAATACAGTGAATTGATGTGATCTAGAATTATTTATTTTAAGGTATTTCCAGTCATATAATAAAACTCTGCTGAAAACATGAGAGAAATGAGTTCACATGACATTTTTTCTACATAAATAATCTGCTGGATATTGGTGTCTCCGTGTTCTTACAATCACACCAACAGCTCCTCGCTCAGAGAAAGGTGCCTTTCATCATATACAGTAAAACAGAAGAATTTTTTTGTTTTTTGTTTAAGGGCTTTATTGTTTAATGCACGAACGCAGCTGGTCTGAGAGTCTTGATCTAATCTGAATCCACCCGGTGGTATATGCACATTGTTTCGTGGTGGAAGCTGATAGACTTCACTGATAAACAAAGACACAAGGACAGAGCTCTAACTCTTCTTGTGCTGGAGTCCATTAATGCCTTTAGAGTAGTTCTTTAACAATCAATATCTGGATATTAGCATCCATCAAATAGCTTTGTTCACTGTCTAATACATTTGCATTTCAAGATCTTCTTAAATGCGTTCTGGAAGTCTTTGTTAAAGTACGCATATATAATAGGATTCAAAAGTGAGTTGGAGTATCCGAGCCAGTTAATGACTGCCCTCAACCACTCGGGCATGAAACAGTCTTGACAGAAAGGCAAAACAAGAGCCACGATGAAGAAGGGCAGCCAGCAGAAAATGAACGTGCCCATAATGATTCCCAGAGTCTTGACCGTTTTGCGCTCTCTGGCCAGAGCCACTTTGCGCTTCGCTTCCGTGTTTTTCTCGTTTCTGTTCTCGAAGCACGGCTGCGGGTTGTTGGGCAGGGTCAGGAGGTTTTTGGAGACGCTCTGAACTTCTGTGATCTCGAACGACTCTCCGTCCTCCGCGTGCCTCAGCGCTCCGTTTACGCACGAGTCCGGCTGCGGCTCCACGCTTCGCCTCCAAGTTTTGCTCACCTCGCCGTTCGCCTTCCTCGGGAACAGCGCCGGAGAAACCGCGAGGCACTTGTCCGCGATTTTGGCTTTCTCGGTTTTCTTCACTGTTTTCCTTATGCGAAACCTCGCCGCTCGGAATATCCGCCCGTAGAGCACTAGCATGAGGATGAGCGGGATGTAGAAGGCTCCAAAAGTTGAGTAGATGGTGTACCCGTGGTCTTGGCTGATTGTGCACGCGTCGGGGTCTGCCCGGTCCTCTGGTTTCCTCCAACCCAACATGGGCGGAATGGAAATGGAAAATCCAATTAGCCAAGTGAGGCTGATCAAGATAGCCGCTCTTCTGGGGGTCCTTTTATTCACATAGTCTATGGGATCAGTGATGGCCCAGTACCTATCCAAAGCGATTGCGCACAGGTGCAGGATGGAAGAGGTGCAGCACAGCACGTCAAGAGAGATGAATATATCGCACATCTCCTGTCCCAGAGTCCATTTGTTCAAAACCTGATACAGGGCTGCCATGGGTAGCACCAGCACCGACACCATGAGGTCTGTGACGGCCAGGGAGCCGATGAGATAGTTTGCCACATTCTGAAGGGACCTCTCCAAGGCGATGGCAGCGATGACACACGCGTTTCCCAATATGGCAAACAGAATTAACGCCGCCAGGAAAAGCGATCCGATTATTTGGTAAACCAGGGCAACTTCGCTGACTGTCGTCGCGTTCCCGCTCCAGTCACTCAGTTCTGTGGTGTTGTTGTAACTCTCCATGGTGAGAGCGGTCACTCAGAAACACTCCCTCGCGCCGGTCACCTCGCTGCTCTGAAGACGCATGGCGGGCTCCGGGCTCAGGAAGTGCCGCACGCTCGAGCTGCGATCATTGGCGCCCAGTGACGAAGTGAATTCATTTATACGAGTCGTGCTTAGTGCGTCAGAGAAGGCTGAGAGGTCGGCGCGCGCACTTCGCGCAGCTGTCGCGCAAGCTTTAAAGTTGTCCTGCTGCATGGGAGCTCTTCTGGTACAATATGTTGAGATATTCAACAGTTGCTGTTATGAAAGTTGAGCACACAAATGCGTGGTTGTGCCTGTTGAATTGTTTCTTGGTTGCCTGTTTTGTTTACAAACGCGCGTTGGAAGCAAACATGTTCAATGAGAGCTGTCTAATATTTTTTTATTTCTTTTATTTCTCCAGTAATAAATCAATTGCACTATACTCAACTAATTTCAATCTCATTAGTAATGAAGAACATCATCTTGAAATCTGAAAAAAAAATACATGACTTTATTAGTTAAATGATTGGATATAAAGATGAAAAAATGCTTATCATTCCGTGAAAAATTAATGAATTGAAAGCGCATACAAAAAAAAAATATATTCATTATTATATGCTCATTAAGTCAAGTCAAGTCACCTCTATTTATACAGCGCTTTTTACAATGCAAATTGTGGCAAAGCAGCTTTACATTAATAATTGGCAAATCATTTTGGCTGCACAGCAGCTCCCAAAGAAAATGGTGTCATTGTCCAGCTTATTCTCTATATTATTGATTCATTCCGTTGCAAAGATCAATAGTTATTAGTCTAGATAATTTATGTATATCAGCAGTGCAGAAAACAGTGACATAATCGTCCGGCTCAGCTCAGTTCGCATACAACGACACCAATGCAGGCATACCAAAAACACTGCTGAATATCAAGCAAGTGTCCCCGACTTAAGCAAGCCAAAGGCAACTGCTACAAAACTGACAATATGTCAGTAATTATGTTTTCTGAGAAACATTTAATGGTTAATATAATTATTATAATACTTCACACTCTATGACTTTTGTTGTGGAGATGCATCAGGAAAAAGCCCTTTCAGCACCGTGGACAGTTCCCTGTTACCCAGAACGGAAATCTGCTGCCATCTGGTGAGAACATGGCAAAAAGATGAAAGCACATTAATGACGGCGTATAACGAGACACCTTTTCCCTACGATTCAGATCACTCTCAACACCATGCAGCATAGATTTTCCCTCAAAAGTGCTTGAATATAAATTACATTAATGCATTTACAATTCTGGCTATAGCAAAGCCGACCACATCCTCGGATGATCAATACAGAAAAGTGTTTGGTTTGGACATATAATGCCTAAGCCATCATTACCTAATGCAATGACGTTTAATTTTATAAATAATAAATCTTTGGAAACATGCCTATGTTTTGAATGATGTGGAAGGGAGCTGGTCACCGAAAGGTTGCAGGTTCAAGCCCTGCAGAGGACAATTAAAGAGCCATCACCCGTTGTACCCTTGAAGGACGAGGATAGAAGCACAAAGCCCAGGTAAGTGTTTGTCCCTGCAGTAAAGGTACTGGTTACAGAATAGCTGGGGGATTTTACCATTAAGGTTTTAAATGTCTTTCCTTGTTTTACATGTTATAATGTTGTAGCTTTATCTGTTTCAATCATTCAAATTCGAAATCAATAATTGAATAGTCTATTGATTTTAATATTTACAACACATTTTGTTTAATAATTGAGTTCAATTAGACCTACAACAAATCCATTGAAATGTGCATTGAATTAAAATATAAAAATCATAAAATTGCATCATACATTTTATATTAATATGCATTTTACATCATTTCTATTTTATTTTATATTTCATGATTACTATTTACTTATATATATATAAATGTAATTGTGTAAAATAATTGCCTATAACGATAGCCTATTAATAATTAAAAAATCTTCAAGAAGACAACCACACATGACTGTATGAAATGAGCACATATTTCGTTCCAGTCAGCATGATTCTCATATTCTCATATGCTGCTAATTGTTCAGACAGAAAAAGAGCTGACTGTGTCTGTTGAAAAAGGTTGGTCTAGTTATTTCACCTAATTTTACCACCCTTATGACAATGCTTTCATTGTCGGCTGTTTGAATTCTATAGGCCCCCAGAGACAATTGGGTCGCTGAACTGCCACTATTTAGGGGGCTTTACCTTTGTCAACAGTGCAAAATGCCTCAGGGGGCCAGTATGTTCCTGCTCACCTCGTCAACAATGAACTCAAATGGTTCCCGGCCTGTTGCAGAGTTGGGTGCAGTGGGGGGGAGGACTCAGTTCGACAGTGAGTTGTCTGATCTCGGAGATGAGCTCACATGGAGGAGAGGACCTTGGGCGTACGGCTGAGGCCCTGTGCTTGGAGGTCAGGCCCCTGCAGAGGGCCACTCTTGGAGTCAGACTAGCCCACAGGAAGGCGTTCAGTCTGGACTATATGGACACCCATCTAGAGGCTCACTACAGGGGGCTATACTCCTCACAAGGATACTCTCATCTGCCCTTCCCAGACTGTGATCTCCGCTCTGGACATACTCTGAGGTCCACAGCCAGCCAGCAGGCCTCCACTTCCCCATGCCGTAGGATAAGCCCTCCTGCTCAGCCTCCCTATAGTAGGGCTATGATGCTTTCGAGGAGGTCCGATCTTGAACCTGTTAGGTCGGATATTATTAGAGGTTCTCGCGAGGATCAGGAAGCAGGCAGCTCCTTCAACCACAGAGCTCCTCTGATGTCTCTCAGCAGCTCCGAGGAGGAACAGGAGGTTGGAGAGCAGGATGGCAGAGCTCCAGCAGGGCTCAGCGTGACTTCATCCCTGCTTACACCTACTCCCACTGGGGAACGCAGGCTGAGCAAGAGAGAGAGGAAACGACTGAAGAGCCTGAGGAGGAGACAGAGGAGGAGAGAGCGCTGCAGACAGAGCCAGCAGCAGGAGAACGCGCAGGTGAAACATACACACGCGTACACACACATCCGTGCCGTCTGAGCTGTTATAGCTGCTTGTCTTTCAGGAGCAGCTCAGTAAATTAATTTATTATTCATTTTTGTGAGCTGATAAAAAGCTAAAGAATTTAATAATAAAAATGTCAAATTAAAATTGACAATTTTAAAATAAAATAAATTAAAAAAAAAAAAAGAAACATTTGTTTACCTGCATTTCACCAATATTGGAGAACTGCGAATGAGTTGTTAAATTGTTAAAATACTTCCTTAAACTTTCTTAAAAGTAAATATTTTAGGTCAAAGGAGTTTGGATGACAAACAGAAGTTTACAAATCTCTAAGCTAGATCATACACCGATCAGGCATAACGTTATGACCCCTTCCTAATATTGTGTCGGTCCCCCTTTTGCTGCCAAAACAGCCCTGACCCGTCGAGGCATGGACTAGACCCCTGAAGGTGTGCTGTGGTATCTGGCACCAAGTTGTTAGCAGCAGATCCTTTAAGTCCTGAAGTTGTGCCTCCATGGATCGGACTTATTTGTTCAGCACATCCCACAGATGCTTGATTGAATTGAGATCTGGGGAATTTGGAGGCCAAGTAAACACCTCAGCACACATCCACATGGATGGCAGGACCAAGTTTTCCCAGCATAACATTCCCCAAAGCATCACACTGCCTCCGCCGGCTTGCTTTCCTACCATAGTGCATCCTGGTGCCGTGTGTTCCCCAGGTAAGCGACCCATCCGGCCATCTTCATCAGAGCAGGCCACCTTCTTCCATTGCTCCGTGATCCAGATCTCACGTGCCCACTAACAGCGGTTTCAGCAGTGGACAGGGGTCAACATGGGCACCTTGACTGGTCTGCGATGCATTGTGTATTCTGACACCTTTCTCTCAGAACCAGCATTAACTTCTTGAGCGATCTGAGCTACAGTAGCTCATCTGTTGGATCGGACCACACAGGCCAGCCTTCGCTCCCATCCCATGACCCTGTCACCGTCACCACTGTTCCTTCCTTGGACCACTTTTGATAGATACTGATCACTGCAGACCGGAAACACCCCGCATGAGCCGCAGTTTTGAAGATGCTCTGACTCAGTTGTCAAGTCATCACCATTTGGCTCTTGTCAAACTCCCTCAAATACTTATGCTTGCCCATTTTTCCTGCTTCAACTTTGAGGACAAAATGTTCATTTGCTAACTAATATATACCCCCCCAATAGCAGGTGCTGTGAAGAAGAGATAGTCAGTGTTATTCACGTCACCTGTCAGTGGTCATAATGATATGCCTGATTGTGTATCAGCATCGGAGATCTACAGAATTACTTTTATGATAAATATAAAATCTTTGCTATCTGGTCTCTTGATGTGTGTCTCCAGTTTAAGCAACGGAAATGCAATGGTACAATGGACACCACCCAGAACAAGAAGTGATTTTGACTGCAGATATTGATAATAATAATAATAATAATAATTAATAATAACTTGAATATTGTGATTTTGTTTCAGTGGTTAGGCTGAATGTTTTTTATGTTATACTGGACTACTTTTTCTTGAAATATTTCATGTTGGAGTTTATTGTGCGATAATGACTCACTGGCTTTACATTCACCCCTTGCATATATTGATATATTTAAAAATATCATTCACACATTCCTCCTTGTTTTCCGCTAGCACAATATACAGCAGAACAATCCCTCCCGGTTCATTAGCATGGAATTCACCATTTTCCAGCAGAGGGCACCTTTCAACAGTCAACAGGTTCTGCATTAGGGATTCTCAAATCAATGCAATAAACTCATTCACCAGCATTAACGCTCACTGTATCATAGATGTAAAATTTCTACTGTAAGCAAATAATAGATTTACAGTATACGATTATAAAAGAATGTTTTTCTTCACAATGATTAATCTTTAATGCACAGCACCCCAAAGTGTCTCATAAGAATTCATAAACCCTGGACAAATACTCACACTGCACTGGAAAGCACTGGCCCAATAATTCATGGTTTTGGTCTGATTGCTATAGCCTACTCAAATGCAATGACATCTTTTGCTCCTTCATTTCTCATCCCCCAGTGGTTAGGTGAGTTGTGATTTGGCAGGAGGAGGTAAGGAACCTTCATAAACAGTGAAGAAAAAGATAAATTCAAAATTATAAGCAGTAATAATTCTAGTTGTATGCACATATTTTTGGCACAGTGTGGCATGGCATTCCAAATTAAAATACACATTAACAAAAAATTGACATAATACCCTCCGGTCTTCATTGGCAATTTTGGGGCTAATGCATTACATCTAATGTGAGTAATGTAATAATATTACTTTTTCAAGTAACTAGTAAAGTAACACAACAAATACCTGAGTTACTTTTTCAAATAAGCAACACAATTTACTTTGTTTTTGCATTTTGACTAAAATCTCTCCTGTCCCCATGTTGAGAAAAATCGGGAATTGCAGAGTCATTTTGTGCGCTGTGTAAACATGATGGATATTGTAGGTTCTAGACTAAATGTTAACATGCATTTACTCATCTCACCTGCACAAAAACCGATTCAGTATTCTTCTGAATGAATGAAAAAATGAAAAGCAAACTCAGAATATTACGTAAACATTTAATAATTAAACATGTTAAATAATGCAAATATACTTTATGAAGTATATTTGTGTTAATTAATGTGTTGCAATATTGCATTAATGCCTAAAAAAGTAACTAATTGTGTTAAAGTCACATTAAAATTCCAATTCACCCATTCCAATAAGCAAAAATGACTTTTTATTGCTGAGGCTGAAAGGTTTGTTTGAGCTGCACCCTCTATTGCATTATTCATTTCACTTTTGGTGTGAAAGGACATTTACATTTGCCAAAAATAGAACTTCTTTAAATAAAAAAACAAACAAGCAAGCCCAGCCTAGGTGAGAAAAAGTACACACATGCATTACTTTCCATGAACAGTAACTAAGTAACATAATTAGTTACTTTTTAGAGGTTAATGCGATATTGCAATGCAATACTTATGAAAGTAACTTTCCCCAACATTAGCTGCCTGTGGATGTGGACTTAGGCTCAAATTGATATGGTAAAGACAACGCCATCGTTACTATTCATATCACAGTGCCAAGGAAGCCTCCAGAGCTGAAATTCAGATGGTAATGGCCGTTTGGTTTCCAACATGTGCTGTACACAGAACACCAATCACAACAAATTGGGCTATATGACCAATCAAAGCAGAGTAGGTTCTCAGAAAGGAGCGGCTTAGAGAGACCATATCCTTTATTGATTTGAAGCATTTCAGACAATGTGCGAAAACAGGTGCAATGTGTCCAAAGTGCTTTTTGACCTTGCATGCACCATTTTGACCTAATGACATCAACAACAAAATTATAATTGTCTATAAGAACCTTTAGAATAGTAATTGGGGCGCTTTAATGCAGTCATTTTTTTCCATGTGATTCCATGTGATATGTTGTTCCTGGGTTGTCAAGTGGGATGTGGAGATTTTTATGAGATGTGTATAGGGTGCTAATGACACAACTAGGGAACAAGGAGCTTGGTCTCTGGAGGTTCCAATGGGTGGGAGAGCTGTAATTATGCTGACAGTCCCTGTGCACCAGAGGAGTCTTGTGTGGGACACACCACTCCTGCTCAAAGCCTGTCTCTAAAACAATCCAAAAGATGCTTCCTAGTCCAACAAGCAAGTGTGCTAAAGGTCAAGTTAAAACACTGTTTATACGAACCATCAGCATAACAATGAAAGCAGTGCTCCCTAGTAAAGGTGAAGCTCACCAGATTGTTGAATTTAATAGCACTGAGTCATCTCCTCTCTGTTGAAGAGCTCTACAGGGAACCCATCTAGCAGCAGTGAGGATGAAGAGCTGCCCAGCCGGGATCGTGAAGGCTATATCTGTGCTGTGTGTCTAGATGTCTACTTCAGCCCATACATGTGCCATCCATGCAGCCACGTCTTCTGTGAGCCTTGTCTGCGGACACTGGCCAAGAACTGCCCCACCAACACACCCTGTCCATTGTGCAGAACCACCATAACGCATGTTTTCTTCCAGAAAGGTTGGTTTCAGGGAAAAAAGACATCTTGAAATTTCTGGGATCTTTTTATAAATGTGTTAATATATTAACAAGATATATATAATCATATATAAATAGTAGTTGTCGTTGTTTTTGTGATTTTCTGGAATCTACTGGGTAACTTGTCAAAGAAAAGACAAAAACAGCTAATGTATTTATAATTAATTTCGATAGATAGATAGACAGACGGACGGACGGACGGACGGACGGACGGACAGACAGACAGACAGACAGACAGACAGACAGACAGACAGACAGACAGACAGACAGACAGACAGATAGATAGATAGATAGATAGATAGATAGATAGATAGATAGATAGATAGATAGATAGATAGATAGATAGATAGATAGATAGATAGATAGATAGATGGATAAGTTTCTAGATAACAAATGAGAAAGGCTAAAGAGGCAAGAAACTCATAAGAAATTCCCAAGGGAACCCATGGAGCATTAGGCTTCTGGGTTGGCCCTCAAATAGTTCTGTAAGACAAAGATTAACAGTCAGGGGAGGAGAAGCACTGTGAGAATGGAGCTTAAGCCGAGATCTGAGGGAAAAAGTTCATGAATAATCTAACCAAAGTAGACGTGAATTAAAGGACCTGAGAGTGCTGGTGTGTAAAGATGGAAGAGCTCAGAAAGATGGGTCAAAAGGTCAAAAGAAAGATTTTGTATTGTAAACTATATATTTACTGCTGAGCTTTGAATATACTGTTGTCTGCTTTAGTTTTGCAAGGTGGTGCAATGAAAAGAACATTGGAATAATCAAGTGCATTACATGGACAAAAGTCTCTTTATGCATCTTTACGAGTGGTTTTAAGGATGTGGCAGAGAGCTATGCTATGAAAATATTAAATGGCAGTTCTAACAATGTGTGCTTCAAATGTAAGGCAACGATGATCCAATGTAACATCCTTCCCTCACATTATAGACCTTTTTTCTTGGGATTAAGCACAAGACTGAACACCTTCATTTTAAGTGACTTTGGCTCTGAATGTGCAATTGAAAATATGGGTAACACACCTGTGAAAAATCAATATGGAACATTCTTTCATATTAACATAGGCTCTTATTGATTTTCAGACTAAACGTGACATAAAATAGGGCAGGCAGGATCTGATCTGAGAGACACTCTGTGTGAGAGAGATATGTAAATAAATCCATATAAAATGAGTCTGGGCTTTCTGAAAGCAATGCACATTAATGCTGTGAGCGCACTAATGATTCACAGATAAATAAATTCACACATCCCACTCTTCACAGAACTGAACCATACAGCTCGTTCATTCTTCCCGAAGGAATACCTGTCTCGGAAGCAGAATTTCCAGAAAGCAAGCTGTGCAAAATGGCCCCTTCCGAGCTGCCGTAAACTGTTTCGCATTTTTGGAGGTAAAACCATGATCAAATCTACATAAAGAACTCTGCAGATTTAGTTGTCTTCATATGGTAGTAATGCTCATTGTTCTTTGTCTTTCTTTCTCTCTCCCACTCTTTATCTATATCTGTCTTTCTTAGGCTTTCAAAGACAGGCAAGTCCAATTGGCAGACGCCAGTTCCCTCACGGGGGCTACAGGCTTGATTCCTTCAACTTTGAGGATGATTCGCATGGTTGGCGATTTGACATGGACATGGTGATCATATATATATACTCCGTCAACTGGGTCATTGGCTTCATTATCTTCTGCTTCTTCTGCTATTTCTTCTTCCTCTCTTTTTAAAGAGATGGCACAGGAAGCTGTATGCAGTGTTTCTGATCTTTTAGGACAATACAGAAGTGGGGCAAAAAAAGGAGTCAGGTGCCGCAGCTGCTCTGGACTATACGTGTAAGAAACAGCAGCAGATCACAGAGTGAAATGAAGCCGTGCAGCTAAAATTCCAAAGATTGATGAAACATTTACCGCAAAGATGAATAATGATTTCAGAGTTTGTGGTTTGCCTAATATCTGTTTGCTTTAAAACAGAATTTCGGCCAACTGTGTGCAGCTTTGTATGGATAATCACACACTCCATTTCACCACAAGTTGTATTCACTTGCTCTATATCCATTGGTGAGGGGTCTTCTCTTGAATAGTGTCCGAAATGCAGTGCTCAGGTGTGTAAACTAAACTATCCATGACAATCCATCAGCTTCTAAACTATGTTGAGAATAATAACATCTCATTTAAAACCTTTCTTGTTTGTTTTACAGTAATGTTCAATTAGCCATAGCTCAGATTGTTGTCGAATAACAGACTTTGGCGATCGGAAATAACTATTTAAAATCCTATAAAGGGCATTAATTGCTATTGTCTTTCAGAGGAAAATTGTAGATTTTTTGAGTAATGTATATTCAATATATAGATTTTATATTCAAGTAATACTTTTACATAATATTGAAATCATTTTATTAAAAAAAAACAAAAAACAAAAAAAAAAACATGAAGCAGCAGTGAACCCTTTAATAGTGGAACTCTTTTCCTGCGCTTGAATAAATATTTCATGTTGAAAGCAAGCAGAAGGCTATTGGAATCTTTGATCAGTTCTCGTTTCCACGCTGATTTGTTCCATCATCTCAATATCTTCATACACATCTCAAATGCAGTGGTTTCTCTACAGTGCAACACAACAGGCTTCCATTAGCAATTCATCCGATATGAGGTCTAATTGTGCTCCATGCTTTCTATACAATTAGGATTCATTACAATAAACGGTATGATTCAACCACTAATAGAGCATTTCCTAATAGCCAACGGTAAGTAGATCCTACTTTACTTTTATGAATGTTTAATAAGATTCATTGGAGATTGGTGAATCTGAGTTGGTGAGTTGGTGAATCTGTTGCATTAGTATTCTCCTCCTATGAGAGCGCAGTGTGTTCAACCACGTCATGCCTCAAGCAACTGCACCTATCAAGGTTAGAATAGCGCTCTTAGATCACCTTCTGCTACCTACTCTCAATAAACGCCTTATTGAGTGTAGCATTTCAACTTGCGCCACGTAGTCCGTCTCAAGTAGCGGTTATTGTCGCGGGGAGGTGTTTCGTTTACAAGCAGCTATTATTTCTTCGTTGAGGGACTGCACGGGGCATCAAGACATGTTTGCATCTGGTTCTTTGTTAGCGCATTTCTCTCTGCTGAAGAAGACGAAACCCTGCAAGGACACTTCAGCTCTCTGCTGGAGTGAATGAAGGTGACTTGGCTTCTGCATTGTGGCAATGCGGAGAGAATCCAGGAGCAAGACACGGGCAGATCGATCCATTGAGTAAGAAATTCAGCAAACGAGTGGCAGTGTAGTGATCAGTCAGCATTTTATATCAGGGCAGTTTCTTCACTTGATGTGTATGCATGAGTTCTGCACCGAATGGGCGCAAAAACCGCCCCAGAACTGCCGGGACCATTTTCCAGATCGGCAGTAAGCCCCCGTCCAGAGAGTCGGAGCGCCGGGAGAGCAGCGAAGCTCTGCGTGCCGTAGCGGACTGCAGAATGGTGCGTATGCCTGCGTCATGAGCCACAGCATTATTCCACTTCGAATCCTGCTTAATGTTAGACCGCTATTTAAAATTCACTCGGGGTTCGAAATGTATAATGCGACACCAGGGACGTTATAAAAAAAACGAATGCTTTGGCTTGGAGGTTTGTGACTTGTCCTATGGTGCGGCGGTAGTTCCAGCTTCCTTTTTTCGCACTGATTTTTCTTCATTTGACAGATTATGGCATGAAGTGGGTGATCCGATTTAGTGTTCTATTTTGGGCTACATCTGCGAGCACATTTTTAAAGCTCGTGTGTTGTGTTTGAGTCTTTGCCCCATGAACAGGCAGAAAGCGTGTGGCAAGCCGTTTTAACATCGAGTTGGCTTGAATTTTTGTCATTGAAATCCGTGGCGATCTGTGGAGCAGATATCAGCTGTTCGCTTGCGACTAATATGTATTCCAATTGTTTATTAAGTGCTGGCTGTATTTTTCATTTACTGGTTAATAGTACAACTTTACCCCCTTGTTGGAAGTAGTTGACTTCTGAACCACAGATTCTCATATATTTCAACAAAGATACGCGGTATGTTTCCAAGAACATTGTAAGAGTAACTTGTCCTTTTTACTAGTAAGCAAAGACTCTTAATAAAAGAGCCACTCGCTGAGTAAAGTGCAGGTGCCTTTAGAAACTCAGTTTGCCTTAGAAACAGGGAGGATGTACACACGTGCATAGGCTGGACCCGTCTGAAATATAACTTTTTAATGCTAGTTGAGCATAAGAAAAAAAAAAAAAAACGTTTATTGGACGGTTTGTGCTCAGATATCGCTGGTGATTTCAAATATGAAATTTACTTGTAAGCGTGTTCAACAGCAATGGAGATTTTAATGTTGCCCCATTCAAAGAGATGAAAGAGCTGCCCGTGAGGTGTTTTAAAGATGGCCACCGAGTGCAATTACTTGCCTTAAAGGGACTTCGGTAGTGAGTAAATTTATTAAATAGATACCAGTCTATATTAAATAAATAATCACTAGTGAAGTTAAATAAACATAGTAGTCATAATGGGATTACTTGTGCAGTGCTCGAATTGGGCCGAATTTAATCTGTAACGTTCCCAACTCAGAAAGCAATTTCATCTGAGGGGGACCACCCAGCCTCCCAAAAATGTGATTTCAGAGCTCGGGAGCACTGCTTATATGTAATTAAATAATAAGCGTTGTGACGTAAAACCGACGCTAGTTGAAGGCATAAATGTTAAAACTGCTTGCCATCGAATGCTTATCCTTTCTACCAAATATTGATAAAATGGCATGAGCATCTGTCGCCTGAGGCGCTGCTCTCCAACAAATAGCCTGTTTTTGTGACATTCTCTGTTCAAAACGAAAAATGTCTTGACAAGTTGGATACATGTCATTTCAGAAATGTTTAGTCACATTTTATATATCTGCTTCATAAATTTTCAAGGTTAAAATGGTTTTGTGAGCCCAATATTTTCTGAGTTTGTTTGCTTTTGTTTTTCTCTCTTCCATCAGGTTGTTCAGGAGTTCAATACACTTGTGGCCCTCTATAGGGAGTTGGTTATCTCTATTGGAGAGGTTTCCACTGATTGTCCTTCTCTTCGTGCGGAAATGCACAAGACGCGCACAAAAGGCTGTGAGATGGCACGGACCGCACATCAAAACCTTTCTGCAATATCAGGGTACAAACATATTTATGTACAAATTAACAATTTTCTAATTTTATGTTCTTATTACATGTTAAATTATTGCATTTTAACGTGGGTGGGCCAATGAGACATTTAGCTAAACTTTAGCCTCCTTAGCTTAGTTTGAAATGAATATTTTGTTTTTGATTTACAAATGTTCAATTTTTTTTCAATAAATATTATCAACCAACAATTGGCATGCAGTACCCATCGTCATTATTAAACCATGACATATTATAAGTATGCAAGCTATTATAAAATCATATGATATATAATTGTATTATGGCTTTTTATACAGGATAAGACTGAGACAAAACTTCACAGCACCATGTAGTTAATGAATATCAGCTAGTTTAGTCTGGCTTACCATGCGCTATGTTTGGAGAGCAAATACATGATGATTAAGTTGGAAATGTTGCTTTCTACTGTGCATTTATCATAAGTCACAGCCTAGTAACATGGTTTTATATAAACACATTTATATTTAACACAATACATCGATACTACAGCTCTTAATATCCATATTAAGTAAGATAATATTATTTTTTTCTGTGACAGCCTCCAAAAATGGAGAAAATATGAGTGTAGAGTCAGTTTTGTTCTCATGAATGTGCTGTAATAATATACGAGAGGTAATGGCGGTCTATTTTCATCATGGATCGTGATATCTTGCTCTTTGCATGAACATGGTGAGAGATGTCCCTTTAAAGATAATTTTACTACTTTTATTGAGACAGTTGTGATATTTAAATAGATATATTAGTGAGTGTTACAGAAAATATGACAATTTACCATAGAGAGAAGGGATTGAAGGGCAAAGGGCATGCCTGATGGAAACTTTACATGATTTATCTTACATGGGTTTGGTACACCTCTCTGTTCCAGGTAATTCAAAACAGGGAAATAAAGTATCCACCATGCCACAGCATTCCACCTGGGAATTACAGAGCAGTAATTACAGGCGTAGGATTCTGAGAAATATGATTTTCTGAGAATTCTCACTGGCCACTGAGCCAATGTGTTTAGAGCTCTAGATTGTCTGTGCAGCCTTGTAAACATGCTGCTCAGAAATATTCAAACATCCAATGAATTTGCTGGCATCTTGAATATTGCCATGTTTCCAATTGGCTTTTTATTTGGCCATTAAGTTTCATACAGACAGTGTCATTTAAAAGCATAAAGACAGATTGATTTAAACTGTAGCAAAATTGTTGTTAGTGCTGGTAAGTTTGATTCAATTCTCTGAATCAGTTCAATTTGCATTTCAATGAATCAATTCAAAACGCAATTTGCATTCGATATGCCTCATCGGTGAGAAATGTTTAGTCTCCGGTTCACATCCTCTTTGTGTTCATTTAGTGTTGAAGACATGCCATGAGTATTTTTAATTACATTTCCACTGTGTTTTAACTATTGTACATTAAAGATTTATGTCCGTTTATTTGAAATGACGGTCCTTCAGATGTTTTAAGCAGTTTAGTGTAAATAATCAAAACCAATGTATTGAATATTGAGACTGAAAAATACCAAAATATTTGCTTTAGCTGTATTGCCCAGAACTGACATCATATGTATCATATGTAGACTCGATTTAGTCAGCGGTCACTTGTTGTGGACTGTGAGGCATATGAATGCAAGGATATGTAACTTGTGAGAAATTAGACGGGTTGAAGCGCAAGAGCTTGGGGCCAGAACTCTGCAGAATCCAGATCTGAGATGTATTATTGATGCTTTTTTCACAGCCCAGAAGATGGAGAAATACATCCGGAGATCTGCCGCCTCTTCATCCAGCTGCAGTGCTGTCTGGAAATGTACCTGACGGAGATGCTGAAGTCTGTATGTCTGCTGGGATCCCTGCAGCTCCACAGAAAAGGTAATGCTGTGAGGGCGCCCCTGGGCTCTCAGCAGGAAACATCCACACCAGCAACAGGAAATTGATGTTGATGGAGCCTGGCTTGTCCAACTGTAGAGCCTTCTAGTGGCTTGATGTTTGTGGGAGTTGATGCTGCTAGTTTCTGTGATTTGTACCTGATTTGAGCTTATAGGAAACAGTAAATAGGGATTTTCTGGGAGCAGGATGACTTGCCCTGCGGTCAAATCTTGACATGACATATTTTGACCGTTTCTATTTCTCTACAGTCTGCCAGTGATGTCTTACTGTATGTGTTCCAGGGAAACATTATTCAGGAGCTACAAAGGTAGACAGCAAGAAAGAGGACAGCTCTGACATCCCAATCCTGGAAGACACGTCCTCCACTCCAGCGGACTGTCCGCAGACATACTTCCTGGTGGCCACAGACATCGAGAACATTGAGAGGTCAATAGTCTGAGCGGCTTAAGGGTCGGCTCACACAGAACGCGTTTTTACATTCCGCTGCACTTCTTTTGACTTTTAATGTAAACACGTGCTAGACATATGTCTTTAACAGTTGCGCTCGCTTCTCGCATCTTTTGCAGTGTCTTGTGCAAGATAAAAGTTAAAATAAGTTTAACTTTTCAAACAATGTGTCTAGACTATCGTTGTCAAAAAGTTGGTACTGAAAATGTAAAAATGTGACGCTTTGAGCAGATTCACAGACACCTCTGATTGGCCTTTGTGTTCACGTGAGTGTTTGAATTTTAAAGTGTTTTGAAAGTGGGAACGGGAGCGTTTAAAAGTGTGTATTTGTGTAAACGGTCGGTGAATGTCTCTTTACAACATGTTTTTGAAGCGTTGATCATTGTAGCCAATCGATCACAGACATATCTGATGAGCGCGTGAACACAATGGCCAATCAGAGGTGTTTATGAATCCACTCAACAGCACTCAAAGCTTTTTAAAATTTCAGTACTAAAATTTACATTTTCAGAAGTCAAGACCAGGGCTCAAATCCGGCCACCGTTCTGCAGAGTTTAGCTCAAACCCTGGTCAAGGATCTGTGGAACCTTTAGACCTTGGCTTTTTTTCCCTTTTTTTTTTTTTTTTGCTCCACTGACCTGCGTCTCACGTTTTTAACTGCAAATACGTATTCTGTGTGAACGGCCCAACGTGATCTCTACCTCTGTTTTTTTCTGCATAAACTGACAGTTTGAATCTGAAACGGTTCCTCAATGTTCTAGGGACATGACAGAAATGAAAAATCTGCTAAGCAAACTCAGGGAGACAATGCCTTTACCACTGAAGAACCAAGGTAATATCTCAACACTTTCTCAGTGTTGGTTTTCTCATCATTATTTCAGAAAAATGAATTGAAAACGTAGATGTAAAATAACATATTTCATCAAAATCTTTCAAAAAATTGTCTATACTATCGTTCAAAAGTTTGAAAGATTTTCGTTGTTGATTTTGAAAGAAGAGCCTTGTGCTCACAAAGGATGTATTTATTTAATCAAAAATATATATTAATATCCTGTGATGGCAAAGCTGAATTCTCAGCATCATTACTCCAGTCTTCAGCGTCACATGATCCTTCAGAAATCATTCTAACATGTTAATTTGCTGCTCAAGAAATATTTCTTATTATCAAATTTGAAATCAGTTGTTCTGCTTAATATTTTTGTTCAAACCGTAACATTATTCAGGATTCTCTGATGAAAAATCTTTATTTGAAATATAAACTTTTGTAACATTATAAATGCATTTATTGTCACTTTTGAGTGCAGTGTGTACATTCTAAGGTACCGGTTCACGTGTAACGTCTTCATACACCACTGAAAACACGGTTATGCATATTATATTGCATTTCTGTCAATAGATCCTCCTAAAATTTTCACGTTGCACCTTTAATAGGTTTTTTTGCCGTATGATATTCTATTGTGAAATTTGCAGCTTGGTTAGAAACATTAGATTAGATTAGATTCAACTTTATTGTCACTGCACATGTAAGGTACAAGGTACAACGAAATGCAGTACATACTGTAGTTGTCGCCTAGATGGTAACAAAATGTTTCACTTTTGGTAAACTTTAGCATGTTTAATTAGAAATAAAGTTTCATTGAATTGATGTAAAATGACAGATGAAAGGACAGACGATTCATTAATGTTTGCTGCATGAAACTCTTTATCTTTATCTGTTCTTGTCTCGATACAGATGACAGCAGTTTGTTGAATCTGACGCCATACCCGTTGGTCCGGCAGAGAAAGCGCCGTTTCTTTGGCCTCTGTTGTCTGGTGTCCAGCTAAGAGCTCTCTCCCAGAATCCAGTCACAAATGACTGCGTTTCATCACAATGTGTGACACTCACCAATCAACAGTACTACTGCCATTTCCAAAATCAGTGCTTTCTTTTGGTGAGTTCTGTCCAATTTCCTACTGCTATGAGAATAAATAGTAATATCTGTGTAACATCAGTAGTCATACAAACACTATATAATATTTGATAATTTTTAAATGAATGTTTGTCCTCATTATGCTTAGTAAAGACAATGGTTTGTAGTATGACTACCGCTATGTTTATCCATACAGTTGCATACATATGCTGTGCTTTGTGTCAAGACAGGTGTTGTAATGAGGCGTTCAAGAGTGCTACTTAGAGCAAAGGTTTCAATGCTAAACATTTACGATGCTTATTTTTTGTTTTAATACTGCACAACATGAGTGAATGTGGTATCTGCTTTTTTGTTGTAACGATATTTTTACTACAGTATTATTTAGTCTTCCATAAACCGAAATCCTGTAACTTTCTTCTTTTTGTTTCAGCCTTTAGGAGTATAAAATACCTGAAGAAGCCTTTGTAAATAAAGAATATATCTATAAATGGTAATTTTAGAGATGTACATATACAATGTAAACCTAGCGCTCTGAATTATTTTTCAAAACTGTGATTCCTTTAAAGAGAATGTCAGTAAAGGATGGCATGTCTATCCATCTGGTGTGATATAAGTCCAGATTGGAGGGGCTCAGCATGGGTCTTGCTTATTAATAACAGTTCTAAATGTGTCAGGCATGGTGAAGATACTGTAGTGTTTATGAAAAGGCACAGTGTCGTTTTACATTGGTAATAAACCTTTTTTTAATGATTTAACAAAACTGGAACTTTGTGTCTTGTGTTAAAAGATATATTTTACTTGACACGATGAGTTAAGAAAAGGTACAGAAATCAAATCAGAGTAATAATAAGTCATTATGAATACATATTCTCTATTCAGAGAAACTATTTTAAAAATATAGGCTGATCAGATAGCCATGCTATTATCAGAACTATCTTCTGACAGGTCACGGGCTCTAATTTCAATGCACAAACAATGTCTCCCATTAAAACGTCGCTTTTGGAGCTCAGTCGGGTATAGGTAATTGGATTTGTTTGCACATTAATAGGGAAACTGTAAAATTCACACCTGGCAGCAGTTCCTACCCTTTTACTTTCTGAAAGCAATGTGGAAGCAGTAATGGAGAATGCAACAAAAAAAAACCAACAACAACAACAACAAAAACTGTTTACAAGAATAGACACGGTTTTCAGGTTAATTATTTGGCTGCACTGCTGACTCTAGACAAGCTGTTGGCGGAATCTGGGCTGGTTGTCAGGAGTTTGGCAGAACGTCTGAATCTGGCCGAATAGGACGCTGTTCTGAGTGGAAGTCCAGAACAGCTCTACAGAAATACACGGCAATATCGGCTGAAATTGTGCAGTTATGCTAATGCTTTGCTAACCAAAGACGGAAGGAAGGGGGAAAACATAGCTTGGTCTCTTGCTAGTCTTGGTAAGATGCCCGTCCATTAAAAAATATTAATAAAACAAAGATTTAAATAAAGGAATACAAGAAATCAAAATGAGTTTTTGTTGCTTTTAGCCTCAAAGCTAACACACACGGGCTTTCTATACTCTAGCATATTCCTAAATGTTGACAAAATTCAGTTTTACAATGCACTTGTCTTTCGCTTCTGGGACAACAGACCAAAATATTGATGACATCCTGCTCTACGCAGCCGGGATGATGTGTCTTTGTAGGCCAAAACTCAGAAACGAGCATTTTAGCACTTCTGGTTCCACTCTACTGAAGTCAGTGGGGGGGCTTGAATGTTTTTTTGGTTAAAGGCTTAAAAGGTCTGTGGTAAATTTCTTACTTGACTCATAATTGATTTTCACGCTTCCGCAACATAAAATACATCAGTTATACTCCCTTGTGATTTTTTCAAAGCTTTTATTTGTTCTGTAAAAGGCTATTGCTAACCTGTGGCTTAATGGGACTATAGAGGTTGTGGGGGACATTAACCCGTTAGCATCCCGGTAAAATTGACCTAAAAGGCATACCCAAAGTAATGCTTGCATGCTGTTCTCGAACCTTTTGGAGTATATACACATGGTTTTGGCCTCTTTTGAAAGGTATGTGTACCATGGATTCCAACTTTCACAGCCTCAGTGTGTTTATAGCCACACTCTTGCAAACTATTATAGCTCAAGCTTTCAGGGAAAGTGTTTTTAAACTGAAGCTTAACGGTGGTGACATTGAAGTAATGCGTCTGTGTTGCAGTTCGTTTGTAGCCTACATTTAGCATTTTAGCTCTACATTTAATTGTGGGAATTGTAGGAGTTTTGAATTCAAATCTGTTTTCATTCAAATTGTGTTCATTTGTGAAGATCATAAGAATTATAAACTTCATAAACACAAGAAAGAAAACGTCACTTGTCAAGCCATCTTTGGGGGCTTTTAAGCATATTCATGTTGTTTTGACTGAATCCTTTGCAAACCTTTTTCCAACGAAGGCAGGAATCCTTCTCAGAGTTCAACATATAATATGGTTACACTATTTAATTATTTAGTGAGCCTCTGAGCTTATGACTGACAAGGTTGAATGCTGACAATGCGGACAGCCTCTCCGCTGCATTTCCTCACGCCCGCCTCACATTCTGTCATTGTCACTGGTGCAGACGCTCCTTCCTGCTGCACACACACGTGGATCCAAGCGTCCAAGGATGAGCATTCTTCATTCGTCTTGCAACGGCAGCTGTTCGTTTGCTCTACAACGACACGATTGTGACAACATTTTAAGCCTTTAATATAGCACTTTCCTCAGCAGGTTCAAAAAGACATTAGCAAGAATTTACATTTTCAAGCCATGGGTTCCCTCAGGAATTTTTGAATGGGTTTTTGAAAGGCAGTTTTCAATTTCTGTGACTAGCATTACTTACTTAAGGTGACTTTCACAACTCAACCATGAATTTTGAAAGAACTGTGTATGTTTTAAAAACTTACGATGCTACATTCACGTTCGAGTATTATAGTGTGTAATTTATGCGCATGGAAGTTTTGTAGAAAGTCAGGTTGTGTTAAGCACAGGCTTTATTTCACCCATAAATAAAAAAAATGTTGTTTTTGAAAAAAGTCTTTATTTGACACAAAATCCAGTAAAAAAAATTGTGAAATGTTATTACAATTTTAAATAATTGTTTTCTATTTTAATATGTTTTAAAACGTAATGTTCCTGTGATGGCAAAGCATCAGCATCATTGTCTTAGACAGCACTCCAGTCTTAGGTGTCACATGATCCTTCAGAAATCATTCTAATATGATGATCTGTTGCTCAAGAAACATTTCTTATTTCTTATTATTATCAGAATTGAAATGAGGCTTAATGTTTTTGTTGAAACTGAGATGCACTGCTATCTAAAAGTTAGAGGTAAGTCAGTTAGCATTAAATTGATCAAAAGTGACAGTAAAGACATTTGTAATGTTCCATTTGGAACTTTCGTTTCATCAAAGAATCCTGAATAAAACAAAAGTTGGACAAAAATATTAAGTAGCAGAAACTGTTTTAAATATTAATGATAATAATTATTAATAAATGAGCACCAAAAATAACTAGGCAGCAAATCAGCATGTGACACTGAAGACTGGAGTAAAATCTGCTGAAAATTTAGCTTTACCATCACAGGATTAACTTTTAAATTGTAAAATATATTACTATAGAAAATTGATTTCACAAAATCACTCTTTTACTGTATTTTTGTTCAAATAATGTCCGATTTACACGTCATACTGGTATAAGACACAATGTCATAGTTAATAAAATTCAGATATGAAGTGTGCCATTATTTTATCTTGTATTTTACAATCCCTCACCTTCACAACTCTCCCAGATGGTGCAGTGTGGGCAAGCAGTGGATGAGCGTTGTGGCCACTGGCAGGTACCGTCCTCAGCAAGGGTGTACTGGTGTCCCAGACAGCGCATAGCATGTACTTTACACAGACTCAGTCTCAGCGTCCGATTGCGCTTCACATCAGTGGCACATATCTCCAAGGAAGACCTGCAAAAACACAACCCTTTATTAAACTGAAATTTAAATTTGTAGGTTTTGGTGGATGGCTGTGTAGCCTTTCTGGCATTTGCATGCGTTTTATTGCTGTATGACGTGTGTTGTGTAATGCTAATGCCTTCCTGTGGACTGTCTGGGAACATACTTGCACTCATGGGGAACTTTACAGACACATTTGTCCTTTGCTAGGTTCTCCCATGGCTGGCATTGCACTGACGCAGGGGTTGGCTGAACTATTAGTGGGGGGAAAAAATCATATAATTTTACTTGCATTAATTCTTCAAAATTTTCCTCACTCAAAACAGCACAGCTTCCAGACGAGTTTTGTACCTGTGAGACACCTGATTTGTTTTGGTTGCGGTGACCAGGAAAGACCAGCGTTGCATTGAATCTCAGCAGGACCCTCTTTGACTTTCCCTTCAGGACAGGAGAGTGAGACCGCTTCACCAATGTTATAGGCAAGCTTCCATGGGCTTCCGGTGACATCTGGAGGAAGCTGGGGTGGATCACACAATGTTTCTGCAGACAGCAAGAGACATATATACGGTTTCATTCTCATATCCTTGAAATGTAAAATATTAAAATGTAAAAAAAAAATAAAAAAATAACAGTTAATTAAATAATAATTATAAATATAAAATGCATAGTATAAAAATAGTTAAATTAAGTATTTAGATCATATATATTAATGAAACATGGTTTCTTATTTCTCTAAAATGTAGGCAATAAATAAATAAAATAATACATGTGTACATAATTTAAAATACATCATATACGTTGCATTTTATATTATTTAATATTTATATGAAGTACAAATAAGTTCCTCATTAATGAAGGAAAACAAAAATGGTAGTTAAGTAAATATATCATCTAGTATTTGTTTATCATTCTCTATTTAAAATCATTAAAATAAAATAATTGTACTAATTATTATTATAATATTTATTATAAACATTACATAAAATGCACTTTTCAAAACTATATATATACATCATATTAAGTATGTATATCATTTAATATTTATATAAATAATATCAAAGTACAACATCAGTAATGATAAACATGCCATCAAAAATAAAACTCAAAATACACTGAAAATGGATAGTAACAATAGCATACAACAGCTCCGAAAAGTCATATACACTTACTCTTGCACTCTATTCGATATCGCAACCAGTCTAGATTTTCTTGGCATTCTGCTATAGGATCTCCAATCAAATGATAGCCTTCAATGCACGTGTACTCAATCTTACTGCCCACTGGATATGCATCTTTGGGGTACTGCAATCGGCAGAAAAGAATAACATTTTAATGTATCGCAAAAAACATATTTAATCACAGTTGAGAGGAGAATATTTCATATAATCATTATTACCAAAACAAACCCATTGGCAAGGAAGGGTGGTGTTTTACAACTTTTCCTGGGTGTGACTGAATCATCAAAGCAGTGAGGCTCCATTGTACTGAAAATAGGTCAGAACCAATAAGTCAAGCTTCCACATAGTGGCAGTGTTGTTGCACAGTATCGTTCTCTAGCACTTTGCAGAGAACAGCTTTTGGCCAGGCTAGTGACCTTTCCTCACCGTAGGTAATCTAATTCCTCCGTATCATCACAGGCTGTCATCTCCACAGCTTTCCCAATACAGTCCCTGCCGCCTGAAGGAGCGGGGCGACTGCAGGAGCGACTCCGGCTTTTCTGTCCTGCCTTGCAGGTGCTCCATGAAGACCAACAGGCCCAGTCTCCATGGATCACTCCTGAGATACAAAGATATTAACTGGACACACAAAAATAAGTACAGTGACCCCCCAAAAGTATTTAAGTACTTAAGCTACACTTTAAAATATAACAGGTCCAGTTTAGACATGGTAACTTTGCTGTGAACTACAAGACATTAGAGTAGCCTATTAGTAGAATATCTGCTAACAATTCATTTTAATGGTCCTCAACATCTACTGACTACAAGTAACTTTGTAGCTACATGTCAACTTGTTTCACTAACCTGAACCCTAATGCTTAACTCTAACCAGTCTACTAATATTCTAATGAGAGCTAGTTGACATGTTGTTAAAAGTTACTAAGGTCCCACTTTTTATTATATTATATTATATTATACTTAATTGTCCTTAACTATTATGTACTAACATTTAAATGAATAATTTGATACAATACAATTATTGTGCTTTTACGTTGTACTTAAATTTGAAAAATACCTGCATATAATTACAGCTGTGATTACTTTCCGTAATTACATCTATAATTACACTGTTGACTCTTTCCTTAGATCCATCCTTAAACATACTCATACCACCAAACCTGTCCTAACCTTACCTGTTTCCCACCTCAAAAGCAGCACAAGTGATTTTTAATACAGTATGAACTCAATTGCACTTAATTGTAAGTACATTGTACTTTTTTTTTTATGTAAGTACATAGTAGTAAAGGACACTTAATATGGAGTGGGATCGTTACTTATGTTTAATAGAACGTGTAATGTGGACCATTTAAATGAAGGGTAACCTTTCTAAAATGAATCGTTTAATTTAAAAAATATGAGGAGCATGTTCGTATTCACTGCACATTCCTTCCATGACATGAACTAACATCGTGCATCCACTAAAATCAGAACAATTGTTTATCAATTAGTTTATCAAAATACAGTTGTTCATGTTAGTTCACAGAGTACAGGGAGTGCAGAATTATTAGGCAAATGAGTATTTTGACCACATCATCCTCGTTATGCATGTTGTCTTACTCCAAGCTGTATAGGCTGGAAAGCCTACTACCAATTAAGCATATTAGGTGATGTGCATCTCTGTAATGAGAAGGGGTGTGGTCTAATGACATCAACACCCTATATCAGGTGTGCATAATTATTAGGCAACTTCCTTTCCTTTGGCAAAATGGGTCAAAAGAAGGACTTGACAGGCTCAGAAAAGTCAAAAATAGTGAGATATATTGCAGAGGGATGCAGAAGTCTTAAAATAGCCAAGCTTCTGAAGCGTGATCATCGAACAATCAAGCGTTTCATTCAAAATAGTCAACAGGGTCGCAAGAAGCGTGTGGAAAAACCAAGGCGCAAATAACTGCCCGTGAACTGAGAAAAGTCTAGCGTGCTGCTGCCAAGATGCCACTTGCCACCAGTTTGGCCATATTTCAGAGCTGCAACATCACTGGAGTGCCCAAAAGCACAAGGTGTGCAATACTCAGAGACATGGCCAAGGTAAGAAAGGCAGAAAGTCCACCACCACTGAACAAGACACACAAGCTGAAACGTCAAGACTGGGCCAAGAAATATCTCAAGACTGATTTTTCTAAGGTTTTATGGACTGATGAAATGAGAGTGAGTCTTGATGGGCCAGATGGATGGGCCCGTGGCTGGATTGGTAAAGGGCAGAGAGCTCCAGTCCGACTCAGACGCCAGCAAGGTGGAGGTGGAGTACTGGTTTGGGCTGGTATCATCAAAGATGAGCTTGTGGGGCCTTTTCGGGTTGAGGATGGAGTCAAGCTCAACTCCCAGTCCTACTGCCAGTTTCTGGAAGACACCTTCTTCAAGCAGTGGTACAGCAAGAAGTCTACATCCTTCAAGAAAAACATGATTTTCATGCAGGACAATGCTCCATCACACGCGTCCAAGTACTCCACAGCGTGGCTGGCAAGAAAGGGTATAAAAGAAGAAAATCTAATGATATGGCCTCCTTGTTCACCTGATCTGAACCCCATTGAGAACCTGCGGTCCATCATCAAATGAGCGATTTACAAGGAGGGAAAACAGTACACCTCTCTGAACAGTGTCTGAGAGGCTGTGGTTGCTGCTGCACGCAATGTTGATGGTGAACAGATCAAAACACTGACAGAATCCATGGATGGCAGGCTTTTGAGTGTCCTTGCAAAGAAAGGTGGCTATATTGGTCACTGATTTGTTTTTGTTTGGTTTTTGAATGTCAGAAATGTATATTTGTGAATGTTGAGATGTTATATTGGTTTCACTGGTAAAAATAAATAATTGAAATGGGTATAAATTTGTTTTTTGTTAAGGTGCCTAATAATTATGCACAGTAATAGTCACCTGCACACACAGATATCCCCCTAAAATAGCTAAAACTAAAAACTAAAAACTAAAACTTCCAAAAATATTCAGCTTTGATATTAATGAGTTTTTTGTGTTCATTGAGAACATGGTTGTTGTTCAATAATAAAATTAATCCTCAAAAATACAACTTGCCTAATAATTCTGCACTCCCTGTATTAACAACAGTTAAGAAGATTTTAATAATGTATTATTAAATGCTGAAATTAACATTAACAAAGATTAATAAATGATGTATAAGTGCAGTTCATTATTAGTCCATGTTAACTAATCAACCTTATTGTAATGTTACCTATTTTTTTTTTTTTTGGCAAATTGGTGGCAAATTCATATGATCAGTACAATCTGTTTCATGCTTATTTATTTTTTTCTAAAAATGATCTTTTTATATGTATTGAATTGTTCAAATTCATACAAAATCATCCATTTGTGTGAATCTTTAGCAACAGAAAGTTTATAAAACCCCCGATCTATATCATTTTAATGTAACAATTTCTGTACCTGGCTGTTCATCTTCTGGTGTCCCCTCCTCGCACGCCTGGCCTGTGGTGCCTGGTTTACACACACACTTACAGATATCATTGTCAAGCACACGCAGGCCGTTGTTCTGGCATTCTCTGCAGTGGCATGGGTGTTTCTCACTGAGGTAGGTGTCAATTGCAAGCTTTAAGTGATGCTTTTTCACCCCTGCGCACGGAACCTCTTTCACCAGCTCATGAAGAGGTCTGAGCTGAACAAATCAGAAATTCACACATATAAGAATCATTGCATGTGCTCCTACGCATATATGGTAGGCTAACAGAGGCTCCAAGTTCAATTATGTAAGCTAGGATAGCAACCTTATTTGCATAAAAGAACCATATATTAACAATTGTTTCCAAACAAACCTTCATTTTTATGACTTTTGGAAAGTGCGTTACTGAACCCGACCACTGGGAGAACATCCTGCCATTTACCAGGGGTGTGTTTTTGTTTAACATTGACAATTGTGCAATAAATCCGGGAGCTCCACCAATAATATTTGTGGACATCTTATTTTTTGGTATGCTTTCATCTGTTTGGAAGACATTTTGAACACAAAACTAAATATTATTGTCCAGTACATTGGGTTTTTACCAAAATTAGTATTAAAGTATTGCATATACATATAATTTAGTGCCATTGTCTTCCAAAAGTAAAACAGTTTTAGTTAAGCATTTATAATTGGATTTTACTTTCTTTTTCCTAAATAACTTACCAATGGATGGGAATGAACTCCATTCCTTTTTATGTTCATTGCACTCTTCTGTGGTCGCAATGGGGATGAACAGGATGAAATGGGTCGTCTTGACGCAATGTTTATAGTCTATTTTATTAGTTTCTATGTAAAAAAGAAGGAGACAACAGACAATCGTTGGACAACGCAATGATCTTGAATGACAAATACTCTTCTCAAGTGAAATGAATATGCGACATGTCGGTCACTTACGCAATTTGCGAATGTCATCTTGGCTGGCCGCAAAAAATAATCTAAACTGGCCCCCTAGAGTGCCCTCTGAAATATAGTGGCTCCCAAATCTCTCCAGCACTTTGTAGTAGGCAGCATAATCATATGCAATGGGCAAAGAGAGCAGAGCTTTCCAAAATTCTTCTGAAAGTGGCAGATATTCTGGGGCCTGGTTCTGGAACTGGGCTACATCCACATCACTCTTCATGATCAGCAGATTTTTGGACTAAAAATGCAAAGCCACAATAAATTCAGTGTTTGTTAGGCACATAATCTTAAATTAATGTCTAAAACCACAGGTTAACTGGTAACACTTCTAAAAAAAGTTTTAATTTGTTGATGTTTATGCTAATGTGAACGTTTGATGAGATTTAAGCAGATTAAATGATTGGAGAAGTACTGCATACATCACAAAGAGAATTCTGACATTTCCCTGGAAGATCGAGTTGATATTTTGATAAATCATTTTTAAAAAATGGAACATATACAGAGATAAATTGTTCACAATAAGATCTGTATAAGGTGAATTTTCCTTTCATGGTGACTTTAACCTGAACTTTGGAGGTGGAAAAGACATGATTGCTAGAATGTGCTAGAATGTCACATGGATTTGTTTAGCAACAGACAACCAATCCTAAACTGCCTCAGCGCTTACCTCATGTATTATTCATGAACTTCGTACAGTCAAAGAAACATTCACGGTCTGTGTTTAGTTTGTAGCATCTAATGGCAAAATGTTAAAAATATAGAATAGCGACTGCAAACACGTTAACTGGACTGATGAGGCAACATTATTTTTTCAGTATTTCAAACGATTTAAAATAAAGAGTCAATACTTACAGTGGAGCAAAAAATTATTTAGTCAGCCTCCAATTCTGCAAGTTCTCCCACTTAAAAAGATGAGAGAGGCCTGTAATTTTCATCATAGATACACTTCAACTAGGAGAGACAGAATGATATCTAGAAAATCACATTGTCTGATTTTTAAAGAATTTATTTGCAAATTATGGTGGAAAATAAGTATTTGGTCACCTACAAAAAAAACTAGATTTCTGGCTCTCACAGACCTGTAACTTCTTCTTTAAGAGGCTCCTCTGTGCTCCACTCGTTACCTGCATTAATGGTACCTGTTTAAACTCGTTATCAGTATAAAAGACACCTGTCCATAACCTCAAACAGTCAGACTCCAAAGTCCACTATGGCCAAGACCCAAGAGCTGTCAAAGGACACCAGAAACAAAATTTAGACCTGGACCAGGCTGGGAAGAAAATCTGCACTAGGTAAGCAGCTTGGTGTGAAGAAATCAACTGTGGGAGCAATTATTAGAAAATAGAAGACATACCAGACCACTGATAATCTCCCTCGATCTGGGGCTCCACGCAAGATCTCACCCCGTGGGGTCAAAATGATCACAAGAACGGTGAGCAAAAATCCCAGAACCACATGGGGGGACCTAGTGAATAACCTGCAGAGAGCTGGGACCAAAGTAACAAAGGCTACCATCAGTAATACACTACGCCACCAGGGACTCAAATCCTGCAGTGCCAGACGTGTCCCCCTGCTTAAGCCAGTACATATCCGGGCCCGTCTGAAGTTTGCTAGAGAGCATTTGGATGATCCACAAGAGGATTGGGAGAATGTCATATGGTCAGATGAAACCAAAATAGAACTTTTTGGTAAAAACTCAACTTGTCGTGTTTGGAGGAAAAACAATGCTGAGTTTCATCCAAAGAACACCATACCTACTGTGAAGCATGGGGGTGGAAACATCATGCTTTGGGGCTGTTTTTCTGCAAAGGGACCAGGACAACTGATCCGTGTAAAGAAAAGAATGAATGGGGCCATGTATTGTGCGATTTTGAGTAAAAACCTCCATTCATCAGCAAGGGAATTGAAGATGAAATGTGGCTTTGTCTTTCAGCATGACAATGATCCCAAACACACCTCCTGGGCAATGAAGGAGTGGCTTCGTAAGAAGCATTTCAAGGTCCTGGAGTGGCCTTGCCAGTCTCCAGATCTCAACCCCATAGAAAATCTTTGGAGGGAGTTGAAAATCCGTGTTGCCCAGCGACAGCCCCAAAACATCACCGCTCTAGAGGAGATCTGCATGGAGGAATGGGCCAAACTACCAGCAACGGTGTGTAAAAACCTTGTGGAGACTTACAGAAAATGTTTGACCTCTATCATTGCCAACAAAGGGTATATAAAAAATATTGAGATGAACTTTTGTTATTGACCAAATTCTTTTTTTTCACCATAATTTGCAAATAAATTCTTTAAAAATCAGACAATGTGATATTCTGGATTTTATCTTCTCATTCTGTCTCTCATAGTTGAAGTGTACCTGTGATGAAAATTACAGGCCTCTCATCTTTTTAAGTGGGAGAACTTGCAGAATTGGAGGCTGACTAAATACTTTTTTGCCCCACTGTATTTTCTAATACAATATTGCAATATTTATTATAAATGATTTATCCTTGCACATACATATTATTATACATATGTTTACACATGTAAAACACAACAATCCAATCAAATGATGATGGACAAAATCAAGGTCCGCCCTACAAGTTGTTTCATTTGGATATACATCATCACAATAGTGAAGGAAATACTATGGCAATGTCAATTTCATGCTGACTTTTAACACAGGTCACGCTTGTTGCTGTACCTCTCCAATCAACTATTTTAACCTCAAAAGCAAATAAGAACGTTAAACGTATAAAACCCTATGAACTGGAATTAATTACTAACCTAGGATATAGTCTTGGAAATATGGAAGAAACCCAATATAACATTAACCTAGGGTTGTGTGAAAGTCTATATTATATTATGTTTTAGTATTCATTACCTGTGACTGAAACAGCTCATCATGGAAGACATAATCATCATGCCCGTATGTTGTCCCTGTTGTTTTTGAATGTTTTTCTATGTGATTCATGTAGTCCCAGGAGCTGCTATAGGATTCCTCTGTAAAATCATTTTTTGCTGTGACCTGGCAAACACAAATGTGGACACTGAGACCAAAATCTTAAAAAAAAAAAAAAAAAAAAAAAAAAAGATTTTTCCTTTTTTTCTTCAGAAATTCCCAGATTCTTTTATTGCATTAGTAACATATGTCCTTCTTTTACTATCTAATCAATCATTTTTATGTTAGTATAGTAAATTATGAAATTTCAATTACTTGGAAAGTGTATCTGAGGACACTTTGGGGAAGTCTATAGAAATCTTTATGTTCTCCACTGAAGGTCTTTCTACATTGACCTCCAAAGCTCTTAGTGTTGATAACTGTTCCTCTTGCCTCTTTCCTGAGTGCATCAAACCTATAGTGCAAACACACTCAATCATGGTGACGTTAGAGATTGGGGTGCGTGTCTGTTTTTGTGAATGCATTGTTGAACTGGATATGGAAAAAAGCAGATGACAGATATCATTACATTACCCTTGACCAGTGAGCTCTACGTTTGGTGGAGGTTTTTGCAAGTCGCAAAGTATCTGTTTTTTGTCACATGTCTGTTCATCTGAGCCATATTCACAGTCCTGATCTCCATTGCATACCAGAGACTGACTGATGCATTTTCCTTAAGAGAAAGAAATTACTGCAATACATTTTAAAGACATTTTCAAATAGAAAAAAGTGGAAATGTATCAAAATAATTACCAGACTGGCATCTGAACCGTTCTCCACAGCCCTCCTCTAAGGGACAGACCTGAGTCGATGTACAGGATTGTGTGCGGGTTGAGCTTCCAGTGCAAGGCTGGCCACCAAACTGAGAGTAGACTGCAATGGAGCGGATCTGTGTCTGTAATGTCCCCAGAAAGTGCCTCAGGTATGTCAGTATACAGACACTGCAAACTGCATTTCAGCAAATGTATGCAGTGTACTAGATGTACACTGTTACAATGACACATGTTAAAAAGGTCAAAAACGAAACATTCTAGTCCCACCTGTGTTTTGGAGCAGCCATCGCAGGCTGCCCAGCTTTCAGGGGACCAGGGTCCCCACTGGCAGTGCACAGGTACAGACACAGACCTAATGGACCTCATTGACACTGCACTGATTCAGGAGCAAGATTAATGAAAGTATGTCTTCACAAACATCAAATAGTGGCCACAAAAAGTATTTTGGAAATTTTTATATTACATAACAAAATATCAAACCGATGGATGGATGGTTGGATGGATGGATGGATGGATGGATGGGTGGGTGTGTGGATGGACGGGTGGGTGGATGGATGGATGGATGGGTGGGTGGGTGGGTGGATGGATGAATAGGTAGGTGGATGAATGAATAGGTGGGTGGATGGATGGATGAATGGATTATACTCCTATTTCAACTATTTCAACAACTAAACTGAGATACATCAAATATTTATTGTTTAAAAAGCAACAAAAATTAAAGTGTATTTGTTACAAAGGCGAGGATGTTTTCAGTTACTTACTGTGTAAATGCTGCTGACCATAACAGAGAGACAAAAAAGACTCCATGCAGGAATAAACACTGAGAACAAAGTTAAATAAAGAAAAGTTTTCCTCCTAACAATTTTGTGCATTCTCTACACAAATATCATGCAGTTAAATAATAAAAATGCATTTTGATTAATATTGCATTAAGCTTGACAATTATAGTAAAGTTTGTCATTTGTGTCAGTATAAACTTAAAGCATCAGGCTTTTAAAACGTTTTAGTGGTCCAATAAAATGATGTAAGTATGAATCTGCTGAAAAATCAAGAGTTCTTACCTTCATTGTAATAATCTAAAGCAGAATGAGCATTTCTCTTCAAACTGTTTGTCTTTACTGTGTGCAAGCAACTATGGGAAACACTCCCAGTCTGTGTCTTATCTCGCTAAAAACAAGTCATGAGCAGGAAATGATCATTTCTCTGCCAATGAATGCTTGTAACAACACAATCCTCATTTCACTGGAATGTGAGCGAGGCCTAGGAAATAGAAAGAGCACATAAATCTCCCTAATGACTCTAGAGGATTTATGGTGCACGCTGAGAATTAAATGGTCAGTTATGGATGTCAATTTTAGTAAATAGACAAATCATGTTCGCTCAGGTAGTTGTCATGCTCCAAATGAGAATCAGAATCTACATTAGATTCTCTATGTCAAGGTCTACACAATAAACACTTGATGGAGACAAAGAGCCATTTTCCACCCAAGAATGGAAGCGTTCCTGTGTAAACATATTTTGTTGGTCCTGGAACAAAATTGCAGTCCGAAAATATAATCCTTTAACTATATCCCTACCCACAGGGCGGGATTTATGCATAGGCATTCTTGGCACGTGCCATTGCTTGCAATTCCTGGGAGGCCCACTTACAACGAGGAGAAATAATTTTGCAAATTTTTAACCAATAATAGGATTCACAAGAGCTTGTGCTAAACCTCGTAACCTCGTAATTGGTTCTTCAAACTGTTGGTCAAACATCATAACTCTACCCAGCCTTTATCATCAAAGAAGTGCTGCATCACAATATGATGTAAATCCAGCCCTACCCCTAAACCCAACCCAACCCATAAGTTTTCCATAAAATTAGAGGGAAATGATAGGTGAATAACACAGCACCTAAGCCTATACTTCACATAAACTGTTATCTTGTCCACCAAATTTGATTGGTTGAAGATGTTTAATGTTGAAGATGTTGATCCAGGATCATGTTGCATTTGGCAAAATCAGGTTCTGCATCCTGGCAGGCTGGCACCATTAAGAAGCTGCAAATGTGGAGTATTTAATACATAGCCTCTGTTAGATATTCAGACATCTTGTTTAGCTACTGGAAAGGTCACTGTATTTAAAAGTCAAATCTCCTGATGTATCTCCTTACAAAATGACAGTGCTTTCCCAGCACATAGATGCCTTTGTGAATAACAATGCCTTATATTGTCTCTGGGTCACTGGTTAATTGGCATGCTTTTCTGCTCTTTAGACCTCAGGATCCACAGTTCCTCTGAGGTTCTCATTTGCATAATTAAAAGGTAATTGAGTTTTTCAGTGAGCCCCTCATCAGCAAGCTGTTATTAGAAACATGTTTGGCGGGCAGGTAATGCATCATAAATTCATGTCAGAGTCGTCGGGTCAGAGTCCTTTTCTGCTTGTGTTCACACACATAGAAATATGTACATCCAACATCGTTCCGTGATGTCTAAAGTCTGAGACCAATGCTTCTATTTTGCATTTTTCTCATTTAATTTCCTTTAAATTTAATGTTTATTTAAAAAATCAACATCTTAGAACTTGGTGTCCCTCTTTTGCTTTAATGACAGCAGCACTCGTGTAAAATCTGATGATTATTTTCTTCAGCATGATTTGAGACAATACAAAGAGCATTTTGAGCTCAAATGGAAGAACATCTGACCGTCTGTACAAAGAGTCACATTATTCATAATGTTTATGTGTGTCTTTTAACAACTGATACTGTATTCATAGACAGTATAAACATAATGGAAAAGTCAAATAATATTGTATGGTATCTAATTTTCTTAAGTGCTTTGTAATGGGACTGGAAAGGAGCATTCGCCTTGTGGTTCTGAAGAGACAAAACTGAAGAATAAACTGTGAGATCCAGCTCAGACTAAATCTCTCAGTCAAGGTTAGTAACGTCTGCCCGTTTGGAGAAACAATAGATTATATAACAGAGAAAACTCAAGTAAGCTGCTTTATATTGTGGGGCATGCACCAATGTCTTGCATTTATTTAAATGGTAAGCATCACTAAAATGTTTGACACTCTATCTTTTATCCAGGCTGCATAGAGAGTTGCCTTTGGGTTATTCGACTCAATATGGCTTGTAAATAGATGCTGTCAAACTAAGATGTGCTAACAGGGTATATTGTTCAGCTGCCTGTTTGAAAGCACGCCGGCATTAGAGAAACTCTTATACTGCGCCAATGGCGGTTTCAGAATGGTCCCATGCTGCTCGTAATTACACCGTGGACTGTGAATGTGAGGTTTATGCCCAACATTATTTGGCAAATTTCTAAATAGCATTTTTAATATCGCTGCTGGCAACTGTCAAACACAAACAGATTCAGTTGGCAGGAGAAAAAGCCAGTCAGAAAATGTCCACTCTTTAATCAGAAATGGAAACTGACTAATGATTATATCATGATTGCCTCCCACAACAAATTTTTATTTTTGCCCAAGAGAAACATTTCTTTCTTGTCTGTTATATATCCTCTAGATATGTAAAATGTAAAAATTCTTTATTTTGTATTATAATAACTAGGATGCCACTGAGGTGGCCATTTGAATTTTAAGAACACCTATGGCATATTATTATTATTAATATGGTAACACTTCATTAACTACAACTTTTGCCTCAATAAACTTCTAATTTACTTTTAATAGATAGTAAGGTAGTTTTTGTAGCATTTAAGTTTAGGTATTGGGTATTAAGGGATGTAGAATAAGGTCAAGCAGAATAAGGCATTAATATGTGCTTTATAAGAATAAACAGCCAATATCCTAGCAATGGTGGAATGGAAGGTGGAGTGGCAGGTGGCAGGTGCAGGTGGAGTGGCAGGTCAGTGCTTGGGTGATGCTATGCAGTTGCTAAGGTATTCTGAGTGGTTGCTGGGGTGTTGCTTTGTGGTTGCTAGGGTAATCTGAGTGGTTACTAGGGTGTTGCTATGCAGTTGCCAAGGTATTCTGAGTGGATAGATAGATAGATAGATAGATAGATAGATAGATAGATAGATAGATAGATAGATAGATAGATAGATAGATAGATAGATAGATAGATAGATAGATAGATAGATAGATAGATAAAAATGGTTAGATGATAGATAGATTAAATAAGTTTATGTGTTTGATTATAGCAGTTTTTTAATAGCAGTTTAATTGAGTCTCATGGGCTTCCGTAGTCTTGGCTCAAATGAACATTCCTTCAATATAAGTCTATGGGATTTTTATGGTTTTTAATATGATTTTTTTTTTTTGGGAAAAGTATAGGATCAGTTAGATATAGCAACTAACTTCAGAACAGTCTGAAGGTCTGGTCTGAGTTTGGTGGTTGTAGAGTCAAAGCTCTAGGACGAGTTACAGTCAACGGTTTAGGGTTAGAAGAAGAATAATAATGTTTAAATAGCATTTCAGTAAGTTGGCTTTTTCAAGCCAAACTTAATAACCACTAGAACATTATGCTGGCTTTCCCAAGCCAACATAATAACCCACATCAGTGGTTCAGTGTGATTCATAAATCATGTTGCTTGGTTGAGGTTATCCTTTTTTCTTTTTTTTTTACTTCTATATTTTGTAATGGAAAATGACAATCATCGAAACAGATTTAAAAAAAAAAAAAAATAATAATTTAAAAAAGGGAGCAACCCTCTCGTCAGAAAACTAGCCATTCATAAAGCTTTTCTGGCTGTGAATCATTTTGCTGACATATGGGGAGGGGGATTTTGATGGAGGATGTATGGTTAAAGTTACAGTGGCAAACTGAAAATCACTTACAACACCTTTAAGCAGCTTGAATATGTTGCATAACATCTCCAAACGTCTCCATGTGATTATCAAAAGGTCAGTTGCACATACCATGACACTGCTGAACAGCAGCTGTAAATTAGAGAATCACAGTTGCAGTTTGAAAAATACAATCAGCAGACTAACAGCTTCTACTAATAAGCTCACAATCAGAAAAGAGAGGATGCATTGCTCCAAATAAGTGAAAGAGAGGTTTTTCACAGCTGCACAGTGCCATTGTCAAAACAAGCTGAGCGGACCTCTGCCAGCGATGAATAGCTGTAATTGAGAAAGCTTGTAATGAGGCCACGGACTCTGCTCTCAGCAACACCGAGAGATACAATTGGCAAATGTTACATTTTCTAACGTTATTTATTCAAATTAGCTTCTCATCTGCATTTCAAAAGATTTCAATCATTGCTCATTTGCTGGGAGAAATCATATAGAAGACCTAAAGCAAGAATTTCAGCACATTCAATTTTTTAAAATTGAATTTAAACTAACATTATCAGTTACGACTGAGAATTCATTTTTAAGGCAACCACCCAATCTCTCTGAAAGAACTTTACTGTTTTACATTTTGGAAAATTGGTGGCATGAAACCTAAGCCTTAGTATGAAAAATGAGATTGTATGAGCTCATTCAAATTTGTCACCAGTTGCCAAAAAAATAATTATGATTTGTTTTGAAATAACACAAAAACGGACAAGGGGGAAAAACATACATACATTTTTAAGATCCGTGGTACAATGTTTTTAGCCACTATCATGAATAATTAATATATAAATATTACATATAATATTTTTGAGGAGACACAGCACATGACATTTTATTACCAGTGGCCAGTTGCATAAACTGTTTAAACTAGTCTTACAAGTTAGTCACCTAATTTTTTTAAGCCTGGTAATAACGTTTTTAAGTTAGTTAGATAAAACCTGAACTTTGAACCTGAAAAGTAAGCCTGATTAGCCCTAATTAACTGCTTTTTGCTGATACTAGTACTTAACTTAATGGCTATGTTTATGCAACAGGCCCCTAAATTAATCTTGCCATGTCATAAGGAAGGTCTTAAACTTATCAGAATTGAAGACTTATTGACCTTGACACAGTCATGAGGGTCAGCAGGAGGCTCTCTATGATATAACTGACATTATTGTATGCTTTTGTTCTTGCATAGAATAGTCATTGTACGTATGAATTACATTTTTAATGTATTTTTTGAATAAATGAATACAGAAGATCGAGACAAAAATGAGTATTATGTCAAAGAAACACACCGTGTGGTTTATATGGAGTATTTACATTTATTGTACACCAGATTTGTCAGAAATGTAAGAGTAGGACACATAGAAAGTTTACATACAATTTATCGACCTTGACTACTACATGCGATTCCATACTGTACAAAGGCATGAGCAATGCATTTACACAAGTCCATGCTCCAGGTTGGCCATGGGATTGTCATATTAATGAACATGATTTAAACACTTGAAAGAACAAATAATGCTGCAAACTTTCTGAGCTGGTTTTCCAGTGCCACATGATCTTAATGTTTCAGCATATTAGAACTAATCTAAACAGGAAAGACAAAAGGACATTGTTCCATAATGTCATAAATTGAACAAATTCAATTACTTGGCATTTGTGCGATTAAAACATTAGCATGGCTATTTATCCAATTAGTCTGGCTAATTAGAAAATGGTGTTATAATAAGTCTGTTCACACCCATTAAGCGAGTCCCTTGTGTGTTTGTTTGTTTATGTATGCATGTTTACAATTGAATGCAAATTGTGCATTGTAAAGTCATTATAGGATTGGGGATTTTTGCAAATTTCAATGGCAACTCTTTAACAGTCCACAGTCAGAGCAGTGCAAATGCAATGAATGTTTACATTGTTCACAGATATATAAAAGAATCTGTAAGCATAGAAGCTTGTGTCCATCACATAATAAAAACAATTTTAAAAAATAATTGCGACATTTTATCTCATTTGACCTTTTTTTGAAGAATTGCAAGATACAAACTCACAATTGCGAGTTTATATCGCGCAATTCTGAGAAAATAAGTCTGAATTGTAAGATGTAAAATCACAATTGCGAGGAAAAAAAGAACTGTGAGAAAAAATTTTTGCACTTGAAACAAACTTCCATGTGATAGATAACGTAAAGGACAACTACAAAAATGTTGATGCAAAGCCTCACTTATTAGTGTTGATAATGATAGAAAGGCAAAAATGCTGTTACATACATTTGCAATTTTTGGTTGAGTACAAACATCTAATAGTTCACTTCTTCGACATTGTAATAGCAGATCGAGGCCCCGACGGAAGCCTCTACTCTTGATGCATGTTCGAGCATGACAAATAGTGAGCAAAGTTACAATTCAACAGGTTTACACGTATTTACAACTTGACAATCATACAAGTTACTATGACCACTAGAAATTAAACCTACTATAGATTCAGCATCACATTCACTGTACAAACAATATTTATTCTCATGAAATGAGTTAACGTTACTGTTACTTTCATCAGAAGCAGAATTTGGGAAACTTATCGAGGTTTCGCGCATGTGAATCAGTAACCAGTAGTCCAACAGATAGGAAGCAGAGAAACATGGGAAAAGGCCGGTCACCTTTTTTCGCCAAGAAAGAAATGAAATCACCATCTGCCCCCAATTCATCCTCAGACAAAACCTGAATTTATTCCACCTGACTGTGTCTGGTGTATAAGCTCATCCTCATGTTTTTCATTAGCCCTAAAAATGTCAGATGAACAGAGCTTTTATGATCCACCCCCCTAAATTAAACAAATAAATAAAGCATAAATATATGGCAAAGAGAGAGAGGGAGCAAGTAGTTGATACCACAAGTGATGTGGGAAATTTGGAGGTTCAGGTGGCGTTCTCTTCCTCATCATCCAGGTAGTAGTTGAGGGTGATAACAGCGCTGATAAATTCCCCCAGCTCCACAAAATCGGCCGTGATGATGTTTACTCCACTTTCCCCGGGTCGCTGAGAGCGGATCCACTGCATCATGGCAGGAAGAGCCCTGAGAGAACACAAATATACAATCCGTTTCAATCCAAGGGGATTTGTTCCCAAACAACACTGAGAAGAAATAGCTCAGTTTCAAAAAGTAGTGAACTGCCATTATAGCCAACGTCCTGACTGGAATGTAACTTCATAAATGACCGATTTGGAATGTAGTCAGCAACTCTGTGTGCCATAAAAGTTGTACTCCTCATACAAACCACACAACAGACTCGCAAGTGATCTGTTGTTTTCGTCCTGAATCGTGATACAATACTTTGATAAGTGTATATCTACACTTTGAAAAAATAATGACTTTTTATCATTTAAAATACTGTTACTATTATTATATTATGAATAAATTTATACTTTACTAATTAATTTGAATATTTTTTCCATAATTAAACCATTCTCACTGATACTTTTCAGTACCAAATGAATTTAAGTGTATTTATGAATTATAAATAAATTATAATCAACATTTTTCTCACATTGTCCTCCATCTTGCAGTGAATTCTGTGTGAGTATTCTCTCTGAAGGATACATTTTTGTGGATTTCGCATTCTCACCGAAGGACTGCCTTAAATTTGGACAAAACAAGGTATCTTATATGGAAGCACATTTCCAGCACATGAAGTAAAAAATCATGCTTTGCTAAATCATAATTACGACATATAAAGTAAAAATTATGAAATTAAAAGTAACTATGACAAGCATTCTAAATTATGACCAATATTTTAAATGATGAGATTAAGTGATAATTATGACCTAAAAGTTTACATTTGTCATAATTATGACTTTTTTTTATATAATTTTGACTTTTTATCTCATAATTAGGACTCTTTTTTTGTTGTAATTATGTATTTTTATTTACCAAAGCAAGAATTTTGGTTTCTCGTGTGACAGAAAAGGGATTCCATAACAACAAGGAAGAAGCATAATTAAATCTTAATTTTGGGGCAGTTGTGGCCTAATGGTTAGAGAGTCGTACTTGAACCCAAAGTATTGGCCAGAAGTGTAGGAGGGAAGAGGGAATGAACAGCGCTCTCTTTCACTCTCATTACCCTCGCCTGAGGTGCCCTTGAAGAAGGCACCAGACCCCCAATTGCTCCCCGGGCGCCGCTGCAAAAATGGCTCCCCACTAGGTGTGTGTTCACGGTGTGTGTGTTCAATACTCACTGCTGTGTGTGTGTGTGAACTTGCATGGGTGAAATTCTGAGAATTGGACACCATATTTGGCTACATATCACTTTAAATTGTGTGATTTGGATGCTATCTAGAGAGGTAGCTCTCGGGGTTTTGTAACAAAACTGAAATATATTGTTAGCTAGGTCTGTCTATAAATGATGATGCACCTGAAGTGGGGCCACATCAGCACAGACAGATGAGGGAATGACTCAGGAAATATCTCATGCTCTGCTGCTCACTACGAGGTGATGCAAGGGCTAGAAGGCTTTATAAGC
Source organism: Opsariichthys bidens (assembly GCA_037194245.1). Taxonomy (NCBI): domain Eukaryota; kingdom Metazoa; phylum Chordata; class Actinopteri; order Cypriniformes; family Xenocyprididae; genus Opsariichthys; species Opsariichthys bidens. Next base: position 6,948,316 of record CM074288.1, read on the forward strand.
TAATAAGGCGCCATTCTTGTCAGATTGCAGTGTGTTGGCAGAGACCGTATCATTTTACTCTTGTGCCCCACCTCTCCCCTCATCTATAATTTATTTGCCATCAGCACAGCCGATGCAAAAAATAATGACACATTCTACCAAAATATCACATTGGCTTTGGTCATAAAATGAACTTAGAAAATAGAGATTTGATGCTTAACGTGTTACATGCTGAGATGAGACTTCTGAATGAGTCTTCCAGTAACCAGGGTGAGTAACGCCGGTGTCATCTCTGCCCTTTAGCTAATGTTCCAGTTACACTAAGCAGAAATAATGTGCAGCTCCTCACTAAATTCCCAGTGGGGATTCTACGTATGTGGAGCATAAAGGTACGATCACAGGTACGATTACGGTTCAGAAATGGTTCCATGATTTTAAATGATGCTTGGCTCCATTACAGAAATCACACAAATTCTTCTACTGAGAATGTAGTGTGAAACATATAGCATGATAAGTATAGTCTAATTACTGAACAAGCACTCTTCGCTGTTTTTTTTAGTGAATCAAAACCATACAGCAGTGCCAGTGTAGTTATAATGATTCCCAAACAAATGAGCCAGTTCTTTTTAGAAAATCAAAAACATACAGCTTTCAAGTTGTATTTAAAGGGGACCTATTGTGTTTTCATGCTTGAATGTTCAAAAATCCCATTATTTTTCATATATTTTACATTATTGCAGGCAGCACCTCTCTTCTATGTCTGTCAGTATTGCTCTGTTTAGTTCCGGTCTCTATGTTGCCCATTCTTCTGAAAAGCGCAATGTGCTCTGATTGGTCGGCTGAACCATTGTGTTGTAACAACTCAACGAGGCCTCTGCCCTTGGTAACTTTGTAGACCGTTTTCAGGCTCAAACAACAACATTACACACTAAAGTAAGTTGAAAATTTAAAAAAGCATTATAGGACCCCTTTAAGCACTGTTAGAGTTCAGTAAAGTAGCTGACTGTTGTTCATAGGACTATATTAAACATACACATGAAGAGTTTTGTCAGGGGTATTTTTTAGTATTTAGTATCGTTTAGTGTTTAGTATTGTTACATTTACGTCTGTAAATCTAAAAGACTATGAAGAGTCACTTAAAGCTCTGGGTAAAAACACATTTTGCAAGAATTGGTTTAAACATATTTATTATCTAAATTATTTCGAAATAAATCTTTCTCAAATATACTAAAAGAATATTCTTTTAAGAATCATTGAGAGGAATCTAATTATTAAATTCCTCTACGATTCCAATGCCTAGATATTACGGTTGTGCTTAGCTGCATGCCCAATGGCACACTCTATATCATGCCTGCTTGACAGGCGAAAAGGAATAACAGAAGATGACAGACACAGATGCCAATGTATTCCAAGCGGGAAGTGGAAAGGCCCCCTCTCAGTCATTTGAATGAGCAGAATATTGGTTCACTCTTGAATTAATGCACTGAATATGTCATTCTGTCGTCCAGAGCCATTTTAAAATCTGCTTTCTGCCAAGAGTTTCATGTTTCTAACCAAGCCTGACAAATCCTGATCAGCAAAGCCCAAGAGACTCTGAGCAACAGCTAATATCTGTAATGAGATTAAATTGGGACTGCAAAAATCTGCCTGGTGCTGATTTGAAGATAACGGAGAGTGAGATCTAATGAGTCAACACATTCTTTGACGCCACACGTTTCACATAATGTTGTGTATCATGTCCTACCTCTCTGTGATGGTCTCCCTCAGACCACTGGTGACACCCTTCATGACGGTGCTTGCTTTGGGAGTGAGAACCACCTGGGACACAAAAAAGGTGCCCTTACGTCTCCGATCCTTTACTGAAGCTTGAAGGAACTGAATGAGCTTCTCAGGATCTGTGGTGTTTGCCCAAGGAGAGGGCATCATCTGACCCGGCCACAGGAAAGGAACCTCCAAAGCCATGGGATTGTGATAGAAGACCAGCACCTGAAACTCTTTCTCCCAGAGGTACTTCAGGCTTACCTCTTGAGCAAACACCACCGGACAGAGTCGGTCTCCAAAGACGGTGCGCAACATCTGGACCAGTTTCTCGTGATGGAGGTTCTGTACGCCGTAGAAGTGGTTGAAGTCCAGGAACACGACCTCACGAGCGTGGGAGGCCAGGAAGGTGCTGATCTGCTCCAGGCCTTCGCGTACAGTGGCGCTGAACAGGCCGTGTGCAAAGTAGAGCTCGTTGTCGGGGTCTCTGGGTTTGGTGGATATGCGGAGGTCAAAGAAGCGGATGCCTGCCTCCAGCTGGCTTGTGAAGTTCATGGTTTGTGTCGCCAACCACTTCCTCATCAGCTTCTTGGCTACAGTGCCAAACACAGAGACAAAGTTCTGCACGGTCTCAGGCTGCTCAGGCCCGACTGGTGAGGCTTCATCGATGTAAAAACTAAAAGAGTCGTGGGAACCTGGATGAGAAGATTTCTGAGTTAGTGACATTCGTCAAGAGAGAACACAAAAATGATAATGACAACTGAGTGATACAATTTTCTGGCTCATATAAAATATTCCAAAGGGAAATTAATGGGTATTATCTAATGCAGCGGTTTTCAAAGTGAGAAGGAAAAATTATAATAAATAAAAAATATTATTATTTCGTTTAATTATTATATGTTTTTTTTTTTTTATTTTAAACGATACTAAATAATAATAAGTCAAAAATATGAGAAACATTTTTCACCCAGAAGGCCACAGCTGTGAATTCGGTGCTGTGTTGCAAGCCCGCCAGTATAGGTATATACCTATTAATGCAATGGAGCGGTTTCTGAGACCACCCGATTCAAAGCCTTCAACTTCAGGGCTTAAACCCAAAAGACGACGATATGATGATCAGTATTTGAGTTTAGGATTTACGTGGACAGGACCAGCTGATGAACCACGACCTTTATGTGTGGTCTGTCAAGATATTTTGGCTAATGACAGCATGAGACCCGCAAAACTTCGGCGACACCTTGAAAGCAAGCATGTTGATGTGTCAGGAAAACCTCCAGATTTTTTTCAGAGAAAACTTCAAAGCTTTCAAGGCGAGAAAAAAATTGTGCAAGATTTTGTCAAATTAAATGGAAAGGCCACTGAAGCTTCATAGGATAGGCAGCAACTTCTAAGATCGATTCTGTTCCACTCTCTGACAACACAATAAGTCGGCGCATCTCAGATATGGCACTAAGGTAGGGATATAATTATGTAAGCATATTAATCAATAGTAGATATATTTAAATTTTGCCGTTGTTTAAATTTTTCCCCACTCTCTGTTACAGATCATCTGACTGTTTTGACTGGGATAGACAGTTCTTACAATTTTAAAATGGAAAAAAAAAAAAAAAATCAGTTCTTTTCATATGAACCATCATTGTTTTTGTTTCATTATTCTTAGTTTTAAAGACGTTATATTAACCTACTTGTTATTACTCTGAAAATAACTGCACTTTTCATGTTGACACAAATAATGATAAAAGTGAGTTAACAGTCTGACATTGTTCTGTGTGTTTATGGGGGTCACCATCGGGTAAGTTGTATCAAAAGGGAGGATCACTGTCTTAGACTTTGAAAACCCCTGATCTAATGTATAATAGCATAAAGTGACTGGTCTCTGTGAAATGATAAAGACAACATTCATTTTGCTATACAGGAAAGGCCACATAATACACTCTAAATGCTGGGTTAAAAACAACCCAAGTTGGGTTGAAATGGACAAACCCAGAAAATGGGTTGTTTTAACCCAGAGAATGGATTAAATGTTTACCCAACCTGCTGGGTAGTTTTATTTAACTCAACTATTGTTTAAAAATTACTGTATTGTTGGGAAATAAAATTTATAAATATGTTTAATAAATTAATAATAAAGTAAGACTTAGAAGTGTAATGAATAATAATTAAAAATAAACATTTATTAAATTGCTTATTAATAAATGTTCACCTTTTGATTATTATTGTTACCTCTAGTAATTATGTGTCTGATTTTTTTTTTATTTCAACATATTTTATTTCAATCGCTGGGTTAAAACAACCCAATCGCTGGGTCTGTCCATTTTAAACCCAACTTGGGTTTAAAACATTTTTTATATAATATAATAGAAAACAGTTATTTTACATTTCAAAAATATTTTAGAATATTTGATCAATTAGCTCGTTGTAGCAACATTAGACAAAAACATAAAAAAAAATAAAAAAATGAAAATAAAATCTTGTTGACCCCAAACTTTTGATGTTTTGATATTCTAATTATATGAATTAGTTTAACTTCAAGTTTAGCAGTTTATTGAATCCACTGAAATTAAAACTATGAACACTGGTGCATCATTTATTTATTTAAAAATATCAAATGCAATACCACCCCCACCAAAAAATATTCAATTTGGCCTCTTGCTATTATGGAATAGCCTGGTGGACTTCACAGACATGTACAAGACTACAAACACACATCATGTGTGCCATTTGGGACAGGGCCATCTGCTCTAAAGAGGACCAGAACAATGACTTTAAGATGACTTGCTCTGAAAAAGACTCAAATCTAATATTGCCTGACAATCTGTGGTACTTTTGTACAGCAGGAACCTAAGAATACATATAATGGCTGATGTAATGGTTAAATGGAATAATGGAATAATGCAATAGCTAACACTTGCATCCTGACTGCAGCAGGAGGAAAAGCGTTGCCAGGGCCTACAGGATAATAACATGGAGTTCACGAGCACGCTTTCAATGTAAATACAGAGCAAAGCCAGGTGCTATGTTTGATCTCAAAAATCAAAACAACTATTAAAATAGATGCATTGCTAATGTAATTAAATGAAAGGATTCAGCAGTCTGCAACCGGTGCGTGTGAGAAAGACTCTCCGAATATTATTTTTGATGAATAATCAATGCGTCTCTGCATCTGAAGGCAGCACTGTAGCCATCAACATTCACCATGGAAATTAGGCAAACCATTAGGCAAACAGCTGTCTGCTCAGCAAAGACATCTCAGCAATAACCTCTACAACAAAACCAGTGGAAATGATGGAGGCATTAGATGCTGCTTTAACAAGCGAAGGAGAAAGAGAGAGAGAGAGAAAGAAAGAAAGAATTGCAACCCTCAGAGATTTTCTACCATTTCAGTTCAATGACAATCTGTCTCTATTATGACAATAATGTGTGTCATTTAGCTAATGAATGTTCATTAAACAGATCGGCCTGAAATATGCAGACTTTGTTTCTGTGTCAAATTCAGATTAATGAGCAACAGTGTATGTCTCATTTCCCTCCTTGACACAGGTAATGCCTTCTGGTTCGTGGAAACGGAGGGAAGTCTCCACTAACACAATTTCCATGTGTGTCTCATTGAATCAGACTGTGAAGGAAGGTAAGATGTGATTGCAAGATCAGTTTTTATGAAAATACGCATACGCATTTTAACATGCTTTTCATTTATTCTCTCCAAACACGACACCTACTATAATGTGTCCTATAAAACATCCATATATCCATTTTTTGAAACAGGATTATCATTTTAAAAGGGAATTAATAATAACTTGTCTTTTCTCCTTAAGGTATATAACTTGTGCAAACCTAAAAAAAACAAAGGAAACGAGATTATTAGAGCTCTATATCCATATATTTAAAGAAAACCACGTATAAAACACTGTGTGGTTATTGACTAGGTGAATTTCAACAGGCCTGAACAACTTCAGCTCCATAAGGACCCAGTGCATTTATTTAGCTTTCTAATAGCTCTTCGGCTAATCGCAAAGGAGCGTCTCCTTGTTATGAGATACACTGAGCTGATATTAGGAAGGTTTGAGTGAAATTATTTCTGGGAAAATGGACCATTTAACAAAATGAAAGTGACTGATTGGTCTCATGTTTCACCTCTGAACCTCAGAGAGGAGGCACATTAGAGCAGATTAAAAACTTCTGTTTTTGAAACACGCAATCCAGAGATGATTATTGAAACAACACATTTTGTTGTGCAGAGAGGACACAAACCTGTCTACAGTTGTTACTGTTTGAATGTAGTACATTTTAAATAACATAAAGCAAATAATAAGCATAACATAAAATAAGCACAAAATTAATATGAAAAATAATATTGAAAAATATTAAACAAATAATGTCATTCCTGGGTGACGATTGCTCACTAAAATACACAATATGACACAAGACACCTGTCCATAATATCACTGAATGGAACCCAGATGAAGAAAGTGTTGCAATTTTTTGGCCCCAAGTCTCGATATATTGTGATGTTTTAATTCATATGGATATGGTGAATAGACATTAATTATTTTCCAATATGATCTTTCAAAATCTGTCCAACATCACATACTGCAGCGCAGTGAAGTGCTATCATTCTAAAAACAAACCAGCAGCAGCAACACTTAGAGCAGATTCTATTCAAGGCTTTACTGTGAGCCCTTAGGCTGATGTAACTACTTATCTCAAAAGATTGACATGTCACTGTCAACCACAGGGGACCGCCTCACAGTTCAGCAGGAAAAAGTCATCATTACTGGGAAAAAGTGACTTTTTTTCCCCCATGGTGACTGTGCTTTCATGTCTGGTCACTTAATCTTTTCCATTTATCTTGTTCATTGAGACATGACAGGCTCTCTTTTGGGTCTAAAGTGCAGGATTAATGGATGAACAATTGGATTGATAGACAGATTTAAAGATGAATCAGACATAAGCAAACGGTGCCTTCGAGGTTTGAAACCATTACAATTTTTCATGCCCACTAGTGCAACTTTTAGTAACTGAAATCATTTTGAATGTTCGTGTGATCTGTCAGAAAATAAATAAAAAATCCCTACACCTCATCACAGGAAACATTTTGGGTAGGCATTTTGACATCAAAGCAATGCAATGCTCTACTATGAAGAAAAATGAGCGATAGGACAAAAGAAAAACGGGTAATTAAAGTCATTTTCAGAGAACAATTATCTGCAACAAAGATGTGCCTTGAGTTTGATGATTTTTTTTGGTCCCCCACGGAGCATGTGAATATATGAAAGAGTTTGCCAATAACTGCCTATGGATGCCGTTCATGGCCAGGAACAAGACTTGGCATAACAGATGAGTTCTAATCACACACTCCTGCTGCCTCAAGGTCAAATGTCTAGACCTGTCAAATGCACTTCTAACATACGACTGCAGTTACACGAACCCTCGGTGAAGCTCATCAACAAAAAGCTGCGGTTAGTGATGTAATCCCTTATTTCGTTCTTCATTAGAGAATAGGTGGGATTACACAAGTTAGCATGTGTGAAATATAGGGCAAGATAACTATTAGGGCTCCAGTGCCATTCAAACATATTTACTGTTCATGGGTCAATGACATGACGTGCATATTTAGTTTGAATTTATTTTTAGTACATTTAAATAATACATATAATTTCATATTTTGTCAGGTGGTGTAATGGTGTCTTAAAAATTTATAATACGGCATCATTTTAGGTTTGAAACCTTTCATGTAAACACATTTTATAAATATCAGTAGTTTTAAAGCTGTTGCGATAACAGAAATTTTAATATTCTCAAATGTCAGGGTGGCACAACTACAAAGATGGCTCTTTTATTATGAATTGACAAAGTAATAACAGTAAACATGATAATCCAGGGGACCCCAAAACTGATCCTTGTGGCAGAGCGAAAAAGTTTGTAGATCTGTCTCAAATACTGGTAAAAGTATGGGTAGGTTGGTACACTTTTCATGTCAGGTGATACAGCTACAGTATATACAGTACATACAACTATTTGGCTATATATATATATATATATATATATATATATATATATATATATATGACTATAATATCAACAAATCGGATAGAACTCATGAAAGAATAACAAGACAATTCTCGATAACTAGAAATGTTTCTCGAGCACCAAATCAGCATATTAGAATAATTTATGAAGGATATTATGACACTGAAGACTGGAGCAATTATTGCTGAAAACTCAGCTTTGCCATCAAAGCAATGAACTGCATTGTAAAATATATGAAAACAGATTTTGTTTTAAGAATTGTAGCCTAATAATATTTCACAATATTACTGTTTGCAAAGAAACAATAATTTCAATTTTCTTTTTCAAAAACAATAAAAGATCTCACAACTTTTGAACAGTAGTGTAATGTTACCTTGTTGACAAGGTTTAATCAGCAAAATTTACATGTGGAAAGCCAAATGTTTATATTTGCGTGGCACAGAAACGTTGAACTTGAAGATCAACAAATGCAAATGCAGATTTTTCTCTCAACACACAGATTGCCTGCCATTGGCTGCACAAAATCTGATTGCAATGGATTCATGCATTAGCATGAATATTAATTAGCACCTAATGAGACAAGGTTCCATGCCTTTCTCTGAATTGCAACACCCTGCGCACTTTCCAAGCGTACAGGTGGCTTGTCACCTCATCACAGCCGCCCTCAGCACTGACACAATTCCTCGGCCCCGGTCCTGCCGTCAGCGCAGGTGACAATGGCAACAGTAACGGGGTGAAGACCTCATCAAGCCGGCCATCCTGCTTCTGCTAAAAAAAACATTTTTCTAACAGGCACGCAGGCTCATTTTGTAAATAAACACTGTTCTATGTCCACAACAAGGGGATAAATGCCTCCCTTGGTGACAAATATCCACCCTGGCATGTACAATATGCGGGAAGAACGTAGAATATGTATTCTGTTCAGTAATGGTACATCAATGGTATGTGGTTGCCAACAGGAAAATGGGTCGTTTTTGCAAGTGTGTATGTGGAGGACGACTATCTGACCTCCAAAATTCCGAATCGCCAAAACAAGTAGACTACAAGAAAACAATGTCGAGTTGCTAATGGAGGATCAGTCAAATCTTTAATCTGAGGAGAGGTTTGTGAGGCTACAATGATTTCTTGAGCCTCTTAATTTGGAACGACTATAAAAAGAGTTCCGATAGAGGAAATAAAAGACACACTAGATTCTCTAAGCGCAAGCACTGACCTTCACACTGCAGGAGGTGGCAGTTTTTGAGTGGCAGTGCTTAAAAATATCAGGCTCATGGATGTCCCTATAATATGTCCGCAGGCTGACTTCGATGACGTTTGAAGCAGACATTTTTCAAAAAAAAGATTGTATGGGAAGAAATTGATTGTAGAAATACAAGCAGGCTGAGAGTTCAAGATTTACTGAATAAGATGTAAAGCCAACGTGAATGGCTATTTGTAATCCATCAATCAATCCAATCATCCTCTTCTTTAAATTAATGTGATGTATTTCCGAAGAAATGTAGAGCAAGATCTGATTTCATCCATTGAGAATTGATTGGCTTGTGAAAAGTGGTAGTTACCAGAACGGAGCTAGACCAAAGAGGAGTTTGGTAGATGGAACGCTTCGACCGTATGTAGCCTCGCCTTTTTTCAGTGCTGCACTCGTTGTCTTTTGTCTTCCTGACGCAGGAGCCGGCCAATAATGATTCAGCGTTCTGGCATAGAGCACAGAAGCCTGCACTGTGTTCACTACGTCAACTGTGTATGGCAACAGTTCAAATTGTTAAATAAAGTTGTTATTTTTGTTTTTGCGCCAAAAAGTATTCTCGTCACTGTCGTCACATGGACTATTTTAACAATGTCTTTACTACCTTTCTGGACCTCAAAAGGTACAATGACGTTGCTGCCTGGTGAGTAATTACTGACAGAATTTTCATTTTTGGGTGAACTAAGTCTTTTAAATCAAGGTTGGTACTGTCATTAAAAGGCTTTAATGAAAACCTTTTTCTACAATCCCTATGAGAAAAATTCTTCCGGAACCAAGACCGCTGAAAATTTAGGTGGGCACTGTTGCACTGGTTAATAATTTCAAACAGTCAGACTCAGGGTGGCCAAAGTGATATCACAGTGGAAAAAATATTCTGAATAACATACACTCGAATAATAGAAGACCAGGAACATCTATTGTGAAAGTAAATGGTTGATTTTGGTTTCTTGTTGTTTAAAAAAACAAAAACAAGCAAAAAAAATACTCTTTTTTTCACGCAAACCTCCAGCAGCCTGAAAATATGACAGCATGAAAGCAAATGTGCCTCAGGCTGAAATAAAAAACTACTGAAATATGCATGAGACAAAGGCGAAGGATCAATGGTTATGTTTTAGGAATTGATCCCAAGGAGCTAAAATGACCATTGCTTTCTCTAATTATACTTGTGCACAGCTAAACCGAAAAAAATCCCAGTGGTTTAACCCTTAAATGCACACCTCGGGTCTTTTGACTCATTCACTACCCTCCACCTCATTCATTATTTAAAGTTAGACTTCAATTGTCTTAGTATTCCTTAACCAATTCAGTCTAAACAATATAACAAGAAAAAATAATACAATTATAAAAGAATACCCATTTGTTTTCCCATTCATTTTTTTTTTTTATAAAAAATGTATGTTTGCTAATGACCCAAAGTGTGTAACAGTGTAAGTATTCTGCACAACAATTAATTGAATCTTTGATGACTGAATAAGAGCAATTCACCTTTTATTTCTGATAAATGATGTCTGATACACAATGATGAAGAGATGTTTCACTCAGTTAAAAAAGTATCATCAGCAAAACTTGAAATGGCAAGTACTGAACGCAATCAAATATTACTCACTGTCACTTAACGGTGGATCTGGTGAAGAAGCTGTCAGTGATCAAAATATTGATTTTGACGACGTTAAAAAATGAAAGTTTTGAGAATATGTTTGAAATCGCAAATATGAGCCAGATGCTGATATACTGGGAAATGAGCACAGCGATGAAACATCTGCTCAAACTAAACCCTTCCGTGATCCAAAAGCTTTGATTTATTTTTTATTTTTTTGTAATTGATACTCAGTCAATATCAGGAGAGTTTTATATTATCGTGACCGGTAGAGATATAGATCCGACTGGCGAAACATTCATGCATTTAAGGGTTAAGCAAAATCAAGCTTGGCTAAGATTGGGTCAGAGCACAATAGATGAATGAATGGACAGAAAAAAGCTTTTATTGTTGCAGATGTTCAATGACAGATCGATTGATTTCATACAAGCCCTTGGGCTGAGTACTAACATTTTAATGGATCTCTTTTTCATGTCTTCAAGTGTTAATCTTAACTGTGCATTGTGAGACCAACTCAAAAGCTCACAGGTTTGCAAGATATCTGTGTGGGAGTGGTGCGTGTCCAGAATTCTTACTCAAGACATAATTCATTTAGAGCCTTTTGATAAACAGATGCTACACTACAACTTTCCATCATCCACCCACAGTCTTGCAGACAACACTGTTTTACGAAAGTTTTACAAAAGATTGATGATGGCTCTGGGCCAAGTTGTCCTGAAGTAGGAAATGTTGCTTCAGTGCTACTGCTGGAATGATGCCTCCAGACCAGTTTCACTACATCCATCCATACAAATGATGCTGTTCAGTTTGCATTCATACAGTACGATGAACTCAGAGCACTTACTGTACAGTATGATCCCTCTGGCACATGGTTGAAATCAGTGACATAGACGTTAATCAGGGTTTTAATCAGAGCTGATTGCTCTAGCCTTTGGTGCTGTCAGTTCAACAATACACTATACAGGCCGTAACACCAGTCCCTTACAACAGCAACAGATGAAAACTGGGCTTTTTATATGTGAAGTAATCATAATGTAATCATGGGTCATCTTGTTCCATGTTTGTTCATACTCTACCCTTGGTTATGCATCTGTGATCATTTGGCATTGCAATTTTGGACTACAAATGTGGTTAAACACTGCTCTTTTTTTAAAAGCTGGTCTATCTCCCTTAAATGTTTCTTGCTTTGAAAAGCCAGAGTGAAAAGCCTGAACGAAGGTTCAAAAAAAGATTTCTGCAAGTATTGAGAGTTTAATCACGATTACACTTTTCTCAACAGAAAATATCGACATGCACTCAACAAATGATGATTCATTATTGGTCGTATCCCACGAACATGGAGGGCAACGCCTGTATGCAAACACATCTTGCATCCTCTGACTCCAACAGGTTTTTATCGCTCTACATTTCAGGACAGTGTCAACAGTCAACGTTCTTATAGTAAATACATAAATGCTATTTAGGCAAGTTACGCACAATTGGAGTGTATTACGGAGAGCACAAAGGTATTATGGGATATGATGGAGAGTATACTGACAATGAATTTTATAGTCTAGAGGAGGAACATTTTCCAATGGAACGCTTCCAAGGTCCTTCATGGAACCACAAGTGGCAATAAAGAACCTATTTTTTTAAGAGTGTATGCTAATGGGGAAAAAAATGTGACATAACAGTTCTTTAGGCTTCTTCGCCGTTTTTATTTTGTTTATTTGCGGATTTATTTGGCTGCTCATTTAACCACAGTATGGGGCTATATAACATATTATCTCTGCTCTTTCGTAATATTGTAAAGGTCAAAGAAAGCTGTGGCACATGCACAATGTGTCTCTTAATCCATAGCCGAGACGGATTTCGAGCCCCGAGCAACAAGTGTCCTATTTCATTTAAGCCACACGTCTTAACATTATTATAAACTCGAATATTAATGTCGACAACCTATTAGTCACACAATATCTTATGTCATGAGCAGAACCCATTTTATCTAGGTTTGACCTCTTACTGCGATGTGCGTTTTCAGCAAGAGTTCACTAAAATAACGGGCTTCTAAAAAACTTTTTTGAAAGGGTCAGTTAAGTCATTCCACAGCCTGGTCTCAAGCATAATTTTTCATTTATATATATTCTGCAGCAATTTCTCACAGTCCATAGTTAGGCTACTATTCCTCCTATGCGCGCGTTAAAAGACATAACGAGGCTTACCCGGAATGGCGAGGTTGGTAAGAGGAATACTGTGCAAGGTTTCCGGTAAACTTGACATCCAGTCCGCATAACGGAGTTCACTCTTCCCCTGAGACGAAGCCATGCCGTCGGTTCTCCGGTGCGCAGTGTCCGTGCGTCGCTCTGAGTGCTCTAGTATTCAGCGCCCGCGCTCGCGTGAGTTCACAGCACGAGCATCACCACACCCCCGAGACGGCGCGCGCCGCAAATTCACCACATATTTCCCCAGCCTTCTGAATTTAAAGAGCGTCTTTACAAACAGATATAAGCTCGTTGCATGTAACAGGTCTAAATGATTCCCTCCCATGTGTCTGCTGGGTGTGGGCGCAATTAGATAGCCTTTGGCGCGCGCAAGGCTCGTGCGGATTTAATTCATTAATTTGATGTTGTCGAACAATTAGCCTACAGCTTGAAGCGAGGAACGGGGTGGACGAATCGTCAATCCGTGCATCACACACTTACTCTTTCACCTTGGATATTAACACAGTCTGAATGATGAAGCAGTTCAAGTCGCATTGGAAACAAATGTTTCTGCAACAAGTGTAAACAGATCATACAAATCATTAAAAATGATATAGCTCCCTTAAATCTTCTCAAAGAAGATGATAAAACTGTTACATATCCAATTAAAAGGAGATGTTAGAATGGCAGTCTCGGTCACCATTCACTTTCATGACTTTAAGAAAAGACCCAATGAAAGCAGGGCCCTGACCTCCACTGCACTGTCATTGAGGGGGACAAGCCCCTCCCTTTCCACATGACGTCACGCAACTTCCAAAAGCAGTGTATTCCACTGATCTACAGTCATTATACAGATCAGTGGTGTGTGGAATACCCCGCTCAGATGAATGGCACCCCATGTTTTGTATTTCTGACTGGAAAACTGTAGCACGATGACTGCAGCCCCTACTTTTAGGCGTTTGGCAGATCTCAAACGAACTCACTGATATCCTTCATTTGTACTCAGTATAATCATTACATTTAGTCATTTAGCAGACGCTTTTATCCAAAGCGACTTACAAGTGAGGAAAACAAACAAGCGATTGTTCATGAATTGGCAAATAGCGCAGGAAGGGCTCACAATACAATTTCATACATTGCTCAGTACTATAAGCTAGAGTAGGAAGGGAAAAGGGAAGGAAAGGTTTTTTTTTTGGTTTTTTTTTTTTATGAGGGGATCAAGTGTTCACGGAAGAGATGAGTTATGTAAATATGTAAATGTAATGTAAATGTATAATCATTAGCCTATCTGATAGTTGGTAAAGACGTTTGGTGAGGACCAGATTTGTCATGACAGAGGAAGGGAATAAGGCGTGAATAAATAAAATGCACGCCATCGCTGCCTTTTTTCCCCGGTCTTTTTTATTTAAAGAAACCATAACACATGACGAACATAAAATATGATCAGTCATGAAATAATCAATAATAATTCGCAAATAAAGAAGAGGGCACACATGTAGGCTATATTAAGATTGTGTCGATAGCCCTAATAACTCTATGGCTTGAAGGTCCTTGCAATGTTTCAACATAAAGCAGAAAGGATTTGTTACTTAATTTCATGATAAATTACTCACATCCATGTCATCCAAAATGTTCAGAAATTAAGATTTCTGAGGAAAACATTCCAGGGTTTTTCGCTGTATAGTGGACTTCAATGGGGTTCAATGCATAGAAGGTCTAAACTGTTTCCGTGCAGCTTCAAAGCACTATACATGATCCCAGATGAGGAATAAGGTACTTATCTAGTGACACAATAGGTCATTTCCCCCCAAAAAATGAACCACTTTTTAACCACAAATGCTCGTCTTGCATTAACTCTCTTCTTCTTCTTGTAGAATGCTGGCAGTGAAGACGCTGCAAATTACTGCCGTCAACAGGTCGAAGTTTGAACCTAATTGTCATATACATGCACTAGCATATTGTAAATAAGAATGAGTTCAAACTTTGGAGGGCAGTAATACACTTAGCAGTGTCTATTCTGCCGGAATTCTACAAGAAGAAGAGCAGAGTTAGTGCAAGACAAGCTTTTGTGGTTAAAACATTTTTTTTTTTTTTTTAAAGAAAATGACAGAACTTTTGCTAGATAAGACCCGTATTCCTCATTCAAGCTGCACTGAAACTGCAATTTGGACCTTCCACCCATTGAAACCCACGATACAGAGAAAACCCCTGAATGTTCTCCTCAGAAACCTTAATTTCTTTTCGACTGAAGAAAGACAGACATCTTGGATGAATTGGGCAGTGAGTAAATTATCAGGAAATTTTCATTCAGAATTGAACTAATCCTTTACTTTATTCTTGAACTGGATAATATTGGGTTTCCTTTCTGACCACTTGCAGGATGTGAAGTTTGACATGTAATATGAGAATACTTAATATAAAATATGACTCCTCTGAGTGTCCATGTCAATTTTCTCATTGTAAAAAAACCCCCATCATGTCATTGTTAGTCTTTTTATTGCAGAACAAGAGCATCACAAAATATACAGAGAAAATGTACACAGTCTACTCACTGTTACAGAATAAATTATCCAAAGAAATGATCAAATAACATTAAATCAATGTAAAAGTAGACCTATTCTATTCTTTCTTTTTTTCTTTCTTCATTTTATATTGTCAATGAATTGCATCAGTTCAGTTTAAAATGGTTTGATGTAAAATTATCTAAAATCTTCACACTGTTAAGTCTAATTCTTTGAATATCATATGTGGATGTAATACTTTTAGTTGTCCATTACTCTTAAATAACTCATCAGTACAACACTTACACCTTTCGTATTTCAAATTGTTACAACAATTTCCCAAGAAGGCTCTGGTGCGAATGGAAGATGGAAGAAGAGATACACTGCTTTGCGGATTGGTGGAAGTTAACGGACGTCATTGTTAAAAGGGTCTATTCTGCTTAACAATATTTAAGTAATACCGTTAGAAAAACATGAGGGTTTCAATATAAACAACAGTTCATAAATATAAAAACACAAGAATGTTTTTTCCCCCCACTCAGGTCATGAATAGACATTTATTGCTTAGTTCAAATATGTACACACTGTGGACTGAACATTTAAGGCCACAGACTTGTAAAGTTGAAATGGCAAATCAAGTTTAATTCTTAAATGCTGATGGATTGTTTAGAGTGATTAAACACAATACTTGTTGTTTAACCCATTGATAATATTCTATTTTCGATAACTATTCACATTATTCTAACAAAACCTTAGTTTTTAAATAAATTAATGTTGCTAAAACAACCATTCAGGTTATTGCACACTCATGGATATTATTTGAACAAATGAAGACACTGTAATGGCTTGATGGCCTTATTGAATATTTGTTTTGAGCATGCTTCAGTGAAATATCCTAACATATGTTCAGTTGAAGCCCTAAAAGCATTTGCATTGGGGATTTGATCTCCGTCAGCTGTCCAAAATACCTTGAGCATTTTTCCTAAATGAGTTAAATTTGCTGCATTGGTTTCAAGTTAGGAGAGACCTGTTTAAAAAAAAAAAAAAAAGAAGTAGTCAAAGTTATGACCTTGTATTCTGGATAATGATGTTAGTTTTCATTCAAGCAAGCATTAAAGGGCTTTATTTGTTGTTAAATGTAATTTTGGGCAATGGAAACTACATACAGTATGGTGTAATGTGTTCAATTTTATTAACTGTTTGTGTAATTCATCAGTTGAGTCATTCACCTCAAAGTCTGTCCCTGTGCATTTCTTAATGTCATCTGGTGTCAGACCCTCCCAAACCTCAATCAGGGTTAAACCTTTGTCCTTATCCACATCGAATACCGCCTGGAGAAGAAAGGAGAACAATGTGACCATGACAGTGCCATCAAATGTGCAGCCATGTGTAAGTGAACTCTTCTGACTTTGAGGATGTGGTCAGACAGAAGTAGAGAAATGCAATGTACTGAAAAAAGCATAGAAAAGGCACTTTGTAGAAAAAATAAATCTATCTATCCATCTATCTATATATATATATATATATATTATTTTTTTTTTCTACAAAGTGCCTTTTCTGTGCTTTTTTCAGAACATTGCATTTCTCTACTTCCGTCTGTATATATATATATATATATATATATATATATATATAAATAAATATATATAAATATATATATATATATATATATATATATAAATATATATATAAATATATATATATATATATATATATATATATATATATATATATATATATATATATATATATAAATAGGAAAAATTAACATGATTTTTTGAATGTTCAAGTATTTATTATAACCCTTTTGTGTGTATATATATATATATATATATATATATATATATATATATATATATATATATATATATATATAAACATGATCATTGAGTTTCATAAAAAACTTGGAACTCAAGATGCAAAACATTTAAATTAAATAATTACTCAATTCAACCACTGTCTTTAGCATTATATATGATCACATGCACTGCAGATCTGTACTGAGATGAAACAGCTCTTTTTCATAATAATTCTGCTCTAATTTAAATGATGAACTTTAAATCATCTCGAATAAATGAAGAATATGTCTACTAACAACGAGGGCCTTTTTATTTTTTTGCATTGGTTTTATTGTGTTCTCTACTTAATTCAGCTTGCAGTGATAAAAACACCACCTCAGTAATAGGTACTAAAACACCGTTAATGGGCACAAAACAGGTGAGGACATCATTGATATAATAATGCAATATTTAATACACATTGATTGAAGAGACAAGGGGTCAAGTGCATGCATTGAGCATGCTAAAGGGTATTACTGAACCAAATCATGTATGTTTGTAAAAACCAGCAGTCTGTTTTTAATGTTCAATGTGACCCTGATCTAATGTTCCTGTAGTCTCATTACACCCTATACCTGTGGAGCACAACCTGTCATGGGCAGCACACTTGCTGTCTCTTCGCCTTGAGCCTGCTGTCTCTGTATCCTCTCCTCCACTTGAACGAGAGGCTCTAATTGCTGGAGGATTTGCTTGGGTATGTAACAATGCAGGAGAAAGGATTAATCTACCTGCAAGAGTCCCAGCTATAAACTCTGACAGTCCCAAAAAAATGTTTCTCTCCTCAGAGATATTGTGCTGCATGCTTGTTTATTTTTTTCAACAATCAGGGGAAGGCAAATTGAACAGTCAAATATGGAAAGATGGATGGTGTAATCACATCACAGCTTGCCAGCAATGTTTATATAAAAACTTCCATCGCTGGAGATATGCGTGCTGCTGGGATGACAAGTGGCAAATTGGCTTAGAAATCTACTTTTAGATTCATATGCATTCTAGGAAACAATTTTTGCCCTATTTTGTAAATTTCTATAACAACACATGAAAGCATCTTCTGAAGCAAAAATCTAAGGATCTTATGATAAAAATAAGTCGATTGAGTTCATAAGTATTATGCTAATATTTTTGTGGGAGGTTCAAAAAGTTCTTTTGAGAGTAACTTTACAATCTTTATTTGGGGTCAACAGTCATTTCAAAATTTACTTCTTATTTTCCCATAAAATTCATTTAAGCATTCATGTTAATAAAAATGACATAGCATTTATCTTAATGTTATATTATATGCGTATATTTTAACAAGCTGTATAAATGAAAATTAATTTATGTATTGTGAATAAATAAGAATTAAAAATGAACAATAGTATATACTTGATGCATGAATATCATCTTCATTAACAAAATCTGTATTTCCTTGTTATGTCATTGTATCAAAGAAATCATGATTTTTTTAAAAATGTATTATTACTATTATTCAGAAAATTATTTATTCGGAATAATAATGTTTCTATTTCTATTTCAAACAAAAACACTGCAGAAAAATATACTAAGCCATTCAATATCTTGTGATTAGTAAGTTTTTTGAAAGAATAAATAATACTTTTATTCAGCAAGGATGCACTAGATCAAAATTGACTAAAGATATTTACATTGTCTCCATTTCAAATAAATGTTCTTTCGAACTTTCTATTAATCAAAGAACCCTATAAAAATCACAGCACAATGGCTTTCAACACTGATAACAATCAGAAACCTTTCTTGAGCACCAAATCAACATATTAGAATGATTTCTGAAGGATCATGTGACACTGATGACTGGAGCAATGATGCTGAAAATGCAGCTATTTAATCACAAGAATAAATTGCATTTTAAAATATATAGAACGGTTATTTAAAATTGTAATAATGTCACAATATTACCGTTTTACTTTATTTTTTATCAAATAAACGCAGCCTGGGTCGAGACATATTTTTATTAACTATATTGCGCACAGCCATCAGAAAATGTTATTGTGCAAATTAATCGGTAATATCTATGACCAAAAATAGACAAAACATAACAATTGGTTATTTGAAGAATGTTATCAAGTTATAACATTATAATCAGTTCTCATAAGATTAGAAAAAGCTGCAGTATCAAGCAGATACTTCGATGTTAAACATATTTCTTGAGCTATTAAAATGGCCTTGGGGTCTCGCAGAACATGAAGGTTAAATAACTGAGCGGTTCTACTTATAACCAGAGCTAAAGCTCAGCTTGTTAGGCTGACAGACAGGGGTTGTGTGCATGTGAACAGCAGGGTGGCATGACAAACACAGGCTGAATAGAAGGTGGTAGCAGTGTAGCTGAAGAGGTCTAACCTTTCTAAATGTTGACAGAATCCTTTCATTGGAAACCACGTTGTGTGATAGTTACAAAAGCAAACGCTGGCAAAGCATATAAAGATGAAGTGTGGGAGAGAGAGATGACTAAAAGGTAAGGCAAGACTGCTGTTCTACAGTCCAGTGACACTGCTGGTGAGACAAGAGGCCAGCTCAACACGTGCCAGCAGCGGCTCATAAAAACCAGCAGCTCTGAGCAGCTGAGATAGCCCACGAAGAGCTGCATCAGTCAGTCCCTGAACCATCTCCTAAGGCTCTTTTGATGAGAGGACAACATAAATTCTTAGCCTCTACAATCCAGCTGGGACTCCCAGCTCTCCGAGCCCTGGCCATGTGGCAGGGCTAATAATATTATTGAGTAACATTCACATTAAAGAGGTCCGCATTTGAAAAAACAGTCGATATGTAATGCCGCTCCGATCAGGAGATTTGATTAAGGTTTGTTTAATAATTGGATTTCCATTTTCTACTGCCAATGTGCAGTGTGATAACAGTTCGTCATGTCCCCTTATGTTTTTGCATATGCGTTAAGAGAAAAGAGCAAAGCCATTTTCACAGCTGAAGTTTTATTCGAGGCTGATTTGGTATACTGATGAAGTGACAAGACGCTGAATACAGTAGATGACATTTATTCTTTACCCGAAGAGACGGATGTGGACTGTTCATTAAAGCAGTCACCTATGTTAAAGGTTAAAATCAATGACTCTTAAATCAAAACGTACCTTTTCTGTGATTATACGGTCCACACACTGTTTTCCAGTCAGAGGCAGATTGCACTTGTCCATAATCTTGTGTTTACCACCCTACAAAATAGATCAAATGACAAAACAAAGACTATAAAATATACTGTAGGAATTTCATTAGCACACCAAAAACAATACATTCAAAAAATAATTAAGATATATTAATATATATAATTAAGATTTTAATTGTGTATATTAACCCTTTTATATGCAGAATAATTTTTTGGTTAAACATATTTCTCTAAATAAATTAATATGAAATATACTCATCAAGTGAATACTCATTCAGTGAAATAATACTGGAAACTGCCCCCCCCCCCCAAAAAAAACAAACAAAAACATTATAATAGTAGAAAATAGTAGAATGGTAGTTTACACTACATTCCATTTTAAACGTAAATCTGAATTTCAATTCTGCAAGGCAAATTTAGAATTTAGATTCAGGAATTAAAAGTAAAATTCTCATTTAAATTCTGAAATTAAACTGGTCATCCACTCAACCCAGAAACACTCTAAGCTAGCTGAGTTCATCATCATCAACTGTAATGGATACGCTGGCCCTGCTGACTCCATGTTCTTTTGGACCAGGGGATAATAATTAGATAGCTGATGGTGGTTAATTCTACTCATGTCCAGAGAGCTCATCCCACCAGGGGCAGGCAGCTGGCCCTGTTAGCCTTCCCCCAGCGCAGCCACTGCCAGCATGAACAAAGCAAGGGCAGCATGAGAACAGCAGCCATATCTTTCTATGCCCATCTCTCGTCTTTCACACCATCCCTGCCTGGACCAATGCAATCTGATATAATCGAGAGTATTCGCGACCCTTGAACAAATTTCAGAACATTTCACAGATGGGAACACTGAACTCTGACAGATTAATGAGCTACGGTGTCATTTATGTTCAATAGGGTGTTTTGATGATGAACACAGCAAAGCATCAAAATCTAGGTCTGAATTTTTTTTTTCAGTGCATCCGTTTTACAGCATGAAGCGAGTTGAAAGGACACACTGCAAATGCACTGCATACATTACTAAAGCTGTACCTAAAGAACAGTTTATAGGAATAGCTCCCTTGCATCGTTCCAAACAGTATGCAGTCAAAGGTTTTTTGAAGAATCTTTACTTAGCTCTTTCCATTCAATATCAGTTCATAGTGGCTGTCAAGCTACAAAAAGACACCATAAAAGCAGCAGAAAAGTAGTCCATGTGACTCATGCTTTATATTACAAATCTTCTGAAGCCATAAAAAGCAATTGTATGCTAGACGTGACAAAGTGATCATTGCAAATCCATTTGTTCTTTGTGTCAGAAGTAGTGCGAGCACTTGAAGTACGTCACTTTACTGTCGGGAATTTGCCGCCTCCAGTGTAGACAGGATCACGGATTATAATGGTTTCCATTTGCTTTCGTTGCCACTCGCATCTGTTATAGGCATGGTGCAAGCAAATTTTAATTTCATGATGCTTTCTTGTACTGATGAACAAATATTAAAGGGGACATATCTTGAAAATCTGACTTTTTCTGTGTTTTAAGTGCTATAATCAGTTTCCGGGTGCATCTCCCCTAACAATAGATATTAAACAATTCATTCCCACTTTTAAATACCCATTAAACAATTTATTCTCACAACTAAAGAGCCGTTAGGAACTTCATATCCACTTTTCTAATATTTTCTTCATTTTTTTTATTTTTTAAATGAATGCCTTTCCAAGCTGATATGGGAAAACGGAGAAGAACGAGTTCTGAAAAAGGCAGATTCGAACATCAAAAGCTAGCAAAACCCACCTTTTAGTTAGTAGCAGGATTTCTTTTCTAATTTTGTCTGGTTTAATCAGACAATGGTGGGCAGAGTGAGTGTAAATAGCCTCTGCCAAGAAGAAGGGCTATTGCACTGGGACACTGGGAAAAATAAAACACTAAAAAAATTTAAAATAATAATAAAAAAAAACATTATAAAATGCAGCATGAAAAAAGGATATTCATTTTGAGATTTGCTAAAGATTGTTTTTAACATTGTTATTAAATTATTATTGTTTAAAGATTAATTTGTGAGTCTTAGATTATCGTCTAAATATAGAAAAAGTCTCTAATATTAGGCAATAACCAATGTGTACCGATGTGTTGTGCATCTCTAGCTTTTTGGTCTCTGTTTTCTTTGTTTGTTTGGATGTTCTGTTTGGAGTCCCTGGTAACTATGAACTGTATGGCAAAAAAGTTCTATTTTGTTTTCCATCAAAAAAAAACAAAAAACAAAATCAACATACAAAAAAAAGCATAAGGATTTGAAAAAAAAAAAAAACACGAGGGTGAGTAAATAATGACAGAATGTTCATTTTTGGGTAACTATCCTTTAACGTTGCAAACACACGTAGCAAACACCATTGACACGGTGTGTATGTGTACCACTGTCTGCACAGCTGAAAGCTTCTCAGAATACCGACGCCTCTCCAACTGTCTGCTTAGGGAACAGAGATTCTGTCACTCATGGGAAATAATGATGCCCTTCTCACAGGGAATATGTGCCATGCAATGTGACTCAATAAAAATCTGTTCATTAAAACTGATTGATGCAATCATAAAACTTGCTTCTACATTTAAAATAAAACTAATTAAAGGAATTACAACAAATATCACAACAAGTGTCTTCATAAAACAATGTTCAATGCAACACATTTTGGTCTTATACCTTTAATCTTTGAGAGCTGACTTGCCATCCTCTCAAGGGAAAGAGACATCACTTATATTACTTTTCTAAGCAGTGTTCCAAAAGTGCTGACATTTTTAAAAACTAGTTTTTAAATTGGGATATCGGAGGTGAGGAAAGCTTTCATATTTAGTGGTGATTCTGGTGACCTAAGGTGTGACATGACATGGATAAATATACAAATATGACTAATACTTATATGATATGTCAGTCCAGTAGTATGATTCTTGCTTCAACACGAAGGATCCCGGGTTCTAAATTTGACTGCGTATATAACTTTTAATATATCAAGCAAAATTGCTATAATACACTGCCGTTTAAAGTTTGGGGTCAGTAAGATTTTTTTATGTCTTTTTTTTAAAATAAATCTTTTATGCTCACCAAAGATGCATTTATTAGATCAAAAATACAATAAAAACTATAAGATTGTGCAATCTTAATATGGAACATAGTTATTTTAAATTGTACTAGATTTCAAAATTATTCAATTATTTCATATTTTTCTGATTATTGCTCCAGTCTTCAGTGTCACATGATCATTCAGAAATAATTGTAATATGCTGATTTAATGCAAAAGAAAGATTTCTTATTAATATCAATATTGACAGGTTGTTAAGCTCAATATTTTGTGGAAACCATGATACACTTTTCTTTATGAAACTTTGTGAGTAAGATCTGAAAGTCTTTACTGTCACTTTTGATCAATTAAATATATCTTTGCTAAATAAAAGTATTAATTTATTTCAAAATAACAGCAAAAAAAAAAAAAATTATATAACATATATATATATATATATATATATATACACACACATTTTTAATTTGCTACAGTTAAGAGGAAAGCATAAATATGTAATGAATTTTTGCCATTAATGTTCTTGAAGAAATACAGTCACTGAATGGAGATGGAATGTATGTACTGCATCAAAATTGAATAAAAATGAAAATAAATTCCATTCCAAGGTCCCGAAATTTCCGGCCAAATTGAACCCCTGCTTATAACAGCACTGTAACACTTTATTGTTTGTCGTTCCGCTTGTATTCATTAGCGACATTCCGGAACGGCTTTCGTTTGCTCTGTGACATGCAAAACATCATTATTTGGCTTCTTCTGGAGCTAATTCCATTAGCAGAGCACAATGAAACACAATAGGCATCTACATTGTGTCTGAAATGTAAGTTATGATATATCAAATTCTTGTTTACTTACAAACCGCTAACAAATTCATATGCAATACAGAAATCCAGTACAACACATTCTCATATGATTACACCTACCTTAGCAGAGTGCTCCATTGTAACAACCACTTTAGTTCCAGCACTGGCCACTAGATCCATAGCCCCTCCCATACCTTTCACCATCTTGCCCTGAAGGGAACATACCAAAAAAAAAAAAAAAAGATGTTGCAAGAAATGAGCAACACACGCATGTACTTCAAAATACATTTTTACAGTACAAACACACAATATTTCAGATTGTATGAAACAAATGTGTTACATATCTGTGTGTTTTGGACTGTGATTTTCATTTGTCACGTATCTTCCTTTGTGTTTCCCGCCACTCTTTTGTTACCATGGTTATCATCATTATTAGGTCCTTGTTATTGGCTGTGTGTGATTCATTAGTTTAATTAATTGTTTAATGTAATTAATTGTTTGCTCCTCTGTTGCTTCAGTATTTAAGCCCTGAGTTTCTGTCTTGTTTTTGTCTTGCGTTGATGTTATTTTGATGGTGTTGCGCTTATAAAGCTCCAAGTTATCCTCTTGTTTCTAATTAAAAGTTCTATGCAAAGATTTCCTTTGTTGTGCGCTTCATCCTCGGACACACACCATGAAAGAATGGAAGACCTAACTGCAACAGAAAATCCAGTCTGAAATATGCTTCTAGTAGAGGACGGCCTGTGGAGGAGTTTCTCGAGCTCTCCCATCAGGTGAGCTGCCCTGATGCTTCTCTCATTGGGTGTTTTCATATGGGATTTAATTCGCCATTCGAACCTGCTTGTTATTATTCCCTAGTTGAGTCCATTAATCTTATTTTCTATTTAAATGGTTCTAATTTCGAAGAAGAGTTTATAGAAGAACGTTATTCTCATCCAGCCCCATCGGAAACACACATAGCCTCACCAGCTCACCCTACGCCGGTAGCCTCCACATACCAATCCAATGGTACCATTCAGCTCTGTCTGCCAGCACCTCCCCACAGAGCTTCTATGACCATCCCTGTCCTCTGTCCCGCGATCAAGATGGCTGCCATCCCAGAGCCTCATCCTAAGATGGCCGCTATGCCAGAGCCTCACCGCAATATGGCTGCTGCCATTCCAGAGATGGGCACACTAAGAATGGATATGTGGCTAATTGACTTTTGGTCTGAACCAGTGTCTTCTCCAGTGTTGGCTCGAGCCCCTAAGTCCGGTCCAGTGTCGGCTCCAGCTCCTGACTCTGCTCCAGTGTTTTCTCCAGGTCCTATGTCCGCTCCAGTGTCATCTCGAATCACTGAGCCCACCCCAACACACGAGTCCGCTTCAGAGCCCGCTCCAGTCAGCTCCAGACAAATTGAGGAAGCTGTCCCTGAACAGCTGGCTCCACCCAGGTCCCCTGAGTCTCCAGTGCCGTCTGAGGCTCCAGCGCCTCCTGTACCTCCGTAACCCCCTGTGTCTCCAGTGCCCTCGGAGGCTCCAGCGCCCCCTACACCTCCGTGAAACAACCCTGAACTGCCTGATCCACCATGGAGCCCTGAACTCCCGGCTCTGCCCTTGTTACCTGCACAGCCAGTACCACCCAGGAGGCCTCCTAACCTGCCAGCATCTGCCCTCAACCTCCAGGGTGCCTGCCCCCCTTCCCTGGTTGGACTCTTTTTGGCGTGGGGGGGGGGGGGGGGGGGTGTTAATGTTACATGTCTGTGCGTTTTGGACTTCATGTCTTCCTTTGTTCAGTTTTCCCTGCCACTCTTTTGTTACCATGTGTGATGAGCAGGGCGGGCGAGAGCCGTGGGGGAATGGCGCGAGGCCGGTGACGCGAGTGTTAACGAGCTTCAGGTGCTCGGCGCACCGGTCTCGAGTCCTTCACGGAAGAGCTCCGGAAGCATAAATGAGGAGCGACGACAGTGAAGGACGAGAGAGGACCAGGCCTGGGATTTTATGTTGAGTGTGATTTAGTTTGTGTGGGCGTCAGTCGCCGTGAGGAACTGCCGCCCTTATACTTTTTGGTTTTTATCGTGTTTATTTCTTTATTAAACGTGTTGAATGTTTGCCGGTTCCCGCCTCCTTCCCATATTTACGAACTTTGTTACACCATGGTTACTGTCGTTATTAGTTCCTTATTATCAGCTGTGTATGATTAATTAGTATCGTTTGCTCCTCTGTTGCTTCAGTATTTAAATTTAAGCCCTCAGTTTCTGTCTTGTCTTTGTCTTGTGCTGATGTCATTTTGATGGTGTTGTGCTTATAATTCTCTTAGTTATTCTCCTGTTACTAATTAAAAGTTCTATGCAAAGATTTCCTTTATCGTGCGCTTCATCCTCAGACAAGCACCGTAACAAAATGACACAATCAAGCAATTAAAATGAAATCCTTCAGAGGTCTGTTTTACTTCAATTCAAAGTGGACACGAAAGCTCGGTCAGGTTTGTTCTGGAGGGGATCTGAAAGGGCATTGTTGCTAGGAAACCATAAACCTGATTACCTGTGGCTGGAGTCACTTAACAAAAGGGCTTTTTCAGTGACGCTGATTTTATTGTTTTTCGCAAACATGCATGAAAGCAGACACATGCACAAACACAAAAAGGGCACATGGATGCTAAGAAATCCACGAGGAGTCCGTGTTAACACAACGTCTGATAATGACTCTTGTTTTGTGCCATATAGATTTTGTTTTGGTTTTGAATGCATCAACACAACATTTCCTGCTGTCCCTGAAGCAACACATTAAGTCAATGCCTAAATATTCTGCCATTATTTCATTCCTCTAAAAAAATTCATATTTTCCAGTGCCTTGACCGTTCAAGCTTCCTAATCCCCTGTAGTTTCATTTTACAGCAATTTCCAAACTCTATTTTATAGGCTGTGGGTATTCATTTAAGAAAATGTCTTCTGCTGTTTCTCAAAGTATTCAGCTTGAGCTCAACCAGCATGATCTCCTTCAGTCTCCAACAGAGACAGACGTACTTGAAATGCTTGAGTAGAATCTCAATAAAGTAAGGTCCTACCACAGGTATTTGCATTTTGTGCATGCACGAAAACGGAAGTATTCCTCATAAAAATAAAGTTTAGGAACAATATTTAGGAATTATTTTTTATAATAAGCCTCTTTAACTTAAGATATCACAATATCCAAATATGTGGCAAAATTATGATAATGTCCTTAATAGACCTCAACACAGATTTATGAAAAGTCATTCCGGTTTCAAAACACTGCTTCAAAAGTTTTCTGAATCTTTTGTTTCGAATCAACAGTCCAGAGTGCAAAAGTAACGTGATTTCAGTATACGAGGCTACGTCACGTCATAAGTGTTTCGCATTTTATATACTTCACGTGACTTTGGCAGTTTTATACGTGAACCGAACAACAGATTCGTAAAGCTTCGAAGCAGTGTTTTGAAATCGGTCATCACAAGATATTGTTCATTTTGTTGAAAAGTTAGGGGGTTTCTTTGTGCACAAAAAGTATTCTCGTCACTGTATAATATTAAGGTTGAACCACTGTACTCACATGAACTGTTTCAAATATGTTATAGTACCTTCTCTGGGCACCTGAAAGTGTAAATTACCTTTCTGGCAATAGATGCCTCACTGAGCCATCGGATTTCATTAAAAATATCTTCATTTGTGTTCTATTGAAGAACAAAAGTCTTATGGGTGTAGAACGACATGAGGGTAAGTAATTAATGACAGAATGTTCATTTTGGGGTGAACTAACCCTTTAAGTTGAAATACTTAAAATTATAACTCTATCTGAAATTAATTCATTAATATATAAATTATAGCTAAATAGAAACATTTAAAAAGCAATAAAAATGACAAAAGCACAACAAAATTGCTAAAACATAAAATGAAAATAGAGTGAAAACTGAAAATATAAAATTAAAGCTAATTCAAATAATTATAATTCCCTATATTCCCTGTAGGGTCACACATATGGCACCCAGCCTAAATCTGGTTCTCAAGGATGAAACGGAGTATAGGCCTGGTGCCAGATGCTCTGCCACGTCCGGCTGCCGAAGGGTGATCGGAGGATGCATAACGCATAACGCAGGAGGCTGCATAACGCATCACGCAGCAAGTGCATAACATAGGAAGCCTACACTAAGCCTGGGCCTCTCTGTGTCAGGGAGGTGCCATGACCCAGTGCCCAGGAGGATGGAACACCTCTCGTAGAGTGAGCACGCAACCTGAGCAGGCAGGGCATGCCTTGTGCTTGATAAGCCAAGGGCTGGGTCTGCCTCCTCCAGAGACAGCGCTTGCAGGCTCACTACCTGGTTCCTGAAGGGAGTGGTAGGAACCTTGGGCACATAACCAGGCCCGCGGTCTCAGTACCCCGTGGCCGTCGCCTGGCCTGAACTCTAGGCATGATTTGTCAACCGAAAATGTATGCAGGTCCCCTACCCTCTTGATAGAGATCAATGCAATCAACAGTAGATTGAAGTCTCCATAGATGGAATCTTTAGGTCTGCTGACTGCAAAGGCTCAAAGGGAGCATTCTGGGGTACTCGAAGCACCAGAGCAAGGTTCCAAGAGGGTACGGAGGGAGGACGAGGGGATTTGTCTTGCCCCTCTAAGGAACATGATGACCAGGTCATGCTTACCACCAGGCTTGCCAAGTATGTGGTCATGGTATGCAGATATTGCGGCAGCATGAACTTTGAGGGTGGAGGGAGACAGCCTATGCTCCAACCCTTGCTGCAAGAAGGAAAGCACCTACAAGTACAGTACAGTATAGGCTGTAGGGCCCCGACCTTATATCGGCTAGAGGAACCGGCTCTGTCCTTCACCAGTAGGACCGCGATCTCTGCACGCAAGACATGGGCATCAACAGCTTTCACTGAGGTGAATGCCCCTGAACTTTGGGAGAAATCGGGGTGAATTGAATCGCATAGCCGAGTCTGATGGTCCGAATGAGCCAGCGAGATGGATTGGGGAGCGGTAGACAGGCTTGCAGAGACCGCACCAGCGGGACCAAGGGGAACGCAGGTGTACCCGGAGTGGGGCAGCGGAGTGGAACGCAGGGGGCTCTCTTTGCAAGGTGGCCCGAAGCAGGCTCTGAGTGTGCTGTGCAGCACTCACCTGGTACCACGGTCTGACAGGGGACGCAGGAGAGGCGTCGTAATGAAGCGCGAGGACTGTCGTGGCATGAAGTTCTTGGGGAACTTGTGGACCATGACCATCCTCGTGCAAGTCCTTCAGTGCCTTGGCCTGATGGACCTGCAAGAATGCCATAGCATGTAAGGCGGAGGCGGCTTCCCTGCACGCCTGGTAAAATTTGCCGGTATGGTCCACCCGGGAAGGAAGACACGACTCCCCCTGCCAGGTGGAGTTAGGGCACAGCAACAGACCGCTCCACAGGAGGTATGCACATCTAACCCTTCGCTGCGCCACCATCAAGGATGGTGAGGAAGGAGGAGTCACCGGAATGGTTTTGGGAAGAAAGGAACCAGGGTGGGTGGCTGAGAACCAGCACGCGCCACCCTGAGATACCAATCATTCAACCGTGAGGGCTCGGGACACGGTGGAGGGTTCCACATGAACCCGACCCAGTCGGTGACCGGGGAAAGCATGGCCATCATCTCTGGATCTGAATCAAGCACCGCTACAGAAGAAGGCAACGTCGGAGATGTTTTTTCAAGGTTTCTTTAATTGGCACCATTTTTATAAAGGTATTTAGAGACTAATATTATTTCCAAATTTGTTTTGACCAGTAATAGATGCAATCCAAATTTGATCTTGTGCAGCATTCATTGAAATGTATCTTGAAGTAGTTGCTTACACCCCACCCTACATATGGATTTCCGACTACTTAATAGCAATAGAAAATAAGTGGTGCCAGATGATGATAAGCTTTCATTGAGTTTCCATTCTTGAAAACTGTTCACAAATTGCATCAAATGACGTATATGGGTATGAAACTTGAACTGTCATTTGTCAGATGATGAATCATAATGCATTAACCAGTTGAAAATGGTCCAAGAGTCTATCTCAAAACCACAAAGAGCAAATCAATCAATCAACCATCAAGCTCTCATCATCACTGCAAAGGGCTGTTAACACAGAGAGCTTGACAAGTATGCAAATAAATAACTGGGAGCAAAGTGGAAAGGAAAGGTCCAAGTGCTGACACCTGCATGGGCTTTTTTCTTTTTCATTTATGCAGGCTTTGAAGGAGGCACATTCTGGAAGGAGAGCTGTTTACACGTTGGGAAAGTGCCACATGGAAGTGCTGTGTGGGTGTGTGTGTACATATATGTGTTGAGGGTATTTTTCACATGAAAAAAACGCAACTTTAGTGGACAGCAGACTGAGAGTTTCCATGACAACTTATCAAATATTTCCCCTGTAAATCACACTATCCTTGCATTTCATGCCTACTGATGAAGACGAGAAATTATGCCCTTCACTTCAGGCAATTTCCTTTTGTCGGCTTGCATCCTTATCGGCTCCTCTAAACTCATTCTCTCCTACACAAACTGGCTGGACATTTAAATGCGTGGTAATTCAACGGTAGCGTTAATGCCGTTTCCTAGACAACAATTGAAGCGCCAGTGACAGTGTGACAAAAGGCTGTGTAGTTTAACAGAGCTGAACAACTGCAGACAATTGAATAAGTCTTCACATCTTGAAGGACGTCTGTGAACTTTATGGTATTACATCTCGTGTTCTTTCTTTTTTTTAACTATTAACCAGAAACATAACCTTTTGGCAAAGTGGCTTTCCTCTGTGCAGCGTATTACCTGCTGTCACTCCCTAACTATATACCAAGAAGTCAGTTTCTGGAAACAATGAAGCATAACCTTGACAAAAAAAGTAGTTAAAGGCATACTTCATCCAAAAACTAAAATTCCATCATCATTACCCTCATCTTGCTCCAAACCTGTATGACATTTTCTTATGCAAAATGCTAAATAATATAAACCGATAAGCCACAATATTAAAAACCACCTGCGTAATATCGTGTAGGACCCCTTGTGCTGCCAAATGCTCTGATGCGTTGAGGCATGGACTCCACAAGACCTCTAAATGTGTCCTGTGGTATCAGGCACTAAGTCATTAATGGGCCATCAAGGGGTGTAGGTGGTCTGCAACAACCTTTAGATACTGTAAGAGGTACATGACAAAGTAAAATCGCCATGATATACACCCAGCCATTCACATGATCAAAAAGAAAACTTGATTCATCACACCAGGCAACCTTCTTTCATTGCTCCATGGTCTAGTTCTTATGCTCACGTACCCATTGTAGGCGCTTTCGGCAGTGGACAGGGGTCATGAGCACTCTGTACCTAGTCTGCGGCTATGCAGCCCCATATGCAGCATAGTGTGATGCACTGTGTTCTGACATCTTTCTGTCATGGACAGCATTACGTTTTGCAGCAACATGAACTACAGTGGCTCTTCTGTATGATCAGATCAGACAGCTAGCCTTGGCTCCCCTTGGGCGCCATGACCCTGAAGCTAGTTCCCTGGTTGTCCTTCCTTGCATCATTTTTGCTTGGTACTAACCACTGTATACTGGGAAGACCTCACAAGACTTGCCATTTTGGAGATGCTCTGACCTAGTTGTCCAGCATCACTATTTGGCCCTTGTCAAAGTCATAAAGGTAATCTTTATGACCAAACAGTTTTGGTTACCATTAACTTAAATTTTATGAACATTTCACTCAAAATATCAACTTTTATGTTTCACAGAAGCAAAATATAAATGTGTGTGTGTAACTTCATATAACCTGAACATAATTTCATTAATTTAATATTAAAATATATCCATAACAACAGTAAAAAAACTTCAAGTAATAAGACTTTCTTATAAAATAAATATATACATACATACACACACACACACATATATATACATATATACATACATACATATACACATATACATATATATACACACACATACATACATATACACATATACATATATATATATACACACACACACACATATATCTTGGCAGAGCTACGTGACGTCTGGTGTGGAGCAGGGTACTTCAACCTTAATCGCAGGAAAATTCCTTAGTACAAAATTTACATATGGGTCAAGGCAAGGGCATGATTAACTGCATTAATTTTATTAGCATGACATTTTTATGTAATTAATAGTACTA
This sequence comes from Opsariichthys bidens, assembly GCA_037194245.1. Lineage (NCBI taxonomy): Eukaryota > Metazoa > Chordata > Actinopteri > Cypriniformes > Xenocyprididae > Opsariichthys > Opsariichthys bidens. Next base: position 6,980,580 of record CM074288.1, read on the forward strand.
AATAATGCATTGTATTGAAAGCCCTAAAACATAAAAGAGAACAAGATGCAGAGAATGAGCAGCTTCTGTGGCCTTAAGTTCTGTCAGGTAATGGGTAATTTGAAGTGTACTATAATTTTGCGTCTAGGTTTGCTGAAAGGCTGTATGAGAGCCATTTCTGAATGAGGGTCAAGAGTTAGAGAGTCCCAACTCAGGTTTGTGTACATGAATCACATCTTTTTAACAAGAGAGTGTGTGGGCGTTGGGATGTGGAAGCAAGGGGGACTATTTCATCTAGTTCAGAACATGTTCGACCCCCATTTTTTGCATCAGTGTTGTACATTATAATTAAAAGGCACAGCGAGACTATAAAGTGAGGAATTTTCCCCCTCTTCTTGTCCATAAAATAAAAATAACACAGCTTCACCATAAAAAACAACTTCTTTTACCAATGAATACGAACCAGCTCTTCTGAGAGCTCAAGGCTGATGTACATTTGTTTTTGGATTAAGCTGTCCTGGAACATTATGAATGCAAATTCATAATCCCCATTACCAATGCTTCAGGGACATTTTTTCGGAGGACCCAAAAGAGGCAGTGCGTCCTCCACAATCAACAGCACAAAAATAAAAATTAAATTTGATAGGTCAAAGTGGCCATTCATACCGCATGTGTTTTTGTATTGTAAAACGTGACATGCGGGCAGTGGAATGAGAAAAAGCTTTTTTTTTAAAGCTGAACTTTTCGCTTGAGAGCGGTGTCTTTAGAACTCTACGTCAAGCACAAAATGCTGCAAAAGATGCAACATGGTTTCTGTTGTTAACATTCAAATGAATATATGCATACAAAAGTGCAGAGTCCGCAAAGTCCAACTTTGAACTTGATTTTTCATAATAACTTGAAATGAAGATCTATGAGTGAGCTGGGTTTTAGCAACACGTCAGCCCGGTTAAATTAAACATTAACCTTCATACCCGTCACCATCATAACACCTGTGGTGTTTACTGAGGATTTGTTGACAAATGGTCTGAAAAGTGACAATTAATAACAGCTGAACAACAGTTTCCCTCTAAAATGTCCCCCAAATAACAGCTCATACTCTAATCTGCCACACCCTGCCACAACTCCTCTGCTCTTACTGGTGCTGGCCCCCTGTTGAAAATGCTAAGACTATTTGATATAGCGTGTCTTTATCATAATTTTTGGGATGCCCAGGAGAAGGAGAGCTGCTATCCAGTCGATGAACAGATGGAAGAGGAGTGGTTGTGTAATGTCCCCATTCCTCTCTTGATTATATGAGTCTTCCAGATCCAGGCCCTCTGGCTACATTACAGTCTGTTGTCCCTTTAGTCTAGAGAGGTGGCCGGGGAGCCCGCAGTAATTGGAGGGATTATTGTAATTAGTCCGCCAGGCTTGTCTGATTCATTAAGAGTTTAAAGGCTAAAGACAGCTTAGAACAGCTAACACTGTAGCGCTGCATGCAAACTAGTTTATTTTTGATAATGCATCCTGAGGTCCCCACGGACAGCTACGGATGGATGGATGGATGCATAACTGCTCATAACAGTTTTATCTAAATAAATAAATATTTGTATGTTTAATATAGATAATATCATTTATATCATATAATGAAACCCACAATATAATATACCAAAGCCTTTTCTGCCCAGCACCATTTGAATCCCCATTATATGTGGACTGTAGTTCGATTGGTAAATCAAGGTACTAGCAACACCAAGGTCATGGGTTTGATTCGTATATCAAACGAAGGCGTATACTCTGACAAATGCATTAATTTAAATGTTATCAAATCACAAATCCATATCTTCGCTATCTCAGACACATAGCACATCTTTCATGAGCATAATTTGCTTCACATTTTGCCCTTACCAAAGTGCAAGTGAGGAGACCTGGAAAAAAGCAAGGGACCAAAACAAAAAAAAAAAAAAAGGCAAGGAGACAAGGAGGGGGAAAAACACTGAAAGCAGAGTGCAGCTCATGGTCCATGTGTGCCAGTTTGCGAGAAATAACCTTCAACCAAACTCGATAAGCAAGATGCGCAGAGGGCCAGGAGGCTGGGAGGCATCAGTCAGTGACAGGGCAAGGGCCCTGGAGAACTATAAATAACCCTGCAGAGGTGTCTGTATGCAGGGCAGCTGTGTATCGACAGCCCCTCAACTGACAGCAGGACCAGGCGCCACAGGCGACAGACAGCAGAAGAACGGTTCCAAAAAACCCAGCCAACACTGACTCATTAAGCCTTGGAAACCCTTTTGTGAACCTAGAGGGGAGTAATGACTTTGGATTTAGGACAATATAGCAGGTAAAGAGACATGCATACAATACTTAGATGACTGTAAGGAGTAGTACTGAACACAAAGATAGTGAAATGTGAAAATTTTGACATTCCGGGGCCATTTGGTCGGGCCCTATGAGGAAAACAACTTAAATCATATCAAGTGATGTAAAAATGGAAAAGGTTTTCTGTAATGGATAGGTTTAGGGTTAGGGTTAGTGTAGGGGATAGAAAATACAGTTTATAGAATATAAAAACCATTACGATGATGGAAAGTCTACGTAAAGATATAAAAACAAGTTTCTGTGTGTGTGTGTAAACAAATACACATTATATGAAATCACATTATATTAAAGAAAGTATAATAATAAAAAATAATAATACATTTCTATTTTATAGAAATGACTTTATATTAAAAAATAAATATTATTTATATATAATAACAGTCTCTTGTTGGACCATCACTAGTAAAATCCAAACATAAAATCTGGATCCTAAAGTAAAAAAAAAAAAAAGTTAAGAACCACTGGACTACAGCATCTTGTTCTAACTAATATTCTGACCAAATTTGTTATCCAATTGTTATTCAAGTTGTTACATTACGAATTAAACTCTTCATGGGTTTGTACAAGTGCTACGTCAGCGACAATTTCTTTTTTCTGCTTGAAAGGAGATGGTAACAGCCATAAAATGAGACCATACATCTGTATTTGTGCTCCACAGAGAACATCATCATCTACATAAATCACTTCTGATTTCACGCTGTGCGTTCTGTCATTAGCTGCTTAGTGATTTCCACTAAACAAAAGGAAATCTCTCGAGATAATTTCAGCAGGAGGCTGGAAAATAAATGCAGATGGAAAGAAGGGAAAGAATTAGAGTTGTGTGCTATGATAGTATTGAAGTTTGGTTTGATTCTGCAATGAATGCATGTTTGATGAAACTATGAATGAGTCTTTACCTTTATAAAATACTTGAGATGGACACAAGAAAAAGTAATTACAAACATATTGTACCTACAAAACAACATGCAGCAGTCAAAGTGTGTGTGACAAAAATGGCTGGACTGAAGCAAGTAAAATCTTGCTTCAGCTTCACTCACTCAGGCTTCATGTCAGTCCGACATATTGTACCAATAAGTGAAAGAAATTGTGAACTTGCCGGAATCATCCAGTTGGCCAAATCTCCACACTTGGACACCTGCATGGCTCCTAACATGGTCAAGTTGATATGACCCCTAGAGGAAACAAAAAATAAATGCACAAAATTAAAGTGCCGTCACATTACGGCAAAATTTCACTGCCAAAAAAGGCCCATTGTCTATCAAGTGTTTTAAAGTATGACGCACAACACAGAATGTCAAATCAGCTCTCTGTTGATCAGTACAGTGAATTTGTGTGACTAACTGAACCTTTCGCGAAATCTTTTGCCCACACGCAAAATTCCCGATTGTGTGGATTTCTATTGAACTTAATGAATTTTGCACAAGTAAACTCATGAAAAGCAGTAAAAGTATGGCAAAACATGTAGACAGATGCAGAGTTAGACACTTAACCTACCACTATTATGTTTGGTCTCACTAATTAATATAACAATATCATAAAGTGATATTTTTAGAATGTGGAACAACAAAATTTGGTTTCTCTAATTTCTCCAAGAAAACAATGAGAACTGGGACATCCTCAATATAAGATTAAGAAGCTACTATTTTTGTTATGAGTTCATGTCGTTTGGTCATGGATTTAACAAATACAAGATTGCTTAGGTAAATGCTGACAAACAATTTAAAGAAATAGTTCGCCCGCTTATGTTTGGGTAAACTTCAGTATTTCCTTTATAACTAGTAATTCATGCTCAGTTAGCACTTGATTTAGGCAAAACTGTCAACTCCAAATGGCCATTCAAAAAAACCCCATCAACATTAGAACTAAGACTAGACTAAATCATTTGAGTAGTATGGTTCTGTGTGCCGACAAGTCAAGCCTATTAGCTTGAAATAGTGGACCACTAAACCACTGGATTGTCAGATGGTCTTAGTCATGAATCTACAGACAGACTGTGAGTGGGTGGAAGTGCTCTATTCTTAATGTATGTGCTGTCATGACTCCCCTTGTGCCGGGTACAGCAAAGACCCCATGACCATTCACTGTGCTCCCTATTGCACCAGACAATTAAGGCCTAAATATACGACCATTGCTGGATTCGCAGACAGAGAATACAGAAATAATGCTGAGGCTGAAAAAGAAGGCGTCAGCTGCCTGTGGGAAAAAAAAATCGATAAGGCTCATAAAACATCAACAGTGAGTTTTCTAAATGACATGGGACTAATGTCTAACATACAGCTATGCGAATAACAATATTAAAGATAAATTCAAACTTATGACTTCACTAAAACATATACATATATAAAATGTGTGAGTCTGTATTTTTAAAAAAATGTAATTAAAAAAAATGGTATATAGTGTGTGTGTGTATATATATATATATATAGATAGATAGATAGATAGATAGATAGATAGATAGATAGATAGATAGATAGATAGATAGATAGATAGATAGATAGATAGATAGATAGATAGATAGTACTGTGCATAAGTCTTAGGCCACCATTAAATGCTGTTTTTGCAATGGTATAATGGCCATATATAATTATATACAAGAAAAAATACAGGAAATTTGTATGCAGTATTAAAAAAAAAAAAAAAGGAACCTGGCATTTTCAGCAGTGTTCTCAGACTCCAGTTGCTTTTTAGAAGCCTTTGGGTTAATATAGTACACTGGGAAAAACAACACTTTATAATGGTGTCGTCAGGAAGTTGATATTCACACACACAGGACGCACAATTACACCCTCCCGCACTTAAAACCAGCAAGAGTCAATTGCTTTATTGACAGCACCCCAGGTCTCTCGGTGAAGGCCAGAAGGGCCCCGGGAGAGACAAAGCACCTTCGTTCCAGCCGTCTCACCCTACTGAGCAGTACAAGAAGCATCCAATTAAAGTAGCCACCTGTTTTGACAGAGCTGAAAATGTCAGCCAACGTAGCCAGAGGCGCAGACGATATCACGGCCGAATCACTGCATATTCTGCCTCTGCTCCATCCCTCACTTTCACCATTAACACTCAGCAAATCAAGCCCTTACGCCCCAAAACGGTCAAAGCACTTCATTCCACAAAAAAAAAAAGTCACATTTATTATCGTAATGTCTAAGTGAGCTTTTTAAAAGTTTCAGCATCTGGGTCAAAGTACTCTGAGGACCAACCTACTGAAAATGAAGTCAACTTTTGAAAAATGTTTTGTGGAAATGGTTACAAAACACTGTTCAAATAAAAAAGGATGTGTTTTGATTGAAGACTAAAATGTGATCGGTCTTTACCCTCTGATCATGGCAAAGGAATCGTCGCTAGAGAAATAGGCTGCTCCAGGAAGAACTGTGACAGTTTCTTTACCTGAAAGGGTAAGAGTGAAATGGAAAGAGCTTTCATTAAGTGCTCTGAATGGACAAATTAGGTTATTAAAAGGTAATTTATGCAGTGCTAATGCTGTATAACTGTCTACAAGAATGAAAGTGAGGGATAATTATTACCAGCATTGATGAGATCTGCATCAACGTCTTCCTCTGTTGGGTAGGGACCCTGAATTATTCAAACAGCACAAAAAAAAAAAAAAAATAGCACTCATTAATGCTTTTATGATGAGTACAAAAATCTCATATTAATACAGAAATAAATACTCTTGCTTCTTGCTTCATGTAGACGAAAAACATCAACACAGATCCAATGCTTTTATCTCTATACTCATTATTTTTAGTTTCATATATAATAGCCATTTCATATAGCGGTAATATTTGTCATGAATATTTCTCTCATATCCAACTACAAATGTACACTACCGTTCAAAAGCTTTGAGTCGGTAAGATTTTTTTAATGTTTTGAAAAAATATCTTCTGCTAACCAAGGCAGCATATTTGATCAAAGATATAGTAAAAACAGCAATATTGTGAAAATTTTATAACAATTTAACACTGATAATAAAGCTGAATATTCAGTGGTCATTCAGTCTTCAGTGTCACAGGACCCTGCAGAAATCATTCTAATATGCTGATTTGGTGCTCAAGAAACATTTCAAGTTTCTTTATAAACACAGGGAAAGGAACTACTGTACAGATGAGCAAAACTGTTGACTAGCCATCCAACAACCAACTAGTTATTCAGTGCGGTAGATTAGCTTATCAAGATATATTTTTAAATGAGCTTTAAATGTTGTGTGCATTAGCTATAGGGGGGATGTGATGTCTCAGAGACAGCTTTAACATGCTGACAGTACATCAGTACTGTCAGCATGGCTAACCGTCAGAGAAGTTGCTTCTCTGAATTCATCCTCTTTAAAAGAACAGTCTGCAGTGAATTATGTTTCTATTATTTTGTCTAATCGGTAGGGAATTTTTTTATTATTATGAATGTTGAAAACGGTTGTGCTGCTTATTTTTGAAGAAACATGATATATTTTTCAGTATTCTTTGATGAATAGAAAATTCAATGAAACAGCATTTATTTGAAATAGGGATCATTTGTCACATTCTAAATGTCCTCACTGTCCTTGCTAGAAAAAATATGAATATCTTTCAAAACAAAAACCCAAACTTATGAATCATGGTGTAGCGCTCTATAATTAAAACTTGCGCTTGTCAAAATTAAAACAAAAAAATAAAAAAACCGAGATACAAACAACTTTCTTAGAGTGTTTTTTTTTTTCATTAACATAATGAAACAATCATAACAGATGGATTTTCAAAGACGTTTCTAACTGCATTTAGCAAATTCAATACAAATCTGTTAAAGAAGAGCTTACCAGCCCCAGAATGCCATTTTCACTCTGCAGGTGGACGGTAATATCTGGTTTAATGAAATTACTTGCCAGCATGGGGATTCCAATGCCCAGGTTAGCTAAAAAGGTTATCAAACTGCATTAACGGATTATCAAGAGAGACACACAGGAAATGTCATTTTAGTAAACAGTAAAACCATTGTTGCTTCCAATAATCTGTTCAAATGAAAGGAAAAGCTCAGCCAATTTCAGTGTGTTTTTCACACGAAGCTATCATAAGGCTTCAGAAGATTTCAAATATAGCACACAAAATGTGTGAATCAGTGTTCTGGTACTTTGAATGCTTCAGTCCCCATTCATTATAATTGCATGGCAAAGAGAGGCCAATACAATTCTTCAAAATTCCCCTTTTTGTGTTACTAAAAAAAAAAAAAGACGACATGAAGGTCAGAATTTTCATTTTTAGAATCTCTTTAAAGGATAAAACAATGATCCAGTCAGATTAAAATGCTAAATGTAGGTGACATGGTCTGAAACACTGTACATACCGTACATCCCGTCCTCAAATTCCAGCGCAGCTCTGCGAATAATCCTCTCTCGCACTATATCAGAATCTTTCTTGGGTTTGGGATTTTCAGCCTGGCCTTTCTTTACTGTACGCCTCTGCAAAATGTCAGAGGGGCATCAATAAGAAAAAAAAGATGACAGGGGACAGAAAGATAAAGGTAAACTGATAGAAATGAGTCAGACAAGTCATGCCACCTCACCTCGATCCGTTTCTCGTAGCGATCACCCTTGACGATCCTGTGGACGTAGACGCTGGGGATGTGGATGTCCTCTGCTGCAAATGTGCCCACGTCTACAATCTCCTCCACCTGAAGATAGAACATAGACCAGCTGAAGGTGACATCGAGATTAAGGTCTCATGTTTCTTTGTAATACAGCGCAAGAAATTAAAGACAGGCAGAACTGATGATTAGCCATCCAACAACCAATTAGTTGTTTAGTGCGGTAGATTAGTTTATCGAAAATTTGAGTACCCTTGAATCTTTTGTTCAATGGCTAAAGGGGGTGCTGCAACCTCTCAGAGACAGTTTTAGCATGTTGACAGCATGTAACACATAGTGAACTATGGGTCCATCAGTACTGTCAGCATGGCAAACTGTTAGAGACGTTGCTTCTCTGGATCTGGATTCAACCCCTTTAAATCACTGTTGGACTTCAAATCTCCTGTCATGAATAATGCTTCTATCATTTTGCATAATCCTTAGGGCTCCTTTTTTAGGGAAAACTATGAACTATAATTTTGTGCAATGCCATTCAAAAGATGGGGTTGGTAAGTTTTTTTTTTTGGGGGGGGGGGGGGGTGCATTAAGTTGATCAAAGTGACAGTAAAGACTCTCACTTTGTTAGAAAGGGTTTTGATTTAAAAATGGATGTTCAAGCTATTTTAACTATAAAGTCATCAAAGAATCTTGGAAGGAAATGTATCATGATTTCCACAAAGAATATTAAGCAGCACAACTGTTTTCAACATTTATAATAATAATAATAATAATAATAATGTTAATAATACAAATAATGTTTCTTGAGAACCAAATAAGCAAGATGACATTGACGGAAGAATTGAGTAGTACAGGAATAAATTGCATTTTTAAATATATTTGAAAACAGTCGTTTTAAACGGTAATTATAATAATTGTCAATAACACGGCTTACTGTATTTTTTATCAAATAAATGCAGCCTTTGTGAGCATAAGAATAGTCTTCTTTCAAAAACACAAAAAAAAAATCTTACAGACCCCAAACTTTTGAACGGAAGCGCAGTTTCACATATCCGACAAGGAACACTCAAACTACACATCACACTGCTTCAAGAAAATCGATGAAAAAAGACAGTGAAATCATTTAAATGGACACCAGACGAGACGACAGTTTGGTGTCAGACACTTCTTCACTGCTCTGTATCATCATCTATCATCAACTCTCTGTCTGCAATCCATTAAAGCTGAAAAACATACCAAACACTGTATGTCAAACTGCCCCTGAAAATGTTGGAAATATTATATATTGTACCAGGTGTAAGAAAAAGCTCTTATTCTGAATACAGACATGTATATATTGCATTTTCAATTTGAGGACCCCACAGGGAACAATAAACCTGTCACACATAAGCAGCCTGATAGAGAAGGGTTTGCCCTGCAAATGGGAAAATGTTAACCTATCTCTCTTTGGAGACTAGAGGGTATGAGCAAGCAGGGAAGGAAGTGCTGACAGCTACTCAAGACTTAAACTTTCACAAACTTTCCATAACCACTACTCTATAAGTCAAGAAGTTTATAAAACTGGCTGAAGGTACAGTTTGCATGTAAGTCAGGCTTTATTCATCATCAAAAGGGGATGTCTAGTAGAAAGTTCATGCTTCTTTTTTTTCATACAATCTTTTCCATCAATCACCAAAAAGTGCAATAAAGGTAGTCCATAAAATACTAATTATTAATATTTTATTTGTATATGCAAATTTTGCATTTGCATCCGGTTACAAGATGCACAAGAACCAACAGCATTTACCATTAATAACAAACAAGGGCAAATTAGCTTAAGAGCACAATTCCATAAAAGCGCTGATGGGATTGGAAAGTTCTGCATGCGATCTACTGACGACCTGCAAATTAAAGAACACAGACGCAGCCGTATCATTTCCATAATGACCAACATATCTACCAAGAGCAGTGCAAATTAGTGTCTGGTTTATGACATGCTTTTTGGGGGGTGGTAAAAAGAAGAATAAAGAATGGCACTAATACCAGAACTTCCTGAGCCTGAACAATTTTTTTTAATTTTTTTTTTATGGTTACATGAAAAGGCAGGGTTTTTTCGCGAAAAAAAAAACTGTTTTTAAAACTAATTTTCCTTGAAACCAACTAGTAACATATCTGCCATTGCCATTAGCCCTTGACAGGCTCAGACAATAGATTATGGTGGGTTGTTTAAAACAGCAATACCAAGAAAAGTTACTCACTATAATATAGTGTAAACGCATGTAAAAATTCAAGATGCTTTTAATTATCAAGTTTTGCTGGTTAGATTTTTATTTGATAGTGTACAAGATGACCTACAATCTAAAAAATGGAATTTCGAAAATATTAAATGAAAGTGAAAGTCGTGACGTGTTGTCAAGTATGGTGACCCATACTCGAAATTGGTGCTCTGCATTTAACCCATCCCAAGTGCACACACACACAGCGGTGAGTAGTGAACACACACACACACACACAGTGAACACACACCCAGAGCAGTGGGCAGCTATTGCGACAGCGCCCGGGGAGCAATTAGGGGTCAGGTGTCTTGCTCAAGGGCACTTTAATCGTGGCATCGAAGGTGGAGAGAGTGTTGTTTATTCACAATCCCCACCTTCAATTCCTGCCGGCATGGGAATCGAACCAGCAACCTTCACGTTACAAGCCCAACTCCCTCACCATTAGGCCACGACTGTTTGAGAAATCGTCAATGATTAATCGCATTCTGCAATGAAAATAGCACTCCACTCAAAAATAGGTGAAGTGTATGAACTAAATTGTTGTAGGGCAGCGTTTCTCAAACTTTTTCAGCCCAAGGACCGCTTCCAATTTTTTTCTGAGGATCACCTAACAGAATCCCACTCTAACAAGCCCCCCAAAAACAACAAAATAGGAAGGATAAACTAAATTTTAGTTTAATATGCAACTGTTTCAAGTCAAAAACTAATTATTCAAACACAAATGCAATGATATGATCCATTTTTTCGTTATTAAAACACACTGATGTCAACCCCCCCGCCCGTGAACAGGTGTTACACCAGATTCTGTGACCATCGTATTCTGTGACCCCAGAGGGCGTGGTTATCATTGTGCTGCGTGACATACGCAAATCGCGTAAAAATAAGCCAAAGAAGGTGAAATCTGTTAGAAACTTGTTTAGAAATGCAGGTTATTCACATCATAAATGCTCATTTGCTTGTCTAGATTAAACGCAATGTGGTTGTTTGCAGAGTAGTAGTAGTTGCAGAGAAATGTGTGTTTCCATCATGTTCATTAAACATGCGCACGAACACCTCTGAACCGCTGGCGCGCGTTCACACTATCGAGATATTATGTAATTTTTTATATTTATATGTATATGTGTATATATATATTTATATGTATATGTATATATATATATATATATATATATATATATATATATATATATATATATATATATACACACACACACACACACACATACATACATACATACATACATACATACATATATATATATATATATATATATATATATATATGTATTGAAGCACGTCAAGTACAAATACAATGGATATGCAATAAGGTCATCCACAAAAATAATTGTACCCATGACTTTTCAGTGCTAAGTTTAACACCAAAAGAGGGTTTGTGCTGGCGCAAGCTGTTAATAAATTTCTAATGCTCCATTAATAACTCCATGATTAATAGTTAATTTGTGCAATTTTCATATTTGCATATTCAGATTTATCACCTGAACAAATAGAATTTACCGTACTTAAAGGTACAATATGTAAGATATTTGGATTAAAATATCCGAAATAGAACAATGTTATATATTTTGTTGACTTGTTTAGTGTACAAACATTTTCCCAAATGTTTCCAAGAATGTAATCCAGAGAAATAAGCAATCTTAACCAGGACGTGGACCGGGTCCATGCGTCGCCTAGACATGCGGGTCCATGCATCATCAGTTTCCGTTTTTTTTTTTGTAGAAACCATGGAAACCCCAAAGACACTTTAATATATTATGTGTTTTATTGGTAACACTCTACAATAAAGTTAATTAGTTAACATTAGTTAATGCACTGTGAACTCAAATAAACAATGAACAACTGTATTTTCATTAACTAACGTTAACGAAGATTAGCAAATAGAGTTACAAATGTATTGCTCATGGTTAGTTCATGTCAGTTAATACATTAACTAATGTTTAACTGATGAATCTTATTGTAAAGTGTTACCGTTTTATTAGACAGCTGAGCAACTGTTTGGATGCATTCATCAACAGAAATCTAATCATTGTTATATAGCGCAACACAGTAAGTCTTATTGTTTATTCTCGTTTTCTTGATTTACAGCGAGTACCATGTTTTACCGTGCCTACGATCGATCTAACTTACTGCAGTGTGCAACAAGTGTCTCACAGTAACCGCCGAGTGAACGCAGAGTAGCATTATAACAACTTTCAACACACAAATGTATCCAATAAGATAAACAACATAAACATAATTTCCCACACATAGGCATGACCGGACATAATAAAAGCTCCACTGCTCGCGCCGTGTGTCGCGTTTGTCTCTCATTGGCAAACGCTGCAGCGGCTTTGTTCTACACACTGCTTCATACAATACATTAGCTCAACCATTAATATGATTTCTGCCCGAGTACCATAAGTTTATTTTCCATTCGATGTAGACATGAAGACAAGAAATTAAGGCTTCATCAATCTACACCTTTGTTTTGAATAAGCGAAGTCTAGTGGCGAATAATTACATATTGTGCCTTTAATTGCAAACCTGGAGTGGAAACACTTTCATACTGGACAAGCGAGGAGCACTTTTCTGTGAAACATGGTTTATGTTTCATGGAATTTTCAAGTATGTCTCATGTTGCAAAAACATGTTTTCATCCGCATCCTCCAGTGTTGAATTTTGCTGTTGCACCTGTTCTGGTGGTGTGTGTGATAACAGCACAAAGCGCCGCTGAGAGCTCAGAGAGCGGCTTAGCACTCCTTTAAGGACCAAAAATAAGCTCTTAAAATACTGAACAAAAATCTGAGGCTCAGATAGCAGCTCAGGGGAGTAAACACTTCGCCAAGAACCAAATCGATGCGCCCAAAGCACGTTTCAGCCCTGCAGATGCGCACAAACAGACAACAAAAGCCAGGCATCCGAAGTATTCTACAGACCGCTCAAGCACACCAGCGTGACTTTAGTTGCCAGATCCAACGCGCTTGTGCATCAAACATAAAGAGACGTTTCCTGAAATGTGTGCATATTACAACGGTGTCCTCTACATGCACTATTAGAGAGGGCAAAAAGATGAGCCTAGATTGAGCGGTGTTGTTGTTGTCATGGTTACTGCTGGTGACGTTTGGCTTTTTATCACTAGCCAGGGCAATGCAGTGATTGAAGGGCTCAGGCTTCCAGACGGCCTAAGGGTTTAATGCGCAGCACAAAATGAATTCTGGGAGTTAGCAACACTTTCTCTGGAGAGTTCTGTGCCTCATTAACCCTTTATGTACACAGTCACCATATACAGTAGGATACAAAAAGGAACAGCACATCGAAGAAATTAAAATTTTGCTATTATTAATTCAACCTCATGCCAGTCCAAATCTGTATGCTGTTATTACATAAAATGATCATTTGTTTAAAGAAATGAAAATGTCATTTTTGGGGTTAACTGATCCCTTAAAATGACAATAAGAGAAGTGAATAGTACTTTGCATTGCTGCACATTATATTATGTTATAAACATGCATATATACTGCTTTATACTTCTGAATTTTTAAAGATTTTAGATGATAAACTATTTTAATTCATAAGGTGAAAAGGTAACGTTTATACTGCTTCATATTTCTACATGTAGTATATGATATTATAAAATGTTATACATTAAGCATTATTATAACTACTGTTATAATATTGGTAAGTTAATGTTAATAGTACTATAAATGAGGTATATGCTTTGGCAGAGTTTTTTTTTAACAATTGCTATATTATTACATATCATATATACTGTAGATATAACATGATACTACAAACCATATATTATCTACAAAAAACACCAGCAGCCCCGAGGAATAAACTCAGACGACATGTCTTCCTCTGAAGCAGCGTTTGGCAGTGTTTGGTCTTCAATGGGAATGAAAATAAGCTTGATGTCACCTAGAAAGAAGGAAAACAGGGATACAAAATCCTTGAGGGATACATAGAAACCTTTTTTTTTCCATGGGTTTGTTCTTTTTTTGGACTATGAGCCTTGTCAAAGCCGGTTAAATCTGCAGAAGCTGATGGGTACATGTTGTTATGAAACAGTGTCGATCAGAAACATGAAGTGAGTGTATTCATATCACTTTGAATCAGGCAGGTAGCTGAGAATGATTGTGTGTTTATTTTTACATGTCTCACTTCATATCAAGTGCCAAGTATAAGCAACAGACGCACATGAATAAATGGTAATCTTCAAAAATAGTTAGGCTTTGTGTCAGCAAGCATGATGAGACAAATCCAAAAATCCAATGAAGCCATGAACAGCACTTTGCTAACAACGTGACATTTTCGAATAAACATAAAACAAGGGATGTTTAAAACATACTGAGGATTGATTTTGAGTCTATTTTTTAAAATGTTAAAAAACAACAACATATTTCTTCTTTTCCTCCATCCTCTCCAGATGTTTTGAAGGAAGTTTCAGCTCAGTTTGAGTATGTCAGAGGAAACCCAGCCTATCAGCAGCATGCACCTTGAGGGGCCGCCAACCTGACGCTAAATACAATTACCACTTCACTCAAATGGCCCTTGAGGGGAGAAGGGGCCTCTAAAGATACAGGTAAGTTTGTAAAAAGTTATTTATCAACACGTAGCACATTTTCATAAAGTGAATCTATGCCAAGAGCCTTGATAAAAACAGAATTCTGCCTTTAAATAAACTAACATGGCAATTTACAATATAAACAGTTGATTGTCGTACAGTATCTGCACATAAATATTTTTTGAAATTATGACAATTTCAAAAAATATTCCTATCACTTTCTTCCATATAACAAAAAAAGGAGAACATTTGAATGATGTGCTTATTCATTCTATTCCAACCATTTTTTCCACAAGTCTTTTATAATACTTTTGGTGTTTTATATCCTTTTGAAATATAAAATGAAAGATTATTATAATTGAATTACAAAGAGCAACCACGTTCTTTGTTCAAAATGTCTCCAGGTCACATAGATCTTAAAATTCACAAGAAATGAATGACAGAATGTATCTTTTTTGGTTGAACTTAATCTTTAATTCATTTAAGGGCGTACTCACAGCAAGCGATCTGAACTGTGCCAGAGCCCCCAAAGTCTGGTTGATTTGACTAGTGTGATTGCTCCAAACTGTCCCGTTTGAAGAGGTGGGTTTGAAAATCGATACAAGGCAACCGTGCCTAGTGCGAGTACACCCCAAAATAGCCTTTCCAGGTCCTAACCAGGGGGGGAAATTACAGGAGGTGTAGAGAGCCTAAAGAAAGCTTGATCACTCCTGAATTGTCAAAGAAAGTAGTCTACCTATAACATGAAGCGTTATGGGTAAATATGAAGATATATTTCTAACTCCGACTGATTTTAAATTGTAATTTTGGCCACCCCTTTGCCCTCTTTAATGCTGAAATAGGAGAGTGCAGTGAAAATCAAACCCAGCATATCAGCACAAACGCCCCACAGCAACAGTCAAGCACAGTGGTGGAAGGCTGATGATTTTCAGTATTCTAGTATTCTACTCAAATGTGAAGTCATCTGACAGTTAAAGCTTGGCAGATATTGGGCCATACAATGATCCCATGAACACCAGCAAATCTACAACAAAATGGCTGAAAAAGAAAATAATCAAGGTGTTGCAATGGGCCAGTCAAAATCCAGACCTCAACCAGACTAAACTTCTGTGGCGAGACCTTAAGAGAGCTGTGCATAAACAAATGCCCACAAACCTCAATCAACTAAAGCAAAGTTGTAAAAACAAAACAAAACAAAACAATGTGAAATGATTACTTCAATTTACTGCTGCTAAAGGTGGTTCTACAATCATAGAGTGCACTTAGTTTGTCACCCATGGCTTTTCCACTTTGGCTTTATTTTTGTCAAATAAATAATAACAAGCTGTAATTTGTCATTTGTTGTTGTCCATCTGAGGTTGTATTTACCTAACCCTTTAAGACTTGCTAACAACCAGATGATTTTTATTATGTACTGATATGCAAAACCATAAAATTCTAAAGGGTGTCCTTTGTTTTTCACATGACTGTCCACTATATAATTCTCGGACTCCCTGAAGGCCTTTGTGTACTTTGCATCTCCAGTAAATATGCAGAATAATCTTACATAAAGAAATACTCAAATATTCTACTAGAAGGTTATTTGATTGAACTAGGATTGAAAAATCAACACTACGATCTGCCGGCTTCAAATTTGACAATACCCCTGATCTCGTTCACAACGCCCCAGCTGTCGCACTGGTAATTTATGTGCAACAAACCAAAAGGATAATCAGCATTTTGAAATTGGACAGAGGGAGCATGAGAGATAATACCTTCGAGGACGAATTTCATCAATAACCAATTAGCCCCAACCTGGAAAACCCATTTCATGCAACCTGTCGTTTCCATAAAATTTGAAAAAGAACAGATCGGTACCCTTACATTCGATGTGACTAGCAAATATGGCCTTGTTTGAACCAACTGCCCTCGTATCCCACAATGCTCCGGGCCTCATTGTACCTGCGATAACAGGATAGCTGGAATATGCCACGGATCTGCAGTGCAGGCTTCTGTCGCCTGGCAACCGGCTGGCCGAATCAATTTTGCCAGCTTTATTATTATTTTTTTGGCAATCTACATTTCCTTTGGTTAATGCTAATGATCAGTTCTCTAATTCATTAGGAAAATAGCAGCTTTATAGACACACAGCTATCAGATATGCTGTTAATTAGGACGCTGTCTGTTTTATAACGAGAGGAAATAAGGTGGCTGTTTCCTCCAGTGGCATCAGTACTTCCAGCGCCTGGCTCTGACAGGCAACAGGAGCGCTTCTCTCGAAACGCTGAGGCATTGGCAAGCCTCATCAGTCAGCCAATTGAGAGGAAATAATTCAACATGGCTGCTGCTTTTGGCAGATTATAACTGGATGAACATAAAACACTGTCTCCCTTCCACGCAGCTAAATATGGCCTCTGCTACTTTAGAGTGAAAAAGTAAAGGAAATGCTGAAGCTATAAAATATAGTGCAATCCACAGGCAAATAACATAAGAAAATACAAAAAAAAGGCAGGGGGATACATGTGAAGGGCCGAACAAATGACAGTAATACTTTGGCTAGAGTTTGAGCTGGCTTCAGTCAAACACTTCGTAATAAGCTTATCGCGGACTGTACGGATGATTTTCATATGCAGGTAACAGGAAGGTTCCGTCTGGGAAAAGAGTCACAACCACTATGCTCTCAAAATACACTTGCACAAGATTTCCACTATATTCATTTGGTATAACTTTTATGTCTTCAATCGATTCGATTTTAAAATCAAATTAATTATATCATTTATTGAATATAAACGTTTGCGGAGAAAAGCCCCAAATGAAGTTTTTGCAAGTAAAGCATTAAAAAGACATCCATAATGTTAATGCTGCCTGTAACAGCAGCTTGCTCCAACTGTATTTTATTAATGTTCATCAATATAATTCTAATTGCATAAAGTTATTTTAACAAAATTAAATATGTGAAGCATGATTATAATATATTGAAATGACAGTTGTAGCTGATTCCATTCATTTGACTCCATAAAAGCTGACTGATAGCAGCTTGTATTTCATTCATTTTACTTACCGTATTGTTCTGAATGTAAGACTTTTTTTCATTAAAAAAAAAATCTGAAAAAGTTAAACTTATATTTAAGGTCTAGACTTCTACATGTCGATAATAGCCCTACAACAATAGGTAGCACCAAATACGAGTAAAAAAAAAAAAAGTGTGCCCCCAGGACTGAAGTGAACCGCCCCGAAAAGTCAGGCAAGTGATCCAGCAACTAAGGTGCAAACTTTAAGCTCATGGTGATAAAGGCAGCAGAGACATCAAACAACACTCAAGCAGCAAAGAACTACGGTGCATCAGAGTGTAATATTGAAAGATGGCGAGCACAGAAAGAGTCTTTAAAATGCTAACAGTCAAAGAAACGTTTGCCACGGTCCTAAAAGCAGTCACTTCAAAGAAATTGCCAGGCAAGTGTGTCAGTAAGTAAAAAGAAATGAGGGGCTGCCCATAACCAGAGCAGTCATTCAGTTGAAGCCACTGGATATCGCCAAAGAGCTGCGCATACCCACCAGCGGGTTCAAAGCCAGCCTTGGCTGGTGCAGAAGAATGATGCAGCGGAACGGATTAGCATTACGCCGCAGAACAAGTCTTGCCCAGCACTTGCCCTCCGACTTCAGGGATAAACGGCTTTTTAGAGTTGTGATTGCAACTGTGTTATGCCATCTAGTTTTTTTCTCAAGACTACTTGTTTTCACTATGAGATGGATAGCCTAACAGTAACTAAATTCAGATGGACTATAGGTTATTTTCAATGGTATGCCATAAATTGTTTATTTTTAAATGTGATTTTACCCGTTTTTACCATACTTACAATACAGACATTTTATTACGATATGAAAAATTTGACATATGGAAATCATGTAAAAGGCCAGATTTAGTCTTCGAAGAGGTACATCTTTAAAAACTAAATATTCAGAACAATATGGGTAACAGCAAAAATAAAATCCTATACTCATATAACGGTTTAATAATTATTGTAAATGAACATTAACACCCGTAGTTTTCCCTCCAGGATTCTTTGCTGAATAGAAAGAGTGAGAAAGAGTACACCGTTCAAAAGAGCTGCGCTTATTTGAAATAAAAATATTTTGTAAAATTACTTTGGATCAATTTGATGTGTCCTTGCTGGATAAAAGATAAAAAATAATAATAATAATCTTTCCGATCGCAAGTAGTGTATGTAAATACACCTCTCCGGTAAACCTTTTAAACTAGATGAGACAGACACGGCACCTGTAGTAAACCAAATGACTGTTTTCTTTTCTCATTCCCAGACAACAGGGATGGCAGTGAGTCAATCTTTATTCTGAGTCCCTGCTGCGAAAGCTGAAGGGTTGGCACCACAAACAACATCTTAACCAGTCAAACAGAGGCAGAATGCAAGATACGCGCTGTTGCTCAGCACTCAGCCAACTGATTCATTCTCCTAGAAGGATGGCTTTCCTCGCCAGATGCACAAACATTGAAAAAGCCCTTTAACCATTACTGTGTGTTCAGTGAACTGATAGCTTATCTTTAGTGGGACTGCAATAACCGTATTGTCAGATAATACTGGCCACTAATAACTGCTCATATTGCCGTACAGCCACAATAAAGATTGAAATAAAAGCTCTAATGCGCTGATAGCATCCGACACAATTGCAGCAGAAGACACTTAAAGAATCTCAGAGCGCTAAAAGTCTTCCTTCCTGACGATACTACTATTGGTAGACAGATAGTGAAGGGTGAAAACTAGTAACAGAAATATCTGCTCAAAGGGTTCAAGTTCAGTAGTTATTGTTCCACGTAGTAAAACATTTCAAACCAAGGCTGCAAGAGAGAGAACGGGGATGATGGAAGACCAGATTAATTAATGGAGTTCGTTCATGGCAAATGAAAATGCCTTTTGATAAGTCTTTTGTTCGTAGCTGCGTGTTTTGAACAAAGGCTTAGATAAAAGCATATTTGATATGCAGACAAGTGTTTGAAAAGCGCTCTCAGTAGAAAGGAAATGAAAACGGAGTGAATAGGAGGAAAAAACTTCAAAGATCCAGATGAAACCAACAATTTATTGTGTTTGTGTGAAAAACAATGATGAAATGAAATGTAGGAGGAGAGGTATATGTTGGGGGAATTGAATTTATAGGATGAACATCATGATATATGCACAAGATTTTAAACCTATAATAAAACATCCAAGCAGGATTTGACAGAAGCACATGGGCAGAAGTCATGTGATATTCACCTACCTCCACAATTGTGATCTTGGCCGCCTTGCACATGGGCTGGTTGAAGTTTCGTGCTGTTTTCCTGATAGAAAAAGTGCATGCTAAGCATTAAAATCTGTAAATAAAACAACGTCGAACATGTAGAACTGAGGTGGAATGTTATGTATGAAATGTTCTTTCCTCTATATTTAAGAGGCACTGATGATTAATTATGGCAAAATAAGCATAAGTAACTATATGTCAACTAACAGCTATTACCAGTTAAAGTGGACTATAATAAAGTGCAACTATTGAAGTCATCATCCATATTGGTGCCATTTTCCTAAAAATTTCAACCGATGCAGAACAAGATTACATTTTTTATGGAAAAGGAAACAGTGCTCCCTTGTGGTAAGATCAAATACTACATATTAATTTATTTAACGTTGCTAATGTGAAAGAGCAATAATAATGTCCTCACTGTTAAAATCTTTATTGTTTTCAACACCTTTTTTACCACACACAGCTATTTTATAACATTATTTATAACATTTTTACATGGCATACTTTATACTGTCTATTCATCAAAGAATCATGAAAAAAAGGCATGACTATTTTCTCAAAACTATTAAGCAGCTTTAACTATTTTTAGCATTGATAATAATAATAAAAAATGCTCCTTCAGCACCAAATCAGCATATTAGATTGGTTTTTGAAGGATCATGTGACTGAAGACTAGAGTAATGATGCTGAAAATGAATACATTTTAGAATAAAGTACATTATAAAATATATTAAAAATAAATATTTCAAATAGAAGTAATATTGATATTACAGTAATAATACGATTAGTAATATTAGCAATAATACTAAAGTAAATATATTTAATGTACACAAGACACTTTCAAAAACCTTTTAAAAATCTTAGACCCCAAATCTCTGAATGGTAGTGCAGTTAAAAAGATTTAAAAATAAATATATTTAAATATATAATAATATAATATAATATAACATAATATTATAAATATTTTATTTCTTTTTTTCTTCTTCTTTAAATTATTTTAGCACTATTTCATAACATTATTCTCTGTGGGTTGTATAATGAATGAAAATGCCCGGGTTTAAAATTACAGTCATTTTAATACTTTGCTTCGTCTACTGTGTTTAAAATTGTATCTAAAATAAGGTCCTGTTTATGTCTCCTTTTCAAAAAGTGTCTCATGTGGCCTTGCCTTCAGTGAAACAGTCTGTGGGTATGTGCTAAATGGAAACAGAAAGGTGAGACAAAGGAGCTATTTTCAGGTTTGGGCAAAACATCAACCACACTAGTGAACACGTGACACAGTTGGGTTAAGAAAAGGAACATCTAGTCCATCTCCAGTGGGGCTGAACATCCTCAGAAGACGAACCAAAATTTGTACCTGAAGACGATATTTCCAGCTTTGTCTGCTTTCCAGGCTTTGACCAGGGCAAAGTCACCCGTGATGGCTTTTTCCATGATGAAGTGCCTGCCATTAAATTCACGCACCTGCAACAGGACAGCGGCAGAACAAAATAAATCCTACATCTATTTTTACTGATCACACTTCAGATATTAATAGCAATCAAAGCTCATCTGCAGAGTATGATTGCATCACTCAGTAAAACTGGACGAGAAGCGACAACTGACCTCTCTGGGGTCACTGGCGATGGCAATGGTGCCGTCCTTGTTGTATTTGATTGGAGAGCCTCCCTCTTGGATGAGTGTGCCGTAGCCTGTGGCAGTGAAGAAGGCAGGCACACCTGCGCCACCGGCCCTGATCCGCTCTGCTAGCGTGCCCTGCCGTCAACAAAACAAAACCTATCCGATTGGATTTTTTTGGACAAATGGCATTATAAAATCTTTAGCATACATATAGTGGGCAATAAACGTACAAAGTCAAAGTGTTTATTCTGCATGTACAGGTAAAGGATGGTCTCACCTGTGGGGTCAACTCCACCTCCAGCTCGCCACAGAGATACTGCCTCTCAAACTCCACATTCTCCCCCACATATGATGAGATCATACGCTTGATCTGTTTCGTCTGAAGGAGCAGGCCCAGGCCAAAGTCATCCACTCTGTTTTAAACATACAGAAGGTCAAATACTATTGCTAAATATGTCCTTCTGCAATATATTTCAACCAATCCAGAGCGAATACATCTAATTTCTTTCATCAGTTTATTCAAAAACCCCTTCTAGTAGATGCCATAACTACCCAACATCACTGTAAAAAATGATCATCCTCCATTGACGACCATTCAAAAGTATTTGTTTCAAATAAATAGTGAAACATATTTTTGCACATCCATCATCGTTGACGTCACAAATCAACAGTCATTAGAGATGAGACTGTGTGCGTACTTGTGGTGAGATCGGTAACATCACAATGTCATTGTCCAACAGCTCTAGAGTGAGTAATCACATGACCTTTACAGCTCAAGGTGATCGGCTCAATTCAACCTGGCTCCAAAACAGACCGCCCATGAGCAAAGATGCTAGATTTCAAATAGTGTTCCTTGGGTCCTGCACCATTCAAAAGTTTGGGGTCTTTTTTCAACGTTTTTGAAAGAAGTCTCTTATGTTCGACAAGGCTATTTTTATTTTGTTAAAAATACAGTAAAAACAGTCATAAACAGTAATAAATAACAGTAACAAACAGAAATCAATATAATATGCTGATTTGGTGCTCAAGAAACATTTCCCATAATTCTAAATGTTGAAAACAGTTTGTGCCGCTTAATATTTCTATGAATACTGTGAAGCATTTTTTCAGGATTCTGTGATTAATAGAAAATTCTAAAGAACAATAGATGTTTAAAATTACTATCATTATTATTATTTAAAATATAATTTTTTGTAACACAAAATGCCTTTACTGTCACTTTTGAACAATTTAATGCATAAAAATGTTCATTTATTTCCAAAAAAAAAAGTTGGTTTGAATCTTCAAACTTTCAGTTGTACCTTGAGATAATGTCTAATGTCTAACTGCAAACAAACAAACAAATATATACTTCCAGAAAACCAATGTCCAATTTAGGTTGACCTATTGCTGGAAAAGTAGCACTTTTTTCCTTAAACTGGTCTAAATCCAGTGTCCAATGAGCATTCTGTAGCAAACAGGTCGTTAAAATTCAGACCACGCAAGGATACAGACACAAAGGCCAAATAACTCATTTTTATGGCAAGAAACATATGAAACATTTCACAGCTCTTTCACACCTCCTCAATTTGGTGTGTGCGGTGGCTTGGCACAGTTACAGGAGCAGTGACTCAAAACTGATTTTGTCATTCATTAACGAATGGCATGACTTATTGAGACTTGAAACGCACTGAAGTATGAAAATGTTGGCTAGCTAACACATTTTTAAAGGCAGGCAGTGCAGTAGTGCAGATCTGGACATTTTTTACACTGCTAAAACCAAAGGCGTTCTGGTGAAACATGAGGGGGAAATGTCAGATGAAATTAATAGAGACTTTATATAAGCTCATGTATATTTTCTAGGTTCATTCGATCACCAGGGAACAGACTCCTCATGTCACGATTCATTCACTGGACCGAGAAAGGTTGCAATTAGACGCATACTGTGTCATGCCATGTTCTCATTAACTCTCTTCTAATGTGTCTTTTTCACTTTTTCTCCAGCCAGATAAATGGCAAAAGCTTTTTTTAGTGCTTAGAAACTAGTTTAAAGATAAAGTATAAAAGAAACTGCGTCAACATGACCAATGTAGTATATACGAATGTAGTGTACTCTGGATTATATTCATACATATAGAATATACATTTTAACAGTCGTAAAGTAATTACTTATTCAAAAAACATCAGGGAGAATGCAATTATGGACACAGACAGGCACACGCTTCGTTCCTGAATGAATCAACATTTTAAAACTAATTGGTTGAATGAATGATTCAACGACTCACTCAAAGACTCGCTTATCACCATCTACTAGAGAAGCAATACACTAATACAGAGACTTCCAGTCTGTCTGAAATGGACAAGCACAGACAAGCAGAGTGATAAACAAAAATT
Source organism: Opsariichthys bidens (assembly GCA_037194245.1). NCBI lineage: Eukaryota > Metazoa > Chordata > Actinopteri > Cypriniformes > Xenocyprididae > Opsariichthys > Opsariichthys bidens. The sequence goes on from CM074288.1 coordinate 7,004,550, forward strand.
TAAATATCAGCGCTCTTGGAATACTCATCGGCCAATCGAATTTGAAGACTGGAACTAACTGTTGCAGGGCTACAGCAACTCTTTCAACTTAGAAAAACACCAGTCTGAAACCTGATAACGAACAGTGGCCAATAACTAATTCAAAACAAGTCAGTACTTCATTTTTAAGTAATGAGCAACACGTTAACAGTATCAGCAGGGGTTGTTAATGGAAAAAGCAGAGGGTCTCATTCACTAATAATTGTGTGGATTATTTCATATTTGTCTGCACAGGAGAACTTCTCACGGAAAATCTCCACGTAATTCACCCCATGTGTGAACGCACCTAAATTTGTTCTTAACCTTGTTCTAATATTAGTGAATCTGGACTATTCTAAATGAGCGGCACGGTGTTAGTCATTTGCATAAATCACGACCAAACCATCTCCATATAAGGGCTTTCAGTACAACCTTTCCATTACAGCATTTCGTTGCTTTCTGCAGATGAGCTCTCGGCCGATACTTGAGCAATGCCAAGTGGGCAATCCTCAAAACTAGTTCAAACATAATACGCATACATTTTATACAAAGCCGATTACAGACCACCGATTAGCCAGCTGTACATATGCATATACGGTTTAGTTCTGATAAGAAGAAATATATATGGTTTTTGTGAGTTTAGAATACATAATTTGTCCGTGAAAACTTTTGTATGCAGATTTCACGCACCAATTTGAGCATAAACATGCTTAGTGAATGAGACCTAGTTTCCTCCAGTGCTAGCAACGCATGCTAATGCAAAACACTGCTGTGAAGCTGGATTCAAATTACTGAGCAGTCTCTCTGATGTAAACCGAAAGATTTTTACCACAGAGATTCAGAACCCACAGAGCAAGTTAGAACAAACAATGCATTCAAGTACAGCAGGCTTCAAACTGTCAGATGGAAGGGAAACAAACTTCAAGAAGGGAATCGGTAAGGAACTTTCTATGTAAAACAAGCAAAAACTTCCCTTGAGGTTTTCCAAAAACTAACTCTGGAAAAAAGCCAAATGTATTGAATTAAAGGGGTACTTTTATGAGTTTGGGAAAGCTGTATTCTGTTACAAAAAGAGTTGACTTAAATAAATGGGTGTAAAAAAAAAACCACACATTTAATTTGCTGGCATATTTAAGTCTATAACTAGAACGATTAGAATGGACTTTATCACTTTCTTCGACATTCTTCAGCAGCAACCCACGCTGGCGTCACTCACTGGTCATGATGGAAATTTTAAAACTCAAAATAACACAACTGGCCCACTTTCAGAGATCACGCAATGATATAGTCATAGACAATCAACCTGGGACAATGCCAGCACAGCAAGGCCTATACATAGATCGGTCAAGTCACATGCTCAGAACAGCTGCAACATTGCAGCAATAAACCAAACGTCAATGTCCAATAAGACAGTAAATAGACTGTATAACTAGCCATTTAGAAAACATTTACTCTTTCTAAGAAGGAATCTTTATCATTGATCTCCCTGTGCACACTGTGTTCTGCATTTACCAGTAGGTCTAGACAAACTAGCAGATTAGACTTGGTCATACTGGTAATCTCTTTCTATTTGTGGTCAGTTGTGTTTAAAGGAATAGTTCACCCAAAAATGAAAAATTTGTCTTTACTTACTCACCCTCATGTTGGTCCAAACCTGTATGAGTTTCTGTCTTCTGTTGGACACAAAAGAAGATCTACTGGTAATTCAAACAGTTGATGGTAGCCATTGATTCCATAGTAGGAAAAAAAATACTATGGAAGTCAATGGCTACCGTCAACTGTCTGGTTACCATATTTCTTTAAAATATCTTCTTTTCATGAAGAAAGAAACTCATAGGGGTTTGGTACAACATGGGGGTGATTGAATGATGACAAAATTTTCATTTTGGGCGACTATCCCTTTAAGTGATCCATTCTTTTAGCGACATCTAAGGTACAATTGATGTTATGGGGCTGTACTCAGTGAGCTCAGATGCTGTTTATCTAGAACGGATGCATTTGTTTTTGCTATGTAGCTATCTCTCAAATGTCTCCAAATGGATTTAAATCTGAAGTCACATAAGCATCCTTTCTGATTATGCTCAGACTTTTACACAGTCACGTTAAACTTTTACCATTAGTTCTTGACATTCCTTGGTTTTAATACTTCAATACACACCATTTTTGTTGTTTCCATGTGTCAAGAAGAACAAAAGTTCAATGTTAGGCCTATTGGTGGGGTACAATAATAAAGATGGTCGAGTTCAATCCAGTTACTGCTTTTGGCTGGGTTTAAGCTGGTGTTTACTTCGACAAAGGCTTACCCTGCATTATTGCTGACAGCAGTCAGGCTCTTCACTCCGGTCTTCAGCAAACTGTTTATCAGGTTCTCTGGAATGCCACATAGGCCAAAACCTGAGAATGAGAGGAAAGGATAGTAAAGAATTTAAAAAAATACTAGCCATTTATCCGGGAAATGTCAATAAATGTTGTGTACAGACCAAAGGATAACATAATAATAAAAGATAGTATTAAAAGTAATATAATATAATAATGTTCAAAAGGTTTTTGTTTTAAGGAAATTAAAGCTTTTATTCAGCAAGGACACATTAAATTGATCAAACGTGACAGTAAAGACTTTCATATAACAAAAATTGATATTGTTCTTCTGAAATTTCTATTCATCAAAGAATCCTGAAGAATATGTACCAGGGTCTCGGCAAAAATATTAAGCAGCACAACTGTTTTTAACATTGATAATAATAAGAAATGTTTCTTGAGCACCAAATCCGTATTAAAAAGATTTCTGAAAGATCATGTGACACTGAATGCCTGCTGAAAATGTAACTTTGCCATTAGACATTTTAAAACATATTAACATGAAAACAGTTATTTTAAATTGCAAAAATATTTCAAAATATTACTGTGTTTAACTGTGTTTTTGTACAAACAAACGCAGTCTCGGTGAGCAAAAGACGCTTCTTTTAAAAGTGTTTTAAAAGCTTACCCACCCCAGACTTTTGAATGGTAGTCAAGTAATAACTAAGCAGACAGTTACTGATAAATCATAACCCTTACGTTACCTCCCACAAGAATAGTCGCTCCATTAGGAATATCTTTGACGGCGTCGAGAGGGTCAGAATAAAATCGTCCGGCCCGTTGACTTGATGTGGAAAAGTAACAGCCGCACGCCTGCCAACCACAGACATTGAGTAGAATGAATGAAACAGGCCGGGCATACAGAAACAAACACTCCAGCCAGCACTTTAAAGCATGAATGAAACAGATTTCCACACAGGAGTGTTAACCATTCACAATGGATTCCTAAATTATGCTTATAAAAGTGAATGATAATGAATAAGTGCCAGATCAGATGCGTTACACTGTCAACTACAGCGGTTGGATTTTCCCATGCTGACATTCTCGTGATAAATAAACTCCAGGAGTCCAGCCAAGCAATCCATTTCCTTTATATCTTTATTTGTTTACACAACAGTGTGTGTTTGACCTCACAAATGCTCCACCAAAGGACAAGGAGAGGAAACAGCTGACCACTTATCACTGCCTCAATAAGTAGTATTGTTCTGTTTGGTATATGTAGCCACCTTGAGTAGTAATTATTACCAATTAAAAAGCGACAACAATACTTTATTTTGAGTTAACAGGAGAAACCACTATGATCCATGTTATTCAGTGAAACAGTGATTGTGTCTGTATACAGAACAACCTGATGAACCTCACAGCCACATGACACTAGTGTCATAAACACATGCCTTCTAAAACAAGGATATCTCAGTGGTCAGTAGAATTATTCTCCTTGTTCTGAGAACTAGTTATTCTAGTAATAGCAGTCTAGTTCACATGTTCTGTGATATAATGAGCAAAATGGTGACTGGGACAAAAGGGGAAGTGAGGTGTGCATGAGAGTTACTGTTAACCAATGAATAGTGTTGTCAGTGTTGTCAAGGTAGTTGTCCAAATTAAAACAAACAAACAAACAAACAAAAAACTATTAGCATTCCCATTTAAGTTTTTGATTAAAAAAATAAAATATAAATAAAATATCTGTGGCAGGTTATGCCTCAAGTCAGACTTGGTTAATGACCTTGTGTTTTCAATCCAACAATAAATCATATATAAGACATGAAACAGGAATAATTGGTTGTGACTCATGATCATGTGTTTGCTGATTGTATTTAATGGTTTCTAGAAAATAAAACACCCACACAATGCAGCACAAAATAATTCGTTTTACAGGTCTCTAAGCTAAATGCAATGATATTTGACAAGAATATGCATGCTTTGCAACACATCATGTTTAATTGTTTATAGCTTCCTTGTAATATCTGAACGTCCAATCTTCATCCTGCAATGGGAAGTAGGGTTCATAAAATAAAAATAGAAGCACCGAGACGTTCAACATCATGCAGAATTTCGCTTCTTGTGCTTCTAAATACTGACCTTGCCAACGGAGAATCGCAAGAGGTTCGTCTTGACCGTCGCTGTCATGTTCCTGAAGATCACATTCTCCGCTCGAGATAGCGCTTTAAGAGTCGCCATGTCGGAAAATTGCAGGCCTAATTTTGTGTATAGTGAATGATGGTGACAGACAGTATGCCCTCGTTGATCTCAGAAAGGCGGGGATGAGGTAAGCAAAGGAGTGTCGGGGGCTCGATTTGCTTATTTGCATTTAACTCTCTCACTACCGTACAGCGATTTCCGATTCATTCAAATGAGTCGGATCTTTTTTTAACGTGTCTGTTGTTCACATGTCTGGATGATTCATTTACGAATCGTACTGAATCTTTCGGAGTGATGCCAGATTTAACAACGCATTTGAATTACCGAGAATTGTTTTTAATACATGTCTGACTCTCAGTAAACTGGATAAAGCGAGTCGTTGAACAGGACAAAAGTATTTGCTTTATTGGCCGTACATCATAAATGTTGCACACAAAACTCGCTGAAAATATGTTTACGGTTATATTTATAACAGTTTTAACACACATAGGGCACAGAATCATTAAATGGCATTTAAACGAGCAAAAATGTATTTTCAAACAAGCAATTTAAATTAATTGTAGTATTGTTAATGTTCGTGAAAACATTGTTCAGGTTCTTTATGCTTTTATTAGTTTCAATAACAGGGAAAAGAAAAGTAACAACAATAAAAAAAACAATAAATATGTAAATAAATAAAATAATACATACTACATGCATAAAATAAAATGATGAAAATAACATAAATAGACGCAAATGGAGAATCTTGACATGGATAAGAAGCCACGGCATGAATGAAACCACGTGGTGCATAATTACGTCATAACCTGAAGTAACTAATGAATCTTATTTTGAACTGGTTCTTTGAAATGAACTGTTCTAAAGAGCCGACTCGCGTAAATGATTCAGACCTTCCATCATCACTACTGCGAACATTAATTTCAATTCACGTTTATCAAACACCGAGTAATGTGGGGTTAATTTGGATAAGGGTGGACAAAGTAAACTTCTGTTTACATGCAAGTGCCAGGGGTGCCATTTATGAATGAAATGAGAGAACAAAACCTCCCAGTAATCCTCCGCACGTGAGCAATCGCGCGCTCGTCACGTGACTGTCGTTTGCAGTCATGGCCGACGACTACAGACGAAGCGTCGAACTGGAGAGGAGGATTTTTGAGTTAGATAATAAGTGTGCCACTCTTCGGACCGAGAAACCAGGTAACTGGCAATCGTGGCTTCAATTGCGTAATACCAGTGTCTCGTTATTAAAGAAAGTGAAGTTAATTGGCCGAATCAGCCCGGTGTTGTCATCGTTAGCTAGTTAGCTTAGCCGCTCTGCGTTAGCATTCCTGCGAACCATAACAAATATTTCCCTGTCCTTCTATTACCCTGTTTATACGGGAAATGTTTGACTAACCAGTTTAAAAGAACATCGTAGTAGTCATGCTCTAAACTCTGCGCTAATTTAAAAGGCCAAGCACGTTTGTTGTGTGCTGTAATTTTTCAAAGGTTTGACTAGCTAGTTACATGCAGTTTGCATGAAATGAATTCGCATGTGGTCGTGCAGTGTTACAGAGCATACGTTGTTTTATATAGTGAACCACAACCATCAAATCAAGTTCCGCCCTACTTTTTAGGCTATTATCTCAGCTTCCATTTCATGCCAACTTTTTTTTCCCCCGTTACACATATCTAACTGAAGCAGGTTCTCAAAAAATCTAGGGTGGGACTTGATTCACACTATCAAAACATAATATCTAAGTCGTTCATAATATTGCAATATTACATAATAAAGAGGAATTCTCGGTTTTGATATCATGGTGACTTTACATTATTCTATTGAAGTGATCTGATTCTCAGCAGATTTGAGTGTAATCGAAATGAAATTACCCAAGAGTTTCAAAACAAGCTGTTTTCAGTCAAGGTGCAGAGGGGGTTTTGCAGAGCTAGTTTCTCCTTGTCATTTTGCCATTAAATGCTGGCTTAGTGGTTTTGTACCAAAAGCTGTTCTTGAGGTGTCTGCGTACAGACTTGCATTCATTAAAATGGCTAAATAAGTATATTGTTTGTTTTTTATGTGCACGGTTTTGAAGCCTGATTCCACAGTCAAACCTTTGCTGTTTTTCTTATACCACCAGCTGTATACTCTGATGTTGTTGGTCCTCTATTATATATGAAATATTAACACATCATTTTTTTTGTTCCTAGATGATGACTACTTACAGAATGCATCTTCCATACTAGACAAGTTGAAAACCTATTATAGACATGGAGGAGAGAGCAGCAGCCTCCCTAAACTGCTGCAGGATTATACACAGGTATTTTCCATAACACACATCTCACCCTGCAGTACTGCTTTAAGTATAGCCTACTCATATATTAACATGTTGAATGTGTGTATATAATGCAGTTAATAACATGAACCTATTGTTTTAATTAGTATTTGAGTGTAATTTAATATCATTTGTCTTTGCAATATTGTATGACACATTTAAACTTTAGTCTGCCCCAATCAAAAATGTACAGTTGTTTCTAATCAGTTGGCTTTTATGATTACTACTAATAGCTATCTGTAGGTTAAGAGGTAACAAAGTAGTCAATTATTATTTGAGCATATTTAACAATTTATTCTGAATCACATTTTGTACAGATTAACCTTCATGTTAATTTATTAAAAAAAAGTTTGATGTTAAACCTTAACAGTAGCATTTTCTTACCAGATTTTACAGGGTCTTTGCAGGTCCTTAAATCAGTTTGATTAAAACTCTTAAGTAACATCTAAATAATAATGTCTTATGACCTAATGTGACTATTAGACCTTAAAAGGCTTTGATTGAATTAAATGCATGTCAAAATGTGGCACTGTTGCACATTCTACGGGGTCGCATGTTTCAAAGCAGTGTACGATCCTTGAATGCTACACATTTATGCAAGTGACCGCACATTACTGTTGAATTGTGACAGTGTTTACCCTATGGTGTTTATATTGTAATATGTTGTAAATTATTGTAAGAGTGCATATTTTCTCATCTTTTTAGATAAGCAGCTAGAAGTAGTAAAGTGTATACATTTCAAAATAAAAGTCTCGTTGTGTTGGGACTTGTTTATAAGCAAAAAGCTATGTATAACTTTTTTTTTTTCAAGATATTATTTGTATTTTGGTTATGCAGTAGTCTGCATCTGGCATTTACTTTCTTCCGGTCACATGAAGGAACATTATCGTTCAATTTAAAGATTTTATTTTACTAGTATCTGTACAGCGTTCTGTTCATTATTGTCTAAAGTTCCTTGACAGATGAATTTGGTATAACATGTAACACTACAAACAATCAAATGTACGGATTAAATAGATCTTCAGTGACTTGGGCTTAATGTGCTAAATAATGAACAATACAGTCATGTAGATGTTTGTCATGCACAGATCTACTTGTAGATCTGTTTATTTGTCTTTCTCATGTGTCTTAAATACCTCTATCTATCTGCAGGAATGGATGTTATTGTCATGTACAATATAGGTATCTGTCTTATGTATGCAGATCTGCGTGTTGTATCCTTCAGTGGTTCTGTAATAAAGTTATTATATCAGGAAAATTCCAATATTGATCAACATTTAATTTATATGTAATCATATATTAGTGCATAAACCTAAATTAAATAAATATGTATATATTGAATTTCAAATGTCTTAAAGGGACATTTCACCCAAAAAGGAAAATTATCCCAAGATTCACTCACCCTCAAACCATCCTAGGTTTATGACTATCTTCCTTCAGACGAACACAATCGGAGTTATATTAAATATATCCTGGCTCTTGCAAGCTTTATAATGGGAGTGAATGACGCTCAAGATTTTGAAGCCCAAAAAAAGTGGGTCCATCCATCATCAAAATATTCCATACAATTACAGGGGATTAATAAATGCCCTCTGAAGCGAAGTGGTGGGTTTTTGTAAAAAAAAAAAAAAAAAAAAAATCTATATTTAAAACTTTATAAACTATAATAACCGACAAGGGTCATTTGCGAGTCTAGTACCGGCAAGAAGAGTGAACATAATTTCATTTTTAGGTGAGCAGTTACCATGCTTTGCAGATGAATGTATGCCCCAGAAAAAGTATGCAATGCATGATTTATTTTAAGATTCTATGGGTTTGTTTTGCATGGGCGTAGAGTATTAATTTTATTTGTGTAGGTCTTAAATAAGGCCTTAAATAGTCACATTTCATTTTAAAACTATGCAGATACCCTGATTTAGATGTAATGGCTCACATGGCCCACTGTTTTACCCACATTTCTACAGGTTGTCTTGGACATTACATTCTATGAGGAAAATAAGCTTGTAGATCAGGAGTTTCCTGAGGATACTTCTCCTTTCAAAATCCAGCAGTTACTACAGGACTTGACAGAGCCAGAGGTGTTAGCAGGGCGACTGGTACCTGCTCAAGAGGTGTTGTATTTCTCTATCTGTAAAAGATCTTTTCTTGGAACATTTGGTTTTAGTGGGTGTTCAGAATAAATATTTTTGATTTAAACTCACACAGTAATTGAACACTGACAGGCTTCTATTTTTAGAGGTTAATTGGCATAGACTGAAGAAAAGCAAACTCTTCTGTGAGTAACTGTAGTGTGATGCTCTGATTTGTCTCAGGTGCAGTCTGTGCTTGGACTGGAGCTGCTGGAGTGCCTATACTGGAGGCGTGGGGCATTATTATATATGTACTGCCACACACTACACCAGCGCAAACAATGGATCAAGAAGAACAAAGCCACATTCCTTAAGGTTCTTAACCCAACCTCACACTCCACAGTCCCAGTTTTAGTGGCCATGAATTGAGTAAGTGTTGCAATGCTCCGTGTCTTCACAGTGTCTTCAAGAAGGTGTGCGTTACCTTATGAGAATGTTGCAAGTGAGGAACTCAGTCAAGCTGAACGATGGTGTGGTTTTTCATGACTCTGCAACCGCCAATTTTCTGGCAGAAGGTACATCTTCGCAAATGTACTTTCTGTTCTAAAACTGAAAGTCGAATGATTTATTTCTTGGAATTTGGGAACTGAAAAACCCAGACATGCCGGTTATTGTGTAAATACTGAATGTGTCTCTGTGTGTGACACATCAAGCATTGTGTCTCTGCAGGGGCGGATTTTCAAAGCACATGAAGATTTACAACATTTATCTTCAAATATTTATTTACGAAGGGATTTATTTTCCATCGTAAAGATGTGTAGTTTGTAAACTTGACCCTTTGTGCTTGGATTAATGTATAGCAACCAATATTTAAGTGGTTTGTATCCAAGTTCAGACATTAAAGTCCATATTGATTAACATTTGCTATATAAGAATAAATGAACTCTTACACAGTTCTGTGAAGTCAGTCACAGGTGTTAAAGTGTTAACTCACCCAAAAATCTAATTTCTGTCATTAATTACTCACCCTCATGTTGCTCCAAACCCGCAAGACCTTCCTTCATCTTCGGAACACGAATGAAGATATTTTTGATTAAATCTGAGATTTTTATCCCCCATAGAAAGCAGCATAATTACCAGATTCAAGGTCTAGAAAGATAGTGAAGACATCGTTAAAATAGTCCATGTGACAACAGTAGTTCAACCTTAATGTTATGAAGTGAAAGAAGACAATGAAGAGAAGAACAATTTCTTCTCTACTTTCTCTGTGTCCTACACTGTTTACGTTGTATAGGCACTGCAGTCGAAGAAGTGAAATTGTTAAATAAAGTTGTAATTTTTGTTTTTTTGCACACAAAAAGTATTCTCGTCTCTTCGTAACATTAAGTTTGAACCACTGTAGTCACATGGACTATTTTAACAATGTCTTCACTACCTTTCTGGACCTTGAGAGGTGCAATAACGTTGCAGGCTATCGGAGGTCAGAAAGCTCTCGAATTCCATCAAAAATATCTTAATGTGTCCCGAAGATGAACGAAGGTCTTACAGGTTTGGAACGACGTGAAGGTGAGTAATTAATGACAGAAATTTCATTTTTGGGTGAGCTAACCCTTTAATGGCCAAGATGTAATGAGATTTGTTCATTAGTTCATCTGATTTTCTCATGTCATTTTACTCATTTTTTATATTCTTGACTAATTACATTTTTTACACTTTCCCCCCCATTAGGTATCTTTTCTGATACTCACTTGCTTACAATGATGTACATTGGTGAGATGTGTTTCTGGGCAGTGAAATATGAGGACTGCAGCATGGACACCACAGAGCGCAAAGAGGACAGGCTTCATTTCCGAGATATTGGCACACAAATCCTCCATAAGTACGTGCTGGCATGCGAGGGGCCACTTCAGGGTCAGGGCTGGAACACAGAGAATGCCAAGGAGATCCTTAGTATTTTACAGTAAACCTGGAGAGAGCTTTTAGGAGAGGAGGTTCACAAAATGTCATTGTTCTGAAGCTAGCAAAAAAAAAAAAAAGAAAAAAGTAAACACAAACAAAAAAGATTAAAAAAGAAAAATACTGAAAACAAAAAAAGGCACTTATCTTCCGGTCCAGATTTGCTTTCTGGATGTGTGTTTTCGCTGAGAATGTGGAATAATACTTCTAATGTAAAATATAAACAAATAACTATTTGTTTAAGAAAACAATTATTCCAGCTGAGAAACATCACACAACTTTTTATTTATTTTAATTTTTATTTATTTATTTTTAGTTAATTACATTTATATATGTCATTTATATATGTTAAAAGAAATGGTACAAAGGAGGGGGAAATGCAGATATATGTTGCATATTTAAAGTATTCGTGACCATTTTTAAGTATGGACCTTTTCTTTTTAATAACATCTTTGTATATGACACCTCTTCTGCTCACTTATTAAAAGTTGCATCTTTATTGCTTTTGTTGACCAGATGTAATGTTCAGAGATGGGAATTTGGATATTTTGATAGTATACTTTTAAAAAGCTAAACTTTTTGGTCATTATTCTTTTTAAAAGGAAGTTCATTTTTTGTTTTGTTTTTTATGTCTTCATTGAAATAAATTTTGGGTTAAGAAATGTTGAAATGTTAGTGTGTGTGAGTGATATTTTGGTTTCACATGCAGTGGATGTTGTTACACCAGAAAAGTTATTTGGAGTGTTACTCATAAAGGTTGCTGATTGATTTCATATCTCCAGTGACTATCGAAAGGTTTTCAGCCAAATCTTAAATTGTATACCGTATCTTTTCATGTTCTCCTAGTAACTTCCAACATTCATAAAGCATTATGATTTAATTAATCGTCCAGCTTGCCGGTTCTGAGAGCTGCAAACCCTTTGATACTGCTGTAATATTCATAAGACAAAGACTAATTTAAAATGTGAGCTTATATTGTTATCAGTTGTGGGATGATTAGCAACACAACGTAATGTTAACGCTATTTACTAATAGCAATCTTTGGGAAACTGAGGCACAATATGAGCAGTATTTAAGTACCTTAACTACTTTGGAGTATGTCCTTATGGGGGACTGACTAGGAGTGAAACTTATTCTTTCATTTTATTTTTAAGCTATCAATTTAATAATTCAAACATTAAAATGGAATTTTTTCTTTCATATTGTCAAATTAATAGGCAGTTGAAACCTGAAAAATGTGTGACAATTAATTTTAAATTAAAAAATGGATCTTTAAGACTTTATTCAATTCAGTGTTTTAAATGTAGACAAAACAATAATAATGAAAAATGTTTTCATTAGAAGTTTTTTCTTTTCATTGTTACCTTTGGATTATTAAATTGATAACTTGTTTCTTCGTGTCACTCCTAGTCTAGTGTCGGGATTCAACACTACAATTCCCACAATGCACTGCTTGTGTGTGACGTTGCATACACGCCTGTGAAAACACAAGAGACGTGTAACTTTGACAGTTCCGGGAAAAGCCAGAGGAATACTTCAGATTGCACCACTGAAATTGAAATATCATGTAAATGAAATAAGGCAAATTACTCTATTAAAAGGTTACATATAAAAACCTGTCTAAGAAATTGTATATAATAATAATAATAATAATAAGTGTCAGCATGTTGAGCCGATCTATAGTCGTGCAAAGTCTCAGGAGTATTAGAGATAGATTTTTTAGAGATAGACGACAAAGAAATGACCAAAATGATGTTCAGGAGACAAGTGATGACGTCACGGGCCCCTGTCTGGATAATCTGTCGGTAAGACACGATTCTTTGCATTTCATAATTATTTATTTACCTGACGCTTTATTAAAAGCACGTGCTATGGCTATGTTCGGAATGGAAAACTAGCTTATTATGTACTGATTACAGTCAGTATGCACTGCATGCTGCTCACTGTATACTGCGTACTGAAACAGGTGTCATATCATCAATGTGCATTACCGCATGACCTTATCACCTTGCTTGCAAATGGGGTTCTGTTATCAATTTGGAATTATTTTGAAGTTTACCTCAATACCCCCCCAAAAAAGTCCAGTGCGACCAGTGATGCCGAAAATCAAGAATAAATGACATTTTGATGTATATTCAAATAGAAATCAGTTGTTTTAAATGTTGTAATAATATGTCGCCATATTGCTGTATTTTGAATTAAACAAATGCATGTTTGGTGAACATAATAAGCTTCTTTCAAAAACATTCAAAAATCTTACCAACACAAAACTTCTGACCGGAATTTTTTGTCTTCCCTTATTTAAACACACAGGTTGACATGCAGTTTCTCATTATGACCTTCCTGTCTCCGCAAGATCTCTGCAGACTGGGAGGCACCAGTACCTACTGGCGGTCAATGGTTCGAGACCCTGTCCTGTGGAAGTACTTCCTGTTGCGTGATATGCCACTCTGGCAGTCGGTTGACCATTTATCAGTGCCTCGTGTCAAGCTCGCAGGCTCAGCTGTGCTGGAGGACTCTCAGTTGCAGTTTGATTATATGGCAGAGTAAGTGCTTAACATTGAGGCAGTTGGCTCTTTAATATCAGAAATAATTAGCTCTGGGTGCAGCCTGTTTATGTTGTGTTGGGAGATTATAGGATATTGAAAATATATTTATAAAATATTTAAAGGAAAATAATAAAAGTGGTTTTTGTCTTGTATCTGTGAAACTTGTTCGCCTGTGCTCAAAAACCCATGATGTTTACTAATACTGTGTATCCTCTTGGCACCCACAGGTATCTACGCATCTGCCCGGCCTGTCGAAACCAGTGGCGACACCAACCCAGGGCAACGTTTGAGTCTGTGACTTCCTTCTTCCAGTCCCTTGTACCGGTCGCAGAGCCACAGTTTGCCATGTTTGGCCCGGGGCTTGAGCAGTTAGAGATTTCCCTCATGACTACGATCATGAATTCCCCTCATGTACTGCCTATAGCAGGAATACCTCAACGTCAGATTGATGGTAATCTGCCATTACTTATAGTTTATTCAAGTGGTTATTTAAAGGGTTAGTTCATCCGAAGTTCTGTCATCATTTACTCACCCTCATGTCATTTCAAACCTGTATATATTTCTTTGTTGTGCTGAACACAAAGGAAGATATTTTGAAGAATGTTAATAATCAAACAGATTATTACACCATTCACTTCCTACTAGTTTTATTTTTTCCTGCTATGGAAGTCAATGGGGCCCCAGATCTGCTTGGTCACAAACTTTCTTCGAAATACCTTCCTTTGTGTTTAGCAGAACAACTAACAAGAAAGGCATACGGGTTTGGAACAACTTGAGGTGGCAATAAATTATGACCGAATTATCATTTTTGGGTGAACCATCCCTTTAACTGAATAAGTGGACGTTGCACGCCGTGGTTGCTTTTTTCTGCACTTCACCTTCACCTAGATGGGATTTTCTTTTTTTTTTTCAGGCATTGGATCTGGAATCAGTTTTAAGTACAAAGATCAGCACAGATTCAATATTGCAACTTTATATTCAACTAACAGGTAAGAAAGAGGATAGTTTATTCTCATTTAGAAGTTTTAGAAATGTTCAAAATATGGGGGTCGGTTAGATTTCTTTTGAAGATTTTTCTTTTTAATTTTGAAAAAATCTCTTATGCTCATCAAGGCTGCATTTATTTGATCAAGCAATATTGTTAAAAGAGTAATATTTGTAATTTATGTAATTTATTCTTGTGATGGAAAAGCTGAATTTTTAGTAGCCAGCCTTTAGTGTCTTTTTTATTATTGTCAATGTTGAAAACAGTTGCGCTGCTTAATATTTTTTTAATGAATAATTTTTAATGAATAGAGAGTTCTAGAGAACAGCATTTATTTGAAATACAAATCTTTACATTATAAATGTTATACTTATCACACTTATAAATTTAATGCATCCTTGCTGAATAAAAGTATTCATTTCTTTCAAAAAAAAAGTTTTAATGTTAGTTTATGTTGCTCATGTTTTTCTTTGCAGCATGAGCATGAAATTTTAAATGTGGGTAAATGTGTCACTTAATCCAGTTTGTATGAATGAGATCCTGTGTCTGTGGATTTAGGACGGAGCGAGAAAGAGCTCGCCTGGAGCACCTCAGTCTGCGCAGTAAACTCTTTGTCTATCAGGAGGACAGTGAGTCCAACATGCCCTTAAGCCTTAACCCAATGTTTAATCAAGTTTGCCAAGCCATGAATGGATTCATCTTTGTGGCGAATGCTGAGACAGAAAGAGGTATGATTGTTCTATTCCAGCACACTATTAATTTAAATGCTTAAAGGGTTCGTTCACCCCAAAAATGAAATGTCTGTCACAGATATTTTTGATGAAATCGAAGAGCTTTCTGACCTCCCTATAGATGGCAACGTCATAAACAATTTCAAGGACTAGAAAGTAATAAAGGCATCGTTAAAATCGTCCATGTGTGGGTCAACCTTAAAGGATTAGTTCACTTCTGAATTAAAATTTCCTGATAATTTACTAACCGCAATTTAGACTCACTGCAATTTACCCATTGAACTGCATTGAAGTCCACTATACGGAGAAAAACCCTGCAATGATTTCCTCAAATACCTTCATTTCTTTTCGACTGAAGAAAGAAAGACATTCGGATGACATGGGGGTCAATAAATTATCATGAAATTTTAATTCAGAAGCGAACTAATCCTGTAATGTTGTGAAGCGACGAGAATACTTTATTGTCTCAAAAACAAAACAGAATACGATGACTTTATTCAACAATTTCTTCTCTTCCCTGTCAGTCTTCTACGCTGTTTACATGGTAAATACTGTATAAATACGGCTCAGTATTGGCCTGCTTCTGTGTCAGCATCACACGCATGTGTCGTGGTGCTCACGTGAAAAGCTGAGATGGAAGAGAAGAAATCGTTCAATAAAGTTGTTATTTTTGTTTCGTTTTTGTGCTCAAAAACTATTCATAGTAGCTTCATAACATTAAGTTTGAACCACTGTAGTCACAGTGTTTTTACTGCCTTTCTGGGTCTTGAAATTGGTTATGACGTTGCTGTCTATAGGGAGGTCAGAGAGCTCTTCTTTTGACAAAAATATCTTAATATGTGTTCCGAAGAAGAATGAAGGTCTTACGGGTTTGGAACGACATGAGGGTGAGTAATTAATGACAGAAATTTCATTTTTGGGTGAATTAACCCTTTAAATGTATGAAATTATAAATATAAATTGTTCCTCCGTATGAATTTTGCTGAAACATCGTAAGCAGTGATTTTGCAGTTTATACTGTATTTCTCTCATTCGTATATTGGAGGAGCGGACAGTGGGTGGGAGGAGGAAAGGGCCCAGATCAGGGTTATGTTAGACCCTGTGGTGGGTACTGTGTCCCACCCTATCCTGGTGCTCTCCTGTGTGTCCAGAGAGACAGCAGACAGACACAGGGTACCTTGTGTGACTGTTGCCCATCAGCTTCAGCTGAGTTCACTGCCCAACCCCTGGATGGTAAGACATCAAACTGCATCTGGAAAGAACTTTTAGCCAGCATTAGAAATGAATATTGTGTTCTATAAGGCTTCAGTATATGTTTTGTGATGCTATAGGTTCAGGACACGACTGCAGAAACACTGACAGGACTGCTGGATGGCATTGATTGGCTGTTGTGGCACTCTGGAGTCAAGCTGTAACTGCCAAGATTGACACGATGCTGCTGGATGTACTTTATCATAATTGAGGCCTTTCAAGCATCTTATTACCCAACAGACACAACATAAAAGGCACAGCATTATATGTGGTTGTACGTTTGGTGGTGAGCACAGTCATACCGTGGAATTCAGTAAATAATTCAGTGAACTGATCTGACGTTATATAATGCACTTTTCGACAATTAACCTTTTATTGTTTTTGTCTTAATTGTTAGATTTTTAAAAAAACTGAAACAACACTTTTCATATTTGTTTTTTTAAACAGGAATTATTTTTATGTAGGAATATCACACGTTGCACTAACAACCAACATATCTTTATCAGCAGCCTACAGTCTAATCAATCAAAATCAGAACAACAGGAAGGTTATACTTGTGATATAGATTTTAAGTAGTGTGAAGTTCAATAAAGAAGTAGTTAATATTAAGCAGCTTACATTTTATAAATAATTTTGCCCAATTTTTGCTTTGCAAACACAGCCGAAGAGGAACCAACCATGTCTAAGCAACCTTTAATGAATCAGTTTTTAAAAGAATCATTATGTGAATGATTCATTGACAATCTTGTCTCAGTCCCAGTGCTGCTGGACTAAATATTCTGATATTTTCTCTTGGAATGCCTCTCGTCCAATCAAATTTGAGCATTTGAACTAACTGTTGTATATTGTACGACAGTTACTTCTACTTTTGAAGCTATTTTATGTAATTAGTGCATTATAAATATTTAACACTGAAATAATGATTTACTTCAGTTCTCATGTATTGTTTTTAATAATTCTGTATGAATCATTCTTCTCATGAATGGTGTTTTCCCTCTTTTGTCCACAAAGAGGCAGCAGCCTCAGCTTTAATAAGATATTTGTTGACGACAATAAGAACGTTGACCTGGTATAACCTCATCATCCTGCTGCCCAGTTTTATTCAGGGTGGAGGTCATCCATTGGCCAGTGTTCCTTATATATTTAGGTATTGCTTTGTCTTCGTCTTCTCTTTGTCACCGACTCTTTGCAGCCCTGCTCTCTTCCTGTTTAATTAAAGTGAAAGCCAGCCTATGCTTTCGGCATTTTGCAGAGGTAATATTATAAACTGAGTAATTAAGACTAATCCTAAAGTTCAGCCTTACTAAAGGCCACACTGCCACTGAGCATGCTTAAACTGTCAAACTGAATCACTTTAAGTAGTGAGAAATGGAACTCAATAGGAGGATAAAGGTTGCCTTGAAGAAATGAGGCGGCAGTCATTGTCTTTTTTTATATTTACAACAAATTTTAAAGGTTGAGGGCTTGATAGATTAGACAGGTAAGTTTTAAATGACAAAGTGATTCATTTCTAAGTGCATGTCCATTCTGAAGGGAAGAAAATTTAATAAAATATATTTGGTCCTTTTGTATTTCCCTAGAGGAAGAACAGAATTGTTTTCCCTGCAAACTCTTTTCTTACTCATAAAATGATTATGTGTAGCAATAATCACCGTCTTGAAAAAAGGCTGTTTTAAAATGAAATCGTAATTGCTGCAATTTGGATGCATTAAGTCTAACATGAATGGTAGAGATGGCTGTCGGCTCTGTAATGAAATTTGACATAATAGAGAAAGTGTTGACCTTTCTGCATTAAAATTTTCTCTTTCAAACAGTTTTCGTCTATGTGTCCCTCTCCTACTCATTCATGCCATGACTTCACGTTGCAAGACAGACTGTGCATTGTTCAAAACCATAAAAGACAGGCCTGAAATCTTTTTTGGGAGAAATTGTGTGCTGATTTCCATGGATTATTTAGAAATTTCATGCATCATAATTGCTGCCTATTTGAATTGTAACTCAAAGATATATATCCAGATCTTGTTGGGTGTTTCTTTATTTTCTTTGTCCACTCAAGATATACCAAACTTTAAATAGATAATTAGACAGACTGACTAACTAACTGATTGATTGATTGATTGAATTAGATAAAAAACTAAAAATACATACAGTGTTGGCGTAACACATTACAAGTATTACGTGAGTTATGTAATCAGATTACTTTTTTCCAAGTAACTATTGAAGTAACATTACTTTTAAATATACAACAAAATATCTGAGTTTTAAAATTAGTAACACAAGATACTTTGTTTTCCCATTTATTGATTGACAGCAATCCTCTTGTTGAAAGAAATTGGGAGTAAATGCAGAGTCATTGTCTGTGCTGCATAAACATGATGTTAGTTCAACCCTAAATGTGAGCAGGCAATTACTCATCTCACTTGCACAAAAACAGATTCATTATTCCTCAAAATGAATGAAAAAAGAGAGAAATGCAAACAAAATATTATACAAACATCCAATAATTAAATATGTTAAATAATACAAATATACTATATGTATTTAATATCACTTTATTAACCAATGTCTTTGCTGCTGACCTTCGATGATTCAAGTCAACCATACTAATAAGAAAAAGTGACTTTAGATAAAATCACATTTGTCGCACAATGACGCAATGTCATTATTTTTTATTATATTATTATTTTCTATTTTCTAAAAAAAGTAAATCGTGCACACGTTTTAGAAATCGAGGGAACAAATGAGTAAATTGTGCGTGTGATTTAATTTTTTTTCTTGCATGTCAAATAGAAAATACTAATATGGGGCTCCGTACTATTTAAACCAGAACACAACTGCCTGCTTTGTATGTCATTTGAGTCAATTTATCCTTATTCATGGCCAGACAACAGACCAGGAGTGTGCTTTAAATGATTTACTTCTGCAAAAACAGTTTGTTTCAATATTATGTCCTCATGACTTGATCAGGAATACACCACCTGCAATGATTTTATGCATGGGAAATAATCAAATATGTTCAATCAAACGAAATCTCATTTAAACATGTTGCGAGTAGCAAAGTAACAGCTTTCATTTTGGCAGTGTAAAATGTTTTGGACTTATCACAAAGTGAAATCCAGGAGCTGGTGGGTGTTGACTTTACATTTATGGACTGGATTCCATATAGGTCGCTTTAATGTGATTCAGCTCTCCAAAATACTTCAGCTGCATGAATACCTGTGGCATAGACTCATTTCAGAAACTGAGCAACAGAGATAAAGAGGTGGGTCATGGACAATGTGACCAACATCTGTTAGTATGGGAGTTGTTTACTCAAATTTGAGTACGTCACATCAAATCTCTTTTTTGATAATGTATCATTTTTTCGACTAGTATAGCCTACTCAAATAGCTATTTTTATATAAAAGCATATAATGCTGTTGTTTTCTGCCTGTGAAAATAATTAATCCCATTTCCTCTTCGGATGATACCCGTGACATATCCACCAGCGTTGTTACGGTAACCATTCCCCTCACACAAGAATTTTATCAGGAGGTCTGGCCATATTAGGGTATTTTTGAATCAAAACTTTTAGGTCTTTATTCAGTAGAGTTTCTTTTTTGTTAGATTAATGGCTATATTTCACACATGGCTCCATGTTACCTCCCTTCCCTTCATACACACCAATTTTTCACTGCCAATTAGGATTAAATGTCTTATTTGTATTCCTCAACGTTAACCTCAATTAGGATCATCCATGCGCAAGAAAACAGGAGGAAAACATTTCATTTGCATACTATATTAAAACAATGGCAAGGACTGGGATGCTGATTGCTTTGTTTTTACTCTCCCACTGAGACGGTCAGTGGGTGGGTAAAAACATCTCTTTTGAGTACATAGCCTCTGATAAACATTCGCACTAGTGCTCATTAAATTGTCCTGATTCATTGTTCAGATCTCATGTTATGAAGTTCTATCTTTTAAAAAACACTGTGTTAAAACAACCCAAGGGCTGGGTATATATAGGACAGAACACATTTTGGGTTAATTTCACCCAGCATAATGGGTTGACTAATTTTTACTATAATATTATCTTTTTTCCCCTTCATACAGGAATTAATGTTGAAAGATTAATTTAAATCCCCTCAACAAATACTCCACACCACCACTGGTTTGCATGATAATTCCTTTATTTTCGATTATATTTTACAGTATAGCATATCGTTTTTTTAAATAGATATTCCCAACATTCAAGCTCATTTAACAAATATTAGAGGCAAAAAATAATCATTTAGAAGCAATTCAAGTGTAATCGAGCAGTCTCTGTTGTCCCGTCTTCGGTGCTATCTCGTGCCGGAGATGGCTCGAGTTTTGCGGGGGAACTGCTAACTTCAGACCGAGGCCCTTTGTTTCACTCGTAGCCGAAATATGCTTTGACTGCGTCCAATAACATTTCAAAGCAATGGATAATACTGCATTCTTATTTTATCAAGTCATGTGGTTGGCTAATTTTGTCGGCACTGAAACACAACTGATATTGACACTGCTAGATATACAGCCTAAAAACACACAAACACAACAATTTCAGTTTTCTTATATAGTGGAGCATCAGAACGTTATTAACAAAATGTATGATAAATGCTTACAAATGAAAGTCCTGCAGTAGCCCTGCTGAAATTGTGCAAGCGCCCACGTATGTTGCTTTGCATAAAATTAAATGATATACAGTACAAAACCGAATTCAAAGATAAAATGTACACTTTCACGACCGGTTCAAAGCCATGACAAATAAGAGAAGGCCTTGGGGTTGGTAAGGTTGAAAGAAAGATATATTTTATTTACGTAAAGAAAAAAATATGTAAATAACAGAAAATCAACACAAAACATTAGTTCCAACTTCTGTCTGACGCATGATGGCAAACACGACAGACAGAACCAAGTTCAAAGCAAAAGCAAAAGCAAAATGAACAAAAAACAAACCAAGCTAAACGAAAACAAACAATTCTGAAACCGCACTCCAGGCTCACACAGTCCCTTTTATAAGTGAAGCACAGGTGCTGGCAATTCTAACAATGAGTCTTCGAGCCACTACGGTGGCCGAGAGAGCTCAAAGCGCTTCAAATAATAAAACACATGCGAATTAAAAAAAGCACATGCAAATAAAAAAAAACGTGATCATCAGTTTGACCAACACATGTGCTGCAAATCCTCACAACACATGCAAACTCAAAAAAGCGCTACATTTACGAAAAGCGCTGCATTTACGAAAAGCGCTGCAAAGAGCACAAACCACAACGGAAATGTTTCAAGGGGGACCCAAAAAGTGACGGACCCTACTTGACAACAGCACAAATTAAAAAATATTAAAATATATTATGTAGGCATTAACTCAATGTAATCTGTTTCACTAACAGAAAAGTGTTTTAATATGTGGCATTGTTGTTAAATCAATCGACTTTAAGAGATCATCATTTAGTGGATGATTTAAAAATATTCGTTAATCATCAGTATCATATTAATGTGACGTAATCGTAACGGCCGCGTCACCAGTGAGTTTCTAGCAAACTGAAAAACACTTTATGAAAAATGATAAATACATGAAATAATGTACAGTTGTTTATTTTTGTTTGCAGTTTTTATAGTATTTAATGATTGTGAACACTTTGTGCACTCAAATGCCGTACACTATATAGGGATTAGTGAATAAGTGAAGGGTGAGTTGAACTGGTTTTGGATGCTCTTCCTACTAGGGTCCGTCACTTTTTGGGGTCCCCCTTGAAACATTTCCGTTGCGGTTTGTGCTCTTTGCAGCGCTTTTCGTAAATGTAGCGCTTTTTTGAGTTTGCATGTGTTGTGAGGATTTGCAGCACATGTGTTGTCAAACTGATGATCACGTTTTTTTTTTTATTTGCATGTGCTTTTTTTAATTTGCATGTGTTTTATTATTTGAAGCGTTTTGAGCTCTCTCGGCCACCGTAAGCCACACCCACCGGCCGACACAGCAGGAGTAACGGGACACCCGTCACAACACAAACCTGTATTTTACCGAAGACATGCACTAATTTGACGGGGCTGCACTGCTCTCTCCTGAAGAGGTCGAAAAAACCCCCCCGCGATTTATAACTCAACCCCTGGGTTATGTCTGACCCAGGATCTGGGTAACACAAAAACTACCCAAACACTGACAAAATGACCCAAAAGGCTCAACCCAGGACTTTGGTAGCAAATAATTACTCAAGATTTTTTGGTTCTCCGAGAGTTACGTTTTCTTATATTCTCTTTGGGTTGTTTTTTGTTCCTGAGTGAATCAGTTTTTTTTTGTTTTTTATCGAATCGGCTGAACGAATAAATAGCCAGGCCACGTTCACACTGTCAATTTTTGAGTCTGGAAATGTCCCGTTCGCAAAGCTGTGAGCACAGCGACTTGCAGCGTCTTAAACACTGTCTGTATGAACCGTATTATGAACCAGTCATTTCAAAGATGGCCACGTCCATAAAACTGAAGTCTAATCACCTTTGACAGGACAGAGTCTAGCTGAGGCGCGAGATCATCCATCAAATCTTCATTAACTGAAAGCAGCTTCAATGTAAACATGTGCTAGCCTGAAACCTTTTACCGTTGCACTCGCTTCTCACACCCTTTGTAGGCCTCAAGCCGCTGGAGCATTTGAGTCGGGCATGGAATACAAACCTAATGGGAGCGGCTACGGTGGAGAACAGTGACGGGATCTAAAACCCTCAGATGGCACACAGCTCATCTCTCCCGCGCTGTAAGTTACCGAAAGTGAAGCCACGGCTCTCTCGCACAGTAGCCCATGATTTGACAGACAACTGTCCTGTTCCCACAGCGTGAATTTTCCGAGAATGCGGTTGTGAGTCCTGAAAATTAACGGGTGTGAGTTTTGGTTGTCACTCCGTATTGTGTGTGAACGTAACCATATTAAGACTCAAACACAGCAACCTTATTCTGCTGCTGTTTGAACATGGTGAGTCGCTCATAAAGTGACTTACTTGATAGTTCCTGAGCTATGTAGAGTTATTTTTTTTTTTTAACAAATTGGTTGAATTAATTGTGTACTGGTTGGTCAATCACTCTTGAAAACGCTGCTCATCCAATCACGTTCAATATAGATTTTTACATCTAGAAACGTGCATTTGGGGCATGTGTCACACATCTAAAAAAGGTAACCGCTGATCTGCCGAATGTGGATGGAGGTCGCTTGTCTCTCTATTTCTGTCCTGTAATCTAATATTTCCCTTTTCTTTCTTCCACCTTACTGTCATTTCAGTTACGCTGCAACTTATATAAATGTTGTTATCTTAATGCCTCAGGCAACTTGAAACCAGTGTTGTGTCCAACCAGCCAACAGGCTGCACAACAGCCCTTCTAATGCAATTGTAGTTTAGCTAGTGACACTGAGGTAAATACACATTAGCTCGGTGTCAGACCAACAAAGTGAATTACGCTTCATTTGGAGCCAGAAAAGGCCACGTTTTGTGAGGAAGAAGAAGGCTTTTACAAGTATTCCTGTTTTATACCACTTTTCAAGGTCCGTCTGAGGGCCATTCCTAGCAGCTGTTCATAAATACAAATTTTGCAAATTTTCACAACTCTAGACCTTTTGCGCCTTGGAAAAAAGGGTGCAGCCATCTTTAGAATTTTTTGTTTCAATTTCTGTTTTGTTTTTTTTTTGCGTTAGCTCTGTATATTTCTGTATATTTACTTCTTGTGGAGCTAACGTATCATGTTTAAAGCGGATGTCAGATGTCATATTTTAAAAAGAGTAGTTAATTCATAAATCTGTAAGGTCTTAATGCTGTGGAAATACAAATCAGAAGACAGAACACAACAAGCACAATGCTGAAAAGGGGCAGGGCTACATTTTAAGGTCTATAACCACAAGGTAAACACACTTTTCAAATCAATAAGAATAATTAGCTCCAAAACAAGTACTAAGCAGCGTTACAGTATGTGTATGGGCAATAAATGTTTATTAATGTATTCAGAAGTTTGAGATTGTGACCTCGATCCTGACCTGAAATTGATTAACGGCAAAAAATATGTTGGCCGAAACATGTGATACACATTACTGAGATGAACAATAAAGGGCAAGGAATGTTTAAAGTTTTCTGTAAGAGTGAAGTTGGACATCTCGTCCAAGAGCTTTGTTCACATGCCACATTCGTTTAATGTGAAGTCGCTGTTTTTTCCCCCTCTCATTCACTGAGGCTCTATAGGAAGCTAAGAACGGGCCCCTTTCAATGGACCAAATCTGATCAAAATTCACTACAGGTCTATCACACCTCACATGTTGTGGTTTCTTTTTAAAAGATTGAATTTCATATATATTTGAAGACACCTGTGTGGGTATGAGAAATCATATATATCCTCTTGTATTAAAAGCACAACCTTTGCACTGATACAGTCCGTTATATTAAGCAGACAGACAAGATTCCGCAAAAAGATGCAGTTTTTAAATCGTAGCATTCCTTTTCACAAAATCTTGAAACATGAATAAGGTTGACCAGCAAACATTACAGAGGATGTCATTTGATTCGAGCTTGTAAGGTTTCTCAGTATCTAAAAGACATTCAATGATGCCAAGCTACTCCACAGAGATCGACTCCATACAAATCGACTAGCCTAAATAATTAAAAGGCAAGTACTCATGATGATCTATGACAGGGGTGGCCAACGTCGGTCCTGGAGAGCCACAATCCTGCAGAGTTTAGCTCCAACCCCGATAAAAACTCACCTTCCTGTAGCTTTCTAGTAACCCTTAAGACTTTGATTAGCTTGTTCAGGTGTGTTTGATTAGGGTTGGAGCAAAAATTTGCAGGATTGTGGCTCTCCAGGACCGACGTTGGCCACCCCTGATCTATGATCTAATGTAAAAAGATCGTAGAAAGATGGAAGGAGGATATTCTCAGCCCTAAACAAATACTATACACTCTTTCCACTGCTCTACAATTACTGTTATTACTCTCTTGTTGGCCCTTGCCTTGTTGTCTTTGATTTGCAGTTCATTATCTCAGGGACCTAACCAACAAACTTACAAGATTTGTCACATTACATTAAAGTCATTGAAATCTGAATGATCAAACAGCCTACACGTGAGCATGGTCAAAGGCATTCAGTATTTTCAATATTTTTTATGCACACTGTAGATGTGATTTAATGCACTTTCTTCAATACTGTATGAATGCACTTTTTGGGCCATAACAAATTCACTGAAAGTGTGACCAATGAATGTGCTTTCTCTCTCTCTCAGTGACATAAAAAAAATAAAAACTCAAAAAAAAACAAAAAAAATGACCCAAAAATGAATGACCCAGTTCTGCTTTCTAAGAAAACCGCCAAACCCGAATGACAAAAAAAGACCATTAGTATGGAGTCCTTCCTCTCTATTAAGTGACCAAAAAGAATGGCTGAAAAGTTTGCGCTTTCTCTCAAATAGGGACTTGTCTCCCGTCAAAAACGCTGAATAGAAAACTGGCCAAATACGTAAACTAAAAGAGTGACCAGTCAGTGCTGACTTTAAAAAAAAAAAAAAAAAAAAAGAAACTTTCCGCGAGTAATCTGTAACTTGTGATTGAAATCACTCGATTCTACGCGGCATGAGTGTTTTGGATGTTGCGCGCGCTCAGCGCGTGGGAGACCGCTATATTTCGCAGCTCGCGCCAGGACTCGAATATTTGTCGGCAGGGGGCGCGAGCCAGTGACATTGCCCGAGACCAGTACATGTAAAGCTGGACTGGAGACTTGAAGTACTACGCAGTCAACGTGAGACCCTTCAGGATTCGCGCTGTGCCCCCACTTCCTCTTAACATATCCCTGTCAACACTTTCCATCGCCTTACACCTGAAAACCCTCCAACGCGGTCAGCATAGTTCCCGAAAAGATGATTTTTGAGTGTGACCGTATCACGCTTTTGCATCGCCTTTAGAGGGGGAGAATATCGAGAGACCCACAACACTCAAGTCTGTTGATCCGGATGAACGAACTGGTGAAAAAGTAAAAACTCGCAACAGATTTGCTCGCGGACAACTTCTCTGAGGCTGAGTGAGTTTCGCTCTTTTTTTATCAAGCGCTTTTGCATGATATGCATTGATAAATCTCGGTTTGAAGTGTTTTAGTAGGGCTACACGTTGCTTTAAAGGGGTGTGCAGAGCTCGTGGAGCACAGGGCGGTAAACAGTTTGCGAAATCAAGCTCTTTTTGCGTGCTTCATGTGCAGTTTAAAAGTCTTTCGGTAATAGGTGTCTTTTTCTGGCTCGTCTGATGTTGGTCTGTTGTCTAAACTTTGCTCTGCTCTCAGGGCTAGTGGAAATAAGGCAGAAATGTAGTTTACACACGTCTCAGTATGTTTATAAGGGGCCTCAGGTGGCTTATCGGCTACGAAAAGTGTTTGAAAATATTTATTACCCTCGTTAAACTAAGGTCAAAGTATCAAGTTAAACAGAGTGGGAATTAATGGACATTTGCTGTTTATGCCTGTTATGAATTTTGTGACAGCTGGATTTATGCATGTGGCGGCTGTCATACAGGTGTTCTCGGCAGGGTTGACACTGTTTAGGGCACTTCAGGCGTAGTCAAGTACACTTGGGTTATTAGAATATAAACCAGCTCTCATTTGTAAAGTTCTGCGTAATTACTTTTTTGTGCTTTGCTTCTCTAATAATGTAGGGGATAATTTGGAGTACTTGATGACATAAAATAATTATAGCTCACACTTAATTCTAATCTGTTCATTAAGTTAGAAATGTGTTTAAATAGCTAGTTTTACTTTTGCTTTTATTCATGTTTATTTTTAAAATGTCACTGTCTAAAAAAAACCAACCCACTAAAATGCCTTAAATTGTCAATTCAATTGTAGAATCCTGCAGTGATAACTTTTTTTTATCACTTAGAATTTTAATACCGATAAAGGAAAGGATCTTGAAAAGACTAAAAAAAAATTCAGATTATTATGCACTTTTTCTGACAGAAATGCTATTGAAACGAGACTGTAAATCCAATACTCCCGGCATTTTTATTTCCAAGCAGCCGTGACATACCTGTGCAGTTCTGCAGGTAAAAGCGCTGCAATCAAAAGTTCCTCATTTCTTCAAAGATGCTTAAACAGAAAGGTCATGAAATGACTGTAAATGCTTTATTCACAGAGTTGTTTCAAGCAGCAGGTTATGAAGAGAGAGGAGCCAGAAGAGTGCAGCAGATTTGTGCATATTCCTAAAACACTTGATAATTTCACTCCAAAAAAAAAATTCTGTCATCAATTTCTTTTCATTCATCATTGAAACACAAATTATGAGATCTATAAGAAATCCATTAGAGATTTCTGTTCCTCTATTGCAAGTATTCACCCAAAACTCTGGCGCAGCAAAACGTTCATAAAGAAATCCATATTTTAAATAAATCCAGAGTTTTGGGCTGAGTAGACTTTCAAAAGAGGTACTGAATTCTCTCAGACTTCTTGTTCCGAAGATGAACGACAGTCTTAAGGGTTTGAAACAACATGAGAGGTTACAGGTTGTACAGGTTTCCCTCTCAAGGCATGGCATGTACAGACCAGCTTTTGTTAAACTAGATTTTTGTTCAGCAGATGTTCTGCTCACAAAGTGCTTCTCTAATGCTGAGGAAATTCAGCAGTATATCCTCACATGCTAATTGCAAAATGCAAATCGTTATTGATTCGGAACTTCATTATTATTCATTTCAACTCATTATTCTTTATAAAATTGTCACCATCCATCAGTAAATTGAATTACTCGTTGCAGCTTAATGTTTGTCTGTAATTAAATGTTTTCTGTGTCGATTGTAATTGCTTTCTGTGTAGCAAGCTTGCAGGAACATTTAGTGTTGACTGCACAATGCACACTCTGAGAGAATCGGAAAAGTGTTACCATTTAGGTTATATTTGGACACTTTCAAGACACTCTCAAAATGTCTGCTTATCATGGATGTAAAAATGAATCAAAAAATGTATGCATTTTCTCATTTTCTGAGCCATTTTGTAGTACTAACCCCATATTCAGTGGAAGTTTCTTCTCCTCAAGCTGACACAGGTGCTCTAACAGAATAACCACAGCTGTAATTCATCACATTACCAATGAACATACTAAATCTGTGTTGTTTTATTAATAAACATCTTTGTGTGAATTATTTTTCTTAAGTGTGTTTGTGCTACATTGCAGCAAAATAAATGCCATTTGGTATTTTGCTCTATACCTTTTGAGAAGATTTTTTAATCTTTTTGAAAGAAGTCACTTATGCTTATTAAGGCTGCAGTACTATTGTGCTATATTATCATTAATATTACTCTAACGTGTTGTTT
This sequence comes from Opsariichthys bidens, assembly GCA_037194245.1. Taxonomy (NCBI): domain Eukaryota; kingdom Metazoa; phylum Chordata; class Actinopteri; order Cypriniformes; family Xenocyprididae; genus Opsariichthys; species Opsariichthys bidens. Next base: position 7,033,234 of record CM074288.1, read on the forward strand.
TGATGCTCAAGAAACATTTCTTATTATTATCAATGTTAAACAGTTGTGCTGCTTAATATATTTTGGTGGAAAGTCTTTTGTGACAATACAGCCTTCCTGAATAAAAGTTGGCGGATAAAAATGACTGACTTGAAACTGTGGAACAGTAGTGTGTTTGTAACACAAAGATGTAGCTTAACTGTCAGACTCCATATCAGTATGAAGCGTCAAGCGTTACGACGTGCTAGCCTTTAGCTCTCAATGACAAACTTCTAGACGATTGAAGACCTTTGTGACACAAACAGGCTTGCAATCAGTCTCCGCACGAACTTGCTTGACCTCAGTTTACCACGGGTGTTGGAAGCATGATATCTCTCTCTCTCCTTCTTGTTTAGAGTCAGCGTCGTAAAACCCAGCTCTCGCCGCACACACATACGCACGCACATGCTCCGTTTGGCAGAATCTCGCTCCGTCCCCCTCCAGCAGCATGCTCTGCTGACCCAAACTTTTCCACTGCCCTTGTGAAATAGGAGCAGCGGAGACGATCGGGTCTCACCAGCCAGAACTGAATGCCATCACAAAGCGAAAAGATTCTCATATACGCTGTGGCTGGCAGAAGCCCAGTTTAATCTCTGTTTGAACAGTCCAATGAAGTGTTAAACCCTGTCTAACCAAGTTAAAATCCCCTTTCCACCAGCATTACCACAGCACATGCACTTTTTTTCTGTGCACATGCAGATCTATCTATAATAGTTTACACAAGGTTTTGGGCTTGTTTCACCATAACGCACTATTTGCTTGCTTGTGCAACTGGGGTGACTGAATGTCACCTTTGAACCTTGCATATAGTCTTCTGACTAAATCAGTCAGAATAGGAAAGGTCGAGTCCTCTCTGATATCCTCTTTTCTGCAGTAGCCAAACGCTCTGTGGACTGAGACCTGTGCTACAGTATTGCACTAATGACATTTAATGATTATGCTAGAATTAAATTACAACTGTAAATTCAGAGATGCTTGCCATGTAGCAAGGATACATGTGGACGGAACGCTATTGAGATAGCAATTAAGGAACAACCGAACCATTGACGCAGCTGATTTGAAAAACGGATTTGACAAACTATGATTTAGTGTGATTTAATGGACTTGCTAATGTAGGAGATAAAGTGTGACTTTTAAAACTAATGCTTTACAGTATTGCATATTACTCATAAATAGTAATCCATAATGTTGCTTTAGCTAGAACAGGGAGGGATTAAGGAATAGTGAAAGCATAGATGAAGAAATTTTGAAAGCGGGATACAGTTAAATTCTTGAGGAAGAGATTAGTTTTCAGCTGTTTTGTTTTTAGGGACACTGTTTATCCTTCAAACATATTTTGCATGCAAAATTTGGTTAACCACTGTAATTTGTGGTGAACATGATTTCATCAAGTACAGCATGTTCCTGAATCAACATCTTTGTTGGTCTTGGAACAACATTGCAATCAACCAATCAGATTTGAGGGAGAAGTTTACAGTTCATCTCAAATTTAGGCTTCAAACCAGGGTTAGGTGCTTCTACATCAGTGTTATTCACCTATCCTTCCCTCTGATTTTAGGGGTAAGTAATGGGTAGGGCTAGGTTTAGGGGTAGGAGAAGGGTTAAGGTAAGGAATCTTCCAGGATCAACAAAATATGTTGACCAAGGAACGCCTTACTTGTCAAAAGCATGATGATTGTAATTTTTAATATTTCATGAGTAGGGGCTGGGCGAATATCTCAAATGGTCGAAATCACATATTTTAAAGAGATTCATACGTTCTGTCAAAATAAAAGTCTCATTTCTGTCAATAAAAAAGTCCTGCTTCCGATACTTGTCAGCCAAACAGAAAAACATATCGGCTGAAGTCGATAATTAAAAAATGGCAAAAAAATATGGCGATATTGGTGATTGTTGATCGTTGGATAGTCATAAGGTGTTCATATTTAAGTGCATTTACACAGGAAACACAATGGCAGGAATCACCTAAAAAATATATAACAACCTAAATGTAATTTTTTTTAATACATATCCTTAAACATACCCAGATTTCTCCCAACATGGGGAGGCAGAACTTTTCTATTTTTGCATGCAACTACTACTTTTATTTGAAAAAAGTGACTTGGATAATATGGTGTATATTTGACAAGTAACACAATATGTGATTTGAACAAATACATATGATTGCGTAATGTTACCCCATCACTCATGGTAATGGATTGATATTATCGGTAGTTTCAGCACAGTTTGCTAAAGGTGATGTCCACATGTTTGTTTTGCATGATGTTGAGAGCAGGTTTGAAATCAGAAGAACTGGAAAAAAGCTCTCAGTGCACATGGATTCAGTAATTTAGATTTAATCTCTGTTTAATTGTCTGATTGCTGATTTAAAGTTGCTAAATAGGTGCCATTAAGAGCAGTTTAACGGTTGACCAGATCACCGTACACAGATTTTTAGTATTACTTCCTGTTTGGAGTGTACCATCATAACAGACTATGACTCAGTGACTCTGGAAGTTTTATTATCGTACAGAGATCAACAGGTTTGTAATAGTACACTCTAGATGTTTTAGTCACTGCTTTTGGATGTTATTAATTCAGTCTTGGATTTTGGCCAAACAGGAATGATACTCTTGCTTGTTAGCCTGAGCTCTAGACCTGTTCGGGTATACTGTAAGAAAAAAAAACCCCCAAAGATTATTGGAGCACATTTTACAATGAAAATCAGTTTAGTCCTTCTGCTTCAAAATGTTAAATTCAGTGTGTTCTTTGTAATTGTTTTAAAACGTACTAGCAATTTGTCCCTACACCAACTGTTTTTCAGTTTAGTAGTCTATAACAGTCAGTGTTTTGAAGTTTTGTCTTTGCAAATGCATCCAGAATTGTGAAGATGTGAAAATGGTGATTTCTGACCTTTCTTCTTTTCCAAAGGTCATCCATTTAAGAACCCAGCACCAGATCCTTTTATTAAGGTGTAGCAGCAAATCATTAAAATTCTGACAGACTGTTAATTGTGATTATATTCTATTCTATTAGTTTTTAGATATAATACCAAGTCGGCGTTCTGACGTAGAACGTGGAAGCTCAGCATTGTGTCTACAACAAACAGTGTAGGAGAATGAGAGGGAAGAGAAGAAATTGTTGAATAAAGTCGTTATTTTTTTATTTGTTTTTGTGCACAAAAAGATTCCCGTCGCTTCGTAACATTAAGGTTGAATCACTGTAGTCACGTATAAAGTTTTGCTCTGAATGCTTGAAGCAGCAAATAAATCGGAACAAACTGTGGGCTGTCATCCACTCAACCACACATTGCGACTGATGCAAAACAGATCTTTTTTTTTGCACACAACACCGCCCAAATATATATATATTGTTACAAAAATTGTTGTAATATAACAGGCTGACTATGAATGATTTAAAAGAGAAACATTACACAGTAACATTTGATTCAAAAACATGGCCCTCAAATGACAAAAATGTAAATGCTGTCCAAGATGTGCCATGTTATCAACAGCAGACACATTTTGGAGGTTAAAGGGTGAGAAGCATTGCCTAATATCTATGCAGTGCTGGAGCAATCTGTGAAGCACTGGAGAAGCGGGAAATTCTTTGAGCCAATCAGATTCCAGGTAGGGTCCACCTTCCTCCTCCTCATGGCTTTCTGGACAATCAGGCCCTCTGTGCTGACTGCCGTGCCCCTCTAACTCCCTCGTGGGGTCGGAGCCTACTGGCCCACCCAGTAAATCCAAACACTGCACATGGCGGAAATGCGACTGGAAACTAAAACAGAGTGTTTGGATATGCCTCATAGAATTTGCCCATAATAATATAATGAAATAAATACAGTTTGGGTTCAGTAAGATTTTTTTTTTTTTTTAAAGAAACTAATACTGTTTATATTAAATTGATAAAAAAAAAAAGAAAAAGACAAGCTATAAGCATATGGTCACACAGAGCAGTCACATAAGCATTGGACTGGCTGTCAGTCTGGTCCTGTAGTGCTACACTCGTTCCTGTGAGCAATGGGGCCTCATTTCTACCTTACTGAGAAGGGCAGACTCTGCGAGAAGGATCAAGTGGTTTTGAGGCGAGTTTGTTGACTCTATATGCACCAGACTTAAGACCAAAGCACATATACATAATTCTGTATAACATTTGGCTTTAATAAATCATAAGCCTTTTCAACGAGTATTACTTGCGTTACTTTGTGACTGTAAATACAGACGTGTTTGACTATTCAAGTATCAAAATAAAAAGACAGTGTTCTGAAGCCTGCATGTTGTTATTCTTGCATTGTTCGATGTTGAGATGGGGTGAAGCTACAGGTCAAATACAACAAAGCCACTTATTTGCTGACTGTGCATTTTCGCACATTTGGAAATTATAGCCTGGTGCTGCTTTCAACAATCCACTGCCAAGTGCAGAAGAAAAATAGCTCTGAAGCCAAGGTTTAGGCCAGAACTCATCATTAATCGAATCAGATTCAGAAACATCAGGACACTGCAAGTCTAAACAACATTTATTGGCCAATTATATTTATTATCTGTCCACTTGATTTTATTTAATATAATTTATTTGACACACATTTAAATCGTATCACTAGTGTTTTATCTAGGCTGTCCCAAAGCGCCACTGTCCTCTCTATGATTTGTGTCGGTGACCAAACAAATATAGTGTACTTATTTTTAGCCTAACTCTTGGGCTAGCTGGATACAACCTGTTCAGCCTGTATGTTTGGGACAGTAATTTCTCACTATGTCACAATGTCATCGCCATTTCAGACAAACCATTATCTCTTTTATGCAATAATATTGTAATAAGACCCAAAGTGGTGAGGGTGAGGGAACATTGAGCGAATCGACTATGTGCAAAATGCAAATCATGATGCGACCCCACTTTATACATGCATCACAAAATGAAAGATGGCAACTTGTCAACAGTATTTCTGTCACACATCTAGCACTAATATAAGTCGAAGCTGGTTTAAATTCTGAATGCTTCTTTCCAGATGAGATGATGTTTCACCAAGACCTTTAGCTGAGATAGCATGAACGGTTGACATTTTGAAAGGTTTTATCGCCCTAGCCTAATTTTATAATGGAAATTCTAGTTTTAACAGTAAATGTGGAGTATATGTTTGTGAAAACATCCCCCGCAAAGCCTGCATGCGTAAAAGATCCCTGGTAACCCACAGATAATGACAAACCCACGCATGGCTGGAAGTGCTGAGGGTTGCAGAGGTTGTGTCTGGCTGTTAATTGTCTGGTTTCCTCTTATAGGGTTTCACACAGACCAGCTAAGAATTAATGGCGGTAACAGACAGTGCTCTTTGGCGTGAAGGAGTAGGGAAATGAATTGGAGATGCTGAGGAAATGCTATGGGGCTCTCCAGGGGTTTTAGCTCAGTATTTGTCAGAGGGGTGTCATTCGGAAGCACCACTAGTAATGATTTTTCTTTTCTTATTTTACCGCACAGGGAGACAGCAGAAGCTATGGCTTACTCGCTCTCTCTCAGTCTGCTCTACCTGGGCTTGCTGTGTGGAAACGAACTGCTGTCTGCACGAGGATCCAAGCTGTTTACTCCAGGTACTGCACTCACAACCATGTCAAAAACAGGCATTATTTCACTTTAACACAGTAGTCTGATTTGTAATGAATTTGTTCAGTCTACAGAGGGCTGGATGGTATTCACAAAGAATGAGTCTACACTATTTTTAAATGTTTGCTTGTGTAAATATGAATCAGATGAATATATACTGCAATCAATATGAATCTTACTGCAGCATTTGCAAAAATGTACTTTTGTACCCGGTTCTATTTGATACTCCGAGCAGGATTCGAACGGGCATCTCTGGCACGGGAGGCAGGCCGCAGTCTATAGCGTGCCTCTTGAGGCCAAGGGAATGAGGTTTACTTGCACAGCTCTTACTAGCTCCTCCGTTATACTCAACCCCCTAAACCTCACTCTCATCTGGGTCATGGCACCAAATATAACCGGTCTTATTCAACATGCTCCGAAAGGGAATCGAATTGGCGTCTCCTGCGTGGGAGACAGGCACACTAACAAGGACCGCTAACAAACGCCACAGTCTCTAGCATGCCTCTTTAAGCCAAGGGAGCAAGCACAGCTCTTACTAGCTTTCCTCTGTTACACTTTGCAATTAGGTGATACCTCATGGATTTTATTATTTGTATTATTTGTGCTGTATTTTGTTGTTATTATTTTATTTTAGTATTTGTTTTAAATAAATGATACAATTAATAAATACTAGAAATATTTATTCATAATACTATTCCTATTTATTGATTCATTTATTTTGCTAAATGATTGTAGTACATGTAACATATTCAAATGTCGTTCTTGGGTCTTTGTCAATCAGAATTAAACTGTAGATGTCTGTGCCAGGTCATTATTGTAAAATCATTGGGCCTGTGTCAAGATTATTCACCTTTAAGCACACAGAACATTTTACTTTGGTCTAGTCAAACAATCCTTCAATAAATAGGTTTTGTTTGAAAGTAAACACATTGACTGTGGTCATCCAAAGTCCAGGGACAGGATACAGTGGCGCTTATGGGATGATGAACCAACTGGGATGTCAACAGTGCATGTATCTTATCATTGAGGCAGAGACAGTGATATGTTATGGTGAATAATATTTGTGTAATAGGCATTCACAGGAGCAGTGAATGACTTGGGTTAATGACCCTGTAGCTTCACACAAGTTAGAGCACAGACTTTAGCACTTTGATTAAAGTTCTTTTTTTTTATGTTTGAAAATATTATCTTTTAAAGTTTAATAAGTTAGTATTTAACTGAAATCACCTGAGCCTTGGAGTGCATGGTCATTGGAAAAGTGTGATGGGGAGATCATTTCTTTCATTTTGAAAATATTTTAAACTATTAAAATAGGCTGTTATTAGCAAGATGTTTTAACAAAGGCGTGCTAGAAATAATTATGACAATGAGAAAATCTTTTTCATTCATTCCAACATGTTGCCTTGTGAATGCATTAGCAATTTAGCTTCATTCTGGTTTGAAATGCCAGGATTTTCTAACAAAGATGTATTCGAACTAATTATGACATCAAAGACATCTATTCTCACCAGATTACGTGCAAATAATCTTTTTTATTTATTCCATCATGTTGTCTTCTGAAATCTGGCCTATCTGAGTCAACCTGGTCTCATGACTAAAACGTAAAAAAAAAGAAGGTATTTTCTTTGAATTGTTGGCGAATTCCTCAGTAGGCATAGGCAGATTGTATTAAAACAAATTCATATTGTGCCTGAGTTTACTACACAGCCTAGAGCATTACATGTTAAGTCAAATGTTCTAGTTTTGCTTCATAAATGTCCTTGATTTTTTTTCACAAGTAAGTCTGTTCAGTGGGTGGTGCCATTGAATATCTGGATGTTGATCGTTCAAATGACACAATATTTAAAATATGTTTTTTCCTGAGCACAGAAATCTGGAAAACCGATTAAATGGACCGTCCATCTGTCCATTTCCATGCTGTCTGCCCTGACTAAGCTCTCTTCAGAGGTGTTCTGAGGACAGACTGTGGTTTGATTGAGAACAGCAGTAATCGTCTTGAGTTATGGCTTCGGACAGGGGCCATATTTGTGGCCTTTCTTGTGAGGGAGGTCTGGCAAGCATGACTCTTAAGTTTTGGCTGCAAATTCAAAGATGTGAGCCTTTCCTATGGAGGAGAGAGTGAATTGGCACCGCTGCAGGCCTGTGCTGTCAAATTCATGTGTGTATGCAAATGTGTCTCTAATAGATCAGATGTGTGTGGATCAACTCACTCTACTCTGCACCAAGCGAAGGGATATTCATGAGAGTACCCATTTCTATACACTGAAATTATATATACTGCTAATTTCAACTGTACAACATGCATATTTGCTGAGCTTGAACAATTGTTGGTAGATTTGATTGCCCCCAATGATTGTGTCATGTGATTACAATATTTAGATGTGCTCAATTCTTGGATAAGAGGACCCAACGGACTCAAGGTGCTTATTGCATTTATTAGCTTTTTATTCTCTATTTAAGACTTAAAAGATCTTACATAGCTGTGAAATTAGCAAAGGCCTGAACAGTTTAAAGGGAGTTCTAAAATATATAATAATAATAATGATCATAATAAATAATAATACTAGTTATTATGATTAATAATAATAAAATGTATTATCATGTTCTGTTTAGTTTCAGTTTCATAGTTAGTTTTTCTGTTTCTGATCAGTTACACACCTGTTTCTTGTTCTGTTGATTATCATTCCTGCTGTATTTAAGCCCTCAGTTTTCCTCTATACATTGTCTAGCATTAAGGTCCTTGCACACAGACCCTGAAATTCTTGTCTGAAATTTTCGCACATTAAAAAATAAATATGACCTCAGAAATTTTGTCCGTCATTAAAAAAAAAAATTGGATTGGGTTCAATTTTCTATGTTTTTCTCATCTGTAGCATTTTGAGATCTGTTTTGACAATTCAGAGCCACTGTACAAGCGAACTTCAAAATCCAGAATGGTGTCTGACAAGCTGATCTTCTTTGTCTTGTAGCACAAAGCACTATGACAAACAAAGTGCTGAATACAAAGAGATGGAATGTAAAGAATCACTCGGGATTATCCTTCAGCTCCCTGATAAAGAGGTGGAACTCTCCTTCCTCTACGAAATCTCAGGATTGGATGGAGCCAATATTTCCTCTTTCTATTTCTATTTTTATGAAGAGACAAAATCACAAATGACAAATTTTTAGAATGATGAATTCAAAAAAACCACTTACGAAAATGTCAGACTCCATGTGCAAGGACCTTTAAATGTTAATGATAGATGTGTACGTTGATCTCATGGTGATTATTAAAAGTTTCTTTATTCATTCTGCATCACGCCTTTGTTGGGTTTATTACACAGCCACCACCCGTGACACTTGTTGTTATGGTTGCAAATTTCCTTTTTTATAGTTTTATACCTAATTGCTATATTTAAAGAATTATGTATTTATCACGCGAGTATGAATGGTTGTCACCCATTTTGGGAAATTGATTTGCTCACAGTAATAAATTACTTTACTTTTTACTAGGGGTGTGACGAGATCTCGCGAGACTAAAACGTGACGAGATTTCTCGTCGAGGTGAAAAGTTGTCTCGTCGTGCTATCAGTGTGAGGGTGAAATTATTATTCAAGATGCCCCCGCCACTTTCAAATCGTTTGTGTGGAAACATTTTGGTTTTTGGCGCAAGAATAACACACAAGACACAAACAATGTGTAAACATTGTAAGAAAACTATGCCGTACACCTCGGCCAAGGTTGTACAGACTCTTAGGGGCCGTTCACATATCGCGCGCATTTTCATTCGCAAAATGGAAGCGACGCGCATATGGTACGGCGCGCTCGTTTTTTTCCTGGCGCGCTTGTGCCGCGGCGAGATGAAAACATCTCAACATTTCAGAATGTCTTGTCATGTGACAAGAAGCAAGCGATGGTCGTGGAGAGCACAGTTCATGGTTGCATAGCAACGACAGACGCTACAGAAGCGCGAGCTCCCGAACGCTTGCAAAAGAAGGAGGAAGCGACGCGGCCGCGCTTTACACGCTTTTTTAGGCGCGAAATGTGAACAGCATCGCTGTCACTGCTGACGGTTGGACTTCTCGGGGTACGCAGAGCTATATCACAGTTACAGCCACACAATCAATAGTGACTGGGAAATGGTCAACTTTGTACTGCAGTTAAAGTGTTATTTGAATTTTTTATTTTTATGTTTATTTTATTTATATTGTTTATTTTATGTTCAATCTATAGAAAGAAGTTCAGTGAGATTTCTCATGTGAAATTATACAGGGCAGAAAACAATTGGTTGATTTTTGTGGCAAAACATTTAATAATTCATTAAAATAGAAGTAAAATGACATGCATTACAAGTTGATTTCCAAATGCACCAACATTTTTGCATTTTATGATTTTCATTTGAATAAAATACTATTTTCCCTTCATACGTTTCATAATTGAGGATTTCTTAAAAATACTATAAAAATCTCGTCTCGTGAACCCAATCTCGCGTCTCGTCTCGTGGGATAGTGGTCTCGTCACACCACTGCTATTTACCTTATCATTAATCTTTTATGTCATTTATCTGTACACCTAATACACCTAATGATAACATAAATTTGGTCTTAAACCTGATGTATAACCTTTGTGTCTTTGGCCAAGACCAGGTTGTTTCAAGGGAATTGTCCTCAAAATAAATAAATGATTAAACAGTGAAGTGCAGAAGACTTCAGAGCAATCTGTGCATACACAGGAAACATTCAGAAGCATGAGTAGATTCTTGGAAGTCAGTCTGTTTTTCCTCCACTAACAATATGTTCAGTAAGGAAGCAAGCCACCGTACCACTGAAGCAATGTTATTTGTTGAGCATGCGGCTTTGCGTTTAAAGGCCAGTGATTATGTTGCCGTGTTGATTCCTTAATTTTCCCTGCGCCGCGCTGTCTGCCGCAACCCTTGCACGGCACAGGGTCCGCTGTGAGCGCTGAGCAACATGAGAGTCTACTGCTGTGACTCAGGGAGTTTTAGATGCAGGCGGAGCCCCTTTTTGGGCTGAAGTTTATTTACGCTAGGCAGCAGGACGAAGTCAGGGAGACAGCTGGGCTTGCTCGCTTTGATACACTAGAAGAAAGTAGAGCAGCAGAGGACAGCAAAGTTTGCCGTTACATAAGGCAGTAGTTGGCTCTTTTTGTGCACAAAACAGAGTCCGGTTGCCAGATGGACAGCAGGACCGCAGGGCCGTTCACATGAAACTTTTTCCACAAGGCGCGTGTGCCCATAAAACAATTCCTCTTCATCTGAAGGCATATTTAAACCTTCTGTGGTAAACTCGCCTGTAGTTTCAGCATCTTGGTTTGCAGAAATATGAGAGAAAAAATGTTAAATGTTTGGTTGATAGATTTTGGGGGTTAGAAAAAATGTTAGACTGTAAGCAATTTAACAAGAGGTTTGATGAGAGCATCCTCAGTCAGTCAAAGTATGTGATTGTGTGATGCTGTACTTTATTTATTTTATTTATTTATTCAAGTGGCAAAATTCTAAAGAAATGATTTAGTCGATCAACTCAAGTAATGGCCTCATTGTTACAGTATTAGGGAGGATTACGGTCATTATCGCAGATCCACTTGACGTAAATCTGTTGTAATTCAGCCTGAGGGTCTGGATTTGTGTTCACTGAGCATCAAAGTGAAGTTCGGCTAATGATGGACTTACACAGGGCAATTGGAGGCTGGCGTTTGTTTATGGAGATTGGAATAACAGTCATTTGCATGTTAGCAAATGGTAAAACATACTGATCTGTCGTTATCGGACATTGATGCCTTTGCTCGTGGTGGGGTTCAACCCCCAAATCTTCATTTATATTCTATATAATATGGTTTCTACTAGTACCTCCCACTATACATCTGGGCACTGGAGTTTAAGTGAACATTTGCAATGCATTGAGTGTCTCATCCCCCTTTATGTACACTGTGTGTGTGTGTGTGTGAGTGAGTGAGTGAGTTTGCAGTTATTTTTAACACCAGTTTACATTCTGCTGGAAGTGTCTGCTGCCTTCGACCTTTTTGTTCATCCTCAAGAATGTTTTGCAGTGACCACACAACAATAGCTAAGTAAATGAAGACGTAGACAGACGGAGAGTGTCACACACGTGGAAGTCCAAAGCACAACGATAAAGATGGAAATACTTAATAGTCTTTAATGGTAAGGACTCGCAGAACAAACTCAGAATAAGCTAGGTTGACAAAGGGTACAACCAAGTAACACTGACGAGACCGGACAATTGAGGATTCAAACACGGGAACTTAAATGCACGGGTTAATGAGGTGAACACAGCTGAACAGGATAATACAATCAAATCAGAAACCATAGCAACACATCAGACACACAGACGGGAATTGAACACTAGGACAAAGATGCAAACTAAACTGAATATAACTGTGACAGATAGACCCTACTGTCATTTAATTTGTTTTATAATTTAATATTTTTATCATGTTTTATGTTGTTTTATATTAAAAGCAGCAAGTGATTTAAACCATTCAATAAGACACAAAAGAGAGCCCCACATGTGACATGCAGGAAAAAAATGGTAGGCTAAATCATGCGCACAATTTACGAATTCGTTCCCTCGGTTTATAAAACTTGCCCATGATTTAGCAATAGTAAATTGTGCGCACAATTGACCTTTTTTCCTGCATGTCATGTGTGTCATTTTCAGTTTGGGAAAGCTATTGCTTTATCAGAAGTGTGTGTCTCAAACGTAGGGTCATCTCTCTCTCTCTTTTCCACCACCACTGCCCTTCCTCCTTGCCCCACATTCAGCATAATACTTTTTTAAAGGTCAAAGAGCAGCAGGTGGTGCACGTGCTGGACTCTCAGGGAGTATTTTTATGTGCTGGTCTGTAAGACCGACGGCAGTCTGACCCAGCCAATGACACAAATTCTTATGTTCAGAGAGCTGGAACACACCTACTGCACATTTGGCTTGTGAACACAAAAGTCTGTCTGTCCCTCACCTGTTTTTCTTGTGTCTATAGGTGGAATTTGAGGGGTGCCACAGCCAAATCATTGAATTGATATTTGAGGGTATGAATTGATATCTGATTCTCCTTTTAAAATGATTCATATATATTTGCCAGCACAAAACAAACATACTGTTTTCTATAGTGTTAAGTAAGTTTCTTTGTATTCAATAGCCACCACAGTTGACCAAGATGAATAGATTTTCATTTCTCACAAGTACTGTTGGCTATGTATTACGGTGTATTATGATTCACCTGAAAGAAACACTGTGTCTGTAGTTTAGAGCATTGAAATGGTCAACCCAGATGACCCTGAAGGAATAGATCTTTCTGAGAGACTTTCTTCCCTTGGGACTTTAATCAGGCATAATTTGGAAAGCACTTCCTTTGCATGGTTTCCAAGGGGAAAGTCTGACCCCATCGGATTGTACCGACATAGGAAAATCATGACTCTCTTAAGGCCGGACATTAACCCAACTTTAATTCCAATTGTTGGGTGGCTTATGTTTATGTATTTTTAATGGTAGAAAATTTGCATAGAGCTTATTTACTTGGAGTTGTTGTTGCTGTATTTCTTGCTCTCTGGAAATTTAATTGATTTATTTTATTTGTGCTTATTTCAAATATTGAATCGCTTCAGATGTTGTTATGCTGTGGGTCACAGGCTTTTCAAATATGTGCTCATTAGTGTGTGTGTGTGTGTGTGTGTGATTGGTAATTAGTTTTGAGGGCCAGAGAGAATGTTATGAGAAAATTATATAATCACTGCTGTCACATTTTGTGCTCATTACTTGGCTTGTTTATTGACCAAGCTGACCCCTTTGTTGCTTAGGTCAGAAAAATAAGTCAAAATATTTCTGGCAACAACAGCACTGAAAACATAGGCTTGTTTTTCCTTCACCCTTTACTTTAACTCAAAAATGTAAATTGAATACCTAACGCAAAAAGCTTTAGCATTGTAACCTAATAGTGTTTCAAATGATGAGCAATCTGTGTGGCTCTTTACCGATTAACAGCCCATTGACATAATGAATTATTACAACTATTTCACTTAAAATTAATAGGAACAGCTTTCTGTGTTCTTTCCTAATTCAGGCTTCCGGGGAAAATGAATGTAAAAGAAGCAGTAAATGGGATGTTTGAGCTTCTTTTACATGTTTCCCAAATGAGTGAAGACAATCACGAGCTCTGGATTTATGTTAAGCCGTTGCCGTTCGCTCATTCATTATTTAGTTCTAATTAAGTTGTAAAGCATATTGGTCAAAATGCTTTCTGAAACCATTGCTGTCGAACAAATAAAAAACAAGCTTTTGGTGCACGGTACATGGATGGCAATAAAGCTCATTCTGGTTCAGATCTTCTGATGATTATCATAATGTTCGGTTTCACCATTAATAAGGTTTCTCTGTTAATGCGTCATATGCTAATGGAACATAATGTTCTCATGCTTTGTTTTTTTTACCCATTTACCCACTTTGTGATGTTTCCCACATTGCTTGAGGTGTCCAAGTGACGTCCTCACATGAAACATACACATACAAACTACAAATTGCATTTTTTTGCTCCTTTGAAGGGCAAATGATGCTACCCATGGAATTTCATATATATATTTTTTTTTTTACAACATAACCTGGATTTAAATCCATCAGCATGCACCCAAGGATTTTCATGGAATTATTCCTTCCATGTTTTCATGTATGGTTGCTTTTAGCTCCACATGAAGATACATAACACTAAATATGGCAACTAATATGTCCTGTTTGCACAGGATTCTACCAATCGGAGGGCTGTAAACCTTTGCTTTAGTTTGTTAAATTTATTTCAATTCAATTTGTATTTGAATTCTTTCATAAAAATTGCCCTTCGATTCGTAAGGAATTTATATTTAATGTAAGAGAATTCATTAATATCAATTCTGTTTTTAGAATGTTTGTTATTTAAAAACCTTGGTAACTAGCTATTTCCCTAATTAAAGAATTGAAAGACATGTTATGAAAGTAAAATTCTGATTGGGATGTACAGCTTGTTAGTACTTCAGGTGCTTGTCCTTCAGTGTCAGTGAAGGCACAGTGATGCTCATTGTCAAATGGATTTCACATGGTTCCTGAATGACGCACAGCTGTAACCACATACACACAGAAGCTCACAAGATGTTGTGTAAGTGCTGTGAGAAGAGTGTAACAGACACGCTGTGAGTGGACACATGCTAATTGCCTCGGTCTATTAGCTTAGCTCAAGTACGTACTGTCTTCTGATTCTGCTATTAAACTGTCGTCTTTGCAGCAAATGAATTGGAAAAGATGGAGTATCTGCTCAGCAGCTCATAACCATGAGCCAATCAAGGCATTTGCTGGACAGCCAGTGATAAAGGCACTTTTTCAAGTGATCGCAATCCATCAAGAAGGTTTAATTGGCAAAATGTGGCCTATTTGTTCAGGAGTTTGCAGTTAGCCAAAGTGGAAAACATTTGTCCTGGCTTTCTATCTGAACCGGTATCCTAGTTACCGGTGGTCTGTCTATGTGGGGAGCTGAGTAAACATCATGTTTTTCATTCGCGGGAAACCTTCACCCACACAAGCTGTAGCTTTATTTAACCTAGCAGTAGGTGTGTGCATAAGCGACATGTTAATTTATTATTCATAATATCTGAAATTGAAATAAACGCCTAAATTGCACAATTTTTTCTGCATTCACGTCTTTCAAAAACTGGGAAAAAAAAACAAATGTTACAATGTTTTAGTTTTTATTTTGTTGGTACATTTTATACTGGAACAAGTCTATAGCTCGGTATTGCATTTCATTAATGATTTGTAACGCCTCCAGTGTAGGAATCATTGGTCAGTACAGATCCAAAATATTCACGCCTGCACAACCACATACACGGATTAGTATTCCACAGCACTGCCAACACATCAGAATGATAGATGAGCTCTTTTTTGCGCAAGTACTTTGGCTCAGAAGCTTTGACTTGGGATCACAGTTCCAACAGCATGCTCAAAAACTGCGTAACTCACTGTTTGTATGATTGTCAGAAAAGGCATTCTCTGCTTATTGTGAATATGATGGGAGATGGTATTGTAACACTTTACAAAAAGGTTCATTAGTTAACACGAACAAATAATGAAATGCACTTACACAGCAATTATTAATCTTTGGTAATGTTCATTTTAACATTTACTAATACATTATTAATATCAAGAGTTGTGTTTGTTAACATTAGTTAATACACTGTGAACTAACATGAACAAATAATGAACAACTGTATTTTCATTAACTAATGTTTGCGAAGATTAGTAAATACAGTTACAAATGTATTGCTCATGGTTAGATCATGTTAGTTAATACATTAACCAATAAATAACTAATGAACCTTATTGTAAACCGTTACCGATGGTGTTGTAATAAAGGAAAAAAACAAGATTATTTGAATTTGAAATATTCTGTTTTTGCATGAGAGCTGCTGGTTTTAAATGATATGTAGTTTACCTCATCAAAAGCAATTATAAAAAAAATCCTCTTGTATCACATCTGATTTGTCAGGGAAATAAAAAAGTCCACCAAACTGACATCTGACACAGTTGAAACTGGTCCCAGTGTTTTTTTACAGCTCCTTTTGCAACGTTTTTTGAGAGCAAATTGTGTGTGCTCAAAGACCGCTTGGCTATTGTATTTTTTTTTTTTGCCCCCGTTGCAGCACCAAACCAAATATTGACAAGGAACAATTTAGTGGTGATAATGTCCCTATCTGTTCTGTCCCCATCCTTTCCGCAGTGGCCCACAAATCATCTGTTCCTCTCAGACCTAATTGCTTCCATAGCAGACTCTTTTATTGCACATGCCGGAATTTCGAGGGGGAGGGAGCAGCAATAACAGAGTTTTGGGAGTCAGAAAGGGGGAGAGGGGGAGTTCTAGATGCTGAATAGATCCAGACTAAAACTTTAGTCTTTAATGAATATTTATGCAGCTTTATGTCATTCTCATATGTTGTTTTATTTGCAGTACACAACAGGAGTAGTCAGATCAAACATTCATCAATATTATGAAAAATCTCGATGCTGCTCCTTTCCATGCATCAACAGTATTAAGTGCCATATTTGATTTGAATAAATATCTGTCTGCTCGTCACACAATGCGTCTAAATTGATATTAATTTTATTATCCTTAGCAATTCCCAAAATTAATATTTCTTTTATTGGCTGAAGGTTTTGTAAAGAGTTTTTAAATAAATTAAATGAACTCAAATCAGTCATCGTGAGTGCATTTAGGTATTATGGATTTTCATTTTAATTTTATACTTGGTTACACTTTAACAGTTTTATTAAATTAGTGTTTTATTAGTGTCAAGGCACCTTTATTTATATAGCGCTTTATACAATACAGATTTTTTTCAAAGCAGCTTCACAATGATAACAGCAAGTATTTTGGCTGTTGTTCAGCTGAAGTCCGTTCAATGTTGAGTCAGTTCTGTAAAGATAATCAATTATTAAAGGAGTTCATTTAATCTATGAAGCAGTTCTGCAAAAGAAAAAAAACTCATCGTCCATGTTAGACACAGACAAGGGCAGATGAGGTAAGTATCAACTTTAACAGTTTATTGCAGGAATCAGTTCAGCAGAGTAAGCGGAGTGATTCAGGTGAGTTGAAAAGTCGCTGCTAATTTGAAGGATGACTTAACTGAAGGTAATTGATCCTTCGCATAACCCCGAATCTGCCATCTTATCCTACAAAGCAATCAGGGGAGTTCCTTCTGTTCTTTCATGTTTATTTAATTCTATAAATGAACTAGTATGAAGAGATGATCAGTTCACGAGCAGCTTGAAGGAGCTACAGCGATCTGTCACAACGCATTAAGGACGGTATTTATTGTTTAAACTTCTTTAAAAAAGTCCTGGAGTCGTGACAGGTGATCAGGGCCGATTGTCCCCAGGACGGTACAAAGCACCTTGGCAGAGCCAGCAGCTCGGCAGGCTCTGGGCAGAGCCTCTGACTGGTGACCATCTTGGGACGAGATGCTGTAAAGCAGATTGAGGAACGAAGCTCTCCCAACATTTGAAAATGGCCTCCTTCCAGTCCAATCCAGTGAGATCAGGAAGTTCTCTGGGATCGACTAAGTTAGCCCCAGCCTTAATCGTCTCTTCATCCAAGGAGCTGAAGTGGACGAGGCAAATAAACCGCTCCGTGAAGGTAAAGAGATCGTGGCAGGATTGTGCTGCCACAAATCTGTCCACCGAACTCCCAGCTCATAGTCCGTATTTTGGGGGTCTGGTCTTCTATCAGACACAGATAAGGGCAGATGAGGTAAGTAAGAAGACCAAGTGGATGTGAGGAAGGTTGACGACCGGATCAGGACTGGATGGCAGGTAGGGAACAGTATCAGGTGGGTCTGTAAAGTCTACTAGAGACCAGACCAGACCTGGAAGTGAGGGAACAATGAGCTTATAAAGTGTTGCTTGATGAGGACGTGAAGGTGCAGGTGATCAGTACTCTGGAGGTGTGGTGATGGCTGTACAGGTGCAGGTGTAGAATCAGTAAAGATGCTGGGAAATGTAGTGAATGGACTGGTGACCGTGACAGTCCAGCTCTGTTCAGTTCTCATACAACAGCGTCAGTGCTGTCAGATTTATAGTATTTTTGAGTATAAACATTGAACAAAATGATTAAAAACTAAAAATTGAATTATTAACTTCTTAAATTCCAATATCAAATTCAATAACCATAATGGTACCAATACATTGAGCATCCCTGTTTTTCCCCTTTCGAAGCGTGTGATTTAAAAATGCCAAGTTGGTGTATGCATATTTAGAATTCTAAAGATATCTCCGTTTTTAAAATCGCACAAGAATATGATTTTCTCTATTTAGTACTTCAGAAAACTCTCACAAGCAAGGTTTAGGTTTGCAGTTTATGTATATGTGAATGCGTGTTCGTGATCTCACTTAAGCCGCTGAAAATCCCTTCCCCACACGATGAGTCCTAACCAGCGTCGCTGTGGGTGCTGTTTTGTTGCGCTCAGCAGCTGTGGGATGGGGGGAAATATATCATGTTGTCACAAGAAGCAGGCTGGACGAAAGAGAACAAGAAAAAGTGGTGTGTTGGGGATCCTCAGCAGAAACATTTCTTCAGAGTAAATTAGATATTTTAACGGCCCTCTCCATTCCCAAAGCCACTATTAATTTAAGCTAGATTTACTCTTACAGGTACAATTTAGAAAGGGATCAAATAAAAACATGGTGTCATAGAAAATCTTGATACCTAGCGGATTTGGTGCCACATGTTAGCTCTGCTGATTTATACTGCAGTTAAAGGTCGAAATAGAGAGCAAAAAATCAATTGCATCCTCCAAGTCTTATTTATGGCTGCGCAAAAGCAGAGGATGGCGAGGACTGCTGGCAAACCTGGCACCAGAGGAGCTGCAGAGGACAAGGCTCACAATGTGCCTAAAGATAACATGCATACAATACATGTATAAGAAGGAAATATTGATTTTAAATAAAATAGTAATTTATACCTTAATTTTATAGACCGTTCAATTATTTCTTCCTTTTCTACATCAGATCCCAGCAGAGGACCTCATTTTACCGGGTGCCGCTCCAGAGAGCAGGAGACCTTCCGTTGCTGGTGGAGCGCTGGAACCTTCCAGAACCTCACTGAGCCTGGAGCACTCAGGGTCTTCTACCAGACCAAAAAGTAAGCGACAAATATCCAAAGACACCGACTATTTGTGGGTTTGAACAAAAGCCATCCCTCCTTCCAAGATGCAGACCTTATGGTGTCACACATGCAGATAAAGGGACGGCAAATGGAGAGATGAAGGAGCATGAGAACACACACTTTACACCGATTAATGAATTTAATGCATTACAGTCACACAGATGTGTGTCCCAAGTTTGTGTAAACAACCAGCCTATAATAGAGCTGCATGATTAATCGTAAAAAGACCACGATCGCGATTCAAGCACCCACGTGACCATATTTTTTAATGACAATTATTCGCCTGCACCTTTGACAAAATCATACCGGAACATTCAAATATGTTCGTGCTTCCAGAACCAGAGAGAGCACTTTTGAACCACACATTAGTTATTTCTGTTAAAATATTCAAATGATCACAAAAATAAAAAAAAGTGTATAAGTGTTAAATTAGTGTATATAAACACTGAAAATATAGGAAACTACCTTTTGAAACGTTGGCACAATAAATAACAGTTGTATCAATTACGTCTTATTCCACTAGGTGGCGACAAGTGACTGTTAAAAAAAACGTATTTGTCATTGAATCATTCATTCAAAAGATTCGTTCAAAAACACTGATTGATCCAATAATGAAACAAGTATTTATTAATGAGTCATTGAATTTATTCAAAACCATTTTTTAAATAATTCCTTCTGACGTTTTCCAGCAACTAGAGTTTTGTCAGAAACTCTAGTAAATGACATATTGCTTTGTTTGGTTGTTAATTCAGAATTGTGGGATGAATCGTGATTCTCATTTTATCCAGAATCGTGCAGCTCTAGTCTATAATGGTAAAAATCCACACACTCCTTTTTATAATCCCGTCTCTTCAAAAGTGCAGTTCCACATTTTCTCTTACTTAAGAGTAGGGGGAAGCCCCGCTCATGACTGGTGACGATCGGCCCTATTTTTATAGATACTGCATTGAGACGCAGCTGTCTGCCGTTTCTGTTTCTTCGCTGCAGCATCTGGAGATATACAATGTCTGAGCCAAAAAACATTACAAAAGTTCTGTTATTGGATGTACCAATGAACATAAGAGTCTCCATAGACTCCCAGCATCTGAGCCACTGAGGACACCGTGGTTGAATTTCATTTATCAAGAAAGTCGATAAAGTGTTCTATATTTGCGCTGGACTGTTACGTAAATGAGGGTCAGTTCAACGCTGGATTTGCGCAAAAGATTAACATGATGGTACATGCTGTTGAATGAATCAAATTAACTCCACAGCAGCTACATAGATTCCTCAACTAATCATTCAGAAACATCCAGTTGCATTCTAAAAGTTGTAACTTCTTCCTGAGTCTCTCCATCAATGTCCAACTCCGTTTTGAACATGTAAGGCTGAACACTAATACTAACAATCTGACATTTTGGCTGCGTGAGATTCTCCCGTTTTGTTGTTGTTGAAGCTCGAGCTGTCCTCTTTTGTAAAGCGGCCTGGATGAGCAGTAGCTCATGTGCATTTAAAGGACACACACAAAAATGTGTTTATGCTCACACCCAAATAGGGGAAAAATTGACAAGCTATGATAAATTATCTGTGGGGTATTTTGAGCTGTTCAGACAGAATTCAGACACCAGAGACTTAAATAACATCTTGTGAAAAGGGGCATAATACGTCCCCTTTAATAATGTATTAATATATGTTAAGTTTAACACTAACTGGGGGAAAAAGTATTTTTCATTATTAGTTCATGTCAACCAATGTAGTTTACAATGAGGTTCCATTTGTTAACATTAGTTAAGTGTTACCAATATAATATAATTGTCAGAGAGAGGTCAGGCAAGAAGATGAGGTGAGGCAAATTGGATCTGTTTGCAGCACTTTACTTGATTAAACAAATCAAGATGAAAATACAAGGCACTAATCCATAGAACACAATAAACACGTGACAATATGAACTAAACATAAGCAACACCAAACAAAGAACAAAACAAACGGAGGGCAATCTAATATTTAACACAGCAAAATTAACAATTTAAACAAGGAGTAGGTGCATGTAAGAAATCAAATGAGTAATTATGACAACACATGAAAACATAACAACCAAAGAAACAGGAAATAATGATGCAAAGACGAACGCTGCATCCGAAAAATAAATCTGTACTATCTGAGTACATTTTAATTTCAATTTACTTAACGACCTCTAAAACGGTACGCTCTATATTTTATGAATGTTTAAATTGTGTGTTACTTGGCAGACAATCAACATTTTGGTTTTTAAACATTTAAGTACCTTTTAAAAATTTAAAAGATTTAAAAGTACAAATAAATGGTTTTAATTAATATAAGGTCATAAAAGCATGCATAATAATTCTAAAATAATCATCAAATGCATTTTTTTATTATGTAAGCATTTCAAGTCAACTAGCCATACGTTTACTGATAAATCCATGCAATGCAATGTACTGAGCTGTCTAGTGTTCGTATTCATCTAATATTATGGTTTTCATTATCGTTTGGCATTTAGTGCCCTCTCTAGTGAATGGAAGGAGTGTCCAGACTACACGCGTACAGTGGAAAACGAGTGCTACTTCAACAAGACCTTCACATACATCTGGACCTCCTACTGCGTCCAGCTGCGCTCGGTTTCTCAGAACATAACCCATGATGAAGCCTGCTTTACAGTGGAGAACATTGGTAAGATGATAACTGTGAAAGTGCTTCTTTAACGTTTTGACACTGTAACAGAAAGTCCATGTTGGAGGCCTGACTTAAATATATTCTGATTCTTAGTGCATCCTGACCCACCAATTGGGCTGAACTGGACTCTACTGAACGTGAGTCGCTCAGGGTTGTACTTTGACATCCTTGTGCGCTGGGCTCCCCCTCCGTCAGCAGATGTGCAGATGGGCTGGATGAGTCTGGTGTACCAGGTTCAGTACCGACTCAGAAACACCTCGCAATGGGAGATGGTATGTCTTTAGTGCCAGAAACATTAAAGATAGAAGTTTACAATGATCCTTCATTATCAACAATGTATGTTTATGTCAGGAATAATTGATGATTGTGTACCTGATAATTGTAGTAATGCAGTCACAACACAAAGCTGAGTTGCACCCCTGGTGTACATTAAATGTTACTCTATTTATACCACACTTACCACATGCACATGTGTTTAAGGTATTTTTCAGATTTTCATCCCTAAAACTGTTTCTAGGCAATTATTGAAGTAACAATGTTGTATGTGGGAAAGAGATTCGTGTTTGATTCCCAGCCACTTATAGTCATATAAATGATTTATTTTTAGCGTACACACGGATGCTGAAATTGCCAAGCATTCAATAGATATTCAAAATGATTTCTAAAAAAAAAAGTAAAATTGACATAAATTGAAAAATGAATAATGATTAAAATA
This sequence comes from Opsariichthys bidens, assembly GCA_037194245.1. Lineage (NCBI taxonomy): Eukaryota > Metazoa > Chordata > Actinopteri > Cypriniformes > Xenocyprididae > Opsariichthys > Opsariichthys bidens. Next base: position 7,055,903 of record CM074288.1, read on the forward strand.
CTTTTATTCAACAAGGCCACGATAAAGGAATTAGTTCACTTCAGTCGAAATGAAATTATGGTTTTTGAGGAAAATATTCCAGGATTTCTCTCCATATAGTGGACTTTAACAGGGACCAATGGGTTGAAGGTTCTAATTGCAATTTCAGTGCAGCTTCAAAGGGTTCTGCATGATCCCAGCCGAGAATAAGGGTTTCATCTAGCGAAACGATTGTTTTTCATTTTCTAAAGAAAAAATCTAAATTTGTCTACATTTTAACCACAAATGCTTGTCTCGCACTAGCTCTGCGATGCACCACCCATTATGTAATCACGTTGGAAAGGTCACGTGTGACGTAGGCGTAAGTACCGCAGTAGGGCCAACATGATCTGACATTTATTTTTTACCTTTTTTTGTAAAGGCCGTTTGACTTTGTCACATTCGCTTTGTAAACTCTCAATACTTTCGCCTACATCAACCATGATCTTTACAACATGATGATCGCATCACAGAGTACTGAACAACAAGCATTTGTAGTTAAAAAGTATTTAATTAAAATTCTTTTAGAAAATGGCCGATAATTTCATTAGACAAGATCGTGTAGAGCCCTTTGAAGCTGCATTTAAACTGCAATTTGAACCTTCAACCTGTTGGTTGCCACTGAACTCCACTACATGGAGAAAAATCTGGAATGATTTCCTCAAAAACCTTCGTTTCTTTTCGAATGAAGAAAGAAAGACATAAACATCTTGGATGGTATGGGGGTGAGTAAATTATCAGGAAGTTTTAATTCTGAAGTGAACTACTCCTTTAAAAAGTTTATCAAAAGTGACAATAAAGATAATATTACAAAAGATTTCGGTTTCAAATACATGCTGTTCTCTTTAACTTTGTATTCATCGAAGAATCATGAAAAAAAAAAATCACGGTTCCCACTAAAATATTAAGCAGCAAAAGCAAGAACATTTATTAATATTTGAGTACCAGGAATTCACATCAGCCAGTCAGAATGAAGCATTCAGCAGTGCTGTGGCATGAAATAATACACACCTAGAGAATCCATTGTCGGGTTCACCAGACCGTCACAAGACATTCTGCTTTAGTTGTTTTGATCTTCCTCTCTCTTGGTGGAGGAAGTTGGCTATACCATCCCATTTATTGTATTTGGAGAAATATAATTTTTGTTGGAGATGCATTATAAGCCAGTATTCATCTAGTGTTTCTAAAAGCGTCACCACTGCTCCAGAGCAGTCCAATGTGCTTTGTAATTCAAACTTGGTGCTGGGAGATCTTTGCGTCTGGCAGGATCTTTAGGAGCTCTCTCTCTCGGTTTACACTCCCTGACATCCACGTTCCCCCGGTCTACCCTGCGGTCCTGCCCAGACTGAGCAGACGCACGGAAAAAGCACATTCAGCCACATGTTAAATCACTGCCGTATGCTGGCAGACATGAATAAATCATAGGGGAATGATTCACTGTTATAGTTATTTCTGTAGGTCTTCTGCTGAGGTCAAACAAACGAGTACTTTAGATTTTGGTGTCCCCGAGAGAGTTTATAAACTTTTAGGAGTATTTTAGTGAGGTTCTTGACAGTTCTTCTTCTTGTGGGCTAAAATACGGTGCTAAAGCAAGATTAGTGCAAAAATGTGATGTTACTACTCTGGGCTTGCCGAAAACCTGACTTGAGACATTGTTCTTTTCGCGTATCCATTTGTCACATATCTAATTGCTCACAAATGCCAGTTTATTGCTCAATTTGTTCTTTTCTTATTTGCTTTTTCATTCTTTTATTGCAGCTGGACCTGGAAAGCGGCACACAGCAGTCCATCTACGGTCTGCACACTGACAAAGAGTACGAAGTCCGTGTGCGCTGCAAGATGCCAGCCTTTGACAACTTTGGCGAATTCAGTGACAGCATCATTGTTCATGTGGCACAGATACCAAGCAAAGGTTAGTCAACAACAAGAACTTTTTTGCACAAAGTGAATCCAGCTGTGCAGCTGAACCATCATGAATCAGTTAAGCAAATTGCTTCAGGGTAAGTAAAGACCATTTTTATTTACGCAGAGTCAACATTCCCGACGACGTTGGTGTTGATTTTTGGAGTGATTGGAGTGCTGATTCTTCTTGTCCTCCTCATCTTCTCTCAGCAGCAGAGGTGACAGTTTTTTTTTTTTTGAACCACCTTTAAGGTGTATCTCACAAAGAAATATTCAAATAGTCATATTGGTCATATTTCATCCCAAAATAAATAAATAAATAAATTTGATTCTACACAATTGAAAGCTTCTTTTTCTTTTTTAAAAAAAATTAACATTAAGATGTGAGATTGACAATTAAACTTGATACCCAAAGTCTCATGATTGTAATGTGAAAATTTAACACAAAATCTAATTAAATCCAGTACAACAAATGCCACCGGGATGTTCCAAGTGAAAAAGCCTATACCAAAATGTATTTCACACTAAATGTATTGTATAAATCCATTATCATATTTACTACCATATTGCTCCATACTCAATGTAGTATACCAAAGTATGACTGCAGTGTATTTATGTAAAGTACATAAATACTTAGCATAAAATTAATCTATTTCTAATACATTTTGGTGTTTTTATTTTTACTAGGGGTACAATTTTGTATCTTTACATTGTTTTGCAAATGTACTTTAATGTATTAGATAATATAAATATTATATAATATTCTGATATATTTCTATTTAACATTAATAATAGTGGATTATTGTTTTAAATAAAATGTATATTATTTGTATTTAATCAGATTTTTATCATTTATTTTGGGGTGAAATATGGCATGAACATGTACTTTGTTTAAGCAGTAAGCAGGGAATTGCTCTGACTGGCTCTGACATAAAATGAATTTGCGTTTACAACATTTTGCTAATTTATTTCCACAGGTTGATGGTAATCTTTTTACCACCTATTCCTGCTCCTAAAATTAAAGGCATCGACCCAGAGCTGCTAAAGGTAATTTTGCATAAAACATTAAACTTCAGTCTTCGTTTATATCCTTCATTTTCTTCATCTTTTTCATGTAAATTATATTTGTTTTGTTATTATGATCATGTGTAATACAGTATGTATAGCATGGGAAATGTAATGCTTAGTGCTGTTCTGTTTATAAATATGACAGGAAGAAAGATTTAAAGGGGTAGTTCACCCAAAAAATGAAAATTCTGTCATTATTTACTCCACCTCAAGTTGTTCCAAACCTGTATGAATTTGTTTCTTCTGTTGAACACACAAAAAAAAATTTAAAAAAGAAGAATATGGGTAACCAAACAGTTGATAGACCCCATTGACTTCCATCAACTGTTTGGTTACCCATATTCTTCAAAATATCATCTTTTGTGTTTAACAGAAGAAAGAAACTCATACAGGTTTGGAACAAAATAAGGGCGAGTAAATTATTTTTGGGTGAACTACCCCTTTAAGAATGATTGATAAAGGCATTAAGCTTAGCATGTTGCACGTTATGAAATGCATTACAGCAGTGGTCATTAAAACAATGCGAGGTGAATACATGCATAAGTACATTACACAGTCTTACATTAGAATTGCTCAAATTGCGGCTTTATAAAATTGAGCCTTTGTACGAATCTGGCATGGGTTGCAAAGCGAGATTGTTTTGAAAAGGTCATAATTGTTGACATGTTGTGGCCATTCTCCTGCAATTTTCTACCTCCAGAAAGCACGGGGACTTGTTAATTTAACAACCCTCGTACTCCATTTTTAGAGTGCAGTGTAAGCATTAAACAATTAAAAACCCCACAAGCTATCCAGAACAAGCACACATATGCCCACATGCATCCAAAAATACAAATGTTTTGAAAATGATTGTATGGGTGTATTTTTTTCCCTTGTATTTTATTCAATATGTTTTATTGATTTTTTTGCATATAGGACTTTTGCAGGTCCAATCTAATAACACTATATTCTCTAAATCACCAACAGAATGGAAAGCTTGACCAGCTTAATTCCTTGCTGAGCAGCCAAGATATGTACAAGCCAGACTTCTATCATGAGGACCCATGGGTGGAGTTTATCCAGCTGGACCTTGATGACCCTGCAGAGAAGAACGAGGGTTCTGATACACAACATCTGCTGGGCCTGTCGCGCTCTGGCTCCTCTCGCGTCCTTAATTTCAAAAGCGATGACGATTCGGGTCGTGCTAGCTGCTACGACCCAGAAACCCCAGATCCTGAGGACTTGGCTTCCCTTCTGCCTGGCCATTCTGGACGAGGAGAGCAGCACCCTCTGGTTTGCAGAAACAGCTCGTCTATATCTGACCTTGGTGTCCAGCAGACATCAGAAGTGGTGGAGACGCCCATTCAAACGCAACCTGCTGTGCCCAGCTGGGTTACCATGGACTTTTATGCCCAAGTAAGCGATTTCACACCAGCGGGAGGAGTGGTGCTCTCACCTGGACAGCTGAATAGCTCTCCAGAGAAAAAGAATGAGGAAGAGAATGAGAAGAAAAAGATACAATTCCAGCTGCTTTCTGACGGAGCCTACACGTCAGAGAACATGGCCAGGCAGCTTTCCGCCGACGTTCCCCCCAGCCCTGGTCCTGAGGAGGGGTACCAATCATTCCCAACCCAGGCTGTTGAAGGGAACCTCTGGAATGGGGAGTACCTGGTGACCGCCAGCGATTCCCAAACTCCATACCTGGTTGCCGAAGCTCCTCCGGTCCCCATTCTGCCACCGGTGTCAGACTATACTGTAGTGCAGGAAGTGGACACCCAGCACAGCCTCCTCCTGAATCCTCCTTCCTCGCAGCCCGCGGTCTGTTCGCACAGCCCAAACAAACACCTCCCTGTGATGCCAACCATGCCAATGGGGTACCTCACCCCAGACCTTCTTGGAAACCTGACTCCATGAAGGGACTAAGAAGCGCAAAGTTGATGCTCTTGTTGGACCTTCTCACTGCTGGAAACCAAAGTTGCATGAACAACAAGGGACGGAAATTCCATTTTGTTTGGGAATTCTGCACATGGATTTTCTCTGCTGTACGCTACAAAATGGACGAAGCTGAAAACGTTTCTTTTCTAGCAGCTGTTGCTACGCTAGCTCGCCGAGAGAGTTACAGTGCGTTATCGATTTACAGTCCGATACGTCAGCTGGTTACAAGCAAAAAAGAAAAATCACTACAGAAAAATGCTCGCTTGCTGTGTCCGAGAACCGTTTTGAAAATGTGTTTATGTTATTACAAAGTTACAGGTGTAGAGCTACAGTGGCATTGGGATGAAATATATTCGATAAGATAAATTCGAATTCGTATCTTTATACAGAATTGTTTACACACAGATAAAAGACACTTTACTGCGATTCGTCAAGCCACATTTGCTCGTGTGTGGAATATTAAATACGTTTTGTTTGCATAACATCACAGTATCTGAAACGAACGAGTCTCAATATCTCTTCTCGAATCTCCAAAGCATTGATCTTGTTAGCTTCCCCAAATTTGTGGGAGCCATTTTGTGCGCTGCATCCATCCTGCACATTTTATCCTTTGCCATAGCTAGATGGATACACTTTGCAAATGATCTTTTCCCAATATTCTAAAACACAAAAAATGGGCTCGTGGTGCACGTGTATTTTAGCACCACTTATATGTGACCGTAATCATTGTTAAAAAAAAGTGTTTGTAATGATGTTCGCCCACTGAAACAAACTGTTACCTTGCCTCGTTCAAAGAGCGAGAAATATCAAAAATGAAGTGCTTGTAGAGTCTTTGCTGTGCAATGCAAACCGAATGGCAGGTTTTCTTATATTTTACCTTTGTACATGTAGCAGTTTTATATGGATGAAGACGCATTTACAATGGGAGTTACATTATGGAATAGCTGGGAGAGAAGTGCCAATTTTTGGACTTGTTTTATCACAAGAAGATTTGCCATTAAATGAAGCTATATCATTCTTGCCAGGATAATTAACTCAATGACAGGACGAAGCTGCTTTTAGATAGAGCAATTTTATGAAATGATGACTGGAGATTTTTTTTTTTATTTGCAATCAGACTGTTAAGAGTTCTCAAGCCACATTGAAAACTTAGTCGGTGGATGTAATTCTATGCTGTTGATAAGTTTGTACAGAAAAAGTGTTGCTTGTTAAGTTGTATAGATGAGCTTATTTTGAGCGCTTTGTCACTCTTACATGTTCTCTGTTTTTAGAGAAACACAGTGGAGGTATATGATGGTGAAGAAGGAGACTTTGGACTACAGGCTTAATTGGTCCTGGGTTTGCCTATGATGCTTGAATACCGGGTCCTAACTTGTTTCAGGTGTCTGTCGTAGTTGCAGTGCCTTCCAAAAGCACTTAATTTTCTCCTGATTTTGTATTAAATGTAATTGTGAGCCAAATTTTTTTAAGGCTTCAGTTATATTCAGACAGTCTCTAAAATCCGTTTCTTTTAAGCAGCCTTGCTGTTAATAAAAACTAAAGGAATAGTTCATCCAAAAAAGGATCATTTTGTCTAGATTTAAGCAGTCTTAATGCAAAGACAGTAGTGATTAAAAAATGACCAAAAAACACCCATAAAAATGGTCAGAATGACTGTCACCTGATATCAATCGATACCGTTGTGGGAAGAACTGTCCGAAATTGAAGGCGTTGTTCACTGATCCTTTAACTCTATTGAGACTGGGTCGTGAACTCATGGAAGAGTCATTGAAAAGAACAATTCATTCACATGTCTGATTCAACAGTTCTCAAGTTGACATCTCATTGGCGAGGATCATTTCCATTGAATAACGGCTTCAGGGAATATAGGCCAGGACACATATGGATCATTTTTTGGTTTCATTTTCGGAGCATAGGAAAGAGCAATGTGAAGATTCTTCAAAGTTCTCTTTTGGTGTGCCACAGTATATGGGTTCAGAACAGCGTTACTCTGAACATAAAAATGACAGAATGTTCAATTTTGGGTGAACTGACCTTCACAAATGACTCCGCAAATGACTCTATTTACAGACAGACGTTACATGACCGATCTTCCCTGTTGGTGTTCTGCCAGATCTGTACAGATGCCATGAACAGAACCTGCTTGTTTAGGTCCGACTTTATGGTCAATTTTTCTCCTTCGTATGAGAAAAGTCTAAAATGTGCTGTTATTTTCTACCTGCTCAAAGCTTAACGTGTCTGCCGTCAGTCAACACGTAAATTCTAGAGTTATTTTATCGTCTCGGACACACCGTTTTGTTTACTGAGAAAGATTTGAAATTGCTTTTGGAGGGCAGTGTATGTGTTTCCATATTAACAGCTCAGGCTAATCAAATGTATTGTTTGATTTGGTCATTTATTTTGTACCCCAGTAGAATGAAGTTGCATAATTATGATGCTAAGCCTTTGTTATTGTGCAAACACACATGTACGCCTGAGACAAATGGAGCCAAAAACTGTTGAACAATGAGCCAGAGGGGAAGACTTGATGCTGAAGCTCAGATTGAACATATATGTAGTGTAGATACTGGTGTAGTAAAAAAAAAAAATTGTATGGTACAAGAGAAAGTATTGTTTTTTATATTGAACTTGAGCTGGGAAAAAACACAGATCAGATATTTACTTTTATATTATGACACACACACACACACACACACACAAACAGGTTTATAATGGAGATTTTAATAGTAATCTAGCCCACACTTTACGTGCCTCCATACACAGGACATAAGCTAAATCAGTAATAGTAAAGCAAAGATGAGAGGTAATGATTTCACTTGTGAAGTCCTGCACATGATTATTATGTGTGTATGTACATGTATATGATTACTAGTGGGCCTATTCATAATGTAGTCAATCTCTACACTGTGCTAAGCAACGTGCCATTCTTTTATATGTAAAGATATTGCCTTACTGAGAAATATCAAGTATTATACAACTCTGCTGCTGCCATTGCTGTGAAACCAGCATGTTCATGTTTTATTGGAAATGTCTTAAGCTCTCATGATATGTGGTGTACGATATGCATTTTAGCTTATGCTGCTCCTCTCTCTTTCCTCCTTATGTAGCATTTTCTTATGAATCTGATATTCTTAAAATGCATAGGCTGTTAAACGCAAGTCGACAAATGCGCATGATATATAGACATGCTGTAGTACAGTTAATCTTCTGAAAGTTTAGTCCTCTATGTGGCTATATATTTTTGGAGGAGTTTTGTGCCAATTTGTCATCAACTGATATGTTTGACACACCGCTGAGCATTATTAGAGACATTATAAAGAACTTGATTCAGGTTTGTTATTGAAACATTTGTACGGTTTGCTTTTGGAATTGGTTGAATTCGTCATACCTCAAATGAACGTAATTTGCAGCACTTGCTTTTGTTCTGTTTTCTTCAATTTAATAAAGATAGCTTCAAACAATTGGATTATTGTGTGTGGCCATGTTTTATTTAATGACATGGATTGTTAATTTAATTTGGGTGTATTTTGCTGGCTGAATGTGTGTACTGTGCTTTTGAATATGTTCAAGCATCATTTGCCTCAAGGTGAGGGCGGAAAGGTAAAAATTAACTGAAATAGCCCTGAACATAAGATTGATTGTGAACTACAAACAGAAAAACCCTCCAGCATGGGTCTTTTACCAAGCAATATAAGGAAAAAAAAAGTGTTAGACTTGCATTATGGGTTCCCAAGAGTCTACATTTATATAGCAATATACCTTTAAAAATGAGTTCTAGTAAACTTAGACGTAAACGTACTTTAGTAGTGAACAGCAGGACAAAATGTGGGTAAAAAAAAAAAAATTAATAACAATTGTTAGTTTAACTTAAAAAAGAAAGTTGGTTTGACTTAAAAGTTTGTTCATTGAAATTAAAAAAAATTTGAGTTAATGCCAAGAAGGCATTTGGTTTAATCAACAGAAACGCTCAATGGGATGTTACCATGTAGGTTTGGATTTTGTTTTCCCTTAATTCTAATAACATTCATTTAACATTCATTAAATTTGTTTGATGATCTGAAACATTTAAGTGTGACAAACATGCAAATATATATATATATATATATATATATGTGTGTGTGTGTGTGTGTGTGTGTGTGTGTGTGTGTATACAATAAATTTTTCAAATATATATTTTATTCAGCAAGGATGAATTACATTTAAAAAATTTTTTTTAAAAATTATAATTAAAAAAATGCATTTCTTTTGAACTTTTGCTGCAACAATGAACAAAAAGATTAATGTTTCCACAGATATATATAGCGCAAACGTTTTCAACTGAGATTTTTCTTGAGCAGCAAATCAGGAAATTAGAATCATTTTCAAAAGCTCATGTTACACTGAAGACTGGAGTAAAAATGCTAAAAATTCAGCTTTGCCATCACAGAAATAAATTACGATTTGAAAAACAAATAGAATATTCAAAAACAGAAAACCCCAATCTTTTCAATGGTACAGCATAAATAAAAAATAATATATAAAAATCATTGCATTATGTATTTATCTCTTTCTATTTCTCAAAATCATTTCAATTACCAGGAATTTCTTTATTAATAACATCGCCCGACAATTTCACTATGGTCTTTATTAAATGAATAAATTAATCATCTCACTTGGACATATGCAATATCCAATTTATGACACAACAGGAAGCTGTCTTCATTCTCATTTCATAGGGTTGTAATGGAAAACGGGAACAAACCGTAACAGCACAAGGGGTCCATTAGTATGATGTGGGTGTGATGTGTACGACGGACTAGCTTAACTACCTCATCGAGAGCCATGCTGTGGAGAAGGCCTGATGCATTATGAAGGCCAGGTCAACACACTGAAGCCTTAATGTACTGGGAAAGAGGGGAAGAGCAGGCGTCCAGCAAGTACCAGATAGAAGCTCTCCGGTCTCCACTAAGTGGATACAGAAGCAGCAGGACCTGGGCTGATGGGGAAAGCAAATCAGGCAATTTGGCGAGCGGTGCGTACTTAGCAACACTGCGCGAGACTGATTGAATCTGTGTGGCCCACTCTCACAGTCCGCCTCTCAGGATATTGTAAGTAATTGCCCATGAGTCTCTGCTCCCCAGCATTGGATCTTCAGGCCAATTAGGCCTACCAAAGCCACCCACCCTGACCATTTACTGCCTCTACTTGCTTGTTGACCTTTTGCATTGCGTACTCTAGACAGGAGGTTTGAGGTGTGCTTAAAGGAGCTGCCGTTTATACGGCATCTCAAGGGCTGTTGAAAGGAGGAAAAGTGTTTCTTCAGCTTATGCTACAGTGTTTCAGGGTCAAATGATTGCTTGTCCACACAACCTTGAAATCAATGAAAAAGATAGATCGGGTTTCTATCCCTAAATGAATCGAGACCGTCTATTTATTGCAAATTTTCACCATTGCTACAGTTACAAGACCTGTATTCACCGATGATGAACACCTCACTGATGAATGGCATTATACATTTGGATGTGCTGCTTTTGATTTATGTGTAGGATCCTGCATAGAAACTCTTCGTCTGCAACTGAGTGGCTCATAAGCTGTCTTGCTATCACTGCAAGTAATGTTTTTGTAGAGAATCTCTCCTTCCTTTCTCTTTACCAGGAGGCAGTAAAGCTCCACGGACACGGACAGAGACTGTCTAGAAGGAAACACTGCAGACGACTCATGAGTCAAGGGCTGGGAGAAAAATGTTGGAGAGGCTCTCAAAGGGAAAGCAACGTGGTCGAAAGATTGATCAGAGCGCGCGCGCCATCTGTAGGTGACATTCAGAATGACACATTTTGTACACTTGTGAACATGAACTTCAAATGTATATTTTTTATTCTCTTTAAACAGTAATGATTGTATATTATATATTGAATGTATAACAACATGTATTTATAGGTTATACAGTAAATTATTCATAATTTAAAGATTGACTATATTCTATGTAAATAAATCTTGTATTTAAATAAAGCATTTTATAAAATATGAAAATAATTAAATAATATCAATTTAAAATATAAAAACACAAATAATTATGCATTATTACTTCATTTATAATATGTATTTATAAGTCTTAATTAAATCAAACAAATGCATTTGTTGGTATTATATATTTAAATTATTATTATTATATATGTAGGTTACTGAAAATGTTATGTATATACATATAATCTAAACAAAACATTTTTAAATTATGAAATTCATTTCAATAAAACTAATTTAAATAATAATTTTAATATGCATGAAAATAATCAAACGGTAGCGTGTCCATTATACTGTAATATTTTTTTTGTCATTAAAAACCTTTCATCAATTCAAACTATGAAATAACATTGATTTAAATATTGATTATATAAAAATATTTACATAATAACAATCATTTATTAATTCATTGTATAGACCTAATATAAATTAATTTAAAATAACATGTATAACTAATCATAAAATTAAAATTAATACATTAAAATAAATTATATAAATTGTAAATTACTAAATTCATTTATCAAGGTTAGCAATCAAAATTTAGAATTTAAAATGACTGGTAAGATGTTTTGAGGCAGTGTTTACACTACATGTGGTAAGTATAAAAATCAAATTACTGTGACCAAGTTCTTTTTTTTTTTTTTTTTTGAAACTTTATTTGAGTTTATCTGAGTAACATTGTTTTCTCTCTTACATTTCACTTGCTTTCACATTCATACGTCACAGCAAACATTGTTTCTATACAATTTCTCGGGTCTTCCAAGCGATGCTAGATTTTCCAGAAAACCTTCATTAAGTATGTAAAATGTTTCAAACAATCCTCCCCAAGATAAAGATGACCTAAGCATTTTCCAGTTACTCCCTTCAATACAAACATCTCTCTAATGTATAGTAAAAGTTACATTTTGTAAATTTCCCTATATTATCCTTTAACCTTTTTGTAATGCAGAGCGTGAAATGCATTTTACAAGCCCCTTACAACATTTGTGCTAGTAACTAGAATAAAACTGATATAGATCGAGTGCTCCATTATACTGAAATGATCTCAACTCTCATGATTAGAATCTCTCTGCCTACTTTACCACCTCTATCTCTACACAGCAAAACTAAAATATCGTTTTGAATACCACAACAATGAAAAAATAGAATTTAATACCCCAGACCTTCGATAGTATCTTCGATTGGGTATAGCAAAGGTTACATGATGTTACGTGATCTTTGCCCTCTGCTCTGCATGGCCTAACATCAGACAGGCACCACTAGAGCATAGTTTCCGCACCTGCCTTCATACAGGCCACATAAAGCATCTAGAGGTGAAAAGACACTAACATGACGAACCTAACACACTCTCAGCAGAAAACAGGCACTGGACCCTTTAAAGTCAGATTGTTTTGTCTTTTATATTACAGATTAAACCAGAAAAATATCCAAAGCATGTGTACATGAGCTCATCCTGAATTGTTTAGCTTCCTCAGCCAATTTGCGAATTGTTCAGAATGGGATGCCAATGGGATCCAGTGCTGCCGAATGCTGAGGTGTAAATACTAGTTGGTAGCGCTGACCGGCAGTGCGGGGCTCACTGATGTTTATGTGAAGCTATAAATGATCTGACAAAGGCAACGGCCCTGTTTACTTCTCTTGTCATACTCAACTCGCATCCCCTGCCGGTCAGGCTCAGGGTGATTGCGACAGCTCTCATTCAGCTGGGGGGGCGGGACGTCACTGTCAGGTCTCCCTGACGTTGTTGTCCTGCACCTTCAGACCCTGTCATTGTCAGGAGGCTGGAAGAGCCTCCTCACAGTGTCAGAGGCCTGCCGCGCGCCCACTGCCCTCCTCCTGAAAGAGGTGTCGTCAGTGTCAGCATCAGCTGGCCACAGGAGAATCTGCCCCCTGCTGTCAGCTGTACTGGACTTTTCACCTAGTGTGCTTAGCTCAAGGCCGTTTCATGACTGGTTGTTCAACGGCTGCCTGACCAAAGTCAACCTGGGCCAGGATCTCCTGACCCACATCGACCTGTTGTTGGCCATGGTGGTGGTGGTGTTGGTGATGGTGGTGACCATGCCTATGTGTTTCCGCACTGCCGTGATGACCATGTTCATGATGACCATGATGATCGTGATGCCGTTCTTCCTCTGCTGGTGTGTTCACATCTGTGGATTTCTTGCACTCTTCAAGTTGCAGTGAACTCTATAGCGGCGAGAGGAAAAGGGCAAATTGAAAATACTGTATGTACTAAAATAATGTTGCTGTTTTTTTGTTTTTTTGAAGATCAGTGAACAGTTCTTAAAATAACCATTTTTCTAAGTGGGAAGAAATTTTTAATAATCTGAAGAACCAATGGAAAGGTTGCATGGACATTAAAGGTTCTTTGTGGAAACACAGATGCCAGTAAAGAACCTTTTAATGCTTTTATTTATGCCAAAAAAACTATTATAAAAAAAAAATATTAATCACTTTCATGAAATCTGCAAAAGTTTTAATATACGTGAATTTGTGTTGTAATGAGAATAATTTTTACTCCACTTTTTTCAGTGGAGGAAACGGGCTTCCATAGCATATAAAGAACCTTTATGTTTGAGATTCTGTTTTAAGTGGTTCTGAAACTGTAGCGCACCCCGTAAAGGCGAAAGGAAGTATTGTAACTTCCCTTTTCCAAACGTTCGCCAAATATATATATATATATATATATATATATATATATATATTTTTTTTTATGTATATAACTTTGAATGTTATATCCCTGCTGTTTTACCTCCATGTTGCACTCTCCACAAATACCATCACAATAGGTATGTCTTATAGCCTCCTCCACATGTGGGTGGCTCAGGATGGAGTAGGGCAGAGACAGATGGTAAGTGAGTCGGCCACACCTGGTGGAAATGGGAATTTAGTGGCAAATTGATTAAGTAATCACGTTCGTTGGGTGAATTAAACTGGATAAGTGACGAGCCGAACCTGTCATAGACCAAAATGTCGTCCTTCTCAGCATTCACTGTCTGCCAGACATCCGGCTGACTGAGGTCTTGGGCGTAGAGGGTGATATTTATCAGCCTTTCGTTGAGCAAGTGGTGCAGTCGTTGGGACCGTTCTTCTCGGTTGTTTACCACCATGTAGATTATATTTTCATAACCTTGTTTCTCCAACTTCAGGAGCAAGTCGTTAAGCCTTGAAAAACATTCAACAAGTTGGATTAGATAAATACACCTTGTGTAAACAGTACAGCAAGAATGTGACCAGACGTGGTTTTGAAAAACAAGGTCTCGTCAAACTTTTGCTGTTTCAAACATTGCTATGTTTGCATTTTCAGTGTAATCTCTGCAACAAAAAGTCTGCACTCACTTTGATGCTTGCTCCAAGCAGAACAGACAGCTGGCCTGTAGGTAAGCCACAACTGTCACTTGTCCAAGAGCGTTCTTCATAGGCTCAACCTCCCCAATCCTCCACACAGGAGGAAGTTTACAGCGGGCTCCATCCGTCTCGCTCTCTGCACTGCAACCCGCCAGCAGGCAGAGAGCAAAGGTAAGGCTGAGCGCCTTCCACATGACTCCAAACAACAAACCCGCTGACCTACACACAAAGATCAACAGTTTATGCCTCACATTCAAAAAAAGAAACAAAAGAAAAATATCATTCTTTTGGCGATCTTTAGAGCAGACATTGCAACTGTAAAATGCAGATAAACTTCCAACCTTATAATCAGCAACAAACATTTAAGATGCATGTTTATTAATTATTCTATATTTTAATCATTTTTATATTAAATATCAGCTATGTAAATTACTTACAGATAATAAAGGTAATACATTAGAATGTATTTGTATTTATGTTTATTTTTTATATTTTATTTATTACATTAAAATGTGACAGCTGTATAAAATATAACATAAATATACTGCTGTATATCAGTAAAATACACTGATACATAATGTATAATATATAATAAAATACTGATATTTCAATTAGCTTTGGTCCACATATTAAAATTACTGCCCACTCAGCAAATGCATATCTAATCATATCATTCTTACATTAGCCATATAATATCCATCTACCTGTAATTACGGCAATTAAAGGGATAGTCCATGGTCCAATTCTGACATCATTTACTTTACAAATCTGTATGAATTTCTTTCTGCGTAACACAAAAGAAGATATTTGGAATAATGTGGGTAAACAAACAGTTGATGGGCTCCATTGACTTCTATAGTATATTTTTCCATACTATGGAAGACAATGGAGCCAATTCATTTTTTGGTTACCCACATTCTTCCAAATATCTTCTTTTGTGTTACGCAGAAAGAAATTCATACAGATTTTGGACTCCTTGAGGGTAAATAAGTAATGACAGAATTTTCATTTTTGGGCGAACTGTCCCTTTAACCCAGATTTATTTGACTAAAGTCCATGGTCCATAATCCATCCAGATGCTATTGGAGGACATTGCATTTGTATAATAATGTAGTTGTCAGAGCCAGTGCAAATAATGCTTTAATACCTTGAGGATCTCATTTTTAAGCATATTTGATTAACTTAGAAATGCTCAAGTAATGCAAAGAAGAAGTTGTTTTACAAAAGAGCTGAAAAGAACAAAAAGAATGAGATATGTCAGAGCTTACTTGTTTTACTTGAGAGTCTTCAGCAGAGATACTTTCTGAGCTTGTCCTAGACAACAACAACCCGCTCCCACACGGCTCCTCCTATTTATACTCCCCTTGTTTTTCCTGGACAGAAGCGGGGCAAAGGTCTCTCTGTTCCTGTTTCAAAAACGTTAATGGCTCACGTATTCGTCCCAGAGTTTTCACGCATCAGCAGTATATATCTGTAACCTCCATAATGCGTTTGAAGGGACAAGCCAAAACTTTGAGCTGAAAAAGACAAGAATGTCTAAGTGAATTTGTTATGTCTCTGCCAAGTCAGTTTCAAAAAAACTTTTTCATTTTGTGAAACAAGAAAAGTGATTGCAAAGTAAAAAATGTCCAGATAGGAAACGGTTAAAGAACACTGCATTCCAGACTTCTGTTTTCCCTCAAAGAGGGGGTTGGGTGCAACTCTGAAAAGAAATCACCACCCAATTAAGGATCAGGGGACCGAGGACAACATGGTCATTAAATCATTCATTCTGTGAGAATCAATGATCAATGTGCATTTATTTGCACGGTTCTCTTCACATCCTGTAATTGTTGTTTGTGCAGCAGTGCACAGCTGGGTTAGTGTCAGCATTTTTCCTGCTGAGATGAAACTTTGTGAAACTTCCTGTCTTTTTGCTGAACTTTGATAAACATGCAGCAGAAATTCTTGAAGACTTGGGAAACAATAATAAAACACATTTACTTGGAAAAACACTCAAAGCCTGTTTCAAACTTTCAAAGAAAGTTTCAGGTCGACATTATCTGTGTCCTTCTGGACTGGTTTATAATCAGTTTCATTTAGTTAATCTTCATTATCAGGTCTCATGATTTGGAGGACAGTTTGACCTCCTTTGCAATTACAGATTTACTGATTACTGGCAGTTAATAGTTAACTTGAAGAAAGTATTATGAAATCATTTATTAAGATGAACTGATTCTCAGACAACAATGCATTAGACTATTCTTCATAAAGAATAAACCAAATCAATGGAGAGCGCAACAGCTGAACATTAAAGGAATAGCATCTTCAGAAATTGTCTGATCTATTTTATTTTAGGTATTTTTCTTAACTTATGACAATCATTTTTAGGTTCGCCTAATGTTTAACGATCAAAGCCTGCAATGGTTAATCCTATTATGTGAACCTGGCGATGTATAGTTCATATTTTAAAGTTGAAATGAAGCAGTATGGTATTTAGTAAATGAATTTCCACATGAAAAATGATATAACTAACATGATAAATATAACCATTTAAAAGAAAAACAATGTTTTGTTACAGTTTTGTTGCAGTACAACAACCTGTGACATCACTGGGTTGTTGACTCCGTTGAATTAATGAAGATTATTACAGTTTCGAGATCAACTCATATTAAAAGAGGGCTCCAGTGTTATTTGTAAGACAACTGACCTTTCGCAAACAGTTTGATTGACAGGCGATCTGACCAATCATAACCCCGAATGCGCCATTTTATCCGACAAAGCAGTCAGGGGAGTTAGTAGATAAACGTTGGTGAACTTGAGCTTGAAAAATTGTGTGTACTCGCATCTTTCCACACTTGAAACAACGTTCCTTCTGATGTCCATTCATGTTTATTTGATGCTATAAATGAACTAGTATGAAGAGATGGTGGTTCACGAGCCTCTTGAAGGAGCTACAGCGATCTGTCACTACACATTAAAGAGCCGCTATACAGTATTTATTGTTTAAACTTCTTTAAAATATTACGACATTTTAAATATGAAACTGTTTTATACATTGTCAGTGTCCTCTTTGCTCTGCAATGTATTTTTCACTACATGAGAACATTATGTGTGGTGTGAGAGTGCATGGCTTATCGGACATATAGCGACAGGGGGCGGGTTTTGCAAAGGGTCAGTTGGGGGCTGATAAAAAAAAGAAAATAGGCAAAGAATTTTTGTTATAAGTTGGTTAAAAACCTTGGAATGGAATGCAAAAAGATTGAAAAAAAAAAGACGGAAAAAAAAAAGAAAATGGCAAGGAAGATACATTTGTAGATTGTCCAACATAAGGAGTCATGATTAGTAAACGTGGAGAAAAATCTTGTGTCTGAATATGTAATGTGGGAAGCAAAGCAGTACTGTTCTCCATTTTAGCAGCAGTTGCACTTGTACTTTGCTTTAACACTGTAAAACTAATTTTAACATCCTGGAGCAATGCAATAGTGGCCTCCCTTTCTTTTTCTTTTGTTGCTATATGTGGCTTTATAGTTACCATCTTTCACAATCTCTGTCTTTATCTTTCACTATCTGTCCCTCACTGTCTGTCTTGAACAGTTAAAGACGTCATAAAAGCGATGACCTTTTTTAAAGAAACATTTTTTTTCTTCATTAGTTATATAATTTATGATTAGAGTGGAAATCCATTAACTAAATAATGTTAACTTGACTGACTGCTTCATTTCCACGTCAACACTTTCATGCATGAATTATGACAACCTCAGTCAGGAATATTTTTATGTGTTTTATTACATTTAGGGCATGAGAAACAAGATCTGAACTTCTTCTTCTTTTTTTTACTTTTCTTTTCAAAGAGATTTTCAGACGCCCACTTGAGTGGGTGTGTTTTTGGTTTTAACTAAAGAGATACCGTATTAAATATAGTACAGTAATAACACAGTAATACTGTATTTAACAAACTAATGAATAAAATGACAATAAATCATGTGAAACTATAAAACGTACAAAAAAAATATATAATGCATCTTCAATTAATGCAAACACAACTGAGTTAGTTCCTGTTTGACTAGCAGAGGGAGAACAAATTCATAGTTGCATGTCTCTGATATCAGAACACAAGGACATTATTCCATCAACGTTCCATTCCATCGTCATCCTGTCATTCCATCTGTGGAAGCGCAACTGAAACTATGAAGAAAACACTCATGCTCCCTCCAGTCTACCAGAGTATGTCCATTTACCCTATAGCTGATCATTCTGGTTGTTCAAAACAGACACGTTTATACTGTAGCTCTCCTTTTTGAGAGAACCTCAGACTGAAATTTACATGGATCTATTGATGTTTTCAGACTAGCAATCAGGTGTTTTCAATCTCATCCGAAATGAGCTGCGTTGAGATCATAACAAGTAACGTGGATTAGGTCATCAGATTACTTTTTTCCTGTAACAAGTAAAGCAACGCATTACAAGTAATGTGCATTACGTGATCAGGTTACTTTTTAGATGTATCGAGTAAAGCACAAATAACATATTGATTACATTTTGACGTAACTGCAAATTACGCTCTGATAATACAAATCCATTCATTTAGAACCAGCAAAGTTACTGCAGATGAAGAAATTTCAAGAACAACAGTCACAGTAATAGTAATTGTAGCTGAAATAGTGATGCATGATGACCAATTTAGTGGAGAGATGATTAATCAGAATTTCCTCCCCAAAAAATATCCACGTCCAGCGGCTTGCCACTTGGTGGCAAATGGCAATGTATTGGATGATGCTCCAGTGTCCACTGCAGTGTCCTATGAGCACCGTGTGTGATGTTGTGGAGATCTTTCCAGATTATTCAGAGATAAATGTGAGAGCTTCAGAGTACTGTTAGCTAAGGAGAAAAACATGAGCTCTGTGTGTGATATTGTTTGGCAAGAAATTGCTTTTTGAATAGCTGCCCACTGTAGTGACCTCGATGCGTAAGATATTTTAGATATGAAATAAGACTATGTTGTATTCAATTTATTTTATCTTGCTTCCAGTAATCAAGGCTATAGCTTCTTTCTAGCATCAGTTTTAATGTCATACATTGTAAGTGCTATCTCATTCGTAGCTCAGGAGGGCAGCGGAGAGCTTTGTCTGTCATTCAGTAATGCAGAGGAATATATGAATGGGAGAAAAAGCTGTCACAAATTACAGTATATAGCTACAATTAGTTTTCAAAGATTAATTGACCAGAATAAATATTTTCTTTTGATTTCATAAAATTCAGATTTATTTCTAGTAATTTGTGGATTTTTATTCTTATAATTATTTGTGTTTTTGAACAGAAGCAATGTTGCTGTATCGGATGACAAATATACTCCAAAAAAGTGCCTTCTTTGTTATAAAGTTAAAGAAGGGATATCTCGCCATTATTAATATATATTTAATGGCATAAGTAAAGCTACGTCTATACTTTTTCTATTAGTCATAGCATTAAATGTCTTCCTCAGTATTTTTGGACTGTTTTCCAAAACAAATATCTAAGATACATTAACTTGAGATGCAAATGTAATCTGAACTCTTGAAAAAAATTTAACAAAATGTAGTGAGTTTAAAAAAATAACACATCTGGTAATGGGTTATGTTATGAAAACTTCCCTTTGAATTAAATGGATTTTTCCGAGCCCATTGGCAGACATTTGTTCATGTCATGTCATTTTGTATCGCCAGTAAATGCATCTTAATTTATGAATCTATGGACATTTGTAATGAAAAACAAGACAAACATTCTGAGGAAGAACGTCGCAGTGTGATCAGAAGGTACAGTAAAAGTTATTTTTTATATGCTTGGAAGCCGAGTGATGCAAGCTTTTTATTTACATAAAGTTATGAATAACAAATATATAAAGAATTAAAAAAGTATGCCTAATGGACATCTTTTAGAAGTTGTAGGCTATATTCAAACTCTGAACTGTTGTTGACTCCTTGTGTACATATTGTGCTCCTTTCAATTTATTCCTTCAATTTTCTTTATCTGGTCTTAAAAAAAAACATCATAAAAACTGCAAAAACCCCGGTATGCCTCTGTTGGTTGTTCCCTGTCTTGTGTTGTAGGCAACAATTAACAAAAAATAAATTAATTAATAAAATATGAGGCTGAAAGAGTCGGTATGTAGCCTACAAATCTACGAAATGATATAATGTTTACTAGATTGAAAAATGTAAATATAGAGCAAATGACAGCCTAAAGAACCTGTTTTTTTAGCATTAGTGTTTTGTTTTAATCCAAATGAAGTTATCAGACAAGATTATTTTCTTATTAAGCTTTTCCATACTTGAAAATAACGGGGTCGTTGGGCACCGTTGCTTTGGTAACCACGACATGCCAGCCTCGCGCGATTAAACTCAACCGCAAGGGCTTATGGGAACTCGAGGCCAGAATAGCAGCGACCGCCCTTTTTCGACGAGCGGAGGAAAAACAGCACATTGATCGCTTCAGGCCTCCGGCGCGTATAAACAACCGTCATAAACATCAGAGCGTCACCCGGGGTAAGTTCTCCGGAGCGTTAGGCGCTCTGCGGCACTCATTATTTAGGCGAAATGGAATTTGTCTGATTAAAAGAGCATTTTAATGCGCGATTTGATGACGTAACGACAATGGTCCAGAAAACAAATGGCGAATTGGTTAGCAGCCGCAGGCCCAGCGTGCGAATGCTTTGAGTCTGACTGGCACACAGTGCTTCTTTTGCCGTTTCTGTATTTCTGTAGGTTCTCTATGCGGTTGTGCTGTTGAAGTACGTGGCTTTTGCAGCAATAGAACCGTTGGTTGTGAAGCTGCCAGTCTTGCGTAGAAATGCGCGCTTATTCGGCATGTTGCTTAGATATAGCCGCTACTCTATGGATCTGTTGGCATAGGGGCCGTCACAAAGTATGTGCCTAATTTATCTAAAAGCATTATCTGTGTTAAATGAAACACGCATGTTGAAGATTGTAGGCAAATAGCCTAGCTTTATAAATGCATTGACATTTAACTGGTTAATATTGTAGCTGTCTATCAGCTTAGAAAAGCTATTGTAACTGCTTATTGTTTCCAAGAGGTCACATGCATCTTTATTTATTTTATTATTATTATTATTTTATACATGGTTTACATGCATAATTTTCTTATTCCATTATGTTGTTTTCTTCTTCTTCATAGTACTTGCATGCGCAGGGGAAGGGCTGAACCATGTCAGTTGATGGAGATGTTGACTATGGGCATGAGTTTCCAGCCCATTATAAAGTGATGCTTGACAAACTGAATGAGCAGCGTCAGCTGGATCAGTTCACAGACATCACTCTCATTGTGGATGGTAAGGTTTCCGGTCTCTCCTCTTAATTTAATGACTTTATGAATTATGTAAAGTATTATACAGTTCAATTAAAAATTGCACATATTTGGGGGTGCTGATTATTGTGGTTATTTAACAGGACATCAGTTTAGGGCCCACAAAGCTGTTTTGGCTGCATGCAGTCAGTTTTTCCACAAATTCTTCCAGGACTTCACTCAAGAGCCTCTGGTGGAGATTGAAGGTACCTTACAATACATACAATTGTATGTAACCAAAAATGGTTAAATTTTCTTGCCATAATGAATAATATATCATTACCATTTGGCCTAGTTTTTCTGTATAATGGCAGTTTTAACCAGCAAAGCTGTCTAAACTGGAAGCACCTGTCTGTAACACAGTATAGTTTTCTGCTTGATGGCAGGTTTTTCTTAATTGAAGACCGATATACTGCAGTCGTCTTGGGTCCTTAGATTTGACCTGAATCACTTCTTACCCAAACACCACATGCATAAATACTTTTTATGAAAGAAAAAAACTGTCTGAGCCAGGACTAGAGATGCACTGTTTTTTTGTTTTCTTTTGCCCGATTAATATTCTGGACTTGCACACAAAACCGCATTACAATAATTTCCCAAAATGTCATTTGTGTGGACCTGTTATGAAGTCTGTAAACGGGTCGTTAACACAGGCCAGAGACTGAACACGCTGGACGCAAAGAAGAGAACCTACACACGCCAGCAGAGCAAATACTGTACCAGGCACTACAAGATCATATAGAAAAATATCAATATTAATTGGGGGGGTTATATGAATGTATCTCTGAAGGGAACTGACTGTTTTCAGAAAAGTTTCGATGACAGCATCCTTTTCCCTCCATGTAAAAGCAATGTTGTTTAAAGTGATCAGTTGTCGTACAGATACCGTTATGGAAAGGGACTTTTAACTAAAAGTATTAAAGTAACTGATATTGCAAGTACTATTAAAAGTACAGATACATTTTATAAATATTGGCACAGGTGATTGTAACAATGTAACGTTAGGTGTTAATAAAGGGATCGTACACGCAAAAAAAAAAATTTATTCTGTCATTTACTGGCCCCTCATGTTGTTCCAAATTTTCATGAATTTCTACTACTGCAGAACACTAAAGAAAATATTTTGAAAAAAAAAATATATATATATATATTCTTTCCACACAATGAAAGTGAAAGAGGTCCAAAACAACATTGAACTTGAAAACTGAATAATTCAAATGAGTGTCCTACTGCAGATGCACAATACAACAAAATAAAGCAAACTATCTAGATGTAAGAACCAAAGTAAATGGATGAATTAGTTCAACCTTAATAAATTAATATTTGTTAATATTAATAAATGAACAAGTAAATCCCAGCACTCAGTCTCATGAATGGATTGGGTATTGAAGAGTGTTATATGGAGCACACACAGCATGCCGCTCCCGCAACCAAAGTGAAACCAAATATAGTTTTTGAGTTTTGGCAAAAATAATTTTAAAAACCGATAATGGTTTACCATAAATTTTTCTTGCCATGAAAATAGCCATAGAAGCTGAAAAGTTGGCATGGTGTTAACAAACAAACAAATACATAGAAGCACAGATTAACAGAGAAGGGGGATAATAATAAAAAAAAAAATTTAAATGACGTTTTAAGCGCCAAAAAAGAATAATTGAAAGTTGGCATATTTTAAAATATTTTCTCATATTCTCGGGTTTATTGTGTAAAACCATTGTTTTACCAGAAACCAGAGACTACTAAAATCAGACCTGAATCCACCTTATGTTTTTGGTTCCAAGTGGACCAGTTGACACAACATGCACATTTCTGCTGTTGCACGTTACGTACCCCCAGCCCTCATGGTGAAAATCTCAAAATTATTCCAGAATGTTATATGCTCAATAATAAACATCACTACAATGTTTCTGTTGCAATGTACAGGTGTTGGCAACACTGCCTTCCGCCACCTAATGGAGTTCACTTACACGGCTACATTAGCTGTGAATGGTGAGGAAGAAGTCAGTGATGTCTGGAGAGCTGCAGAGTACCTTCAAATGCAGGAGGCAATCAAAGCCTTGAACAACAGGTTACCCACCTACTGTACTTCTCAAACATTTTCTTCTTTCTCATTTTATCTTGTAGCTGATTTTCAAACTCTTATTTTTCTTCTCCCATCTAGAAGAAATGGTACCACCTCATTAAACCCTTCCCAGGCCTTAGCTGGAAAGAGCAAGGCAAAGAAGAGGAAGATCGCAGAGACCTTCAATGTGATCACTGAGACTCTTCCTTCAGTGGAGACTGATTCCGTTGAAATCGAGGTGGAGGTTGATGAGGAACATATTGAGGTGGAGGAAAGCGGTCTGGTGGAGGTAGTGGATGCTGCCAGGAGTTCCACCGAACCGTCTTCGGATGACTCCGCGTTGGCCTTGCTGGCCGACATCACTAGCAAGTACCAGCAGGGAGAACAGACGCTCCATGTGATGAAAAAAGACGATGAGACGGTAGTTGTGCAGGAAGAGGCTGTGATGGCCTCCAAGGCCCTGGAGAACATTGAAGTGGTGGAGGTCCAGATCTCTCAGCTGGACAACCTTTTCCGTTGTGACAAGTGCGACCGCTGCTTCAAACTCTACTACCACCTCAAACAGCACATGAAGACTCACACCGCTACCCCGGATAGGGGCTTTGTCTGCAGGCACTGCAGCAAAGTATATGCCCGAGAAGGGGCCCTTAAACAGCACCTGAATAATTATCATTTTGATGCAGAGGAACAGTCCCGAAGGCAGAAAAAGAAGGTGCATGTTTGCGAGTACTGTGAAAAGCAGTTTGACCATTTTGGACACTTCAAAGAGCATTTAAGGAAGCACACAGGTGTGTGTCTATGTATGTGTGTGTGTGTGTGTGTGAGAGCGCTATTATGAGATTAAATGTATCTTAACAAATGTAGTCAAGTTTAATCTTTAATCAGCTTTTCACTTATCCATATATGTTTAGGTGAGAAACCCTTTGAGTGTCCAGAATGCCACGAGCGTTTCGCCAGGAACAGTACGCTGAAGTGCCACATGTCAGCGTGTCAAAATGGCTCTGGAGCCAAAAAAGGGCGAAAGAAGCTGTATGAGTGCCAGGTTGGTTTTTACCAATAACACATTATCCAAAGTATCTTATTGTCCCAAACATTCTGATAAACTCACTTATGGGGCTGAAAATCTAATTATTAATTTTTTTTAGCATCTGGACATTTCTGACTGCTTATTGGTTAAATTTATGAAGTTTCTGTGAAGTTCGTTCAACTCATCGACTAGCATGTGCCGTCATTTGCGTCTTTTGTGCAAATCCAGCGTTGCGTTGACCCTCATTTGTGAAGCGGTCCAGCGTAAAATGACAGCATGGTAACACTGTACTGCAGCAACAACAGCCCAAATGGCCTCGCCCCCTTTGTTGCGTGTTCTCAGGGGCAGGGTTTAAGTAAATTTTAGGGTTAGTGATGTCACCAACCCAGGAAGAAGCTTGTTGTAGTTCCTACCAGCTCTTTGTTGTAGTCCTTATTCTGAATTATTTACTAGAAAATATCTCCCTTTGCATTGAGCTTTGAGTGTCGTAATTTTGCAGATGTTGTTTGTGCTCAAACAGCAACATTGCACAATTACTAAAGTTTAAAAAGTGAAATCATAATCAATCAGCTCTTTAACATCTTCAGTTTTCAATGACAAAGCATCAAGCTTTTATTTTGATTGGAAAACCGATTATTAAACGAAAACGTATTTAGAAGCGCTTATTACACGTATTTCATTCCCAAATGCCCATTATAAATGACAAACTCACAGAACATGCAGATATAAGTTTGTGTAGAGCAGCATTTATTGTGAACACTGAAAACACTGGATCTTGAACAGTTCAGCACTTCTCTGAAACGCCCAACACGTGCATTTTATATAATGGCACTAAGCTGTATCGCGGTTTTGGTTTTATTCTGTTTATCATGCAGCCCTAATCACTTATATTTCTATTCACTTTTTTGCGCACCAGGTCTGTAGCAGTGTTTTCAATAGTTGGGAGCAGTTCAAGGACCACTTGGTGACCCACACGGGTGAGAAACCCAACCATTGCACCATTTGCGATCAGTGGTTCACACAACCCAGAGACCTCCATGCTCATCTGCAAGAACTGCACGGCTTACAGGAGAAGGTTATCGTCACTGAGGAAGTCATGATTTCTGACCCAACCACAGTTTTGACTATGGCAGAGGTTGAGGAGGGAGAGGAGAGGGTGATACTGGAGCATGGCATGCGGGTGGAGCATGTTACTGTGGATCCTGTGGATGTAGCTGTTGAGGAGACTCTTGTGGTGGAGGAGACACCTCAGACGGAAGGTGGGGAGGAAGAGACAGTGGTTTTACAAGTAGAGGCTGAGAGATTGAAAGAACAAGCAATGGAAATCCAACTAGCACAGGTGACTGTTGCAGAACCAACAGACTGTGAAGTTAAACAAGAGGCTGTGGACAGTTCGAATGAAGAAAAGATTGCAAATGTATGAAAGGCCTCTGCTGTGCATGGACACTTAAAGAATGAAATTGGGAGATTATCCAAGCCTTTTCTCCTTTCCCACCCCTCAAAATGATACAGTAATGCTCATTCTGGTGTCATCCAACAAAGCTGGATCACCTGCTTAATTTCTTTCAGCTTTGCTTATCACTTCTCAGAAAGCAGTGTCTCTATAAATCTGATCACAGGTGCAGTCATGCTTTTAATGTATGTTGTGGATAAGAATAGTAAGAGATGTAACCGATTTCAAGAATAGTGCACGTCACCAAGACTGTCTGGGGTGGAAGATTTCTTTCTTTCTTTCTTCTTTTTTTTGTTTAGAGTTGTTTAGAGTGTGTAAGAAGCTTATTTTCATAAAACAATTAAAGGGCAAAATGTGTCCCCCACAAATAATCCAGAGAAACATAAATGCAGTTCAGGCTTGTTTCAAACCTTTTTTCCCCCCCTCGTTCAGTCGATGCTGAATTACAATCATCATCCAGATGGTTGAGAAGAGAGAAATCTGAATGTCTGCAATCTTGTGAGATGTTTGTCACAGATTATAACCCTGAGTGTATTTTGAGTAGTGGCATTTAATATGAACATGAATTTGAATTGGATTGGGACATGAAACAACTCTTCACTGCTGACGCAGACATGGTTTACAGGTCTTTTCAAACTGAGGTGCGCTGAGCACCAGGGAAGCTCAAGATCGGTTGTTTTCAACCAGGAGACCGTGACCCATCAGCAAACTTCTAAAAGGGGTGCAGGGAGACTTATTTTTTTAAATTATTATTAATTTTTCAAATGTAAAATACTTTAAAAAAAATCATAGAATTCAGATGTGAGCTAAAATCTTGTGTTTCTATTGAAGAAAATACAGTTATGTAAATTCTGTTATATTCTGCCATTTTCATATTCGTGTATATATAGTGTTGTGGACTATTGAATAGCGTGTTGGACAGTGGGGAGCCTAAAAATATGATCATTTCATAATGTTGAGGTAACACTTTACAGTAACATTTCGTTAGTTAGTTAACATGTATAAGATCTACTTATACGGCATATATGAGTCTTTGTTAATGTTAATTTCAACATTTGCTAATTCATTATTAAAATCTTATTAACATTAGTTAATGCATTGTGAACTAACATGATCAAACAATGAACTATTTTAAAGTTAAAGATTAGTAAATACAGTAACGAATGTATGGCTTACATTAATGTTTAACTAATGAGCCTTATTGTAAAGTTTTACCAATTAAGTTTTAGTAAATATGTTTAATGCATTGATTTTATAATTTTATGCAAGCCATGCTAATTACAGAACCAAACATGGAAGCTTTTTATTTTTAGGAATGCTACAAAAGTATTGAAAATATTGTCTTTATATCACAGCTATTGTTTTTCTCAGTTTAAATGGGTTTTTATAAATACATAAAATAAATAGCTGTCTTTATATTTTGCAGGGGGGGGGGGGTTATATTAACTGCCAAGTGGGATGAAAAAGTTTGATAGTGGATAGTGGCAAATTACACTAAAAAGATAAGTGATTTTTTTTTTTTTTTAAGAAAGCTATAACCTTTAATATAAATGGTTTTAGCATATTGGTTTTTTATTCATCCACATTTTTTGTCTAAGGACTGTCGTAATAGCTTATTGGTTATAAGAAACCCCTTAATCCCGCCCCAAGATGTGATTGGCTAATAGAGCTGTCCGTCACTTGGCCTCCCTGTTGCTGTGATGGTGCCAACAGTCCTCGCGCATCACATTCAGGCCAACGCTATGACACACGCACCGAGTTAAAACATTGAATGAGCTCGCAACGCATACGCACAATAATACAACGCTTAAGAAAGGTAAGGATATTTACCCTTATACAGTCTCACTATGTGAGAGATTAGTAAATTCATAAAAGCATGATCAATTCATGTATGCTTACAAACTGTTTACAAGGCTTCTAGATATCATTTGTTCAGATATCAACCGTCAAATCTTGATGGTGATGTACCTAGTGTTCCTACCCAGTTACAGTTGTTATGGAAGCCTGTACTTGACCTATAATTTATCTTTGGCTCAGATACGATTAAACAATTTTCATTTCATTAAACAAATTATTATTAATAGTCATATTTTGTTATAATATTGCATAGAGCTAAACTAGTCACCAAAATCTGACGCTAACAGGCGTGATGCCACCTTAAGATTTACCCTTGCAGAGTAATTTTGTTGCAGGTAATATTTCATTTAATTACTATGTTATATTAACTATTAATTATTTGTGTAACAATATGTAATCGTATTATACATTTTTACCAACCCTTATGACTGAACATTTACAAAGCTTGGCAAACTGAGTTAAAATCCTCTAATCAAATGCCATTTTGGGATTAACATGATTTTAGAATTGCTTTTGGAAATTTAGGGGGTCTACAGGTGGTTTCAGGTGTTAATAATAAAGCCGCATTTGTGTTTGAACACTACAGGTGTGTGAATCTCCAGACCTGAATGAACAAAGCTGATCCCAAATAGCTATTGAATAGAAGTATTAATTTACTGAGAATATTGTAATTTATGATATCGAATGATCCTTTCTAGTTTCTCACGGATTGATGTCAACTTTTGTTCAGGCTCCTTTGATGACTCCTTAGTTGGATGACATGAAACATGGTTTTAGGTCTGAGATTAAAGCTGCTTTGATGGGTTGGGAATACATTAACAGGGCACAATGCAGCGGAAACAGCCTTGTGGTTTCCACGCATAATCTGCATGTTTTTTTTTCCCTCAAAGGTCCAAACATCAATTGAACTCCTTAATTATGTTCCTTATTTAAGGACTCATTAAAATGGACATATTCAGACATGTATCAAAATCTGAATACATGTTCTTGAAGCATGTGTGACGCTTGTGGTTAGAATAGCATGTAGAAAGGGACGTAACCGGTTCATTTCATCATGTATAGTAGTGCCTCCTCAAAATATGTTGTTTATGACTTATAACACTTTATGAATGTCATCCACACTCATTATTTTAATTTACTAATATATATTCTTTTTTCATTGTGTTATTAAGCCAGACTGTCTTTTATGAAAAAAAATCATCTGATTATAGAGTGGCTGATATTATTTTTATTTATATATTTATTTATTTGCTGCTGTTGACGTCTTAGTAAAGGGACAAGGACGATAACTGTAAATACATGTAGTTCTAAAACTCTAAATATTAAAGAATAGCAGTCCACACCACAACTATGACGATAATGGCGCAGAAAAACTATATCCTTGGAATCACTTTCAGAACGAACAATGAAAACTTTGACCAGAATCCGTAGTACTTTACAGAGCTTTAACTATCGTTATAGCTGCCTTTATAGTTATTGTTCTTGGTGAACGGGCCTTAAACGCCCTCTTATCATATGACAAGACATACAGTGCTTGGATGTATTTGAGTTTGATGTTATGTCTAATATTTTTTTTTAGCTTTGGGTGCTTGATTCCTTATTAAATGATTTGACATTTGGTAGTTGTAGCTACGTGATGGAAATTCCAGATTTCCACCTCTGGCCCCCTATTGTCCCTGTTCTTTTCACTACTGAGCTCTTTTTTCCCCTCTCTGACCATGTGTCTCAATCAAAACACACACAGGGGGGCTTTGTGGAGCGGTGCCTATGAGAGTGTACATGGAAGTTGCTAATGAAATCGCATACTGAGTAGGTACATTTGATTTGGATATGTTATGTATAGTATGAAATGTATGAAGTTTGCCGTGTTGTCAAGGATATGTGACTTGTGGTGTCAGTTGCATCACTTCACTGCCGGTCCCAAATCCTCCCGCATGACCTCGTGGGAAAGTAACGTATTCAACGGATACTTTAATGGATATTTAATGAATTTAAATGTAATTTAATTTGATGAATACTATGAATTCGGACTTACTATACATTTCACATAATGCTTTATGCCTACTATATAGTAGGGAAGTATATTTAGATGCAGTCAGAAAAGTCATTGAGTGAATAAGCAATTGAGCCTTCGCTGGTAGTTTGATTGACAGGCGATCTGACCAATCATAACCCTGAAGCAGTCAGGGGAGTTAGTAGATTAACGTTGGTGAACTTGAACTTGAATAATTGTGTGTACTCACGTCTTTCTGCAGTTGAAACAACATTCCTTCTGATGTCCATTCATGTTTATTTGATGCTATAAATGAACTAGTATGAAGAGATGATCGGTTCATGAGCCGCTTGAAGGAGCTACAGCGACACATTAAAGAGCCTCTATATGCTATTTATTGTTTAAACTTCTTTAAAAAATCGAGAACCCGATGTGTGGAGTGAGAGCGCATGGCTTGTCGGACATAGCAACAGTAACTAAAGGGGGCGGGTCTTTGCAAAGGGTCAATTGCGTAAGAATTCTGCTTTCTGTAGAATGAGTCCCTGTATTTGAGCTGAAGATTTTACTAGCTGAGCCCTGTTCATGCAACAAGGCTCAGAGGCCATTGATATCCCATGTGGGGAGTGTTTATCTTATGTGTAGATCAGGGCCGGATCGGTAGAAATGGCCCCTGTGGACAATGCTTCACGCTTAGTCAGTGCAAAGGGAGGCACAGTTGATGTAAGTACCACATTCGAAATCCTGCCTGTGAGACTCATGCTAATGGTGTCATGTACCAGTAAGGAGCTAAATGATGAGCTTTTTTTTAGCTGTTTTTGATGAATTGATATTGAATTTAGGTTTTAGAAATTATACAACAACAACAAAAAAGAATTTAATTTGAAAATGCACACTTTAGAAAGGGATAGATCACCTAAATCAAAATTCTGTTATCATTCATTCATGCTCATGTTGTACCAAATGTGATTTAAATTAAATTATTAAAAATATTTATTTAAGAGTGAAGCAGTTGAAACCTACATTGGACCCGACAGCAAAACCAAGCACTGTATGTCATTTCACATGACGAGAGCATTTAGATAGAAGTCTTAAATGCACGGCAGCTAATAAATAAATAAAATAAAATAAAAGCTGGTTTTATTCTAGTGGTCAGATAGAGGGTGGAAAAAGGTGTGTGTGTGTGTGAGAGAGAGAGAGAGCGAAAGAGAGATCATAATGTAGACACGTGCACATCCATGCACTTGAAAGGATCGTTTCGCTTTAGGATTCCTGCTTGCTTTACACTTTAAAAGAGAAATCTGTCAGCAGTTGAATCTTTGCAGCCCCTTCAGCAGTAGCAGCACACACACACACACACACACACACACAAGCCTGAGGATTTGAGTATTCATGAGAAACATCATTTTGATTTTGTGTGCTTTGCCTTGGTAAATAGCGTGTGAAGTAGGGCAGTCAGAATGATATAAAATTTAAGGTAGGTCAAATATCTACATTAGATAAATGTAGATTTACAGCCTTCTGTTTGGCTATTCATGCTACCATTCCATTGTTTATATAATGATCACTTTATCAGTCATTATTGAGGTACACTATCGGTATGTGTGTGTGTGTGTATATGTATATATAATATATGTATATATTTTTTGAAAGAAATTTTCATTTCATATAGTTTTCATTCACAACGATTAAAGGTATTTAAGTTATTACAAAAAATGTTTCAAATAAATGCTGTTCTTATCTACTTTCTAGCCATCAAAGAATCCTGAAAAAAGTCTCACAGTTTACACACAAAATATTAAGCCCACAACTGTTTTCAATATTGATAATAATAAGAAATGTTTCTTGAGCAGCAAATCAGCATATTAGAGTGATTTCTGAAGTGACACTGAAGACTGGAGTGACGGCTTCTGAAAATTCAGCTTTGCCATCACAGGAGTAAATTACATTTCCAAAATACATTAAAATATATATATTTTTTAATAATATTTCATTTTTACTATATTTTGATCAAATAAATACAGCCTTGATGAGTATATGTTTTTCAAAAACATAAACAATTCTCACTGACCTCAAACTTTCAAACATTAATGTATTTTTCACTCAGGGTAGTTGAAATAAATAAAATGTTGTTGTGCGAATGATCCTGTGGTCTTATTCTTTGAATGCTCAGTGCTGACGCCAGTGGAATTAATCTGTTTTGAGTGCGTGAATGAAGGGGGATTAAATCTACTTCTCAGAAAAACCTGCGGGTTGCGCATTAGACTGTTGGGGTTCTTATTTGATTGTCAAATCACTTATAATTTATGGCAGTAACACAAACAAGTACTTAGACAGATATACATCACGCACAAACATTAAGGTACATGACCGTAACACCTAATCAGCTTCAAAGCACTTTCTGCAGATCCGGTTGGTTTAGCTATAATTCTAAGATGCTGATGCTCAGGGAGTTGGAACAAAAGAAAACCGTTTGGGTCTATTACGTCAAAGGGCCCCGTTGAAAACCAAGATCAGCAGCTTATATCAGCATCACCTCTCGTCTCCGCCTGCAGAACACATTGTCACGCCTAAAGGTGTCTGTGCAGGTGCAGTGCTCAACAGTCCTGCGAGGAGAAACAACACACCTGCTGTTCTTTGATCAAAGAGCATGTGCAAAACACGTGTCCATAAAAGTATTATGTTATGAACTATAATCGTACAATTTCTGAAAATGGATAGATATGATCCCTCCAACATTTATCTAGTGAAAATAATATGTTCAATCAACATTCTGAATGATTCAATGCTTAAAGGGTTACTTCACCCAAAAATGAAAATTCTGTCATTAATTACTCGCCTTCACGTTGTTCCACACCCGTATGACCTTCGTTCATCACCGGAACACAGATTAAGATATTTTTGATGAAATATAAGAGCTCTCCGACTCCTCCATACACAGCAATTTAATTACCACTTTCAATGCCCAGAAAGGTAATAAAGACATTGTTAAAATAGTCCATGTGACTACTGTGGTTCAACCTTAATGTTATGAAGTGATGAGAACAAAAATTATTCAACTTCTCTTCCCTGTCAGTCTCCTATGCTGTTCCCCTAGTAAACAAAGTGCAGCGGTTCCGTGTTGTACGTCAGAACGCAGACTCGTTATTGGCCGGATCCTGCATCAGCATCACACGCATGTGTCATGATGTGGAACCTGGAAGCAGGAGAATGACAGGAACGAGAAGAAATCGTTGAATAAAGTCTTCTTTTTTTAGCGCAAACAAGTGTCACATGGACTATTTTAGTCTTTACTACCTTTCTGGGGCTTGAATGTGGTAATTAAATTGCTGTCCATGGATGAGTCAAATACCTCTCGATTTGTCATTAAAATATAATAATAATTTGTGTTCCGAAGATGAATGAAGTTCTCACGGGCTTGGAATGACATGAGGATGAGCAATTAATGACGTTCTGTTCAAAAGTTTGGGGTTGGTTAAATAAGTGCCCATCTGCTTATTTTAAAATATTTCTAAATATTATTTATTCCTGTGATAACAAAGCTGAATTTTCTCCATCATTACTCCAATTACAAGGTTCTATCTGACATTTTTGTCAATTTAATTATTCACTTATTCTATGACAACTTATTTACATTATGTGATGTTTTTTTTTTATAATGTTGTGTACATTTTTGGATTTTTTATTTAGAAAAAGAAAAGGTTCTATCTACACAGTCAAATGGAATGCAAAAATATGTGCTGCTTAATATTTTTGTGGAAACCGTGGTAGATTTTTTCAGTATCCTTTGATGAATAGAAGGTTCAAAAGAACAGCATTTATTTGAAATATAAATATTTTGTAAAATTCTAATTTAAATTACTGTCATTTTTGATCAATTTAATACATTCTTGCTGAATGACAAGTATTAATTTATATTTAAAAAAAGAACAGTGGTGTTTACTTTTATAACTGTCAATGAATCAGATTAAGCGTAATCTGAATTGATATACTGTTATTACTCATACCTCATAATATTTGTGGCGTAATGGGTGTGTAGGGCTTATTTTATGTGTGCTGTTAGTGCTCAGTGGCTCCAGGGCACTCTGTGTACTTATATTTTGCTCTTTAGGGACGTCGTTAAAGGAACCACATCAGCAAACTCGCTCTAATTGCATGTTGAACCACACAAAACGCACACGCTGATCTCAGTCACATTTGTTGTAAGATATTTCATTTTATTTTTAAATTTAATTTTGATACTTTAATTTAAAAGTATGTTTCTTTTTATTTTTTCTCATTCTCTTAAAATGAGAAATAATTTATTTGTAAAAAAAAAATTGAATTATTTAATCTGGTTTAGACAAACTAAATAAAAAAAAATAAAATAGAATTTATCTTAAAGAAAGGTGAGTTAAGGACAGGGTAAAGGCAGTGTCATGGTCTTAATTAATTCTCTCTCTCTCTCTCTCTCTCTCTGTCACTCTCCCTCTCTCTCTTCCTAGGTAAACATGAATTCTTTAGTTTAGTCCCTACAGTTAACATTGGAGATTTAAGGACCACTAAAAAAGGCACGGATTAGGATCTCTCAGCACGCTAATCCCAGAAAGAAGACTAGAGTGAGTCACGAGCACTGAAAAAAACACACCGAGATGAAGAAATGAGAGGGAGTGGCTGTTTTCCATGTGGTACCCCCATTTCTAAATGACCAAACAGCCAAAGATGTTAAATGAGAGCAAGAGCCATACAAGAAACCAGGACCACCGAGAGCAGTCTGAAGCCTTGCTATAGCAGCCAGGCAACAATCACAGCCCTCATCGTTCTCATCGCTGATCCCCAGTCTATTTTTATCATTGAAACAACGCACCAATTAAATCGGGTATATCTGATGAGGTTCAGGGAGACGCAGGACTGAGGGGAAGGAACAGCATTGTGCACCTGGCGGCTTGGGTGAAGCGGACGACCCTAAACATCTACTCCTTTATACTTGGATATGTGTATAACCTTGAGCTGAGATGTAGCGATAATGAGCTAATTTTGGAGATTGACACAGACGTTCAGGACAACATGTGAAGGTAAGAAAGGACTATGATGATGCTTTGTAATGAAAAACGATCCTTATATTGTTAATTTATTTTATTAAAATGTATATATTTAGATCATTAGTGTGTGTACATTTAATATTCATTCATTATATAACATCATTTTAAATATTTACTATTGTTATAGATAATATTGTATATGTTTGTGCACACTTAATTATTCATATACACTATACATTTACACTATACACACACACACACACACACACACACACACACACACACACACATATATATATATATATATATATAATGGCCAAAAGTGGCATATTGTTTCCGACATAATTTTTGGCAAGGCTGTCATACAAAGAAATTATGCAAAAACAAGAGGAAACTATCTAAATATTAACTGCTTATGTTGTAGTCAGTCTATACTTTTTCATGCCAGCTTTTTGCTTTTCTATGCATTTTTTGGGATAATAAAATTAAACTTGTAGCTGTAGTTTTTTAGTTTAGTTAGTTAATTTTGACCAAGTTTAGCATTTTGTTCTTCCCTATTTAAAGTTTTTTTTTTTTTTTTAAAAGCCCTCATATTTTGATGTTTTAATTAAAGGTGTGGGGTCATTAAACATCACATCCAAAATCAAATATGTATATACTAAAATAATATTTAAATAATAACTGCAATGCATTATTTTATGTTATTTGCTCCTTTATAACCTCATTGAGTTTATAGGTAGAGTTCAAGGGGTAAATAAGCAAATTTATCTTCCTCCTCGTGTATCATTTCATACCTTCAGGTGGTGCTTTAGTTCCAGGTCTCCTGCCATGAGCTCAGCCCCCCAGTGGCCTGTGGCAGGATGACTGCCGTCTATCCATCTGGGGGGGGCTCCGTCGGGGTCTCAGCCGTGGGTCCTCATCGTTATGCACGATGGAGCCGGCAAGACAGCTCCGACATCTGCACGGACGACGAGGGGACCCAGCCGCGCCGCCTCACCCCG
The DNA here is from genome assembly GCA_037194245.1 of Opsariichthys bidens. NCBI lineage: Eukaryota > Metazoa > Chordata > Actinopteri > Cypriniformes > Xenocyprididae > Opsariichthys > Opsariichthys bidens. Next base: position 7,091,884 of record CM074288.1, read on the forward strand.
CTGGAGAAGCTCAATCTGGACATGTGCCAAGATGAGAAGATGGTGCGAGAGCTCACCGTGGGTCGGCGCATCGGCTTCTACAAGATACGCGGCGAGATCGGCTGCGGAAACTTTTCTCACGTCAAGCTGGGCATTCATGCTCTGACGAAAGGTAAGCAGTTGTGTGTAAAGGTACATGCTTTGACTTTCGTGAGAAGTTTTAGATATTTAGTCTTTTTGAATAAGATGTTATTTTTTTTAAGAACTACATATTTTTACTATAATATTAATATATAATATTACAATGATTAATATTATTCATTTACTTTTTTATGTTGCTTGCAACATCACTAAACATGTTAAGAATTGTGATAAAAATGATCTATATTACAAGTCAAATAGTCACGTAGAAGATTGCTACACTACCGTTCAAAGGTTTAGGTAAAATGTTTAGATTTTTTTGAAAGAAGTGCCTTCTGCTCACCAAGGCTGCATATATTTCATCAGAAATACAGTAAAAAAAAATTAATATTGGGAAATTTTATTACATTTTAAAATAACTATTTTCTACTCTATTAATTATTAATATTTTATAAATAATAGTTTCTAAATAAAATATTATAAATATAATTTTAATAATAATAGTTCATAATTAATTATTAATTATGTTTATTGTTATGATTATTTAATTTAATTTAATTATTTAATTATTAATCATGATTTCTATTTGAATTAATGAAATAGGAACATTAATAAGTATTCAAATGTATTTCTGTGATGAAAAAGTTGCATTTTTATCACCCATTACTCAAATTCAAGTTCAAAGAACCGCATTTATATATATTTTTTGAAATAGTAATTTTTTGTAACAATGTCAAAGTTTCTACTTTCACTTTTCATCAATTTAAAGTGTCTTTGCTAAATAAAATAAATGAAAAAAATAATAATAATAAAAATCATTTAAAAAAATCTTACTGACTGACCCCAGGCTTAGTGTATACTGAGTATTATTCGGTATTACATATATATTATAACTTTAGAAGATATTATATGTTACATATATTATATAATATATATAGATATTATATAAGTTTAGAAGATGGCTACATTTAAGTTGAGAAAATATATATATGCTACAGTTAAGACAATATATTTATACAATATATACATTTTAATAGCATTTTCCTGCCAAACTTGTTGCTGTGATACAGTGTTGTTATATATAGTTTTAATTCCATATTTAGTGAAAAATATGTTGTACTTTAGTATATATTGTATATACTGTGATATGTTTAGTGTTTTTGCTGTGTGCTTTCCTGACAGGCTTACATTGATAATGTGGGAAGCATGTCCTCGGGCAAAGTCAAGCTCAGACAAGTTGTCTGGTTCAGACACAGATGGATCGATTTGAGGTGTCACATTTCTGTCGAGACCTTTAGAATTGCTGTAGGCCTCATCAAAGATTGGTGTGTGTAAGGGATAGGAGGTCATGGTGTGCTGTTACAAAGCTATGTGAATTACATGCACAGTGTATTTGTAATGTCGCAGCAGATCTTGAAGAGAGGTGTAGAATGACATTCCATATCGTATGGCACACCATATCTGATATCAAAACTGCTCAAAGGTCTTTCCTTTATTACAGTGGACATTTACTGCTCTCTTGACTAAACATTTTATACTGTATATACAAATTGCATTAGAATGCATTAAGTACCAAAGACAGAAGAATATGAATATTTTCTGAATGAGAAACTCCTGTAGCTGAAACTTTATGTTGTCTTCCATAGACAAAGTAGCCATCAAGATCTTGGACAAGACCAAGCTCGATCAAAAGACCCAAAGGCTGCTCTCCCGAGAGATATCAAGCATGGAAAAGCTGCACCATCCAAATATCATCCGTCTGTACGAGGTGGTGGAGACGCTGACCCGCCTGCACCTGGTCATGGAGTACGCAAGCGGAGGAGAGCTCTACACCAAGATCAGCACAGAGGGAAAGCTGTCTGACATCGACAGCAAGATTGTCTTCTCTCAAGTTCTCTCAGCCGTGAAGCATATGGTGAGATGTACACGAAGCAAAGGAATAGAATTCAAGGAGGCAATTCATGATAGACACGAAGCTTAAACGTTTGCTCTTTTGAAAGCTTTAGTAGAAAGATTTAAGTATTTTCAGGCTAGTTTTCTTTTTCAGTTTTGCTATAAGTTACATAGTTTGAGGATCAATGATGCCCATTTTTTTCATTCAAAAATACAATACATTAAAAATGCAATTCGTACATAATGACTTAAATAAACCTCTTCTATGAGAAACTATGATATGTTTTTAATGTCTGAATTTAAATTCATTTTGACATATTCATAGTTTTGATATGTTCATCTTAGAGCAGCCCAATTATTATGATTTATTTACTCTTTAATATTGCAACATCACTAAATGTGTTAAATATATATATGAAATATAAAAAAAATAAAAATATTATAGTTATAATAATTATGGTTTTAATATTAAAATTTGAAATATTTGTACTATTTTCTTATTAATTTATATATATTATTTAAATATATTTTGGTGATTGCTACATTTCATTCAAAACAAATTACAAATGTTGTACATCATATATAACTAAAAAGTATTACATAAAAAACATGATAACATGTTTTTAATTTTTATCAGTTTAACAAATTTGAATTTATTTTTTATATTTTTTTTTGGGGGGGGGGGGCATATAATTAAACTCTCCTGATGTCATAATGAAGAAAAAACCTCTAATCAAATTAAATTCTTGAAAAGAAAACAGAAATAGTTTGGCATAATGCTAATACTAATACTAACATTATTATACTAAACAAATGAATCCACACATATATGTACACCTAATACCCAGTTCCATCAATTTATCAACATTGTTATTTGAAATATCTATACATTTAGTAGTTAATAGTAGTTTCTCTTTGTCATTTTGCAGCATGACAATAACATCATTCACAGAGACCTGAAAGCAGAGAATGTTTTTTACACCTGTAGCACCTGTGTTAAAGTGGGAGACTTTGGCTTCAGCACCGTCAGCCGTCGCGACGAGACCCTCAACACCTTCTGCGGTTCTCCCCCTTATGCCGCCCCTGAGCTCTTCAGAGACGAACACTACATAGGTGTTTGCGTGGATATCTGGGCACTGGGGGTCATGCTCTTCTTCATGGTGACCGGCACCATGCCCTTCCGTGCCGAAACGGTGGCCAAGCTCAAGCGCTACATCCTGGATGGGACGTACACAGTGCCTACCTGGGTGCCTGAACCTTGCCAGAAACTAATCCGGGGCATCCTGCAACCCCAGCCATCTGACCGCTACAGTGTAGAACAGATGATGGGCTGTGAGTGGCTGCTGCCGGTGGAGTTTCCTAAGGCCATGGAGCCCTTCAAACTGGACCCGCTCCATCTGGCTGAGTCTAAGCCAGGGGAGCTCGAAGAGCATGAGATAGAGGTGAGAAATGCCCTGGAGGCTCTTGGCATCTCCTCAGACCACATTCGTAACAACCAGGGCAAAGACTGCAGGAGCTCCATCACTGGAGTCTATCGAATCCTCCTACACCGCTCTCATAAACGACAAGCAGTGGAGAGCATGCCAGTAGTTACTCATGTAGTGAACGGAACTGATGTTAAAAAGGAGCGTCTGAAGACATACAGGAGCCTGAGGCATACGTCCAAACTCTGCATCATTCTGTGATGGTCAGAAAACTTATATAGAAATGACGGGAACTATAGTTCCGCTAGTTATATTTGATATACCTCTTTTGCTATCTTTTTTCATTGAACATGAGATGAGTGAATGCCTCTAATGAAGTACTCTATATGAATGAATGGAAAGTGTGAGTGTTTGCAGGTGAGTGAAGCAAGACTTTCGTCTTAACGTCATGGATGTCAGTCACATGTCATAAATGTAATAAAGTGCTTTAGACTGCATTGTTTGAACATTTCCTTTGCGATATGGAAAAGCAAATATAATTTAGAGACCATGTTTCACCACAAATGTTGGAAAACATTTTATTGTTGTGTAAATTAAGGCATACCAATGAATCATTTATTTTTTAATCTTATACCTCATGTTTTAGACCATTGGAGTGAGGACAATGAGACTAATGTCAGGACAATTTGGGTCACAGGTCACATTCTGAGACTCCTTTAAAGGCCTGTTAGAGGGTCAAGACTTGGTTATAGAGATAAGGTTATAATTAGGTTAAGGGTAGGTTTAGGCTAAGGGTCTGGGTTCGGCACTTAGTTGTGATGGGAAAGGTAAGGAGCTAGAAATTGCATTGTGTGTGTGTGTGTGTGTGTGTGTGTGTGTGTGTGTGTGTGCGACTCCAGGTATTCCCAATGGCCTATGGTCTGGGGACCAAATGTCCTTATAAGGATGTTAAAATATGGAATTTATCAAAATTTTGGTCCCCATGGCATGACAAAAACAGCTTATAAATTATACTAAATTATTATTATTTTTATTTAAAAATTCAGGATGTTTCTTGTAAGTGTTAAGTTTAGGGGATACACTGTAAATTTATTTTGTACTGTATGAATATCATTATGTCAGTTCAGAGTCCTCAAAAAACACAAAGCGTGTTTCCAAAAAAAAACACGATTTACACATTTTGCTTTTGGCAGATTCAAGTTTCTGTTCATTAACTTTTGTTTTTAGGATCAAATCATGTATGTTTTTTTTTCCTCGATTCAAACTTAAAATAACATGTTCATGTAAAGTTTTACAACAGTACACACTCATAAATGGCTTATTAGAGGCATGATTTATTACACTACAACTCCCAGGAAGCCTTTGAAGGAAGACGTCCACTTGCTGACGCGCCCTTACGTGATGACGCAATTTTTGCCTTGTTGGAGGGTGATTTCATCAGGAACAGCGTTTCTAGACAAAGAGAAGGCACTTCCTATTTGTTGTATATGTCAACGTATCTTGTTACGATTCAACATCAACAGAGGTAAGAGTCTATTTTACTGCATTTTTAGATGGATATGTCATGCCGACTTTGCCTTCCTCAGCAAAATTCACATTTCCTCTCAATTCAGTTATGGCAAATCTATCAAATGTCAAAACCTACCAAATGCTTTACTGGATACTTTATTCACGTCACATAATGTTTTCCATGGATCATAACATTTTTTCACAGTATGGACTCCGTTGAATTCTGTTCTATTATTATTACTGAATACATTTGAAAAATAAATATAAAAATAAATTCTTCGTCACATATTGTCACTGTGTTGAACATGTAGAAAATGGGATCATATAACAAAATCAGATTCAAATCATACCTGTCGTGGCACTAGTAACTAACGTTGATTATTATTATTATTTATTGTCTGCAGTGAGAGCTGTAATCGTGTTACAGTAGCATTCCCTGCAGGTTTTAATTGGGTTTAAAACTATTATCACGCAGAACCGTTTTATGTTTGCGATTGTGACTTATAACGCTGTGAAGTTGTTAGTTGTCAGTTGTCATTTGTGTTGTTCTGTTTAAGACGGAATTACAGTCACGTGATGAGTGGGCGGGGTCTGAATTTGATCGAGCTGCCTGTCAGTGCGCAGTGTCACTGCGGATCTACCCTGTTTTATATGGTCTCGTTCTACTCCTCTAAATCTCTTTTAGATGTCAGTAAGCGAGGATATGGAGAATACGGACCTGCTCGGTCTAATATTCCCAGATGAAGAGCCAGGATCCGGTGATCTGTTCCTCACAGAGGGGAATAACTTGCTGGACGATTTGCTTTCAGGGCATGATGTGCGTAACCTTCACTGATCTAAATCTAAAAACAGTTTCTGTTTTCATGTTTTTGTCATAGAAGCTATAATATAAGCAATTATAGACCTAGTCTATGTTATGAATAATAAAAAAAAAAAAAAAATGTGTGTGTGTATATATATATATATATATATGTATGTATGTGTGTGTATATATACACACGTATATGTATATATATTAAACACATTAAATGTATATAATAATAATAATAATGAAGATAAATATTAATTGTATACATAGATAGATAGACTAACATAACAAATGCTTTTATTGTTGCAGATGCTGGATGGAATGGATACAGAGGACTTTCTCAGCAGTCTTCTGGGTGAGGGAGAGGATGGTCTGTCTGTCACTGACTACTTGTCTCAGTCTCCTCATGGCAGTGACAGTGGCATCTCTGAGGACACCACCCCCCCACACTGCCAAAGTCCACATGACGGCAGTGAGACAGACACCGTCCCCAGTCCAGGCCTCGAACCCCTGCTTTATTCCGAGTGTGTGACGGAGAGCTACGAGGCCCAGGTGGTGCAAACGGATCACTGTTACACCCTCCCACAGGATACAGACGCCCTGCTGAGTGTCCGCTCAGAGAATCCAGAGTCCGATGTCTTCATAGATGTTGGTAAGGTAATGTTGTGGTGGTCTGTGGTGTGTAGGGGTGCATGAACTATTCTTGTTTTGTTTATGTGTTCAAATGGCTTATTTAAATGTCTCATCTTAAGTTGATTTTCCTCCTGTCAGATGATTTTGATGTCAGTATGGAAGACGACTTTTCCCCTGAGCCGCCCTGCTCACTTACGATTGAAGACTCCACACAGAATAGCAAACCCGAACACCAGGTACGTTCCAAATGATCAGTCCAAGGCTGTGTTCACGCTGTCAGTCCAAAACCCGATTATTTGTGTATTTTTGCTGTTCACACATGCTCGTAACGAGTCTATAATGTGTGTATTCTGTCTCCAGTTCCAATTCAAGGAGATTGTTTTGACCGATGAGGAGAGGAGACTTCTGGCGAAAGAAGGTTCAATCATTCCAACTCACATGCCTCTTACAAAGGTAAGAGAAATGGTTTCTCATTTATGAGGGTTTCGTATTGAAGTTTACATGACATATAAATAGTATGATAGTGTTAGTTAAAATGCTGTGTTTCTTTAGGCAGAGGAACGGACCCTGAAGAGGGTGAGGAGAAAGATCCGGAACAAGCAGTCTGCTCAGGAGAGTCGCAAGAAGAAGAAAGTTTATGTTGATGGTCTAGAAAACAGGTTAGTGTTTCTGTGTATCTGTTACGAACATTTTAATACATTAGTTACATTATAATTACTGCTTGTGCTCACCAAGGCTGCGCTCATTTGCTTGACTCAATTTAAAATAACTTTTCTTTTTTAATAAATTTCAAAATGTAATTCATTCTAATATTCTGATTTGCTGCTCAAGGATTCTGTAATAAATAGAAAGTTCAAAAGATCAAATATTTTAATAAATTACTTTTTGTTTATCAAGTAATTGAAATGAGTGTTTCTTATGTCCATAGGGTGGCGATCTGCACTGCTCACAACCAGGAATTACAAAAGAAAGTTGAGATGCTGCAGAAACAAAACATGTAAGTGTTCGTCATGTGACTGCACAACATTGTTATTCTACTTAATTCATCTTGGTGAAGGTTGTAATAATACCTAAATGCTATTAACTAGAATTTTTGTATCATTAGGTCCCTCATTGAACAGCTAAGAAAGCTGCAAGCTATGGTGAAAATGTCCACAATGAAAACCACCACGACTAGCACTTGTATTATGGTGAGTATTCAGAACTGTGGCATTTTAATCTCTCGGTAGGACTGTGTTGGTCTTAAATGAAATATGACGTGTAAACTTTCACCGGCATGTAATCTGAACGTTCTGTCTTGCGTGAATACAATGGCAGTGTGATGTGTTTCTTGACCTTCTCGGTTGTCACTTTTCTAGGTGTTCCTGCTTTCTTTTTGTCTGATCATCTTCCCCTCAGTCAATCCTTTTGGCAGCAGCGATCAGAAAGATCTCTATACGTCATCTAAAGGTGAGCACAACGTTTGCCGTTGTTCCTGTAGGGTAGTGAGGAATGTTGTCCTGCTTATTCTGCTATGTTTCGTTCTTCTTATATAATAATGCCATTTCAGTAATCAGCAGTGTACCAGTTTCACAAATCTCTGTACCAATTTAAAGACCACAGTAATAACACAGTTTAAAGTCGGCATGAATCAGAAATTGGAATAGTCTTTTCTTCCACATTGTAACAGATATCAAAGTGAAACGGCTTCTCAAACAAGAAAGAAATGTAGGTCAGGACTTGATTTTGTCCATCGGGAATTGATTGGATGGTGGTGTTTTGCTATTGCTGTGATGTCGTGTGAGTGACAGGTTTTCCGGCCCTCGTGCCTGTAAACAAGTTATTTTGATGAAAGATTATGAAGGCTCATTAATAAAACAAAACGATGCACATGAATAAATCATTTATAAATACTGCAACATTCCATAAAAATAAGCATTCCTTTATTGTTCCGATTATTAGACAATGTTTTTTTCTTAGAAATACATCTGAAAGAAACAGCTTTGTCTTGTATTTAAGGTCTAGACTTTTACTTGTCATTAATACGCCCTCAACAATAGGTGGCGCCAAATACACGTAAAACGAGTGTGCCAAGAAATACTGTGTCAGTGTAAAATTAATCAACTGCATGTTCTTACTGTAGGGCTTGGGTTATGTAATGTAATTATGAATACGTTTTAGTTTTTACTAAGTAACTATATGCAACATGTGTAACAAGGACACTGTAAAATAAAGTGTTACCAAAGACATGGAGTGAGTATTGTGCCATAATAAAACAAACAAATCCAGCATTTTGCAAACAAACATGATCTGCTTTGCAAAGGAAAACTCGACTCGCAAACTAACAGAAAGTGATGTGTGAAAACGCAAATGAGCAACAAATATATACTGTGTTTAATAAATATAAATAAATGAGCCTACATCACATTTCACAAATAAATACTACAAATGGCATGTAACCTTTGAACAAATACCAAATCTAGTGCATACATACTCTCACCTGTCTGTTACGATTGTAAAACACTTGCTTAATTATGAGATGTCTTGGCTTGATTTTCTCACAAATGCAGTTGAGCAACATCCTCTTCCAAAACAGCAGATGGCGCTTTGCTTTGGGTAAATTTAAGCTAGCGTCCTTGAATCATGCTTTTATAATAATAATAATAATAATTAAAACAATATATATTTTATAGCAGCTTTAAAAGTTGCATCTCAAAGCGCTTTACTAGAACATATAAATAAAATACAATGGAATAATGGAAATAAAAGATAGAAACATACATCAAAACACATTTATAGTTGGGGGGGGGGGGGCACTTACTGCCTCTTATATTCAGACCAATATGGCATTGATTTTGAGATCATGTTGACTTTTAAAGATTTATTTAAACAAATTAGTTTAAAAAGTTAAATAGTTAGAGGATTAGTTCACTTTAAAATGAAAATTACCCCAAGCTTTACTCACCCTCAAGCCATCACTTTCTTCTTTCTGATGAACACAATCAGAGTTACATTAATAAATATCCTGACGCATCCAAGCTTAATAACGGCAGTGAACGGTTGTATAAAGTGAATGAGTGAATGAGTATAAAGTTCAAGAAAGTGCATCCATCCAATATAAATGTACTCCACATGGCTCCAGGGGTTAATAAAGGCCTTCTGAAGTGACACAATGCATTTTTGTGAGACAAATATCCATATTTAACAAGTTATAAAGTAAAATATCTAGCTTCCAACAGACCGCAGCACTCTGTATTCAATTTAGGAAGAGAGTGCGCAATGCCTCTTGCAGTTCAAAACACTTACGCCTTCCATAATCAACTTACAAAATAATTTGGTGTACTAATCCTTTAATATAAATATAACATAAATATTAACAAATTGCATTAAAATTAGTAGCATATAGCCATAAAAAATGATTAAAAGTAAATCTAGTTATTCTGAATAACAAAATAAATATGCAAATTAATTACACAGCTTCATGTTTCTTGGATATCTAGGAGCGAAATAAGGTTAAAAAAAATCCAAATAAAGAAATGTTACGCTATGTACATTATTATATTATATTATATTTTTAAGTTAGCATCAATTTTGTAACTAAGTATTTTAATAACGTGGGTTTCTTCTGCTTTCTAGCGATGTCCCGAGCCCTGCGGTCTTTCCCAGCTATCTTGAAAGAGGATTATGCTAAAGAAGTGCCAGATCAGGATGTTCTCCTCCTGCCTGCTATAGAGAATAACCAGGTGCTGCAGTCCGGCGGTCAGAACCACACACCCGACTACCAGCAGGTGGAGCAGTCTGACTCCGAGTCTGGTGTCAACAGCAACTCATCTGCTGACTTCCCCACCGCTCCCCAGTCAGATCTCAAAGTGGACGGAGCTCTCTCGGAGTCTCACAGGAACTCTGCAGCGTCTCCGGTGATCTACGACGGACAGCACAAAACCAAGGAGAGCTGGATGGAGCAGAAACCCACATCAATTATAATACAACAGCACCGATCGGATGAAATGTAGGAAAGCATCTAAAACGAGCCTTGCTTTGTTTCAGATAAAAGATTCAGTATAGCCATTTTCTCTTCATTCTAGCATCAGTCTGACCATTTGTCCTTTATTTTTATTTTGTTTTTACATGGATCTGCTGTCATGCTATAATAGCACTTTTCCGATATACAGCCATTATTGTTAATTTTCAATGGAAATGTGTAGGAGTTATGTTGTATTGAACTCTGCATTGCATCCCCATTGAGTTTTAGTACATTTAGGAAATGTATTCATTTGTCTGTATTACTTGAGACATTTTAAGCCATTTGGGCATCTATTAAAATATTATTTTCCCTTTTTTAGTAAGGGAGACACATGCTTAAAGAGATTCTGCAACTGAAAAATGACAAGTCATAGTGACATGGGAGTGTATTTAGAAAAGGGAAAAGCAATTTTGTTTTGTTTTGTAAAAGTTGTTTTCTGCTTGTGCATTATCTGTGACTTAGAACCCCTTCCGTTAAACCGCTGTAAATATAGCTTTAAATGTACCTTTTAGAGGGGGTATAGTGTTGCACATATCCACACAATAATAATGAAGTGTTTGTCTATATATGTATATACATATGAAACAAATGTCAAGATCTGCTGTGTCAGAGGAGCATTTTTGATGTTTATATTTCGTTTACTTATTTTATTGCAGTCTTTTTTTATTGATTTCTTTCAATCTTTGGTCATATGATGCACTGATGTGTCGATAAACTTTGAATGTTCATAACTGTATTTCTGTCTTGATCATGTTATTATTAATTAAAAAATGATCAGTTTACTATAAAGATATGCATTTTTGTCATTCTTCACAATGGAATTTGATACAACGAAATGACAACTAATGCACAATCAAGAATACATAATTCTAGATATGATGCACGCGGAGTGTGGAAACAATATTAAACTATAGTAATTATTATTTTACTCTAATAGTAAAACACTGTAAGACAATTTTAAGTATAGGGCACAAACCTCATATCTCCATATTTTGCTGTAGGCTACAGTGTTTTCTTTACTCAAGAAACATTAAGCTAATATGTTATGTATTTGAGGAGAGAAGAGTGTCTTAGTCTAACATTTGTGTGAAGCTCTTCATCTTTTATCACATGCAATTTTAGCCAAATGCGAGGGGAAAATGAGCGCCCACAATAGCTACGATAAGCTTTATACCCTGTAAGTTGATAAAAAGGTATAATGCAATGCACTCACTGCCTCAGACAGGGCCGTGATGTTCTTTTGCGTATGTCACAATATGAGGTAAAAATCTTGCCATGCATACAGTTGTGTTCAAAATTATTCAACCCCCAATGCTGTAAATGGTTTTAGAGAATTTAGAGTACATTTGTAATTGAATTCAGAATGAAATCCTACAAGGACTTCTTAAAGAAGCATATGCAACTAAAATGACATCAATTGGTTTTGTAATACAGTAGTAAATGTTTCTTTTGTGAATTCTTCATTGACACAATTATTCAACCCCTTGAAAGAGGTCCATTCTGAAGAAGAACAGAGGTCCATTGAAGTGTTTTCAATCAGGTATTGAAAGCACCTGTGGATGTCAGGGAGCAGCAATAAAGCCTAATAAGCACCAATTAGGCAGCTTTAAAATGACTGTGATACTCAGCTCCTTCTAGACATTTACTGGTGTGGTTACAAACATGGTGAAGTCAAGAGAATGGTCCAGGAAGACAAGAGAAGAGGTGATTACTCTTCACAGGAAGGGCAATGGCTATAAGAAGATTGCAAAGATGTTAAACATACCAAGAGACCCCATAGGAAGCATCATTCGCAAATTCAAGGCAAAGGGCACTGTTGAAACGCTACCTGGTCGTGGCAGAAAGAAGATGCTGACTTCGACTGCTGTGCGCTACCTGAAGCGTAGAGTGGAGAAAAGTCCCCGTGTGACTGCTGAGGAACTGAGAAAAGATTTGTCAGATGTAGGTACTGAAGTTTCTGCTCAGACAATACGGCGCACCCTGCGTAATGAAGGCCTCCATGCCAGAACTCCCAGGCGCACCCCCTTGCTGTCTCCAAAGAATAAGAAGAGTCGACTGCAGTATGCCAAAAGTCATGTGGACAAACCACAGAAGTTTTGGGATAGTGTTCTGTGGACTGATGAAACAAAATTAGAACTGTTTGGGCCCATGGATCAACGCTATGTTTGGAGGAGGAAGAACAAGGCCTATGAAGAAAAGAACACCTTGCCTACTGTGAAGCATGGCGGGGGGTCAATCATGCTTTGGGGCTGTTTTGCTTCTGCAGGTACTGGGAAGCTTCAGCGTGTGCAAGGTACCATGAATTCTCTTCAGTACCAGGAGATATTGGAGGACAATGTGATGCAGTCCGTCACAAACCTGAGGCTTGGGAGACGTTGGACCTTTCAACAGGACAATGATCCCAAGCATACCTCCAAGTCCACTAGAGCATGGTTGCAGATTAAAGGCTGGAACATTTTGAAATGGCCATCGCAGTCACCAGACTTAAATCCGATTGAGAACCTCTGGTGGGACTTAAAGAAAGCAGTTGCAGTGCGCAAGCCTAAGAATGTGACTGAACTGGAGGCTTTTGCCCATGATGAATGGGCGAAGATACCCGTAGCTCGCTGCAAGACACTTGTGTCAAGCTATGCTTCACGTTTAAAAGCTGTTATAACTGTAAAAGGATGTTGTACTAAGTATTAAGATTGAATGTCACTTGGGGGTTGAATAAAACTGATAATGATGTGAGCAGAGAAAAGACATTTGTGGTTATTTCATTATAAATGTTATGTTATATTTGTCTGACCTACACGTGCCTCTTTGATTTAATTGTAAGCAGGATGACTGAATGATCAAAATCAATGTCAAACCGGCCAAAACAATCAATTTCAGTGGGGGTTGAATAATTTTGAACACAACTGTATGATGCCACTAATTTCAAAACACCACTGAGATTCTTAGAAAGTCTCACATTGAAACTAGGTCAATCTTCTGTACATGTCCAGGCATGTAATTAAAACCACTCCTCTTTTGGCTGCTTGGAGGAAATGCAAATGAATACAAATGGACCGATAGAAACCACAATTATCCTGTCTGACTTTAATGCAAATGCACTAACCAAAACTGAGATGCAAATCTTTACATAGTATCAATATTTTGACACATTCTCCAGCATACACAAAAAAGTCATGACCTTAAAAGAAGTTCATATTATAGTACAAAATATCATTGTTTACCAGCTAAAATCTGAGAACTCTCCATGAGCAAGAGCAAATTAGAAGAGTTTAAGGGAAAGTGAAACATCGTTGAATGAGTGATGTAACTTCCTTGTAGAACCTGCAGATGGCGCCAGAACTCCTCGCATCACTGTGCTATCATTAGTTCTGCACCGGTGGCTTAGAAGAGAATTAAGTAACAATAAATCTTCTTCCACGTTCGATCATCTTTTGTACCGTTTTACCGAGGTGTATCGATACTGTTCAGGTTTCATTTCAGATGCACGAATTCGTGTTGTGTAAAACATAAGGGAATACTCATCCTGAGCTGATGAGTATATGTGTCTCTTGCATCTATATATATATAGCGTGACTCACTAGGCCATATATGCACAGCACAACCGCTAGATGCCGCCGTACATACACTTTACATGGTTCAAATCTACAAGAAACCACTCAAAAGCCCCACATTTCAATGGTTTAATGAAAGATATATTACTAAGCGTTTGATATTTTAGGAGATACGTGTTTAAAAGCTGCAGACAGACATAGATCAAGTCATGCTGCAGTTTAAATCTGCCTATGCTGGTTTAATGGTCTTTGTTGTTCTCAGATGATAGTCTTCAACAAGTCTATGAATGTAAAAGTGCCTGAAACTCCTCTAAAACCAGCTGAAACTAGGCTCAGCAGGGTGCTACACTCAGAATCACAAAGAGCTTGCAATAGAATTCAATGGTGTAGTTTGATATGTGCAGCGATGCTGTTTCGAGATGTTGCTGAATAATTGATTGTTAGTCTAATAACATTGCTCACCATTTTAAATGTGGTATTAAGAGCTAAACGGGTTAAGGGTGGAGTGATAGTTATCTGCTAATTGTGTTTATGATGCATTGAACTGACTCACTTCCAAAAAGTAGGAACAAAAGTTTTGGCTCTTGATCTCACCGGGACACACTTTCTGCAGGGTGTAACAAAGCCAGGGGCAGGTGGAACATGGGGCTATTATTCCTGCTTTAGGGCCAGCCAAGCAGTCGCAGGCACACGACAAAGACACATAAATTAGGATGACTCCTTTACAAATGCAAAAGAGTGGCATGTGCCTCACTCACCAGTCTTTGTGTGTGTCTTTGTGTGTTTGTGTCAGGGGGGTGGTTGCTTACATGGTGAGGGGAAAATGTCCCCACAAGTCCCCTGCAGGAAACATGGAAAATTGAAGCTAATTTCTAGCTGGAGCAACAACAACAACCACAATCTAACATAACACCTGACATCACCTTCTTTGTAAAGAATTTGTATGATATGATAATGGAGTAATAAAATGCGATAAAACAAAATAAACGTGATAACAAATGTGCGCAAGGAATTCGAGTTTCAGCACATCAATTCTGCCATATTCCGTCTTTTGAGATAAAATTAACTCAAAAATTTCACACAGTTTGTACTTAATCCGTAAAAAAGAGCACGAGAAGTGCGTGCTTTGTGTTGTTGATGGAGTGATATTAGAACACCCACGTGGTCTGTTTACAGGCAAGCCGCTTGCATCAGAGCGAGTTCCATACACCCGTGCCGCCAGCCAATCAGAAGCGAGTATGAGCGGAATGTCCGCCCACTGCCGAGAAATTCAGCTCATCTGGTATAAAAGACGGCGAGCGCTTGACACGGCATCACAAGCTCACAGCTCACAGCCAACAGCCAACAGCCGAGAAAACAAACGCGAAACGCGACTTAACGTGGATTTAAACAATGACTTTTGAAGAATTTAGTGGACAAGATAACGCAGCTACTACTGGCGATAGGTGAGTGTCTTGTTAGTTTAACACTGTTATCGTTATTTGCGTTGTATCTGTCAAATGCAACGTGTAGTTTATGGACTAACAAGCCGGTTGTGTTCTTCAGAATGCAGAGTGCAGGAACAGCACTAGAGGAGCTCCTGGTCTCCGCTAAAAAGCAGGACTGTCTCACCGTTGGGGTGTACGAGTCTGCACAAGTCATGAATGTGTAAGTATCTACTTCTTGATTTAGAAAATCTTTGTTTCCTCTAAGTTTAAATGCTATTTCTTTTTATTCATTAGGTCTATAACTAAGTACCTTATAGAATGTCATAGCTTAGACGTCTAGAAATGGGTTTTTCAATTAGTCCTCCCAATAATGAATAGCATCCTTGTGCATATATGCAAGTAGAACATGTTGAACCGTTCCCTAATCAATATTTATCCTTTGTGCCACCTTAGTGACCCAGATAGTGTGGCTTTCTGCGTCCTGGCTACGGATGAGGAGTACGAATGTGACATCGCCTTGCAGATCCACTTCACTCTCATTCAAGCCTTCTGCTTTGACAACGACATCAACATTGTTCGTGTGAATGACATCGAACGTCTTGCTGACATCGTGGGCAGCGATCAGGATGAGGAACCTAAGGATGCCCACTGCATACTTGTAACGGTGAGTAGATCACCTCCTTTGCGTCGCATCTACGCCTACAATTTTTCAACACCTACATTTGCACTACATCTGAATGTGATATTAATATTTGCTTCTGTTTTTCCTTCCAAAGAGCCCCAATTCTGATTCTTGGAAAGATTCTGCTCTTGAGAAATTGGGCTTGTTCTGTGAGGAGAGCCGCAATGTCTACGAATGGGTGCCTACTATTACTCTGCCGGAACGCTGATAGAGGATGCCTTTGGCATGTTCATGTGAACGAAACCAGAAGCAAGTCGTATATATCCATCCTGAAGGGTACACCGATGCAAGGCTAAAAAGCTTTGAGATATTGTCTGGATTACCCACAAAACGGGAAGATAAGTGGACTGACCCAGCGTACAGTTGGCTGTCCTGGAAAAGCTGAGGTTCAGATTTTTTTTTGGGACGAGCATGGAAAAGTCAAGGCTCCTGTGCCACTCAAGTCTATTGTGGTGGTATCATGGAGACAATAGAAGACAAAAGGACATGTGGACTGTGAGAGCACGTTTATGAGATTGTGCGAGGTGGAGAGACCTGGTGGGGGTTTTTTTTAAAGAGGGATATTTTGAAGAATTTGAAGAATGGGCACTTGGGATGTTATCTGAAAAATATTACATGGACACTAATGTAACTTGTCTTTTGTGATATCCTGGGGAAAAAGATGGATTTTCCTACAGTATTTGGTGGTATTGAGAAGTTGTGCTTTATTTTGTCAAATATTCACAATGCAATGTCTAATTGTGGCGATTAAGCCACCTTTTTTGCAATGAATTTTTGAAATAAATACCTTTTAAAAATGCAATTATGGTATGTTTCTTTTCAAAGCTGTCGGCTTGCAGCACTGTGTTTTATTTTCACCCAGTTACATCAGAGGAGGGAGCTCAGGGCAGTTCAGGCCACATGAGGGAAAGAGGGGTTGTGATTGCACTAGAGAAACTGGCATCTCTCCAAGCACTGCCTGACCTTTCACCACCCATGCACCAGCTGCTTACTTTAAACCGCTTGCTCAACTGAAGGGCCCCCTTTGAAATGGGGGACTGACTTCTGTCATGTGTAGGTTTTGCACCACCCATTTGGAGCAGAGGCAGTCTACAGCCAGATCTGTTTGATGACTAACTGAGCTGAACTCGCCAAACACAAATTCAGCCGTCTTTACTGTAAAGGTTATAAATAAAGACAGCGTCAGTTTAAAATTGAAACAAAGGATTTTACATTTAATATGCTCTTTTTTGCATTAAAATTACAAAATGTAAAACAAATTTAATTAAATTTAAAAAAATATTTGGTATCAAGTACATTAGTTCTAAAAAGTTGACTCTACTAACTCAATTCAACTCAAGCGATTTTGTACGTATGGTTTGTGGTTTTACAAGAGAAAGGGTGCAAAACTACCAGTAAGACAGATACTCATTTGTGGTTTGTTTGATCTAGATATGCTGTCCAGTTAGCCTTGCATCTCACAGAATCAGAAGTTACATCATTCTGGACAGAGCTGCATGGGTTTAACAGCAAACACTTGCACCAGGTGTTGTCTACCAATGGCAAATGCCCACAGCAAAGTGTATCAAATCTTAAAAAAGCATTTCAGGTAGTGGCTGAAAAGTCTTTGTGCACTTGAAAGTCAAATGACAAGAAAGCTAAGCACATGCATGCACAAAGAAACACACCTGCTTTTGAAAACAAAGAACGGCAGACTCAGACTCTTTCTACACTCCCTCAGTTAGTAATTGATCTTTGCAGTTAACTTAATTCAGCTGATGCATTGAAGCCAAGAAACTGGGTCAATTACAATGGAGATCCCCTTAAGGTCATTCTAGTTACAAACACCCACAGACATTTTCTTTGAAAGGAGTATTCACACATGCCCAAAACAACTTTAGATATCTCAGTTGTGACAAATGAGAATGTTAAATATCAGTTGACATTCATTTTCAGTTCACTGTATGTATAAATACATAAACCAGAGAGCAATTAAAAACCAATTAGACAGGCAGACGTGCAGAACGCAAGGACTAGACAAAGAGACACAATGGCTTGCTGTCTTTTCATCACAGCTGTCTGGGTTTTTGTCTATAAAGGCATAGTTAGTGCTTTTTCAGAGCTGCTATTACAGTTAGGGGAGGGAGACAAAGTCTTAGGGACTTTTTAAAAAAAAATAAGTGTTGTAATATGGCTGCCCTCCACTGTCTGGTCATTTTTTCCCCCAAAGTGATATTGCATTCACTGAATGACTTAAGCAACTCACACATCTGTCACCTGCTCAATGGAGAGTGCACTGCATGTGACTGGCGACCGTCACGTCACATGGTCTCAATACGAAACACAGTTCTCATCATACTTCCGCCCAAAGGGTAGTGTTTTTCTCAGAGACCAAGAAGCCTTCTGTGAAAACCAAACACTGAAGTTCCACACAGTTCTTTTCAGGAAACGTGAGTCAAAAAGGTCACCAAACTTCCCTGTACACTTTGCTGCGCTTCAAAGTTTCAGCATTAGACTACTCACCACCTTATAAACGGCACTGACTTGTTACTCCCCTCTGATTAAACCATTTTGTGTCTTTTCATTTGTGTTCACAGGTGCACAAGGCTTCAAAACACCAAGAAAAAAAACACTTTACCCTGAAAACCACTTTGCAGCTGGCTTGATGTCTGCAATGCACACATGTGCCCCTCCTTTGTATGCCCTGCAGCTAGTGACTCAACCCAGACAGGAGTACTGGCATCTGTTAGTGCTAACGCTCGCTCTGATCACAAGCCATAGACATAGTGTTCTCTGGGTCTAATGACTCTGGAACAATGAGCTGTGTAGATATGGGAGTAGATTATGGGTTTGACATCAGCTTTTTCTGAAAGTGCTGCTTTGAACTACTTGGACTATATATATAGATGCTCTTTAGTGTCATATTTTCACACATATCATGATGATAGACTAAATGTGCAGTCACATTAGCAAACCTTTGAGGGTAAAATAGGTCAGTTGTCTATTGTCTATAGCTTCGATCCAAATTTGGTCCTAGAGGACCACCGTCCTGCAGAATTTAACTCCAACCAACTCCAACTCACCTGCTTGAAAGTTTCTTGTTTGTCTAGTGTGACCTTGATTAGCTGGTTCAGGTGGGTTTAATTGAAATTGGAGCTTTGCAGGACAGCGGCCCTCCAGGACTGAGTTCAGAGACCTCTGGTGTAAATGTATGAAGCACAGCTCACACAGAAGTCACTTTCAAACCAAGCAGTTTTAGTTTTAATTAAACCCATCAACCCGTTGCAAAATTTACACAGGGAATTCTTTCAGCCTCTCGTAAAATTCCCGATCTTGTGGATTCCTTTTGAAATGTCTGGATTTTGCCAGTGAATATTCACTGAGCAACAGTAAATATGATGGCACCTTAATGCCATGAATTCAATGCATGTGCACAAGCTCTCCAGAACTAAGCAGTTGAGAAATTACTTTTTCATGCAGTAAAAGAAGATCAGGCCCTTCCTATCAAAGCTCTCTACACAACTCCTCATCAAAGCTCTTGTTATCCAGACTGGACTCTTGTGATGCTCTCTTGGCAGACCTTCCAGCTTGCACTGTCAAACTTCTGCAAATGATCCAGAATGCAGCGAGAGTGCTTTTTAATGCATGTCACCTCTCTTCATCAATTTGCACTGGTTACCAATTGCCACTCTCATCAAATTCAAGGCACCAGTGTTTGCCTATACAGAATAACCACTGGCTCTGCACCACTATACCTAAACTCAGACTTATGTGCCCTCCTGAATCTTGCATTCTGCAAGTAAAAGGTGTCTTATGGTGCCATCCAGAAGAGGCACAAAAACGATAGTTTGTCTGCTAACTGATTAAATGTAAATGCATCCAGATATAAAGTTGATAGTAAATATTAGAGTTCAACTTGGCTGTGCAAATCACGCATGCTTAAACAGTATCAAGGAACAGATAAACAAACTCAATGTACGTGTTGAATAGGCAGTTCGTTTTTCATTCCAAAGAAGTCTGTGATCTCCTGGATTACGATAGCCTGCTCTTTATGTAACCTGTTCTGATCTTAGAGTGCATGAACTAACAGTCCCAGAATAGCACTGTAGCTCCTGGGTACAGACACTACATCCAGGCCAGAACTGTGTGGTGCTACAGTACACCTCCAGCATATTCATGGGTCACATGCTGCTCAGATTGTTCTGCATTCCTCTGCATTGATCTTCTATTAAGGCAGTACTGCAGGGTGGAAGACTACGTCAGCATTCCTGACATTTTTAGGTTATCTTTTGTAGTCATATGTCTGTGCAACGCTGTCATTGTGGGAAAAGCATGGTGACAAATTTGGCAGTGCTGCTAATGTTCAAATATGAAGCCTAAATATGTCGGGATAAGCATATATGTGAGATATTTCAGAATGCAGAGCTGACATTCATGAAATATCAGTATCAAATGCAGAACTGTACAGACACGATTTCCCTGTACAGAAATGCAGTAGGTATTTTGCGATATTGGCACTATGTGCCTCTCCACATGCCTGAGATATCTGAAAGTCTGTGGCAGATGCCACTGCAGGTACAGCAGATTGCCAAATGTGAGCTACATATGGAGCTGAACTAAAAGAACTCTCACAATGCTCTCCTACAGAAATGCAAGAAATGTCTTCAGGATAATTCAGAGGCCAAGAAAGAGAAGTATGAGGTGAATTCTTGAGGTATTATTAGAGGCTAAAGGCAGAAGCCGATTTCAACAAATACAACATGTTCCTGAATCAACATCATTGTTGAGCCTGCAAATCAGATTTGAGGGACAAGTTTACAGTTTATGTCAAGTTTAGGCTTAAAACCAGGGTTTGGTGCTTCTACATCAGAGTTATTCACCTAATTCTTCCCCACTGATTTCAGGGGTAATAAAGGGTAGGGTTAAGTTTAGAGGTAGGGATATAGTTAGGATTAAATTTTTAGACTGGAAAGTTGTTCCAGGATCAGCAATATATGTTGACCCAAGAATGTGTCTAACTTGCCAAAATAAGGATTAGAGTGACTTATTAGCGTGACTAAAACATACTGGCTGGCATCTGGGACAATGTGTTTGTATGAGTAATAAAGGTGCAATTACATTAGCAACCATTACAAAGGCCATTGTCCATTGTAAATAGTGTAGTGATGTATGAAGCACAGCTCACACAGGTCACTTAAACAAAGCAACTTTCTGTTGATCAATGCACCAAATTCGTCTGACCAACTTGAATACAAGTAAAACCTGCAAAGGGAACATTTTCGTCTCTTGCAAAACTCCAGAATGCGCAGATTCCGATTTAACATAGTCGTTTTCTTCCCTATTGTGACGTATACATATGAGTGAAGCGTCAATTTAGCGTCTCGTGTGAAATTCAAAAAAGTGTCCTTCATCGCTGCGCTGCTTTTTCACCGTAGTCCCTTTTATCCACATTGTCAAATCAAAAGAAGATCAACATTTAAAAACATCTCAGCATCCTGCGAGAGAAAGTGTCAGGATAAATTTAGGCCAGGAGTTTTAAGCAGCTGTGCTACCCAAAACAGTCTGACTTACTCAGCTCGTAACAGCAGTACACTGTAAAAATCAAAAGGTACACAAGGAACTCTCTAGAGAACTTCTAGGCATCGTTTCAAAAGGGAAAGTTCTTTGAGGAACTTTCAAGTTGGGACTTATAAGTTCCTTAAAGGCAGGGTAGGTGATTTGCCTCAGAAGCATTTTTTGCCTCTTCACATCCTGATAGTGATTACTAAGTAATATGGGTTAATGTATTTATATTATCAATGGAAGGCGTAGGACCATAATATGTACGTCCAATAACATTTCTTGGTCTGAGGGATACGATTGTACCTGCCTGTCTATGTTTTTGCATATCTTGTTCGTGCAGGCATCAGCACGTTTTATGATTTGCAGAGTTTAGACAGATGCCAGTCACTAGCACCGCAATCAAAACAGCAGCTACAGTTTACAGTACCTCCTAAACCAAAACAATTAGCTTATACTATTCATGCCATAACCACCGTAATTTGGAGAAGATGGAAACCTTTGACATTATGCTAGGAGTGGTTTCTTGAGTCTAATAGCATTTCAATGGCAACACTATCAACGGCGAAATGAATGTGCAGCAGTCAGGTGGTATCGGTCAGTGCTCTTTAAGTTATTTACATTCATTATCATTGAAATGTTGTGTGTTTTGAGACATGAGGTAGTTTAACATTGTCTCTCGTGACGCTTTTGTTTGTTTCCAACAGTACGCTTTAGAGACGCTCTGAAGGGGGGATGGGATCTTATGTTTTCAAAGCTAGCTATTGCTAGCCTCTCTGAAAATGTCCTACTCTGAGTTTAAAATAAAAAGTTTCCTGATAACATAATGTTTTGGATATTTGAGTCACATTTCTCACAGTGATCCATCCAGGCTGAGGCACTGTATAGTAATTGTTCCACTGTTCTAAGACAAAATTGCCAGAACACAGGAACAAGCCCAGTTTGCCTGATAAAGGGAATGTTTAAAGTTAACAATTTTACAGTATCACTGATTTCTAGTCTGCTTGATTCAGCGAAACAGATTAAAGGGCCTCTCCAATTCACTAGGGATATTTCCCTAATCCAAAAGGATAAGATAGAACTGTCTCAGTACAAGAAGCCCTAGAGTTTAACAGGATTACACAAGGGTATCAAAGGAGTCTAGAAGCCTCACTGTCTCCAGAGATCTTTATGATGGTCTAAGCTCCATAAATGCACCTGCTTGTCATCAAAGACATTTGCTGCATAACAAAGAGACAATAGAAAGACAAACACAGAGAAACCTTTTAACAGCTAGGCCATTACAGTGTGATCAACCAAATGACATGATTAATAGATCAAAATGAAAAGATTTACAGGTGAGTTGCATTCTCTTGATTTTATTCTGTACCTTTTGCACACAGGCTGAGTAAAAGGCAAACAAATGAACTACAAATAGGTTGCAGGGAAATAAAAAGGGAAAATGGCATTTTAAAGCTGCTCAGTGTGAGCTGGAAAAAGTTTTGTTTTCCTGACAGATGGATCTGAAAGGTCAGGGTCACCAACTGATGCCCTTGACATGTCCAAACAAGCAATAGTAAACATCAAGACACTCAAAGCATGTTCTCTCTCAGTCAAATGCCTTTCCAACAACATCGTTTTGATATTGACATTGATCCAGTGTGGAGACATTCCCCTCCCTTTAGTTAGTGGGTAATATTTCACATCCTTTGACTAGGGTCATATTTAATAGTGCATAACATTATAGAGGTAGTATATGCTGTACAGCAGGAAATGTAAATCAACTTACAAGGACACATGCTCACATCTTACACAAATGATTAGCACTCTTAATATTTTAATGTAACTTTTAAAAATTGGCCATCTTGATGAGCAATGGCCAGTTTGTCCAAAAACATTAAAGAAAGAATTAAAATAAACAAACAAATAAATAAAAAGGCATTTAAATAATAAAATTCAAAAAAGTATTATTTTACAAAATATCCCACAGGTTTAAAAAATTTATAAGGCTATGCACACAGCTTATACAAATGAATGGCAATTTATTAAGATTTTAATGTAACCTTTTTTTAAAATTTAGCATTTCACCATAGCCATTTTGATTAGCTGATTTTTGATCATATAGAAAACATATAATAATTATATAATACTACTACTAATATATATATATATACACACACAATATCTATTTTCATGAAATAAAAATTTTCTTTAAGTTTCTTTGGTTTCTGTGCAAAGTAAACAATATGAAGCATTAAGAGAGTATATTCATTATATATTGCACCATCAAGTGCAGAGGATGGAATTTGGTGGAATATTCACATGATTTACACAACTTTAATATGCTTTTGCAGCCAGATAGTTTTTTTCCAGTATGGTTGAATCATAATGTATCTGATGCAACACCCTGCCTTCAGTAGTACATATTATATTTCACCCGATCTCATCATTCCTGCTTCCTAAAAGAACGCTGTAACCCTGGCAACAAGGTTTCTCCCTGTTACTTTCCTCTTCCCTTCACACAAGAATCTCATTCCATCAAATAGCAAAACACAGCCCACTGTTGTTGTACGGAGCCATGCTACTGCAGGAAAACAAAACTAAGCTTGCCTTGTTTTGATGATGTTGCTTAATCTGTGTGGATGTGATGGAGTAGAAGGAGGGGCTACCGGCTCAGTGCTCGTGGAGTTCTGACCAATCAGAAGCCTGGATCCATTGCCTTGCTGTTGTAGGGGTTGTTGCTGGTGGTAACAGAGCTCTGATTGGCTGTTGAAGGATTGCTCAACTGTGTCAAAGAGAAGGAGTTTTGAACAGAGTTATTATTGTTTTGATCAAAGAGGTGTTTTGATTAAGCTTGTTTTTATTTGGCTCAAAATGGGTGAGCAGAGTTTATAACCCCTGTGATGATGTCATTTGTGTTTATCATCTACCTTTTGCATCCCAGTGATCAGGTCAGATGAATCGCCTTTGATATCCTGACTAACAGGGTCGTGTGCCACAGGTCAAACTGCCATATTGATTTTGGATATCTTTCTCATTCTCAGTCTTCAAAGGTGTCTCGAAAATTGTCACTTTAAAAAATATTTAACTTAGATTAATGCGTAACTGATTGTATCTTTAGGGAACATATGACGACAGTCCTGTCAGGGTTCAATATAGTCTCTCTTGCTGCCAGAGTTTAAGGGCATTGAGTACATAAACTTAGTCTTGTTTTCTCTGAGACGATGCACACTGCAGATGCTATATGGGATGTCTTTGTCCTGAGATACACTGTTGCTTTGGAGACAGGCTAAGCTGTTAGCCAATCAGAGATTGACTGTAGGACTGTTGCAACTTTTATTGTACCCCTCTGAGAACAGATCCTGCAGTACTGTAGTAAACATATTTATCAGTGTTCTGAAAAAAAAAATCACAAATGCAGAGATAAGCAGATGAAATTATACAGTAAACCAGTAAGTCAATAATATAGGGCAATATATATATATATATTATATATATATATATATATATATATATAATATATATATATATATATATATATATATATATATATATATATATATATATATAAATATACATATTAGTTTTTATATAAATGTAGTATATATTAGTATTTTTACATTCTATATACATTCTATATAGAATACATACATATTTAATATGTGTGTGTGTGTATATAAATTTGTTGATGATTTTATATATTTACATATTATTTATAATATATATTTACAAAAGTAAATCGTATGTGTATAAATTACATATATATATATATATAATATATATATATATATATATATATATATATATATATATATATATATATATAACAAGAAACAAAGTTTTTTTGGCATCTGTTGTATTAGCTTCAGCTTGGAAGCATGTTTACAAAGTGGCATTATGAAAGCCTTACAGGAAAGGTGCCATGTGACTCACAGTCTGGAGTCCAAAAGTGGGAAATCATTTTATAACTTTCCTTACACTTACACTTAGATAATATACTTGACACTGAGTAAACTACAGGCTGTCATAATAACAATAATGCCAACAACAATAACAAAGAAGCTGCAATTTTTTTTAATATTCCTTCAGTATCTGCCAAGATTGCACAACAGTGTTGTAAACACCCTACTGCTGCTCTGCAGTGCATGATGTTGTGCAGGCGCAGGTGCTGCCATGTGTGTGTGAACGGAGATGTGCGGCCGCACATGCTGCCTGTGTAAACAACGAGGAGATGGCTAAAAACACCAGGCTTTCAAACACACAGGATGCAGCTGGTAAAACTTGTGCAACACCGTGCAACTTAATGCAACAGAAAGAGACAAAAAAGAATCAAAACTGACAGTATGTGAAAAAAAAATGTTTAACAGGAAGTGAAAAGGTGAACGAGCTGCACTGCGGTAATGAGATAGCCTTCCTGGTTGCCGGGTAAAACTGAAACTGTTTCATCAGCACACAGCTCGTAGTGGGGGGATATGCTCTTGAAGCAGAGATGGGTGGATCAGGCTTCCCCTAGTCCTTCCTCCAAACCTAATGGAAGGAGCACAAAGGCTTTGCCTGTGCCTGAGGGTCTGCAGTGGGCTGTAATGTCTTCCAAATTAAAGAGCCTCTAGTGCCTCTGTGATGGAGGGGTGGGCTGGGAGGAATCCTCGGTCTGTATTAGTGGACGGTTAATGTTTGTGGACGTGTCTGTAGACCACAGTCTCTCATTTTGTGCAGAGGCTCGATCAGCTGCAACTGAACAAAAACAATTGTCAGTTTTGTTTCTGTTATCTCTTCATTATTCATACTATTTGAAACCTCAGGATTTTTTTTACTGCCTTCCCACAACATGTTCTTCTATGATGACATTTTGCACAAGTAGGGCCTGTACAGTATGTTATAGTGTTCAGTGATATGCACCCATTATTATGAAAATGTTTATATGTATAAAATCACACAAAATAACATATTAATGATATATATTTGATTTTATGTGCAGCCATAATGCACGCCTACCTTCTGTTCTGCACCACTCTATTCATTTCAGGCTTAAAGGACCCTCCTCCCTTTGCACTCATTCACCTTCCTCCCTTCCCTCCCTCCCTCCCTCCCTCCCTCCATGACATTTGGGGGTCCCCGGGAGAAGCAGATGGGAATGCGGTTCCACTAACGTTAGTCTGGAGCCCGAGGGAGAGAATCCCCATTCAGACCCACACAGACAGTCTCCACTGAACAAGAGCTCTTCAAAAAAAAAAAAAGGAAAAAAAGAAAGAAAAGCCTAACATAACTTTTTGTTCTCCAGGAGGTAAATCCAAAGCAGAGCATATCTCCATATCTCTATCCACTTCCTTTTCACCTGTTTTCACCCTAAACACACGTACACTTGAAAGCTGTGCTGTGTGTTTTGCATAAAAAACTGCATAATTCAAAGGAATGAAAATTTTGTCTTAAATTTAGAAAACTTAAACCCAATCATTTTTTCCTCATCAGGATATCCCTCAATGCCCCCAAGTATGTTTTTTCCAGATTCTGAATTTCATTAAGACAATTTTGTCCCCAAACTATAGTTTAGTACTGAGGCTTCAGTACCAATACTTGTTTTACATTGCTGATGAAGTCCATCTAGTCAGACATCTTTATATGCTTTTATCTCCCTTTACAGTCGAGACATGTCCAGTCTTCTTTCTTTTTTGTGATTGCTGCAATAATATCCGGCTGGAGGCGATGGAAGCTTGTTACTGCCACTGAATAAAAAAATAAAAAAAGTAATCGCAACTTTTTATCTCACAATTCTGATTTTTTTCTCCAATTATGAGTTTGCATCTCACAGTTCGGGCCTTTTTCTCGCAATTGCGATTTATATTTTACAAATTTATATATAAATTTAAAGTCAGAATTGTGAGAAATAATTATAATTAATTATTATTTAGGCATTATAAAGCAATTTCGAGTTTAAATCTCACAATTATGAGAAAAAACTCGCAATTGCGAGTTATAAAGTCATAATTGCACGATATAGACTTTATAACTTGCAAATCTGACTTTATATCACGTAATTCTGTGAAAAAAAAGTCAAAATTGTGAGATATTAAATTCGCAATTCTGACTTTATAACTTGCAAATCTGACTTTATATTACGGAATTCTGAGAAAGAAATTCAGAATTTTGAGGTAAAAAGTCACAAATACCTGCCTCTGTGTAAATGGAAAGAAGTTTAAAAGATAAAACATTTAAAATCAATTTTGAAAACACTTGCACAGAGTTGTCATGCAACAGAAAAAGATTGTTAGAAGTTATTGCTATAGCAAGTTGATCTTATGCAGACGGGGCAATCTAGTGTCATACAATAGCATCATTACATGGATAAAGAACACCAATTTCCCAACCACACGCCCCACTGTGCTCTTTAACCCAGCAGTACATGTGTGATTGGGTCTTTCAGTGGCCTGCTTGATAGATGCATTTGAAGGTGTCATGTATCGCTGTAATGTGTGCAGCAAACTGTTTCTGAAAAAGAGGACATTAAAGTGAATTGGGGTTCAGTAAGGGGCCTCTTGAACCTCCAGCTCTATTGTTCCAAATGAGTGGCAGATTGATGAAACTGACAGCTGTGGTCGTTCTCGCTCTCTCTCTGATTCCCTCCTCCTCTCTCTTTTCCTGGACAGCTGCCCTTGCCTCAGGCCTCGGTGGGTTTGGCTCAGAAAGATTACAGAGATGTTAGCACGTGTGGCTCCAGAGACAATGCATTGACCCCCCCCCCCCCCCCCATTCTTAATATCCATTCTTTACAATTACAGTTTTAACATAAATTAATAAACTTAATTTGATTCACATTTGTCAGTCATACATGAATGAATCAGATAAGATTCTGTCTTCTTCGGCTCCATCTGTCACAGATTTATGCATTTAACATCAATAAATGAAATTAGTTTAGTATTTAACATCAGTATGAATAAATATAACATCCATTAAAAGCCAAATTTTAACCAAGTTCATACTTTTTTTTAACTAAATAAATGTAATTGTTTTCACAATGAACAGATTTATAATGAAACTACGCAATTTCAATAAATGCATTTTGAAAAATATGATTATTTATTTGAAATTAAGTAGTGTTCAAAATAGTTAACTATGCCATGATTTTTGTTGAGTACTGAAATCTTCATTTGTGACTGACAAATATGCATCACATTAAGATTCTTAGTTTATGTTAGAACTGCATAATTCAAATGAATTGCAATTTTATATGTTATTCAAATACACAAGTCTTAAATTTAAGCCTTTTTTATAGCGCACCAGAGCAACAAAGACGGGCAGCCAGAGTCATTCAGAGCAATGTTCCAGCCACAGACACATAAGAGGAAGGACAAAAGGAGCAAAAGCAGCAGCAGTCAAGGACGTTCAGCGAGAGAGAGAGACGGGCTGATGTGTCCGGACGTGTGCTGAAAGCTCTGGTGTGTGGCACAGTGGCAGCTGCTGCTCCTGCGCAGGAAATCTGACTCTGCTTTCTTTCACTAACACATGGCTGGCTGGAGGAACAGGAGTGGATACAGTGGTTGGGGAGGGGGAGAGAAGTGTGCGTGGGTCTGCACCAGGAAGAAAGGGCACACTTTGGCCCAAATAGCTGCTTTGCAAATGAATAGAATGAGCTGGAGCACAGAATGAGACACTTTCACCCCTCAAAGAGAGGGGGAAAAAACAATCATGTGACATCCATCTCCATTGATGCTACACAAAAGAGGCTCAGTTGAGGGGTCTGCATCTGACATATTGATGTGACTTATATGGTTGTGCTGATTTACCCTAACAGGGCAAATACAAAGCACTCTTAATTCACATTTAATGTAGTCAGCTGGTCATATGTGTGTGTGTGTGTGTGTGTGTGTGTGTATATATATATATATATATATATATATACTGTATAACAACATTGAATGAATATATTTTATACATTTTAGTTATAATATGTGATGAGAACATGAGACTAGAACATCTACTTTGCTAAACTTGTTACTAAATTGTTATAAATGCAAAATTTGTGGCATTATGTACGAAGCTCTGCATAGTTTGTTGGGGATAACATACTGCGGTTATAATCTGTACAGTCAAATGACAATCTACTTGTTGACTTAATTTGATCTGACTATTAAAATTAAATTTGCAATAACTGCCACATGCAGTGCTTGACTCTGATCACTCAGTCGCTTTCTGCTTTGTGTAATAATTAGAGGAGTTTACATTGTCAAACAGTGCAGTGATTAAATTACAATCACACCCTCTGTGGGGGCGTGTGCTGGGGCAGATGGTTTTGCATGACCCAGAATGATAGGGCCGTTGTGTGAGCTTCTGGGTCAGCCGTCATCTTAACAAAAGACTCATTTGGATGAAAACGAACACTCATCAGTCTTGCAAAATGTTGGCCATTATGCGCTCTTTTGTTACAAAGTGTGTCCATTTTCACTGGGCAGTTTTTTTAACACCACCATGTGTGAAGGCCAAGTAAGGCCAAGTGTGATTAAAAGATTATTAAGAACGGTGTGTGAAACAAATCTATGCATTGGGTCATTGTGATTGTGCTGGTTTTGTACTGTTTTATTAGTTAACTTAAATAAAATGTCTCTTAATTTTCAGACTTGTTCTTTGCTCTGAATGGTACCATGTCCTTTGGCATAATGTTGGTGTAAGTCCAGTCATGATGAGATCACTGCATAACCCACAGTGACACAATCTGTCAGTCTGCCGCATTTACAATTAATGACTCACGGCCACAGTTAAATGCTCCAGTAACTCAAATGACAGTTGATCGCATAGTCCCAAAAAGCTTTCTTACAATATTCAGTCAGGACTAAATGGAGGGAAAGGGCTGATAGCTTCATTTTAATGTATTAATGTCATTTTTAATGTTCATTAAATTTCTTTAGCATCACAGTGCAATTTTGAGGCAATACTTTACAAAACAAAATAAAGGTTCTCCTAGCTTTATTACGCAGCTCTTTGGCATACTTGGTCAATAATGGCATTCTGTATTATTTTAATAATCAAAATATATAATTAAAACATTTGTCATATTAAATTATTGTCATATTAAATTTCCCAGTGTTGGGAAAAATTACTTTTAAATGCAAATCTTTACAATATTGTGTTACTTCTTAAAAAGTAACTAATCATGTTACTTGGTTACTTTTTGTAAGAGTAATGTGTTACATTACTTGTTCATTACTTTTTTTCACCTGGGCTGAGCTTTTTTTTTTTTTTTTTTAACAACAACAAAGTTCTATTCTAGGCAAACGTAAAGGCCCCTTCACACCAAAAGTGAAATAAGCCTCAGGCTGAAGGAAATGCACATTCACACCTGTACAATAGAGGGCGCAGCTCAAACAAACCATTCAGCTGTGCTGCTAGGCACACTCGCGCTCTTCCTATGGGTCCCCATTTTCGTGACGTAATGCAGCTTTGACTGTCGGGAAGAAGTCTGTTGCTTCTTGCGAGCACCCTTCTGAAACCTAAAATTTCAAATGGGACACCCTACAGTCTCATGGACTTAACGGATACGCGCACGTGACAGCCATTGTAAGTCAGTTAGTGCATTTGAAGTGTGCCATTTGGGACAGGGCCTATGAATTGAAGACTATGATGCAGGGGAAAGTTAAACTCTTAATTCAGCAATAACGATGGTTGAATTGGATCATCAAAGGTCAGCAGCAAAGACATTGGTTAATAAAGTGAAATTAAATACATGAAGTATATTTGTGTTATTTAAAGTGTTAGTTCACCCAAAAATGAAAATACTGTCATTAATTACTCACCCTCATTTCATTCCACACCCGTAAGATCTTCATTCATCTTTGTGTAACGGAGACCAGCTAGTAGTTGCTCTGCGAGTAAACCTCACTCCTCTGATCTCAAGAGATGCTCTAGCGGCAGACGCTCTAGCGACAGATGGTAGAGGGTGCAGCCTTTAGCCTCCTTGGTAGAGCATCTGATTCCCATACCTAAAGACTCAGGTTCTAGGCCCGCTCGGAGCGGGTAGAGTGGGACCCGAGTGGAGGGGTTTCATTGGTGCTGTGACCTGGATGGGAGTGAGGTTTAGGGGGGTGAGTGTAATGGAGTCCAGCTAGTAGTTGCTGTGCAAGTAAACGTCAACAGATGCTCTAGCGACAGACAGTAGAGGTTGCAACCTTTAGCCTCCTTGGTAAAGCGTATGACTCCCATGCCCGAAAACCCAGGTTCTAGGCCTGCTCAGAGCGGGTAGAGTGGGAACCGGGTGGAGAGGTTTCATTTGGAACCTAAGTTAAGATGTTTTTGATGAAATCCGAGAGCGCTCTGACTTCTCCATAGACAGAAATTTAATTACCACTTTCAATGCCCAGAAAGGTAAAGACATTGTTAAAATAGTCCATGTGATTACAGTCTTTGGCCTTAATGTTATGAAGTGATGAGAATACTTTATGTGTGCATAAACAAACAAAAATAACTCCTTTATGCGACAGTTTCTTCTCTTTTATGTAATTCTCCTACGCTGTTTACATTCAGCGCTTCCAGGTTCTACGTCAGAACGCAGACTCATTATTGGCCGGCTCCTGTGTCAACATCACATGCATGTGTCGTGCTGCTTACATGTGCAGCTTTGGCCAATACTGAACCAGAGTTCTGTCGTAAAACCTGGAAGCGCTGAACGTAAACAGCGTAGGAGAATGACATAAAAGAGAAGAAACTGTCGCATAAAGCAGTTATTTATGTTTAGTTTTTGCACACAAAAAGTATTCTCATCACTTCATAACATTAAGGCTGTAGTCACATGGACTATTTTAACAATGTCTTTACCTTTCTGGGCATTGAAAGTGGTAATTAAATTGCTGTCTATGGAGGGGTTGGAAAACTCTCAGATTTCATCAAAAATATCTTAATTTGTGTTCCAAAGATGAACAAAGATCTTATTTCAACATGAGGGTGAGTAACTAATGACAGAATTTTCATTTTGGGGTGAATTGACCCTTTAACATATTTAATTATTGCAGGTGTGCGTAATATTCTGAGCTTGCATTATTTTTATTCATTTTGAGGAATACTGATTGATTCTGTGCATGTTTACACAGCACACAAATGTGATGTGTAAACATGCACAAAATCAATCAGTATAGATCGCTGAGATGTCAGTCCATAAATAGGAAAACAAAGTAACTTGCGTTGCTTATTTGAATTTTTTGCATATTTAAAAGTTATGCATTACTAGTTCATTGAAAAAAGTAATCTGATTACTTTTCTTATGTTACTTGTAATTTGTTACCTCCCAACACTGATCATAACTAATAATTAACTAATACTGATTGAAAGTGTAATTGTGCCAGGTCAATTTATTTTCTCCAATCAGATCAACATTTCATGTCAGTTAATTTATTTATTTGGCAAGGAGACACATTAGTGCATAGTCAGCTGTTCATTATCACAAAACATTGACTGGATGACTGTACACTTTTCAATACATATACTCTTTAAATTTAGCTCAGTAGGAGTATAAAACCCAATGAACCCTATGACTCAAACCCCAAAAGCGAATAGGTCCAGTCTCCGTGTTGACATAAGCTCATTTCAGTTAATAAGGGGAACTCTCTCAAGATCCTCAAGAAGGATATCAAAGCACGAATTAGAGAAGTTAAGCTTATAGGAAATATTCAAGTGTTTGATGTTACAGTTAATCCAGAGTTTGAAGCTCCCTCAAGTAACATAAGTGGTAATTTCCTCCCTTGCTGTTCAGAGAAAACCTGTTTACTTTTACGCCCAGCACCTGTATGGGGCTGTGAGCTCGAGCAGCCTGCGGTTACTCGCTGTAGAGGGACTTCACTGCCAAGTTTCAACAGAAACAGTCATGTATTCTCTACACCTGTGGAAACACCTCTGAACTGTGTCATAAAACGCTGAGATCTTCAGAAAAAATCTGCAGGCTGAGGCAGTAACAAACAGGGGTTGTTTGGTGAATACTATCACTGGGAATTTTCTTCTATCAAATCAGAGATAAGCAGGTCTAGTTTCTGCTCATCAGTGAGTGTCTGAGTGTAAATGATTACATCATCTTTTTTGTCTCTCTTTATACTAGAGCTGGAATGTGGCTAAAGGTCCTCAGGTGACCCAAAGATCATCGAGATGGGATGGGATACAGATAGTAATACTGAGGGACCACTCACTTACTGCTATGTTCCTAACTCAGGATTGATAATTTAATCAATTCGCAATTTAGCCAGAAACAATTATTTACATATATAAAATTAACAGATACTTCTCTCAAAAGTGACTTAAAATAATGCAAAACAATTAGTCAAATGCTCACAAAAGAGCTTTCGTTTTTCTTAATATATAAAAATAGAAATAATTATTATCATTCTTTAATTGGAATAAGTTTGTTATTAAAATAATAATAGTAATAATGTATTGTTATTGTATTTCTATTACTATACATTCACATTATTAAAATAATTAGAATGTATGATGAATATTTTATTGCAATAAATGTATGCAATAGTAAATAATAATATTTAATCATGATTATTAATATTAATGCAATAACTTTACATTGGAGACAAGGTCACAAGACCTTGATAAGCATGACTTCCCATGCTGGTGAACCACCATAGCAGTGCTTTTTACTAAAAAAAAAAAGGTCAACCGGAATTTGCTGAAACTGGTTAAGCTAGAAGGCCTTGTTGGTTAAACTAGTTAAAATGCCTGGTTAGGTCACCAGCATCCAAGCACAAGACAGTGCTATTGTACTGATGTTGTATTATGCTGGTCTGTTCCATCAAACATGCACATGCACTTAACAGCACCGCTCATTCTTCATCAGGACAGTTTGTCCTCTAGCAGCTGTCAGAGATGGAGATAAGTATAGCTGGACTGTGACCTGTCACAAAAACATGAAGGTGTTTCATTGCCCTCCTTGTGCTGCAACCTGCTGTTTACCTGTGACACATGCTGCAGATTTTTATCAGTTCTCCATGACAGATGCATTAAGCTGGAGACAAAGGGCACACTTCTGACATCCCAAACAAAGACAATTTGTTGAACGGAGTGCCTGTTGATTGTCTGCGCTGTTTACACTCATAACAGCAAACAGCGCTCTGTGATTGATTGAGATCAGAACAAGTATCTACCTGCCTGTTGTATCTGATGAAGTCTGGAAGGCTACCGCTTTCATTTAGTGCAGTGAAAGCACAATGGTGCTGTGTGTGCTTATACACTGAAAAACATGCAGGGACTGCATTAAAAATGTTCTGTCCCACCCAATTCGTGTTTGAGATGGAGATCAGGGGCCGTATTCACAAAACATCTTAAGGCTAAAAGAAGCTCCTAACTTGCCGATTTAGAAGAAACTCTTAAATACAATGGCCGTGTCAGTCCTAATTTTAAAATACTAAGAGTATTTCACAATATTCGGGTTCGAATCTGCCTTTTGCTGAGCTCAAATTTATTTTCAATAAAAATGAAAATAATGTTCTAAAAGTGGAAATTAACTGTGAACGATTGCATCCTGTTAATATAAAAAAATACTGAGGTGCAAATAGTATCTGCCAATATAAATTATAGGCATCTAATTTGGCTACTATTTACTCTTATTGTATTTTCACATGGTGTAAATAGAATATATTGTTATTTTCACTTAGTGAAAATAGTACTAAGCTGATTCGATAGACGTTTGAACGCACTCCTCCCAAACTTTGTTTATAAAACATCATTTGTCGCTTGAATTCTTCAATCTCTCGAGACGCAGACATGTAAGAGGCTCACAATTAGCGGTACATAAACTACTTTAATTAGTGACACTTAGCCTACATTTTAAAACCTTTATTTGGCAACATTTTTATTAAAAATCTTTATTTGAATATGGCAAAATTTGCATATTAAAACTTTTATTTTAATATGGAAACATTATACCTCATTCTACAATATTTCTATGATTAAACTGCTGACAAAGACTCCTCTCCCATCAGCCAATCACTGTGTGCATAGATAGTGAGCATGCTGACTTCATCCATAGCAACAAGGTCAACCCAGGCCTTAATCTTATTTTAAGATTTCTCTCTATTCCTTGTTAAAAGTTGGTTTTAGCGGTTTTGTGAATAGGTTTTGGAGATAATAGTAAATATATAAATTTACCTTAATAAATTTAATTGATTTATTATCAATGTTTAGTACAATTAACTGGTTCAGTTCATATATATATATATATATATATACATTCACTTTTATGTTTTTTATATATTTATCTTTACATATTAGTAACTCCAGTTTAACTCCAAAAAACTTTTAAGAAATGTAAATATTACATCTGATAATGTGCTTGCATTGTAAGAAGATATACGAAAAAAATTAATAAAACCATAAAAACATTTTTTTTTAATTACAGTAAAAAATGGAAGATAGGATTTTCATTTAATTAAATTATAAAAATGGTCATATCATACAGCATCAGAAGATATGACACATGAGTCATAGAGTTTTTTCCTTTCTTTTTGTGCTTGACAGTCTGAAAGAATTTGTATCTGCTAAATATCTACATTTGTGGTCCACGGAAGATACAAATCTTCATTTTAGGGTGAAATGTCCATTTAAGAGGGGCAGTTTTGGTAATCCAAACATTAAAGGAGTCAATGACCAGTGAGCCAAAGTAACCTGTTCTGTTTACTGTCTTTCATCTGTGTTCCTTGGCAGCAACCTGTGCTTAATGTTTCAAATAATCCCTACTTTTCTCATACAGTTATTATCCCATCCAGAGAGACTTATCATCTCTTCTGTCAGCATGAACCCTCAGATTGTGTCATTCCTGAATATTTAGCTCTAAAAGTGCAGGTCGACATTCTTTCCACATCTACCTGCTCGCAAGTGCACGTGAAAGACAGTCAGACCCCGGTGTGGCATAATCTCTCAGTGGGCTGATAACACACGCACCTCTCCGTTCAGTGTTTGCACTGCTCAGCGTGGCACGAGGTGAATTCAGAGAGAGGTGTGAGGCACAGCGAGGCAGGGACAGAGAAAATTTGCCCCTGTGTGTGAACAGTGAGCTGCAGGTGAGGGTTAATGAGTGATCAGCACTTGACGGGAAGTGCTGCCTGTTTCTGCACAGCGCTCGGGTATCACAGCAGTGCTAGGAAAGTCCAGCGCTCTTAAAGGGAGCTGACTCACCATGCTGTCATGGCATTACACAAAGAGAGAGAGAGAGAGTGAGCGAGATAAAGAGAGGGAAAGAAAAGAGAAAGAAAGGAAGATGGTGGGCAGAAACATAAAAAGAGCAGAAACTAAGCATGAATGAGGCTTTCTAGTGTTTGTCCACAGCGTTGAATGTCTATACATCAGTCCTTTATTTTCAGACATAACCGTTGTAAGACATCCCTCTTTGAAGTCTTTGGAGAAGAAAAGAAAACTTAAGATCCACCGAAATCTCTTTGATCACACTTTTGAAGAACTTTTCTTTGTGATGAGATGATTGAGGTGCTTGAATCACCGATCCAATGTAATTATTGTCAATGGTAAAGCTTTGTTTAAAAGCTCTTGTGGCTGCAATAGGGACGTTTCATTCTCTAGCGCGTATGAGTGTCAGTTACAAACACAATAAGTCTCTTTTTGATATCAGTGCCTGTGGAATATGACTCAGTATGCAGATTCTTAAGACAGTCTTGACTCGTCTGACGATCACATACACATATATACACAAAAACTATTATATAATGTTATATATTTTGTGCGTACTGATTAAAAAGTATATTAAAAAATGGTTACCGTTAATTGGTTTGGTGTTTTTTTTCTATACATAGTACAAATAATTCAGTAATTATATGTAAAATAAATAACTGATTAAATATTTGAGAATAATTAGAAAAAAAAGTATGCATTATCTTATTTACTTCTTTGTTTTACAAGCATATGTGTATGTGTTTATGGTAATATGGTGTTAAAGTTATACTCTTTTTATAAGCAAAAGGTATAAAGTTTGGTACATTAAACAAATCTATTTATTATTTTATATATTATATATTGTACCATCATTTATATATTATATTTTTCGTCATTTAATCAAATATACAGTTAGGAATTGTAAAACAATAACCAAAATGCCATTGCATAAAGCCTTTAAATTCTGACTGTAGACCTCATTTTCCACATGAATAATATTTAAAGTAATTAAAAATATGAAATAATATAAATGTAATTACGTAGACTAACTTACATTTTAGCTGCTTTAAAGCTATAGCCTCACAAGCCATAATGTTTTAGTTTTTTTTGTAAGATTTTGTCAAAAAGAGCATATGTAGGCACAATTTTATCTATTTCAATCAGCTAAATACAGCTATTTTCAATCATTTAAGTATAAGCCTTCAGAATAAAAGCTTTAATTTCATTTAAAAAAAGATGCTCATATTTTGACGGGAAGAGAATTTTTGATTAAAAATCTGACCTCTCTTTGGTATCATGTTGTGTCATGTTATCAGACGACTGACCCACTGTAAGCGTCAGCGCCTCTGTCCATCCTCAGCCAGCTTGACGTGATTAGACATATGTTAACCATCCCAGAGGACTGTTAGTGTGGTTGATGACCATTTCTTACAGTCTGCCCTTGCCCATATCTTTTGCTTTAAGAGCCCTGGCAGCTGCCTTGTGTGCATGAAATTTGAAATGGACAGGTAGCGCCACATGTTTGGGTCTGGAGTCAGCTCTCCTGTTACCAGCTGCACGCGACAGCTGCTGTAAAAGTGCTCCAGTTTCATGTGGGTTTATCACAGTTTATGATGGACGTGCTGGACTCCACACTTGGCCCCTGTTCTGGGTATTTACGAAAGACAATTAAAAAGCCAACCACCAAGGCCGCAGAACAGAACAGCGACTGTTGAGCATTTCCTGTATGTAAAAAAAAAAATCACTTTTTTCAAAGTTAACAGTAAACAAAAAACAAAGACTCTTTAACTCTTTGAAAAGAGTCAGACTTAGTCTTAGGTTTGTTGCAGGTAAAGATAGACATCTTATGAAATGCTTAAATATCTTATCAGATGTCATAGGGATGTTTTGAGGAATTTATATACAGTGGTTTATTCATTCACAGTAAACAATACAACCGGTAGAGCCAGAAGATAATGAATAAAGCACAGTTGTTACATACTGTACAGCCAAACAATGGACTCCATACATAAACCAAGATCTATCTGATATGGTACATAGCTTACAATACATTCACCTAACAATGACTTTTCTGAATGTATAATTGAAAATATACACTTATGGTTATATTTGGGCCCGGTAAGATTTTTTTAATGTTTTTGAAAGAAGTTTACAATATTAATTTTTTATTTATTTATTTTTTTTCGGAAAATGATGCTATAGGGAATAACAGAAAGTTCAAAAGAGTATCATTAAATAAAATAGAAATCTTTAGTTACATTATGAATGTCTTTTCTGTTGTTCAATCCCTCTGGTGCTGTTTGTGTGTTGGTCAGAAATGACATATTTTTCATTATTATTATTTCAATGAAATGATAGTACTATATTTTAATGTGATAATGTTTTTTATTTAATATTTTGTATTTTTAGCGATTTTATTTGACTAAATTAAAAATGGTCTATTTTGGTCTATTTTAAAAATGACACTTGGCAGATCATTGCTGAAGTGAAAAAAAAGCTTTATTTTACATGTATTGTTATGAAAAATGCATTAAAATATCATTTTCAATTTTTATATGAAATATATATTTTCCAAAAACACTTTTATTCTAAAAATGTGAAAATCAAAGGCACAAATATAAACAAGCTGTGTTCCAAATTTGAGGTTGATATCTCAAAAAATTAGCTTTCAGTAAGAATTTGTTTGCACCAAACGTTTCCAATAGATTTTTGTCTCTCACTAATTTTTGAACGCAAACAATAAAAGTGTGATGTATAAAAGTGTAATCATATCCATGATATTCACTCACCTAAAGGATTATTAGGAACACCTGTTCAATTTCTCATTAATGCAATTATCTAATCAATCAATCACATGGCAGTTGCTTCAATGCATTTAGGGGTGTTGTCCTGGTCAAGACAATCTCCTGAACTCCTAACTGGAAGTAAAAATGGGAAAGAAAGGTGATTTAAGCAATTTTGAGCGTGGCATGGTTGTTGGTGCCAGACGGGCCAGTCTGAGTATTTCACAGTCTGCTCAGTTACTGGGATTTTCATGCACAATCATTTCTAGGGTTTACAAAGAATGGTGTGAAAAGGGAAAAACATCCAGTATGCGGCAGTCCTGTGGGCGAAAATGCCTTGTTGATGCTAGAGGTCAGAGGAGAATGAGCCGACTGATTCAAGCTGATAGAAGAGAAACTTTGACTGAAATAACCACTTGTTACAACCGAAGTATGCAGCAAAGCATTTGTGAAGCCACAACACGCACAACCTTGAGGTGGATGGGCTACAACAGCAGAAGACCCCACCGGGTACCACTCATCTCCACTACAAATAGGAAAAAGAGGCTACAATTTGCACAAGCTCACCAAAATTGGATAGTTGAAGACTGGAAAAATGTTGCCCGGTCTGATGAGTCTCGATTTCTGTTAAGACATTCAGATGGTAGAGTCAGAATTTGGCGTAAACAGAAAGAGAACATGGATCCGTCATGCCTTGTTACCACTGTGCAGGCTTGTGGTGGTGGTGTAATGGTGTGGGGAATGTTTTCTTGGCACACTTTAGGCCCCTTAGTGCCAATTGGGCATCGTTTAAATGCCACGGCCTACCTGAGCATTGTTTCTGACCATGTCCATCCCTTCATGACCACCATGTACCCATCCTGTGATGGTTACTTCCAGCAGGATAATGCACCATGTCACAAAGCTCGAATCATTTCAAATTGGTTTCTTGAACATGACAATGAGTTCACTGTACAAAAATGGCCCCCACAGTCCACAGATCTCAATCCAATAGAGCATCTTTGGGATGTGGTGGAACAGGAGCTTCGTGCCCTGGATGTGCATCCCACAAATCTCCATCAACTGCAAGATGCTATCCTATCAATAGGGGCCAACATTTCTGAAGAATGCTTTCAGCACCTTGTTGAATCAATGCCACGTAGAATTAAGGCAGTTCTGATTGCGAAAGAGGGTCAAACACAGTATTAGTATGGTGTTCCTAATAATCCTTTAGGTGAGTGTGTGTGTGTGTATGTATATATATATATATATATATATATATATATACACATACATGTTTTTCATACAACAAGTGCCAAAACATTTACCAAGTTTCGTACGATTCCGATGATATGGCATATGGTTAACGGGCTCTTGCTATGTAAATGCATTAATTCTGAGCCCTAAGCTTTGACTGGTAGTGTAGGAATGACTGAAATGTAAAACAATGAACACAGGTAAAGTGATACATTTGTCATTGGCTTTTAAAAAATGTATTATCCCAAATGGTTTAGCCTCTCAATATCATTTTATACAGCAAAATATCTCCACTACCCCATATGAACAACTATGGAAATGATAAAACAGTGTTCCACTTCACCAAGAGTCCTAGTTGCATTCACCTATAATGCACTAAACATCTTTTAGAGGCTTTGAAAGTCAGTTTGCTTTCCACCCCCTCAGTGTCTTTTATGTCATGACCTCTGTGCGCTCCCCACCTGACGGCCATCTGAAGTCATGTTGTATAAGCAGAGTTACAAAAGTGGTGCAGGCAGCAGTTCCTGAAAAGGTCCTCTGCCACTTCACTGAGCCGGAAATATGATCCAGCACATGTTGTTTACACTTGACAACGTTAAAAGGAGAATGATGGTAAAGGAAGATGTAATTACTGATGGCTAGTAATGAATCCTCCATAACCAGCTCACCCTTTTAAGCAGGAGAATGAGTGTATACTTCAGTATATGCCAAAGTACAACGTTTTAAAAATCCTGTTATTAGTTTTAGACCTACTACTTATATTATTTTTTAAGTATCCATGGCTTCCACAGTAAACTTGTTTTCCCTATATTTGACAGCTGA
Organism: Opsariichthys bidens; assembly: GCA_037194245.1. Lineage (NCBI taxonomy): Eukaryota > Metazoa > Chordata > Actinopteri > Cypriniformes > Xenocyprididae > Opsariichthys > Opsariichthys bidens. Next base: position 7,133,430 of record CM074288.1, read on the forward strand.
GTGCCTTAGTCATGAATGTCAACACGTATTTATCTCAATTATCAACTGGAGCAAACAATCCCACACAAATATCCTGCATTACCTCACATCATCAGTTATGGTTTTACATTTTTCCTGTTTGGATCAAACTCCTGTTTATGATTTTCTATGATAGTTTGATCCACCATGGTTGAATCATGTATCAAGCTATTTTTTATCTGCTCATAAAGTGCCTTGGCCTTGCTCTGGTTATGGTTGAATAAGAGAAGTTTTAGCAAGATAGCGCCGTGGGATACAAACTATTTCAAGATTTCAATGATTATGTTACCTTGGTTATGGGACCTATTATTCTTTGGAACCTGAAAAAGAAAGATGACAGTAAGTAAGTAGGGAACAGCACAGTCTTTATTTTTAGGAAGGAAAATGAGTTTTCGTAATTCTACGTAAATGTCCAATTTACTTCTCAAATTATGATTTAATGTTCCATCAGTGAGCACTTTAAAAATAAAAAAGTCACAGAGGCTTCATAATTATGATGGTGGTAAATATTGCATCTACTTTTAGATTCTCACTCACAGTTACATGGAGTTCAAAACGATTTAGCTCAAGTACAGAGAACCCTCAAAGATTTCACAAAATTGAACTCTATAATCCCTGAGGAAGATGCATTCACTTTGACTGCTCCCAATTCAAAGTGGAATTTGAACAGAGTGAACTTTTTGTAAAATATATATATCTTGACATTCAGACTTTGAATTCAAAATATCTTCATCAGTAATTTTGTTTTTTAATTTAGTAAAATATAGCTAAACATATGGAGGCTCTAAAGTGGTTTGCAGGGGGGGAAAAGTGAAACAGGCTGCATCTGAAAACGTAGACTTCTGAGGCAATGTAATGGTTTAATGATCAACAGCAAAAAAGAGCGAGCTTTACGCAAACTATTAAGCAATATATTGAGAATTAAGCAAATATCTAATTACCCCAATAGTATTTTCTCATTAGAAATGACATCAGAAGTGAAAAACATTGGTCAAAATTGCACAATTACACACAAACTGACCACTAACCGCAACTTTCAGACATATCTTTATTTTTTAGCTCAACTGTCACAGAATGGAAAGCACGGAATTCAAAAATTGATCAGATTTTATCTGCAGATGTCACTTAAGACATTTAGAGGCTAATGTTTTCCAGTGCGAAAGGGGAAATGTTGTCATTTGCATGCACGGTTTCATTTTAGGTGCACATAGAAATTTATCATGCGTGGGTGAAATTTTTCTCATGAACATGCAAAAGTCTCAGTTTCTTCTGCAAATATCATGTAAGGGAAACTCGAATTCCTGCATGAGATTTTTAAGAGCTTGAATTGTATTTATTTTTTTATTTCTACCCTCCGCCCCCTCCTTCTTTAAAGCATAAATTTAATAAATTGTACTTTAATAAGACAATTTGCCAGTGAGGTAAACTCACTTCAAGATACCCCAAAATAAGTCTTAACACATTAGTATCTTATGTTATAAAAAATATTTATGGTATTTTTACTGGAAACCAAGACAATTTATATTTTTACTGGAAAAAAAGACAAAAAATTTCTGCAATACAGTGTATGTATGAGCGAGAGCAAGAAAGCATAATCAAACACTTATTTGTCAGAGAGAAAAGAATCTGCTACAGGGCCATGAAACAAATATTCCTCTGTTTCAGCTTCATTCATTGAGAAGCCCAAATAACGTCTTCACTGTTTGCGCTGCAGGCTCTGTTGACGTAAAAAAGTCGGTATTAATGAAGCAGAGTGGGCAATGAGTGGACCTTTTCATGTCCACTGGGGATTCTTCTGTAGACGCATTCAGGGGGTGCAATTTTTGATATGTGTGGAGATGAGAGGCATTTCGGATAACCTCGTTCTCATGTACGCAAAAGAGCCAACAGTGACGGAGATGTGCCCACACACAGATACACACTCATGTAGAGAAGGGAACCCTTTAGCTGTGTGACTACCTTGCTTGGATAATTCATGTTATTTACTTTTGTTTGCAATAACACGATGACTATTTTTTTTGATGATGACAGTACTACCACTACCATTTCTAATCACCTCGAAGGGGAACATACACTCATGTTTGTTTTCCTACCATTCTGGAGACTTTCCATTAACTCTTATTGTTTTAATACTGAATTAATGATAATTTCTATCTATAATTCAAAATGGAATCCTTTTAGATTACTATGAAGAGATTATTTTGTATGCTTATTTAGCCATTTGTTTAGCCATGTAGCCCAAATCTGACCAACACACATACAGTTGTGTTCAAAATTATTCAACCCCCCAATGCTGTAAACGGTTTTAGAGAATTTAGAGTACATTTGTAATTGAATTCAGAATGAAATCCTACAAGGACTTCTTAAAGAAGCATATGCAACTAAAATGACATCAATTGGTTTTGTAATACAGTAGTAAATGTTTCTTTTGTGAATTCTTCATTGACACAATTATTCAACCCCTTAAAGACTACCACTCTGAAGAACAGAGGTCCATTGAAGTGTTTTCAATCAGGTATTGAAAGCACCTGTGGATGTCAGGGAGCAGCAATAAAGCCTAATAAGCACCAATTAGGCAGCTTTAAAATGACTGTGATACTCAGCTCCTTCTAGACATTTACTGGTGTGGTTACAAACATGGTGAAGTCAAGAGAATGGTCCAGGAAGACAAGAGAAGAGGTGATTACTCTTCACAGGAAGGGCAATGGCTATAAGAAGATTGCAAAGATGTTAAACATACCAAGAGACACCATAGGAAGTATCATTCGCAAATTCAAGGCAAAGGGCACTGTTGAAACGCTACCTGGTCGTGGCAGAAAGAAGATGCTGACTTCGACTGCTGTGCGCTACCTGAAGCGTAGAGTGGAGAAAAGTCCCCGTGTGACTGCTGAGGAACTGAGAAAAGATTTGTCAGATGTAGGTACTGAAGTTTCTGCTCAGACAATACGGCGCACCCTGCGTAATGAAGGCCTCCATGCCAGAACTCCCAGGCGCACCCCCTTGCTGTCTCCAAAGAATAAGAAGAGTCGACTGCAGTATGCCAAAAGTCATGTGGACAAACCACAGAAGTTTTGGGATAGTGTTCTGTGGACTGATGAAACAAAATTAGAACTGTTTGGGCCCATGGATCAACGCTATGTTTGGAGGAGGAAGAACAAGGCCTATGAAGAAAAGAACACCTTGCCTACTGTGAAGCATGGCGGGGGGTCAATCATGCTTTGGGGCTGTTTTGCTTCTGCAGGTACTGGGAAGCTTCAGCGTGTGCAAGGTACCATGAATTCTCTTCAGTACCAGGAGATATTGGAGGACAATGTGATGCAGTCCGTCACAAACCTGAGGCTTGGGAGACGTTGGACCTTTCAACAGGACAATGATCCCAAGCATACCTCCAAGTCCACTAGAGCATGGTTGCAGATTAAAGGCTGGAACATTTTGAAATGGCCATCGCAGTCACCAGACTTAAATCCGATTGAGAACCTCTGGTGGGACTTAAAGAAAGCAGTTGCAGTGCGCAAGCCTAAGAATGTGACTGAACTGGAGGCTTTTGCCCATGATGAATGGGCGAAGATACCCGTAGCTCGCTGCAAGACACTTGTGTCAAGCTATGCTTCACGTTTAAAAGCTGTTATAACTGTAAAAGGATGTTGTACTAAGTATTAAGATTAAATGTCACTTGGGGGTTGAATAAAACTGATAATGATGTGAGCAGAGAAAAGACATTTGTGGTTATTTCATTATAAATGTTATGTTATATTTGTCTGACCTACACGTGCCTCTTTGATTTAATTGTAAGCAGGATGACTGAATGATCAAAATCAATGTCAAACCGGCCAAAACAATCAATTTCAGTGGGGTTGAATAATTTTGAACACAACTGTATAAACCCCGAAGACTAGTTCAGTACTTAACTGGTGGGTTGTGACACAGGTTTCTTTGATGAAAAAAGCTAAATGCAAAACATAAAATTCTATACTATTCAATCAACAAATAAATAGGTGTATCAACTTCGAAAAAATTGCAGAGAAAACTTTGACTGTTTTTTTTCTTGCCAATTCAACTGTCAGTTTAGCTAATATTTACACAATATTTGTTCCAGTGAGTTGCACTTCTGCTGTTTTGTCATGCTAATAATTTTGTAAATACAATTAAAATGCAATTTAAAAGTATTTTCCTTACAAAATTTTGGTACAGCTTTTGGACACAATTTATATCTGATGTAAAATCTAAAAGCTCAAGCTACACCAGCGGAGAACCACTGGATTAAAGAAAACACCTGTCCACATTGTTTATGAAACGCACAGAGATACACAACATATATCGTGCATTTACACTTTAATCTCACAAACAGATGCTCCCTGATGTCCCTCTCATTCACAAAACAGGGAGACCTTGGGATGTTTTTCCCGAGCCTCCATCAGCATCCTTAAGGATTCCATGAGGATTATTTGCATGAATCATCCCCATTATGTTGTTGCCAAGGAGAATCTGTTATAATCCTAAACTATCCTCCTATAGTGACAGCCATCCATAAAGCTGGCGATCGCAAGCTGCCACAAATTAAATAACATAAGTAGGACTTGCCTGTTTTGATTCTCTCTCTTTCTGACCGGGTTGCCTCTGCCCCATCCAGGTAGATGATAGTAGCGTCCAGCTGTGGAGATTAACACACAGAACACCACATAAACAACTGCTAATCTGTCATCTGGATTATGAGTTACAATCTGGAAAGGTTAACAAACACAAAACACAAAGAAAAGACAAAAGCTTTCTGCCCTTCCCCCTTCTATCCAGAGCGGTAAAATCAGGAGACAATTAACAGTGAATCACATCACATTGTCATGCCACAGAGTATATATACAGTTGTGTTCAAAATTATTCAACCCCCACTGAAATTGATTGTTTTGGCCGGTTTGACATTGATTTTGATCATTCAGTCATCCTGCTTACAATTAAATCAAAGAGGCACGTGTAGGTCAGACAAATATAACATAACATTTATAATGAAATAACCACAAATGTCTTTTCTCTGCTCACATCATTATCAGTTTTATTCAACCCCCAAGTGACATTCAATCTTAATACTTAGTACAACATCCTTTTACAGTTATAACAGCTTTTAAACGTGAAGCATAGCGTGACACAAGTGTCTTGCAGCGAGCTACGGGTATCTTCGCCCATTCATCATGGGCAAAAGCCTCCAGTTCAGTCACATTCTTAGGCTTGCGCACTGCAACTGCTTTCTTTAAGTCCCACCAGAGGTTCTCAATCGGATTTAAGTCTGGTGACTGCGATGGCCATTTCAAAATGTTCCAGCCTTTAATCTGCAACCATGCTCTAGTGGACTTGGAGGTATGCTTGGGATCATTGTCCTGTTGAAAGGTCCAACGTCTCCCAAGCCTCAGGTTTGTGACGGACTGCATCACATTGTCCTCCAATATCTCCTGGTACTGAAGAGAATTCATGGTACCTTGCACACGCTGAAGCTTCCAGTACCTGCAGAAGCAAAACAGCCCCAAAGCATGATTGACCCCCCGCCATGCTTCACAGTAGGCAAGGTGTTCTTTTCTTCATAGGCCTTGTTCTTCCTCCTCCAAACATAGCGTTGATCCATGGGCCCAAACAGTTCTAATGTTGTTTCATCAGTCCACAGAACACTATCCCAAAACTTCTGTGGTTTGTCCACATGACTTTTGGCATACTGCAGTCGACTCTTCTTATTCTTTGGAGACAGCAAGGGGGTGCGCCTGGGAGTTCTGGCATGGAGGCCTTCATTACGCAGGGTGCGCCGTATTGTCTGAGCAGAAACTTCAGTACCTACATCTGACAAATCTTTTCTCAGTTCCTCAGCAGTCACACGGGGACTTTTCTCCACTCTACGCTTCAGGTAGCGCACAGCAGTCGAAGTCAGCATCTTCTTTCTGCCACGACCAGGTAGCGTTTCAACAGTGCCCTTTGCCTTGAATTTGCGAATGATGCTTCCTATGGTGTCTCTTGGTATGTTTAACATCTTTGCAATCTTCTTATAGCCATTGCCCTTCCTGTGAAGAGTAATCACCTCTTCTCTTGTCTTCCTGGACCATTCTCTTGACTTCACCATGTTTGTAACCACACCAGTAAATGTCTAGAAGGAGCTGAGTATCACAGTCATTTTAAAGCTGCCTAATTGGTGCTTATTAGGCTTTATTGCTGCTCCCTGACATCCACAGGTGCTTTCAATACCTGATTGAAAACACTTCAATGGACCTCTGTTCTTCAGAGTGGTAGTCTTTAAGGGTTGAATAATTGTGTCAATGAAGAATTCACAAAAGAAACATTTACTACTGTATTACAAAACCAATTGATGTCATTTTAGTTGCATATGCTTCTTTAAGAAGTCCTTGTAGGATTTCATTCTGAATTCAATTACAAATGTACTCTAAATTCTCTAAAACCATTTACAGCATTGGGGGGTTGAATAATTTTGAACACAACTGTATATAGTATTCTAAAAAGCACACGCAAGCTAACATTGCAATAATGATATTATTAACATTATACAAGAAAAATGGCCTAGTACATTATCTACACTCTATTACTAAAGTGATTTAACCAATCTGTGTTATCATGTGACAAACAATTTGAAAGGATTTTGCTTTTGGGCCCCTCTGGTTACTGTATTTGCTATAACTGTACTGTTTGTTTAGCAACTGATTGTGTTCTGATATTGCCTCTGTTGGTGAATGAAAACATGAATAATTTATTTATAACTTAATATGTAATTAAATGGATGATGTGTATTCAATGTGAAAGATCTAGATCCTCAGGGAAACAGTTTTTGGTCTCCTGTGATGTTTGATTGCTCTCATTAGACGCAGATCAGGCTTGTTGTAACACCCGATAATTAAGACTGAAGGAGCACAAAGTGATCTTATGAAACTTAAATGATCTAGCATAATGTTTGAGGCATTATGAGAGTGTCCAACTTTCCACTCACCCTTCCACAAAAAATCTAAATTTTTATTTTTTTCATTATTATTTATTGCAACATACTGATTTCTTTTTTTAATGTTTTAGAAAGTCTCTTATGCTTACCAAGGCTGTATCAGTAAAAATACTATAAAATAATATTACAATTCAGAATAGCTCTTTTCTATTTTAATATACTCCAATCTTACTGACCCCAAACTTTTGAATGCTTGTAGTATATAGATAGACAAAGACTGTAGTATAAATGTATATATCTTTCCATCAGCTAGCCCTGGGCTATTGGGCCATCCTTATTGTTGAGTCCTGGACAAGTTCAAATCAGTGTCACACACACTAAAAGCCTCAATCCTCAGGATTGAAAGTTCAAGAACAATGGAACTCTGTTTGTGTTGTAGCACAGGCTGCTCAGAATATGTTTTTCAGACTGCGGACAAAACAAGAGAGCAGTAAATCCCCTGATGTAAACAAATGATGATGCCCATACGTTCCGTTTACATGATGGATGTGCTGAATATTACAAAATACATGAATAACGAAAAGGAATTAATAGTAATGTGTAATAGAGAGGAAGGCAAATTTGCTAAAAAAAAAAAAAAAAAAAAAAAAAAAAAAAAAAAAAATAGAATGCATTTGCAGCTGAACAGCTGTGGTGAAAACAAAAACGTTGATTCATTGTGGATTTTTGTTTTTGATCCAGTTTTGTAACATTACTAAATGTGGTGGCAGAGATATGGGTAAAGCCCACAGGGTATTCCCCTGGCCCGGTCAGTTCCAGCGTCAGTGCTGCTCAGTTGGGAGGCATGAGAAGAATGCTTCGCGATCCCTGAGCTGGTAGCTGAGGGCCCACTTAGATTCCAGCATGGACCTGTCAGAATGCTGAACATCACTGATGGAACAAATAATGCCTGCTGCTTATTAATGTTGCCTGCTGTGTCATATAAATATCATCCCTTTGAACTAGTTCTGGAATATAATACCTGGGGCCAAATTCAAAAACTCTGGGCGTGTCTGTCCTAGTTTTAGGACTCCTAAATTTTTGCTCTAAGATTATTTCACAAAGCATTTTAGAGCTTAAATTAGCTCCTAAATCTTAAGGGTAGTCAAGAGGCCTCCTAAGTCACTAAGACAAAATCACAAACGATCCCAAAAACACTGTACACTATTGAGGTAATAGCGATAGAGCCTTGGGTGCTGAACCTTTTCGTCAAAAATGCAATGCATATCTTGATTATTTGAACCTATGATAAAACGCCAAAAATAAATCTTCAATAAATAAATGATGCCCGATTACCTGTGGCTGTTGTTTTCACATGCAGGTTCACACTTACAAATGATAAAATAGAGTATATATTTATATATATAAGCATATATTTCCATTCAAGCTGATTAGACAGACCGTTTGAACGTGCTCTTCCGAAACTTTGTTCATAAAACAAAGTCGCTTGAATTCTGCAATCTCTCGAGACTCAGACATGTGAGAGGCGGACAATAGGTTGAACTTATATTAGTTTTATTAGTGACACTTAGCCTACATTTTAAAACCTTTATTTGAATATCGCAACATTTGTATTTTAAAAGCTTTATTTGATTGTGACAACATGATCCCTCATTCTACAATATTTCTATGATTAAAAGATTCCTCCCCCATCAGCCAATCACATAGTTAGTAAGCATGTTGACATCATCCATAGCAACGAGGTCAACCCCATCCTTACTCTTACCTTAAGACTACTGTCTATTCCTTAGTAAAAGTTTGCATCAGGAGCTTTGTGAATAAGAGAAACACTTAGCTAAGAACTTTTACTGCCATTTAGGAGAACTCTAAGTGGTGAGATAAAATGTTTTGTGAATACGGCCCCTGGCTTTAATAGTTTTACTATTGACTGTTAGGATGGACTAGAAACTGATAACACAGGGGTTTTATCCCTCTCTCATCACCCACTCCACGTATTATCAAGGGCATTGAGCCAACACAAAGTCTGCATCTTTCTGAGGGATTTACATATCAGGTGGACTCGAACACAACAAGTTAACAAATGAAACAGAGGTTTTAAAATTGCAGTTAATCTTTTTTCATGAAAACAACTGTGAAGGGATTAACAGCTTACACCAAATCAAAGACAGATAAAGCTATTTGTTAATCTCACAACGAATAGTACGCTTCCTCAAAAAAAAAAAAAAAAAAAACTCAGTGCCTCTACTCAAAGCTTGTTACTGCGCACTCTTAGAATAAACGGTTCTGTATTGAACCTTAAAGGCTTCTGTCAGGTGCTGCATATACAACATTTTAGGGGTTCCCATCACGGGATTTAGTTCTATATTCTAAGAGTGATGTGCAAAACAAATGCATGAAATTCTGCTCAGATGTCACATTTACTGTAATTAAGTGTCCATTGCTGAATACTGTTTTACTACACTCCTGTTTGCACAAATGTACACTATCTTCATAAAGAGCAATGAAAATAGTGCCCTCTTTACACACTCAAATGGCAAGAGTGATTACAGAACACACATGAACACATACACTAGGATAAATAGTGGGAGCAGCTGTGCTTTCACCTGTTCTATAGGCCTGGATAAGGTGATCTCTAATGTTTTAAACAGAAGGCTGCTCTGGTGGTCTCCAGTGTGACACTCTGACCTACATTCACACTTCATCCGATATATTGAGAGTAAAAGTTAAAGACTTATGTTTGCCATATTTGGTGAGGACCAATAACAAAAGTTGAAAAGTCAGCAAAAATAGCTGTATAAATATAGAGCAGAGAAAGTGGGTGAAACAATTGACTGGTATACAAAAGATGCATATAGACTACTGTCAATTAAAAACAAACAAACAAAAAAAACAAACATAAAACCAGCTGAACATAAAACTTCCAAAAATTTCTGATGATTTTCATATTCATATAGGCCAGCCAAAAGGCAATAAACTGTCCAAAAACTTTGACGTAGGCCCCATCTGTAGCTTATATCCTGAGGGTTGCGGACTCTGCATTTCCTGCCTAAAGATGAAGGCAGGGGCGTAGCCGACCCCCTGGAGGTATGGACACGGACCATCCTGGTAGTGGTGGGGAGGATGGAGGTTAAGGTTGACGTCAGCATCTGCGAACTCAGACATGTGTAAGTACCGATCCTATATACTCACATTTGAGTCTTCCTGGCAGCTTTCATTTGTACTTTCTCAATAGTTTGGGCAATTGATTGAAAGGAACTGAGTCGAGTGAATCATTCACTAGAAGTCAGGTATTCCTAGTTCAGATTCTAAACACATACTGACAGAAATAATGAGCGCTGAATAAAAACAATGAACGTAAAACTAGTCACAAATGCAGAACTATTAAAACAGGAAGTATATACCCGGAAAGAGTGTGTTAGCGATCCAACTGCATCATTTTTGCTTCATGGGAAGCTGATTCAAACCATTTTTAGAGGCAACCGTGTGAGCCAAAAACCAGATTTTCTCAGAATACTATGCAACTGAGAAATGTGCTTTTGTCCCAAAACGGTGTAGTAATAGGCATCTAACTAGTGGATGCATTCACTGTGAAGTAGCGGTGGCCTAGTTGTCAATGAATCTTTTTTTGAGTCAAATCCTTTCAATAAAATGGTTCAGCCAGATCACAAAACCAAATCGACCCAACTGATTCTCAAATCAACAACTCACAGATTCTGTTGAACTGAGAAATGTCTGACTTGAACCAAGAACCAATGCGTGAGCTGATAGTAACAAGAGTGTGAGAGAACCAAAAATTTTACTGAAGTGGCAAACAGTGAAGTTGACACACTATATGCACTTATACACTATATACTTATGCACTATGTACTTAACCGTGAAGCATACAATTTTATAAGGTTATTTTCACTATGTAATTAAAGCATTGACAGTTGAGTGCATGAAGTGTCAAACATTCCACATTTCGTTTTTTGGTTAATTAAATAAAATAATTCAAGTGTAGGCTATTTTTCTTTTTGGAATTTTCAGTGTGAACAACACATTACTCTCACTATTTGTGACCCTGCACCACAAAACCAATTGTAAGTCATTATATTTGTAGCAATAGCCAACAATACATTGCGTGGGTCAAAATTATTGATTTTTCTTTTATGCCCAAAACCATTAGGGAATTAAGTAAACATCATGTTTCATGAAGACATTTCATAAATTTCCTACCATATCAAAAATGTATTTTGTGAGTGGATATGCATTGCTAAGGATTTCATTTGGACAACTTTAAAGACGATTTTCTCAACATCTAGATTTTTTGCACCCTCAGATTCCAGATTTTCAAATAGTTGTATATCGACCAAATATTGTCCTATCCTGACAAATCATACATCAGTGGAAAGCTTATCCATTCAGCAGATGATGCACAAATCTCAATTTCACAAAATTGCCCCTTGTGACTTTTGTGTTCCAGGGTCACATTTATTCTACAAAATGGCATAGAATAGTGTATGTGAATTGCACATTTGTACATTTAGTTAGATATAAATTAAGTTGAAATTTTTATTTGATCACAGAATCTCCCACGGCGGGATATTAGAAGGACCATGTAATGACACGATTGCGACGTAACATAAAAAGCATATCTTACTTCAAGTTGTCTATGGACATTAATCTGCGTTTTAAGTAGTTTAAAAAATGAAAAACAGAAACACAAGCTGCATTCTTATTTAATAAAGCCAGACGGATCAAACAATAACAACAAACAATTGGTGTGTGTTTTCAGTTTCATCATGGATTGTTAAAGCAGTTGTGCTGATTGTTAAAGAGCTTTGTTCAGTCTTTACACTGTACAGTCTCTTTCTATTCCTCTGATTCTGGTGCCACCGCTGTCTGGCTACCCTCAGCGTCTCACACCCTGCTACTTCCAGACAGGGTCTCTTCTGTGTGGTGTATCTCCGTTGTCTGCGATGTGTTTGCTGTGTAAGCAGTGTGCAGAGGCCTGAGGGCCTTCAATAGCATATGGGAGACAGAGTGGGAGGAGATGTGAAAGGGCAGATGTGAGGGGAGAGAGAGTTTAATGTGTTTAGCTGGGAGGACTGAACACAGACAGAGTCTATCACCTGGTCTGTTTGAAGTGGCTGACGCATAGACCAAAAAACAATATTTTTTTTAAAGTTTAAACAAGCCACAGAAAACAGGGAGGACACCACCAAAGAAACTTGATCCGCCGGTAAGGGTGGGGAGCGAAGGACAGGACTTCCCTCTTTATGTGATAGAAAGTCTGTCTTAGTTTTTATTTACAGCCAACAGGACTTTTTATGCCAAAAAAAAAAATGATTCAATGACAGACTGTTTCTCTTTCACTGTTGGCCTTAGCCAATACAGTAGCACAATAGAGATGTACAACAACCCTCCTGCAACACCTTAGTTACGGGTTTAATTAGTGAGTCCTAACATTTATTTATTTATTGTCGTTTTAGAGCTGCAAATCCAGGATGCCTTGGTAAACAAGTCCCACCTAGACAAAGATAGGAAAGGAATGTGCTAATATGTTAATGGATCTAAATTGGCTTGCAACAAGAACTCCTCCTTTTACAAATGTTAGTTCATCAGTAACTCACGTAATGTGGATATAAATATATTGGGTGGGTCATATGGAACTCAATCATTTGTTCTAAATTAAGCAATTAAAGTGGAACAATCAATGCATGCCAGAACTTCAATTACATCTAATTTTCATCTGAATTGTTTTTTTCATCTCGGTTCAGACAAGTTGTTCAGCAGGCTATTTGCATGCAAATGTCAATAATAATGTGATGTAAAGAAGCCCTAAACATATAGACACAAAAGAGACACATGCATTAGATTCAATTAGAGAGAAGTTTGATGCCAGAAAATGCAAAGAATAAAGAGGACATAATATGAAGGAAAAGAAATCTGTGATCTACATTTTTGTTTGCTGAGAATTTCAGCCCAGAGCATCTACGCTGTTATCTGCACACTCACAGTGACGAAGGGGAATTTGTCACGTAAGCTGAATTATCCAAAGCAGGCCAAATGTAGGTGAATGAGTATTTATACCAAGAGGATATTTTAGCCAGCTCTGCTTTATTTTTAGACGAAGCCATCTGAGCAACAATCACATGCCGTTGACACAGTCACACATATTGTTCAGAAACACAAGCGTTGTGTAGCAAATCCATATGACGTCGATGTTGCCTTAAAAGGGCAGCCTCCAGATTTAGAGTTCAATCTGCTCAATGATGTTAGGTGTGAATTGAATTTTAATGCTTGATGAATAATGCTGAAAATGTTCTGTTGTGGAACACTATGTCCTTGCACTGCTTTATTAAGCAATATTTTCTTCGAAAGCATTGTTTCTTGTACCATACCAGCCATGAAACGTAAGATTACATTATTAGATTTAGAGAATTTTCTCTTTTTTTCAGGGGTGCAAAAATAATAAATGAATTGGCACCTTTCACGAAAAGGTGATGTTTTTCTTCATATTTTCTTTTTGGTGGCTTAATTTTGGGAAATATTTCACAAACGAGTCACCTTAAACTAATGGAGAGGAAACAAAATTGATGCTACTTTGAAGGTAAAAGTTGTCAAACTTGCATCCCTTACATCTGCGAGACGATCATTGTAGCTATCCCACTGGAATGATGGTCAGATACTCCTTAACTGATGTTTCCATTAGCGTTTTATTCGTGACACTCATGTAGACACCGTAAGAGCTACAGCCAACAACCAAAAAAAAACACACTATAACTCTTACACAAAACCCAACATCACAATAAAACAATACAGTTACACAACAATAGAAAAACTCATTTACCTTATAACCCTCTAGTGGGATGCGCAAAACATTAGGAGAGAAACACAGATTGCAGGTTGCGTCCTTCTATCAGCGTGTACACACACATACACCTGGCGGAAATGAGCCGCACTTTATACGGTCCAAATATTGCGCGTCAAGTCGCTTACCAAAATAAAAGTCTCTTAAGCAAACGCAATACAAATTGATCGATAAGCCAAGAAAAACTCTCCTTTGCAGCTTTACCGTTCATTACACTCCCACCAAATCATAAGTTATAATAAACAAGTGATTTCAAAATTACAGCGAAATTACAAAACAATACAAAATACAATTAAGAAAGAGGAAAAAAAAAAAAAAAAAAAATTCAACAACCCTCCAACAATAAAACCAACTTCTGAACTGGACGTTCAATAACAGAAGGCCTACCAAGACATTGTCCCTTTTTCTCAAAATTTAGTCAACTCATTCTTAGCACCCACAAAGTTACTTCCTTGATCAGATATTATCTGCCGAACTGCTCCACGTAAGGCAATAAAGCAACGCAAGCCATTAATGAAAGAGTCTGTTGACAAAGAATCAAGCATCTCAATATGAATGGCACGGGAAGAGAAACAAGTAAAGATCAATCCATATCTTTTATACTCTTTTCGTCCTTGTTTGACAAAAAAGGGGCCAAAACAGTCCATACCACAGTAAGTGAAAGGTGGTGAAGGATTCACTCTCTCTGAAGGCAAGTCAGCCATCCTTTGCTCTTCCGTTGGTCGCCTGTGTTTTCTACAAGTGACACAATTCCGCAGGTAAGATGCTACAGCACGATTAATGCCTGGAATCCAAAAACCCCTTGAACGGATTTTATTGATGGTAAACCCTTTACCTTGATGCTTAACTTTTTCGTGGCAGTCAGCTATGATCAACTTAGTAATATGATGGTCTTTGGGAATAATTGCAGGATGTTTGAGTCGACCACAGAAAGAAAAATTTCTCAGTCGTCCTCCCACCTTGAACACACCATCAATATCAAGAAATGGGTCAAGATTGTACAATTCATTATGAGAAGATAACTGGACACCTTTGCTTAAGACTTTCAGTTCATGATGGAACACATGGTTTTGTAAAAGTTTGACAATGAGGCACTCTGCCTTTTCTCTTTCATCAACTGTAGAGAGACTGCTTGATTTGTCTTTATTAATTCGTCGTTGAATACGTGCAATTGCTCTAACCAAATTGGACCAAGATGAAAACTTTAACAGACGATCTACAATAGATTCCTGTTCCGCTGTCTTCGTGTTAAGCGTTTGAAAACTTCTGACTTCAGAGTCACTTGATTGTAGTTCTGGAACTTCAATAGCAGGGAATGCTATCTCCTTATTCCATAAGAACCCTGGCCCTGTAAACCAGTTGGACAAAATCAGTTCATCCACAGTAAGACCTCTTGAGACATGATCTGCAGGATTGTCCTTTGTTGAAACATATCTCCATTGCTGTGGATTTGTACTTAAATGAATTCTTTGTACTCTGTTAGCAACAAATGTGTGGAATCGTCTAGCTTCGTTATTTATATATCCCAGAACAATCTTGGAGTCAGTCCAGAAAAACTCTGTGATGTCAGTATATCGAAGTTCTTCTCTAAGGATTTTGCTAACACTCACTGAAACAACTGCAGCTGTTAACTCCAACCTAGGAATAGTTGTGATCTTTAAAGGAGATACACGGGACTTCCCATGGCAAGAGCAACATGGACATCTTCCCTTTCATTTTTCAATCTCAAATAGGAGCACTGTCCATATCCACTAGTACTAGCGTCTGAGAAATGGTGCAGCTCTACTTCTTTTACCCTTCCAAACCCAGGAGGAGCATATGTACGAGGAATATTCACTCTTTTCAAGTTGCTCAAATCTCTTTTCCAGCACTCCCACCTTAGCTGAAACTCATTACTCAGTGCATCATCCCAACCCATACCCTGTCTGCATACCTCCTGAAGCATTTTCTTACCATAAAGGATGAATGGAGCCAAGAATCCTAATGGGTCATACAACGATGCAATTGTAGATAAGATTCCACGTCGAGTTGCTGGCTGTTCCTTGGGACAAATATCAAACTTAAAACAGTCAAGTTCCATGTTCCACTGAATTCCCAATGTTCGCTCTGTCAAGGAGTCATTAAATGAGAGATCAGGTTCTTTTACATTAATTACTCGTTCAGAGGGAGGAATGCTTTCCAGGACAGCTTTATCATTGGACACAAATTTGTGAAGTCTAAGGCCACCAATGGCACAGAGTTCTCTGGCTTCTTGAGCGAGCCGAATTGCATCCTCTGTCGTTTGTACACTTGTAACACCATCATCTACGTAGAAGTCATTCATTACAAACTGAAAGCCCAAAGGGTACTGTTCTTTGTTACTTTCAGCCAGATGCTTTAAGCCGTAATTCACACATCCTGGAGATGAAGATGCCCCAAAGAGGTGAACAGTCATTCTGTACTCTTTAGGTTGTTCTTTCAAGTCTCCATTTCTCCACCACAAGAAACGCAGAAAATCTCGGTCTGCCTCACACACATGAAACTGATGGAACATTTTCTCAACATCACATATTAAAGCAACAGGATGCTGGCGAAATCTAAGAAGAACACCAGTCAAACTGTTTAACAAGTCAGGTCCTTGAAGGAGATGATCATTTAAACTGATTCCATCATATCTTGCAGAACAGTCAAAAACCACTCTCAATTTGCTTGGTTTCTTAGGGTGGTAAACACCGTGATGAGGAACATACCATTTGTTACCTTCACTCCCAACATCTTTTACTTCCTCTGCCTCTCCTCTTTTAATAACATCCTCCATAAATTCCACATAATGCTCCTTGTATCTTTGATCCTTTAAAAATTTTCTCTTTAGATGGTTAAGTCGTACAAGGGCCAGCTGTCTATTATCTGGCAAACAAGGTCTTCCTTTAAAGGGCAAAGGCATTTCAAAATGTCCAGAACCATTTTTCCTTATACCATTACTTAACTTATTTAAAAATATGATGTCATCTTGGGATAAAGTTTTATCATCATCAACATCCCTAAAATCAGATTCTAAAACACGAATAGCATCTGCTGGAGTCAATGGAGGAATTTCTTTGACAGAAAGTCTGTGGCAAAGACTAGTAACACCAGAGGAATTAGGCTTGGGTAATGAAGGTCCAACAATGCTCCAGCCTAGATCAGTTTTAAGCGCATAAGGTTCATCATACTCTCCTACGATCACTTGCCTTGGCGCCAGTGCTCTAGCACAATTGTAGCCAATCAAAAGCCCAGCCTCACAGTCCTTCAAAGAGGGTATCTCATCAGCAATAGCAGAAAGATGGTTCCAAAATTTAGCTGTTTCACATGTAGGTATATGTGCATGGTTAACTGGAATGCAGTCTTTAGTATAGACAGGAGGGAGATCAATATAAATGGCAGAACTATAACCTCTTACACGAAGTCCTGAAATCCTCTCACTCTTCACTATGGTGTCCTTTCCAGTCATAGTTGTCAGTTTTAATTTGACAGGAGATTTATCTGCCTGCAAGACATTGCTCACTTCTTGATCGATAAAGGTTGTATCACTTTGTGAATCAAGTAAGGCATAAACTAATTTTTCTATACTCACATCCTCTCATCTTCTGATGTTGGAGCAGATGCTGTTACAGAGGCTGGCCTTTCCCTCTTGATGAAGTTATCATCATGAAGGCAAGTAGGATGTTTCCCTTTACATGTATTACAGGAAAGACGATAACGACAGTCTCTTGCACGATGGCCAGTTTTCAAACATCCATAACAGAGATTATTTTCCTTGACAAATACCCTTCGTTCTGCTAATGTGTTGATCATCAGTTTGGAACAATCATGGAGCTGATGCTTAGGATCCTGACAAAATACACAGGGAGGCTTTACATTTTTCTCTGCGGCCTTTGGCCTTTTAGACCCCAAGACGGTCTGAGTATTGAGGACAGTGACTTTACTCCTTGCTTCTCTAGAATTGCATTTATCAGCAGATGCTAAGCTGAGAGCATAAGACGATGTGACTGGATTACAACCAATCTCTGCCTCTAGTGACACAAATGCTGCAAAGGTTTTAAAGTCAGGAAAATCCTTATTGTCTCTCAAGGTTTGTGTCACTTGTCGATTCCAACGTGAAGCAGCCCATCCAGGTAGTTTTTGAACCAACCTTTGGTTTTCCTCACAATCGTTTAAAATTTGTAGACTTGCAACGTGAGGCATGGCATCTTGACAGGCATTAAGGAAATCTGAAAATTCTCTAAGTCCCACAGCATCCTTTGAATTAATTTTTGGCCAGTTTGAAAGTTTCTGTCGAAAGGCACGTTGTATTACAAATGTAAGCGTCAACATCACTCCTGAAGAACGTTCCATCCAAGGTCTTGCGTGCTGATCCACCAACATACCTTTTCAGATAGTAGAGTTTATCAGCAGATGATATACTCTTTTTATCAATCAATGACATAAAGGAAGCCTTCCACTCAACATAGTGAATGGGATCACCATTAAACACGAAGGGCTCTGGAGCTGGCAGTCGGTTCAAGTTTATACTATCTTGCAGAGCTTGCACAAGAGAAGGCAGTTTGTTTTGAGATGGAGACGTTTCATTAGCAGGTTGGATAGAAGTACTTAGAGGCAAACAATACTGTTCTCCAATAATGCTATTTGTTGAAGGATTATTAACTTCTTGAGCTGCCATACGATTGTAGGCCTCAAACCTTGCCTGTGCTACCTTTAAATCCTTTTCGGCCTGCAATTTCTCTAATTCACGCTTTTGAGCATTCAAGTCTCTCTCTTGTTTATCTTTTAATTCTTGAATTTTCTCCTTCTGTTTAGTTTCTTCCATTAGGATTTTATACTTCACTTCCCTTACTGCTAATTCTGCAGCTGCTTCAGCCTGTTTTGAAGCAACACACGAGGATGCAGTACGATGGCTTAACTGGGCAGAAGACTTATGACTCATTCGGGAGACAGTGGAGCCATAGATAGAATGAGCATAGCTAGATTCAAGAAGCTCTTTTAAGCGATGTTTTACTTGAACTGCATCAAAATCGTCAATGCCTGATATTCTTTCATGAGCAGCTTTAATTATATCTGTTGTCACTGCCTCACAAGCATCGATACGTCGTCTTAATTCAGTAGATGGTGTAACGTGGTCTCTAACTTCAACATAGAGATGCATGACATTCTCCTTTCCCTCTTCTAGGGTGTCAATAAGAGATGCTAACTGGCCCTCAGTAATGTCAGACTTGAGTTGATCTCTGGAACTACGTGCTAACATTTTCCATTTTTCATATATGGAGATAAGCTTTTTTTCTTTCTTTCGGATTTCATCCTTTTGAAATGCAAGCATTTTTTCAGTAGGATTTTTTGGACGAACAGAACGTCGAGGACCCGGAGTCTCTCCTAAATCTCCTTGTAATTTATCTTTAAGTTCACTCAAAGTTCGTTCTTTAGCCTCAATAGTGTCTATTATCCGTTGTCTGTCTACACCATTTGCTGATACTTGATACTCATTGTTAAGGGTTTCAATATCATGTTGGAGACTGTTAATCTGCCTTTCACATTCAACATTATCAGAAGAACAATTTAACGCTGTCATTTTAAAATTATTAGATTAATGCACAACTATACAAATACATATATATATATATCCAACACAATTAAAAGGTATTTAAATTCCTAATAAGTAAATCACCAATATTTATAACCTCAATATTTGCGTCAACAGTGATTTAAAAAATACCCCTTCCCCCTTTTTAGAAAGATTTTCCTTAAAACACCTATATAAATATCTTATTCAAACACAACAAACGTTTTCACAATTTCTATTGAAATCACTAAATGTGCAAAAACACTTATTTTAACCTTAAAGGCAAACGTCTTTCGTTGATTAAACGTTTCCCCTTGATATCCGTTTGCTGTTGTAGATGCGTGTCAAACAATAAATGTCACCTGAAGAAGAACACAATTTCACAGTCCGTAACGTGTCGTTTAATCCTCCTTTTCAGCCGTAATTATCCGTAAACGATCATCAGAAATAAATCCACTGACCAGGAACGCTCCTTAAAGACCCGTCATCATGGACACCAGTCATTAACGCAGCAGATTTCAACGACGAATGGCCAAGCTCTTACTGTAGCTATCCCACTGGAATGATGGTCAGATACTCCTTAACTGATGTTTCCATTAGCGTTTTATTCGTGACACTCATGTAGACACCGTAAGAGCTACAGCCAACAACCAAAAAAAAAACACTATAACTCTTACACAAAACCCAACATCACAATAAAACAATACAGTTACACAATGCGCAAAACATTAGGAGAGAAACACAGATTGCAGGTTGCGTCCTTCTATCAGCGTGTACACACACATACACCTGGCGGAAATGAGCCGCACTTTATACGGTCCAAATATTGCGCGTCAAGTCGCTTACCAAAATAAAAGTCTCTTAAGCAAACGCAATACAAATTGATCGATAAGCCAAGAAAAACTCTCCTTTGCAGCTTTACCGTTCATTACAATCATCTCTTACTATATTCTAGGGTCAAAATATCATCCTTGGTATTATGTTGCAGTCACCAGCTAACTGGCAAATAACCAAAGTCCCTATTAAGGCTAGTCAGTCCACTTGGCGGTCATCTGGTAATACACTCGAGAAATTATTTCCAGTCGTAGTAGCTGAAGTACATCTCCTGTGTATTATGAGAATCAATCAACACATTAAATTGCACACAAGATTACATCAACACATAACATATCAGAATAAAATTTGAAATAAATTCTATCATATTGGGCTTCTTTTAGTGTTATTTGAGTATGCTATTATATCTTTTATTTTATGTTTTCATCTTTTATTTTAATTATTTTGGTCATATTTTTTTTATATATTTATAAGTTTTGGTAGTCATTCAGCATAAACTTATTTATTTCAGTTAATTGTCATGGCAGCATATCTATTTTTTTTATGCATCTAATATTCACAGTTTAAATAATTACAGCTTTACCTAAATATGATTTATAATAATTTGGCTTAGTTTTAGTATTAAGAAAAAATATTTTTCAAACAGGTAGGTTGAACTTTCTGACATCCAACATATTGTGCGTTTTGCTTCCTCAAGCAAACTATATTTACATGTACTATATTTAGTATTACGAAACAGTATATGAATAAATGTACATGTACATGCCCATTTTCTCTCCTCATAGTGTTTCTGCATGTAACACAGCACTTATTTACTTGTCAAAGACAATAACAGCTCATATTTGGCACTTGTGATGTTATTGAATGCTAGTAGTTAGACCTTGAGTAATAAGTTTTACTCTGTCAGTGTAGCTCTAGCAGGTGACTGCACATTGAAAACTTGCACATTGCGCAGTTTTATATATGCATGAAGAAATGGGTGAAAGTTTATTGTAAGTGAATTAGGAAAGTGCATCGATGTGTTACAACATATACTCTCTCTCTCTCTCTCTCTCTCTCTCTCTGAACACACAGATGAGATTAAACTGTGCTTTAGAGTTACTGGAAGGAGCTGAACATGGATTTGCACATCATGTTCCCTTTTTAAAACTTGTTCAGAAGAGCTTGTGTCGCAACCTACTGTGTTGGATAATCATTCACACATTGACTTTTTCTGCTCTTTTTGTCAATTGTCAATTTGATTTAAAAGTTAGACACCAAAAGCCATATCATAGACAGTTCAGCCGTCCTTCCTTTAGTCTTGCAGCACAGCAATCACAAGAGATGAGTACAAAGTTGAATTAATATCAGGTCAAATTTCTTTTGAAATGCTTCCAATTAATGACGTCTTCCCACTGCAAACACATGCAGATATGAAAACCAATCCAAGTCACTAGGCCACAGTTAAGATCTTGAAAGAAGACAGATTTGTGAAATAGCTCATATCCTTTGTACCCTTACATTGCAAAGCTGCAAAGCTTAAATGCACTCTGCAACACTGATTCACTGGATATTTAATTGTGCATGCTCATTTCCACCATTTTTACATTTAGGTGATCTACACCACCATTCAAAAGTTAGAAATTAATCTTTATTTTTCTGCAGAATGCATTGAATGAGTCAAAAGTGACAGTAAAGACATTTGTAATGTTACAAAGGATTTATGTTTCAAATAACTGATGTTCTATTTAACTTTCTATTCATTAAAGAATCCTGAAAAAAAATATCAGTTTATAGTTGGGAATTTGTCATGTCGCGTCACGTCACATCCAATGTAGACAGCATCACTGATTATAATGAGATCTATTTGTTTTTTTGGGTTTTTTTGTGTTGCATCGCGCCACAGTGTAACATTTCACAAGATTTCCCAAACTTGTATTGGTTAGTGTATTACACTTAATATTAATTTTTAAAAACACTGTTGTGTTGTGTTTAAATATGTCATCTTTAACTGATCTAAAAATTAAGAATAATTTTTCACACTTTATTATACTGTTTTGATACCTAAGTTCACTTGTAAGCACTTAAAATGATTGTTTTTTGTTATTATTTTTAATTTATTTTGACAAAATAATTTAGAAATAATATCAGAGATTTGGTTATTGGCCATAATTAGCATCTTATTGGTATCAGCAATGCAAAATTTTATTATTGGTGCATCCATTTGTCACAGAGCCATCTTCACCTTCACGATCAGCTCCGCCCACACGTTCACTCTCTCCGGAGTTCTGATTACTATCACCTGTCCTTAATCACCACATCACCCTTCATAAGCTCACTCACCCCACAGTTCTACGTCTGATCTCGTCTCACATGGACTGCACAGACTTACCTGCGATTCTTACCTGCGATTCTTACCTGCGATTCTTACCTGCGATTCTTACCTGCGATTCTTACCTGCGATTCTTACCTGCGATTCTTACCTGCGATTCTTACCTGCGATTCTTACCTGCGATTCTTACCTGCGATTCTTACCTGCGATTCTTACCTGCGATTCTTACCTGCGATTCTTACCTGCGATTCTTACCTGCGATTCTTACGCGTCTTCCAAGGAGTCTCCCTCATCATCCTTGATCCCAACATTGTTAGCGTGAACTGTTGAACTGTCACCTGGATATCTGCAAGACAAAGAAAGGACAATTATCATTTTAGCTAAGTTACCTGTTTACTTCCTGGATCAGAAAACTTACCATACCTGACTGTTTACCTGTTTGTTGTACCTGCTTGTTCAATAAAAACACGTTACTAATACCCCTGTGTCTGTGTCTGACACCATTACATAAACAAAAATTCTATGATTTATTTCTGCTAAATCTGTGCACTGCCTGTTTACTGTTCCAACTACACACAATAAGGTGCAAAACTGCACAAAAAACATCTTGAAGTTACCTTAGGCACCTGGATTTTACAATTTAGGTTAGAGATTGTGTTGTTGATACTGAGGCTGTACGCAACAAACTGGGGCTGAATGAAAAAGTGACGGGTCCACATTCATCAGTGGATGCTCCCATTTTTGTTGTGTCCCTTGAGACAACAAAACAACAGATAGAATAGATTGTGTAAGTGGGTCAATACATAGCCGTTGCAAATGCATAACCTGCATGGTACCAATGACCTCTTCAACGTTATGCTGTGTAAGAAGCGTCCCACTTTTAGGGACACTAGAGCATGTTTGTCACATGTTGAGAAGACTAGGTTAAGACCAGAGACTAGATAAAAAAAAAAAGAATGCAGGGAGGAAGGTGAACAAGAACACAGATAAATCTCTCCCTCCATTGAAAGTGTATTCACCCAAAGAGAACTAAATAAATCCATATGAATACAGGCGTTTAATCCAAGTCTTTTGAAGAGACACGATCACTTTATATGATGAATAGATTTAATTTTGGCTATCATTCACATATAAACATTAATCAGTGAACATACACGCACATCCATGCAAATATGGTAAATAGAAGCGCAACCGTTCTTGCATGATGTGCAAGTACAAACCTCATTGGTTCTTGTGGAAGCTCAAACATGCCACATTATAAAATGGAGAACGAACCTCACGGGTTCTCCTGCATCAAGCAAACATGTTTGATCTTCCGTTTAATCAATTCTGTCATTTTAGTAATCATGGCACCAATACATATCTATAGGAAATGAAAGGTCAAATTGAGCACATTGCATTATGGAACAGACTACTATAAATCCAGATACATTTGAAAATGGCGTTTTTGTTTTAAAAACGTTGCCCGTTCACACTAGCATTTTCATTCACACTGAAATGTCTGAAAAAGCTTAAATTACCTCACTGTGCATGCTTAAAACATAAACAAAAGCTGCACTTTTTTGGCTTTGTCAGACTGAATGTCGTATTCGGGGTTATGATTGGTTAGATCGTCTGTCAATCTAATTGCCGGCGAAGGGTCAATTGCCAGTTATTTTTGCAGGGATACAATATGAATATTCTACAAGGGAACATTTCTCTTTAGCATTGCTATGAAAGTAAATAGGCACAACAAAGCCAATATAACCATATTAGATATCTAATATGGGTTGCTTACAATATGCATCACATGACTAAACAGGCGTTATCGTTTTCAAATACCCCCGGAGAGAAAAATTTGCTTTTTTCAAACGAAAATGTATTAGTGTGGACCAGGCCTCAGTAAGCTCTATCATGCTGCTCATCCGGGTAGCAACAGTGAGATTACTTGGATATTTTTCTTGGGGAAAAAACTATTAAACAAAAGTATTAGACTAAAGGCTCTATTTTCTCTCAATTTAAGTAGAGATCTCTTTTGAAGAAAGACTTTCTTTTCTTCAGAGATTACCTCAAGAAGATGATTCTTACTTGATAACACTAAACTTTCCACTGAAAACAAATGAATGAAATAAGATGACCTAGATAATTTTTTTTTTTTTTTTTTTTTTACACAGTGGCATAAAATGATGCAAATGCAAATAATTTAATGATAAAATTAGCAAGTTAAAAATGGCTGGTTTTATCTACCTGAAACTATTTTTTTTTTTTATGCATGAATGAAATTAATCTGCCCCTTTTCACAAACTGAACAGACCAGAAGAAAAGAGCTGAAATATTTGCCCCTGAGGAGAAGCGTGGCCTATTTTAGCATGCCAGTTTGTATTATAGAAATGCTTTTGAAGCTTTTCTCTGGTTGCTGCATAAAATAACTTTTCCACGACCTTGCTTAACATATTCATAAGATGCCAAAGCAAGAATCCTTGTTTTCAAAGAGTGCTCTTGCAGTTGCTAGGCAGCTATTGAACTGAGCTGTAGGTTTGGCTTGGATCTGAGAGAACAGGTGTAGGCCTCGTCTCTGTTATGAGTTGCTGCCTTATTGAAGCAACTGCCTGGACCACAGAAACACACTCCTACTGCCCGTCAAGAAGATGAAATCAAACGTCTACTATTTCAAAGGATTAAAGTGCTCAAAAGGCACACTTACTCACACAATGGGGACTATGGGGAATTCTGGGGCATTATTTTAAAGATGACTCTTTAATGAGCACAGCTGTCTCTGTCTAGTCCCGATAAACCAATGGAAGACATTTGTGAGGGGCATTATGTCCTCGTCACAGCTGTGCAGCTGCAGCATAGAGCACGATAGGCATTCCAGGAATTGTTGGAATATTTAGTGGTTTTATTCTGGAGCCTTGAGTCAATCTCAATGACTTTGTCATTGGCTGGAAGACTTAGAAACAAAACATTTGTTATAACTCATCACAGTGTGATCTGCAGAACATGACGTCATGCAAGCTTGTACTACAGCTATTTATCTGAACCGTTTCAAACACTGTTAAAAATGAACTGCAATGTTTCATTTTAACGGCCATTATGCAGTATAATTGTTTGGGCTGCGCCAGTTGTAGTGAGATTAACGTGTGCTTGATGAAGCCAAGCCACAATCGCATTATCTAGATCTGTTAGTCCTTTGACTTAAGAACTTTGGTTCTCTTTGTACCTTAATCATGTTTTCAAAGATGCTTTAAGTATAGTTTGCAAAGTAAAATGTTTTTTATGTGAAATCATAAATTGTTAATTCACAAATATAATTACATTTTTGGGGAGTCACAATTTACAACCTGAACCAATTTTGCCTTGTCATAAAAATAGGGAAAATGGTCCAATATTTTAAAGTCATCATGAAATCAAAACTGACCCTATTTACTTTGTTAGCGCATATCAGTATAGTATTGTGGTGAACAATTAATCTGTGTAAGTTAATACACAGAAAAAAATAGCTTGTCGTAGTAATTTTACCACGGTCTGAAATGGCGTTCCTCCTCTGATGATGTCAGTTTGACTGCTGGGTTGAAAATGCTTAAACCATTCCCCTCCAACGGTTAGTCTACTGTGAGCGAGAGATGGAGAGGAGGAGCGCTGACATAACCCCCCTCCCCCCCCCCCCCTCTATTCAATATTCCATTTAATTTGGAAACACTGGAAAAAAGTCGTTTGCAACTTCCAGTTCACGGGAACATAAAGAGACTTCCACATACAAGTTCTATTCGTGATATCATTTCCAATATTTGGTAGATATTTTTCAAATATTAATAAGCAGAGAAGCAGCTTAATTTTTGTTTATATAAGGATTAATAATAAAAAATGATTTCCTTAATAAGGTTTTAATTTCAAGAATTACATTATTTTAAAGAAGCATTTTTTTCATTATGATATCAGGGAAGTTTTATCACCCTGTCATTTTTTCATTTTCTCCCCCTTTGGTCATCACATATGTATTCAAATCATTGTATGTCTGAATTGCATTATAATGTTTTTTTTTTTTTATAAATATAGTATTTTTAAAATAAATTAATAGCACAAAAAATAAGCATCACGACTGGCATTTAAATTGCATATAAAGAAATTTTCAGTAAAGCATAGTATTATTAAATGCAGTAACTGTCCACTTTAAATAAATCCCCTTAGTATCACTGGGATGCCCCATTTCTAAAAATACACTGAATAAAGGTAAACTGTATTTTGGTCCCGTCATGTGGTGTTCTGGAATGGACCGATGAGGATTATGGGAGTTTCCTACCACTCTGATCACTACGTTTTCTCATGCAGGTTACAGACAGGTTTAGTGTAATGAGATAAAGCGATATTTTTAGTGCAGTTATATCTGTTTAAAGGACAGAGTGAACTATTTTTAGTAAATCTTTGGCTTGTGATTTCTATTTTTAGCTCGTTCAGTTTTCCAAATGCAGCAACATTCCAGCCTGAAATATTTGTTCATGTCCCAAGTGTACACACCAGCGTGTTTATTTTAGCATCAGAGCGAGAAACAACCATATGGTCAGTGTTCATAAGCTTCCCTGAGGGAAACCGTCTTTTAGAAGCAGCTTGCATGTTTTTCTGCACACTTCCTGTGTGGAAGGAAGTATTTTTTGTATCATCTTCATGTTTTATTTGTGTGTCTGGTGGAATCAATCTGAATTGCAAAATAAAACTGTGATAATTACAGCAACTAAAGATTTGGTTTTTCACAAAGTTTCCCATTCTCTGTGAGTTTTGCAGCACTAGCTGCATTTTGCAAATCGGAGAGGAAGCTCTGCATGCGCTACAGAAACGGCTCGGCTCCGCTGAAGGTGGTGCTGTGGTTTGGAGTTCGAAGGGGAAGCACACCATACTAATAGCAGCCACAGCTGAAGCTTTGTCATATCACACTCTTGATGCTGACATACACAAATGTCAGCTGAACTACTTTCAATATATGAGCAATATCCACAAACCTCACAAACCCTGATATATATCAAGCAGGAGCTCTGCATATGAATACACTACACAATGCTCAGCAATAAAGAACCAAACGCTGCAGATAAATGATAAAGGAATTAGATATCTGCCATTTTGACAAGCTGTGCAAGTCATGCATGGTTTGAGGTCAGGTTGAGGACAGGGAGCAGTAACAGCGAAGGATCTGGGTTGCTAATACAAAAGTTGCTGTTAAATCCCACATAGCACTTAACCTCAAATTACTTCAGGAGGCTGTCCATGCTATCCGTGTCACTCGGGATAAAAGCACACGCTAAATGCTACCTTCTAAATGTTGACACTTTTAAGTCATATAGGAAACAGTTGCTAATTTAGCAAATGCACTTAAACAACTAAACGTTAAATATTTTATTGTTAAAACAGCTAACTTGTTTATTTCATTTAATCCTGTATGACAATAAGTCCAGAGTTTTTTGTATACTGTGTAAATAAAGCTTAGAACCGGTTACTCACCTACAATTTATAAAATAGTCTCAAAATGAATCTTAATGAGCAAATTTAAGGTCTCAGGGAAAAGATAAATAATTTTCACTATTAACAGTGACAATGCATGCCCTAATGAAAGGGGTTTGGGTCAGGTGAAATTGGGAGAGGATTGAGTGGCCTTGTTGTGAAACTACAAGGACCTTATGGCTCAGACAGGCTCCTACTTAGTAAAAAGTAAGGCCTTTGCTCTTATTAACAAAGATTTAATTTCATTAAGTGCAGCAGATGCCTGGATGGCAGTGTGATCAACAAACTCCTTTGAAAAGTTCTGCTGTGACCGACAGATGTCTGTGCCCGCAGCATTGCAAATAGGTCATATGTCCGGCTGGGTCACCAAAGGGCACTTGTTTTCTTGGTTTTGCATGCGCATACTTCTCATCTTCTATTCAACAACAAGTTATGAGTAGTGTAAAAAAAAAAAAAAAAACCCTGCCTAAATGTAAATAAAATAAAGCATAAGTTGAGATGCTGCATCCTTGCAGATTTTAGTGTTTTACTCTTGTATAAGGTTATATTTACAGGACAAATGCGAGAAAGTTTGCTGAGGTTTAGTACATCAGCCTGAGAGATAATATCTGACCACTCTTGACATATCTTGGGGTCAGGTAGTTTGTTTTTATTTATTATTCATTTTAATGCTTTTATTCAGCAAGGATGAAGTAAATTGATCAAATATGACAGTAAAGGCATTTATAATATTGCAAAAGATATATCAAATAAATATTGTTCCTTTTGAACTTTCTATTCATAAAAGTATCCTGAAAAAATCAGTCCGGACAAAAATATTAACTGTTCTCAACATTGAGCACCAAAACAGCATGTTAGAATGATTTCTGAAGGTGATCATGTGACACTGAAGACTGGAGTAATGATGCAGAAAATGCATTTCAGGAATAAATGGCAGTGAGTTTAAAACAGTATTCAGTCATTTGTGATACTTAGGAAGGTCTATTTCTATTCTCACAATGGGCATATGCTGCATATTTTAAATTAAGCATAAGGTCGTCACATTCTTTGACATGGTTCTGTTAAATGTACTTTACACACAAATTTTCATCTATTAATCTTTTTTTTTATAGCCAGTGTGTGAACAACTTGTAACAAAACAAAAAAATGACATCTTCCTCAACCA
This sequence comes from Opsariichthys bidens, assembly GCA_037194245.1. Lineage (NCBI taxonomy): Eukaryota > Metazoa > Chordata > Actinopteri > Cypriniformes > Xenocyprididae > Opsariichthys > Opsariichthys bidens. Next base: position 7,162,574 of record CM074288.1, read on the forward strand.
TTAGGTGTAAAAAATACACTTTAGTCATAGCCTAATGGAATTTGTTATTACTTTTGGTGATAATTAAAAGAAAATGCTTCAATAAAATTGATATTTTGCAATGTTACTTATGCATTATATTTGACAGCTGACTCATGTTTTCATCTTGCTCCAGGTACAAAGGAAATGTAAACTTGTATATATGTCAATTAAACGCAACTAGGATTTTTCCACAAATGCTTCTTTAGTTACAGTGAAGGTCATGAGTCAATAAATGTCAGCTACAAATTTGATTTCTATACTTAGACCACAAGTCTGTGCGGTCTAACCAAAACCTTTACACATGAGTGAATCATCAGACATGTATGTTTGATATTAATGTTTCATGTTTGCCACCCGCACCACCACCCACAATCATGTACAGTATGAGAGTCAAGTATACAGAAAACAGACACTCTTTTTAGTGCTATGGGAAAGTGGGAGGGATGTTCACATGTATCGTTGCAGTCAATTACAGTGCACCTATTTTGGTCAAAGGCACAAGCTGTTGTTTTGAAAATGCGTGACATTCTTCGGATACTATTGCGCATCAATAATAGTGCATAGTATACTCTGACATTTTCAAAAAACCAAGAGCAGATCAGTTGGCGGCACCTGGGAGAATGCACTTTCGGGACTTTATTATGACTCAGAGTGAGATGTGTTAGCAGTAAGAGCAGCAAAGGACCTGATCATATTACCTTGTTCAAAGAGTAATGGCCGTGCAGCAACTGTAAAGACACAGAGTGCTGTATCATAGCTGGACTGATCGAAAGATGAGTATAGAGATTCAGTTTGTCAAATAAAAAGTTTTGTGATTCAATTTTGCAGAAATTCCTCTTTTTAACCCACCTCTTTCTTTTGAACTTAATACATATGACTATAAATGTTATGTACAATGTCAGTTTGGAATTACCTGTTGAAAAAGTACAAAAAAACTAAATCTTTAAATCTTTAATATGACAAATGAAATGAATCTGAAATTAATTTTAATATGACCAAAATTTGACATCGCTTTCGAGCTAGGCAGCTGCATATTAACCTACTGTCTTTGATGTGTACACTTCACATGCAATACATTTATTAATTTAGCAGATGCCATCAAGATATCCAAGATGATCTATTAAAGCAGTGGTTCTTAACCTGGGTTCGATCGAACCCCAGGGGTTCGGTGAGTCAGTCTCAGGGGTTCGGCGGAGGTCAAGACACACACGCCCTGCTTTTTCCTATTAAGAAGGGTTCGGTAAATGCACATATGAAACTGGTGGGGTTCAGTACCTCCAACAAGGTTTAGAACCACTGTATTACAGGGATAGTGAAAATTCTATCATCATGTACTCATCCTCAATTTTTTCCAAACCTATATGAATTTCTTTCTTCAGCTAAACACAAAAGAAGATATTTTGAAGAATGTCGGTAACCAAACAGTTGTTGAGCCCCATTGACTTACATTTTATTTTTATTTTTTCCTGCTATGGAAGTCAGTGGAGCCCATCAACTGTTTGGAATAAAGAACCTTAATTTTTCAATAGTGTAGTAGAAATTCTTTCACCATTGTCCAGGACGCATCAGGATGGATTAGGATTTACACAAATTATTTTAATGCATTTTTGATGTACACAAACATGATCACAAAACACATTTGTGCATTCATAGACATAGTGCTGTCCACTAGGGGCATTAGACACAGAAAACATGTGAGATAATCAGTTATTTGTTGCTCGAACAACCAATGTGCTTTCATCTAGTTAGTGATCTGTGCTAGGGAGTAACACAATGGACTTTTTCAAGAGCAGCTAATAGGCCCTTTATGACATGGCACATGTTGACCTGCTGTAAGAGCTGACAGATCAGCGGTCAAAGTCAGTGGAGGGTTAATGAGTAGGTTGAGGTTAAGTTTAGGGTTGATCTAAGGATTTGGTTCATATGTTTTTGAACACCTCATGCCATAAAGAGCTAATGCAACTATTAGACCTTAGCCCAAAGGTTATTTGACCTGACCTCTTAGATGTCTAAGAAAAAGCCTGAAGGCATATTTAGAAGGGAAAAAGCAGTGATCGCAGAATGAGATAACATAATAATGCTTCAGGAATATATTTCTACTGAAAAGAAGAACGTGACAGAATGACAGTTAATGAGAGAGTGAGTATGTTGAGGAAGGGGTCTTTCCTGTGTCAGGGTTCCCCTTATCATCATGGTTTCCTGTGTGTGCTGAAATCAAGCTGCTTCTATACCACATAGTATGTTTTCCAGGAAAACACAAACCTGTTAAATTCTCGTTTCTCACTGTGATCAGAAATGGCCCTGAGCTGAGAAATGAATCCACTACGGCCTGGGAAACCATGCAGCGATCAATATCTATTAGGGAATGGAAAAGTACAGACATTATCATCCCATTTGCCTGTAACAGTAAGCGGCTGTGGGACATGTTTTGGAATCACAATACAAGAGCGAGATTAATGCAGTCATTATCACTTGTTAGATATTTTCTAATTTGCTGAATGCACATAATTGGAGTCATATGATCCAGTCTAATGATCTTAGCACATGAGAATACAGGAGCAGTCATTAAAATATCATGAAAGAGGCTTGAAATATAGAAAAATATTTATGTCACTGTTCAAATTTATATTCCAAGCTGAATGGGAACAAGAAACAAAAGCAGACACTTTTGTCACAAAATCAATGGAAAGTGTTGGTAAGGAGACAATAATTATGATCATTAAAAAAAGATCCCCTCTGAACATGATGTCTTTATGTGCTTCTCAGAAACAAACTTTTATTTATTTTTACACTTTTTGAAATATTGTTCAAATGGGTATCTGCACAACAGGAAGGACACAATCTGCTTCAACATTCTGTGTTTTGCAGGTGGGTTACAGCTTTTTAGATGGACAGAACTATGGTCAAATGACATTATACTTCCCTAAGGTCATCTGTGGTAAATATAAGGGGATTACTGGTGCTAATGTTATGATGCTGACCACTGATCATGGGGTTTCTTTACGGACAATACAATGCACTCTTCCAGCTCCATAGAGACAGAACCCAACACCGGCACAAGGGTTCCTCAGATTAACTCATTCTCAAATGACCATGCACATGTTTTTTGGAGAGCAAAGTCACACTGCACTCTTTTTGTCCCTTCACGGTGACTCAGCAGACAGTCAGCAGACTATTCGGATGTTTTAAAAGAACGTTGCATGCAGTTGTCAAATGCACCACATTTTGTTTGAATGTTTTACTGTGGTTGTAGTGTCAAAGTCTATGCATAATGCATCTGTAGCAACAACGCTGTCCTCTTCTAAACAGAATTCAGTAAACAAAGGACGGCGTGGTTGTTGACTCTGAGTCATCCTTGCTCCTACACAGGATCGAGGGTGGGGGAAGTACCCATCTTAGGGGATTCAAATGTCTATAACCTGTTGAGCAAGCAGGGATCCAGCTGACATCTTTTGATTTATTAATGTAGGACTAAATCTGTATAAGGCAGGGGACTTCAGACTTTTTTTTAGGCCAAAGACCCTTGATGGATATAGACACAGAATAAAGCCCCCAGTCATACTACGCTAAATTTAGTGCTGTAATTTAAGCCCATAACGTGTACAGTTCCATATTAATGTAAAGTTTACAGAATTTATGATGACTCCCTTGCAAAGCCATTAAAGTGCAATATAAACTCGAAAAAATCCCGCACATTACTCAAACGTGCATTATTACAAAATTGTATTAGCTAACACCTGGGGAAGGTCTACTGACCAGAATTTTGCAAATAGGATGTCATAATGATGCAAGTTTGAGTAGTGTGAGGGATTTAAACTTTTTTTTTCAACTTAATTCAATAGAAAAAATGCTGAACTTAATGTTTATTTTTGTTTAATGCATATTTAAATTTAGTCACAAACAGGACTTTCAGAACCCCTGTTGAAGGCAACTGACACAAAGTATTAAATGTCATAGCATAAGAGACTCCCGTGCTAAAGGAAAGATATTTGTATGTATATTTAGAAGCATTTTTAAACTATTCCACTGGTATTTTTGTGCATTACTGGCCCACATCAGCCCAACCTCCCACAAGCTCTCCCAGAGGAGCTGCTTTACAGCAACTCTGCCCAGCATTTTCAACAATTTATGTAAGCTGTCTCTGCTACAGAAAGAAGGAAATTATCAACTTAGACATTAAGAGGAAGCGTGTGAATTGCTGGAAAGGATGTCAGCTTCATGAAATGACACTATGATATGCACAAAATGTATGATTTAATGGCAGTTGTGAAGCTAAAAAAGCTTATTACGCTTTTCAGAATATAAGTGTTTCCAGGATTTCAAATGGTTCTCATGAACGTTTGTCAGTTATCAGTTTTTGTCAAATTTCACCATTTTGAATAGATAAAAAACTTAATCGTTTAAATGATACAATATGCATATTATGGCTATTTTAATGTGAAAAAATAGGAAACATTAACAGAGCCATTTTCTGACATGTAGGTATTTGATTGTGTGTGAAAATAAAAATTGAATTTGCGAACAGTATAAATGCATTAGTTTACAAAAAAATTATTTTACTATTACTGTTCCTGCAGAGTCTTGGTAGCTGGTCAGTTGACATGCTTTTTTATTACAAAAAAAAAATGGGACATTATGCACTTTAAAACCTTTTAACATGCAGCCTCAATTTTTGTGACATCAACTTTAAATTTGGAAGACAACTTGGTTAGACATGGCTTTGATTTTTTTTGTAAAAAGAAATATGTTTTAGTGCATGTTAGTACATTTGCTTTCCAATAAACTTAAACTTCTATAATGTTTTAGTTTTATTTATTTATTTTTGCTTTCACTTCTGCAAAAATCTGCTGAATGTCTCTATTCCAAATTCATATATATGCTCAAAGACGAGGATGACAGTTAATTGGTTAAATACCTTTAAATGCTTTTATTCCTTTCAATAAAAAGCGAAAATGTTTTTGTCCCCTTAATGTTCACGGTTTGGCATGGTTTTGGCCTTCTCTTTCTCTCCCATTGTAAGGTTTTGCACTGTCTGTATAAATGACAAAATGTTCCCCCACTAAAATAACTTGGTGAGTAAAAAAGCAGTTCTCTATGATATAATCTTGCATTGCAAGTAAATGTTGTTATACAGCAGTGTAAAATCCAGAACTTCATAAATGCGAAATGTCGCACTGATATGATTATCTTTTGTCACCAAAGTTCTGGGATGACTTGTGCTCAGCTTTGGCCATGCTTGCAGCACCTGGTGATCATGTGGGCTGGGATGTGTTTGGGCATGTGGTGCTTACAAAGACAACAGCAGCTCATCTCCCCCTTACAGCAGATGAATCATTTATGACTCATTCTGACTCATTCCGAGAGTGTCTGTCTACCACCCTCTACTGGGGGTAATGAGAACCAGCATATGGGCTCATAACAAATGAAGCTCAAACATTTGAAAGTGTTCCTCTCTCTTATCGTCAGCTTATTATGCTGTTTTCTCTCTCAGCCCTTCTTTCATAAACTTAAATATAGTATGCTGTGGATTGTCTTGAAAGGTAAATGCTTTCACTCTGCACTGCATGAAACATGGGAATGTGGTGCCATCTAGTGAAATAACTGTCATGTGATGCAATTCTGCAAACTATGACATGATTTGAATTATTAATGAATATGGTTTTCATGTGAGCAGGTTTTCCAGGATTTTAAGGGTTTCAATAATTGCACTGGAAAGCAGTTACTGTACAGATAAAGATGCAGCATTCCCGTTTATGAGTTCTTCCTAAAGGCTGGCATATCATTTCACTATTCACATGCTTTCCCAGCAGCCCCCATTTATCACCCTGGCCACAGTCTGAAGTGCCAGGATGTTCACTCAGCTTCCTGTTTCCCGGCAACAAGCATCTCAGTTCTGAGCCTCCACCTTTCTGCCTCCAGAAATCTTTCTTCTTCTTCTTTTTTTCTCCAACACAGAACGTTTTACATAATGAAATATGCTGATTTACTTATTTATATGCCTCAAGTGCGTTATGCTACCAGTACTTTTAATGCATCATGTCATGATTAAGACGTTTAACTCATCCCATTGGATAATAGAAACGCTTTTGCTTGCTTTCACATGCATGCAATAAAATGTATTATTCCTCCACTGGGCAGCACCGAGACTGAATTTGGTGAGGTTATTTTAACATAAACAATCGTGTTTTGAGAAAAGACTCTTTTGATAGTATCTCATCGAGCGCTTACTGAATTAAACTGCACGTGTCAGTTTAAATTTACATTATAACTATCTACTAAGGTTTTCCTTGAAATAAATATCTTTAAATTTAACGTAAAATACTTAAAATAATGTTCCGTGTTAGTAAACGTTACGTAAACGCTGCATGTCATTTGCAGTCACGCATTTAATGTAATTTAACTTGCACTCACATTGGCGTGAGTTGTTTTTCTACCGTCACGTTAATGTTAATTACACTAATATGCGTCAATAACTGAAAATGACGTCTAATGATCGCGCACGCCTTATTTTCATGTGCTAAGTTATATTGACCAGCAGATGTCGCTGCAGGAATATTTGTTGTGATATGCCTATTATTTTCATGTTGTGTGGAAATTTATTGGAGGCATTTATTCTATGCGCCTAACACTTTTCCAGCTGTTAGACAGGTTTAGTGTTTACTCTTTCTGTTTCACTTCAACGCCTTTAAAAGTCTGTTTTACCATGCAAAAATAAAAAAGCAGCAGTCAACCATAAAAAAACCCAAAATCATTAAAAAGTTAATCAATGAAAAAATTAACAGCATGCCTTTGAATTACCAAAACTACTAAACACAATGACATGATGCATGTATTATCATATTTCAGTCATGACAACTCTCAGGATAGTTTGTAAAATATTTTATTAATGTAAATAGAATGCACATATAGGTTTGGACTTTCAGGCTAGATCGTTTATGCTGCTGCTGGAGTTATGGATGCTTCTACTGCTGCAAAGCAAGTATATGATTTACTTCTGCTAAATGTACAGAACATAAAATTAAAGTAAACTTTCTGTTGGTGGAGTTGGGGAGGTGGATGGCTAGAATGGTCATTTGCATAGCATGCACAGATGTGCATTCTTTTGGATGCAGTGTGCAAAGGGAAGTAGTAATGGATACGTGAAATCGATTGGATGGGAACATTACATTGAAGGAATCAATCAGAACACTAATAGAGTTTCGTGGCTGAACTATTCATGTATTATTAAGTATTATTATCAGTCAAATGCATGAGACATTAAGTACTTTTGGGTGTTTCATTTATTGACCATAATACAGAAATAAAGCAGCACTCATCAACAGAACACAACAGGTAATGAGCAGTGTAAATAAATAAATAATGCATGGCATAAAATGGCAACAGAAATAAACACTGTAACACTGGGTATTTTAATTACTGTAAGGTTTGTTGTGTGCATGCTGTTGATTACATTATCTAAATGGCCGGTTTATAAGTATTTTGTACCCTCAGCAGTTTATTAAAGTGCTAAATCTAACAATCTTGCATACAATGGTGTTATACACCGTTGCTTAAATCTTTTTCAAATTTTATATTTTCTATTGAAATATTCAATTTCAAATATAGGCATCTAAGTTTTGTCTGTCATTATAAATGATTAAAATACGAATAGCATATTTTATATACATGTTTATATTTTACACACAGCAATATTTCAATGGATGTTTCAATAGAAACATCAAATCAGAACTTCACAATACCATGAAAAATTTAAAACAGAATATAATTAATTACCTCTCATGTCAGATGCATAAATTAGCAAGTAATCTTATTTTTATGTAATGGAAATGTGGATAACTCAAAGATAAATGTTTTCCTGTCATGTAAAGTTAGAGGTTCTTAACCATTTAGTTAAGGAAAACATTTATTTTAAACTGATTTACAAATCAGCTGATTTAACCACGTGAATAGATGCAGTACTCCATAAATACAATACAGAAAGCAGTTGCCATATACAATACAGTGAAATCTTCCAAGCAGTTTATTTAACTTTGTTTGTATAAATGTACCTGACATATGTTCTTGTCTGCCATACTGATCATCATCTGTGAGTGTAATTTATTTTAAAGAAATTACAAATCATCACAAAATTTAAAGTGAATTTGCATTTTCCTTTCCAGCATGCAGTCTCCATGCAAGTGCATTTTTATCCTCTCAAGGGGCGAAAGACGATGATTTTTAGACACTATTGTATTGCAAGAGAAAAGGAGACTTTCTCCAGAGGCTCTTCAATGAAATCCTAGTTGTTATATCCTCACTGCAGCATACTAGCACAACAAATACAGTCAAAAGCAGGCCCACTCATAATCCACAGAAAGTTCAACAATTTCCACAGAATTGGAAAACCTGTCATTCACAAAGTTCTGCAACCCCCCCCCCCCCCCCCCCTTATGTGTTTATTAAATATTTTGGCTAACTTGAGCTTTGCTTATAAGAGCATACAAACTCTTAGCTGTTTAACAGATTTAAACCCATTCTGCAGAAAAAAAATTGCCCCAAATATCAGTGCAGAAAATGCAAAAAAAATAAATAAAATAAAATAAATAAATAAATTAAAAAAAAAAAAAAAACCTTCTGATTTTTTTTGGGCCAATGAAATATATAGCAATTGCTAAAAGTAAACAGATTATAACACAAAACATATGCTCATATATCTTCTAATAAATACTGTACATAGCATTTTATCCGATAAGCAACTCGTATTAATTCTAGTATTTAGTGCCATACAGAAAAACAGCAAATATAGTCTCACTATTAAAATACATATCTAAAAACATTAGTCATTTAAGTCTTATTTTATACAGCAAAAGCTTCATAATACTGGATGCATAGGATTATATAATGTCATCTAGAAGGTGTGGTGCACCAACCCAATCAAGCATCCTTGGTTCAGATGCTGCCATGATCATACACATGAACTGCTTTCCGGTTCTCTTATCAATGGGATAAATTGTGGTGGGGGTGAACCTTTTGTTGCTCTCCACAAACTCACAAAGCTGGTTGTATATTTGTGGGAACTCGTGGCGAAGGAATACACCTCTGGTACGAAGCTCCCTTTGGATGTTAATGAAACAAATCTCTCTTGCTTTCCTACCCTCTTGGCCATCCTTGTTGATGTCAGATGTCCCAGGAGGAGGGGTGAGAATCAGAGTCTCCATTTCACATTCTTTCTTAAAGATTTTCTTATCTGGGCTTGAGGAGGCCAATGAGACCTTGGCATACTTGCGAACTGTTGGTGTTTGTAATTTGGGTGAAGGAAGTTTAGGCACTAGGTCTCCAACAGCAATGGATACATTCAGGAGGAAACATTCAGTGGGGTCATACTCCTTGCCTGCATTCTGCAACTCTTTGCAGTATTGCCCAAGGTTGTCTTTGAAACTGTCTAACTCTCGAAGGGACAGATATGTTGGAGAGATAGTAAGGCTGTCAAGACCAACTTGAAGAAAGTTGTCTGCACACCCGGGGTTTGGAAAACCCAGGAAAAGAACTCCTCTGCCACGGGACAGGTACCCTACCCTAGAAATGCGTGAAAAGGCTTTATGAATGTCAGAGTTCTCTCTGCAGTGCTTTAGTAAGTGCCTGCAAACACTACTAATGCGACCATAAAGACAGCTCTCTTTATGCGTGTCCCAGTCTTCTCGCCTACAGTTTCTTGAACAGTAGTAGGTATAACAGCTGTGGCAGGACTTGAAGTACAAGCAAGCATTGAATGTAGTGTCTTCGCGTAAGCATTTCCTGTTGGAGCACACCATAGTGTCATCCTCGACTGCAATGTGGTTCAAAGAAATGTCCTCAACACTCCTTTGAAAACCCTCGCAACCACTGTCTGGGTCTTTAAATGTGTCTGGGCTGGTCTTTGAAGAGTCTGATTGTGTGTTCAAAAGTCCTGAATCCTCTTGATCTGTATCCCTTTTCCCCTCTTTGGTCTCGTCATCTTGAATCAATTGTTTGAGTTGGTCTATCAGATCCTTGCTTGGTCTCCTGCTATTTTGAGGTTTGTAATCAATGACTAGGTCGGCGAGCAGCTCATCAAGCTGTTCGAGGCTTTGCTGCAGGGAGTAATTATTGTTCTTCCTCTCTGTGGATTCTGGTGGGTTTGCTGGTCTCTGTAAATTATGCAAGTTTGCCGTTTGACATCGGCCTGTATTTTGGGTATTCCAACTGCTAGTTACCCCATCTCTCTTGTTGCTCTTTGCTGCACGGATGTCATTGTCTGTAATTGTAATCTCTGGGGTTACAAACCATTGCCCCCTTGCACTGTTTTGTCTGTCAACAGCACACTTTTCTAGACAGTTTTCAGAGACAGACAAGGCAGCATAACGTCTCGGTGAACTAGAAAGGTTCACAATAACCGGTTGTTGGCTGTTATTGGAAGGAACTCCAGGTCTTCCTTGATGGAGAAGGTTCTCATAGCTCCTGCCTCTTGCAACCGCATGTTCTCTGTCCATATGAGGAATGAGAATGTTGTCCCAGGATTTTGAGTAGTTTCGGACATCTGCTCCTAAACGACTTGGCTCTGTAAAGTCATTGGGATACCATGGGCTTATCGATGGCACTCGCTGAGGAGTGGCCTGTGAGGATGCATACTGACTGGAATATGTAGCAATGCTTGACCGGTTCCAGTCATCTGAAAAGACCTGTGACATACGTGGCCGCCGCCGTCCCTCTGTATGATATGCTCTCATAGGAATGTTCAGTTCTGCTGGGTAATGGCAAGGCCGTGTATAGAACATCTTTGAGGGGTCAGAGGGAAAAGCATATGGTCTTGGATCCTCCTGAAAGTATGTTTCATTCTGAGGAGTAGATATGAAGTATGGCCCTGGCTCACTCACTGAATATGGTCTACCATAAAATGGATCCAAGGGTTCACGATGGGAATCTGCATAGTATGAACGTACAGGCAAAGTATGAACCCAGCGAGTCCTTGGGTCAAGTACATATTGACTACTGACAGAGGGATTTTGGCTGTTGCTGCTGTTAATACTGTACTGGTCATCCTGATAATATGTCCTACTCGGTGGTTGAACTGGATACCTGCAGGGATCATCTGTGTAGAAGAACTTGGTTGGGATGTTAGGATTAGACAAGGTCCTGTACTCCCTTGGGTCTCTAGGAGAAGCCCTTCCAAAAGGGATCTCTCCAGACTGAATGTAACTACCAGACAAGCTATTGGGATATTGATATCCTTGCCTATATTCCATGTTGTAACACTCACTTGGAGTAGGCGTTCTAGAAGTGGATGTCTGATTTGGAAAAGAAACATTCCTGATCCCTGGTGTTGAGGAAAGCTGCCAGGGAACATTACTTCTGTGAGTAGGCATCTTCCGTGCAGTGTGCTGGAGAACTGAGGCATCTGGCTTAATATCAACACGGCACCTTACGTGGGGAGTGTTAGTTTGCTTCTCCTGTCTGCTCTCCTCAAAACAATCAGAAACATAGAGCGGTGTGTGGGGTTGTAACTTGATTGGATGAACTTCATTAACTAAAGCCCTGTTTAAATGAGTGGCTTCTCGATTTGGCAAACTTTCAGATCTCTTCTGGGGGTCAACTGGAGATCGACGCCTCATGGTTGCAGGTGGAGAGACTGTGATGGGTACAGGGGTCAGGGAGGCTCGAACTCTCGGAGCACTTTTTGAGCGAGGCTTACCATGAACACTAGTCCTTGCTGCCTCATTGCTTTTGTCTGTGCTGATTTGTTGATGGGAGAGTCTTGAGTTGAACAGATCTGGTGAGGAAAAACGTAAGTGTCCCTGCTGTCCAATGCCATTCCAGACTGCATCCTTACTTACTGTTTGTTGATCAGATCTGTAAGGATACTCCATGGACAAGGAAAAGTCCTTTGGGTCATCCAGTGACTCAATGAAGTCAAAGCTACGGCAATGTCTTTTGTTAATAGTTTCGAAGTTTTGATCCAGTGGGCCAACCATTTGGTAATCACATTGCTTAGAGGATCCAGAATACTTTGAAAGCCCAGAGTTAGGGCCAATTTTTATGTCTTGATACAAAGTTGATGTTAATATGTCAGGGGGATCCGTACGTGTCATCTTAAATGGACCCCCGATATTTCTCCCCTCAGTTGGTGTCTCCTAAAGAGAATCAAAAACAGCCTTATTAGATACACATTTTCTTTAATTTAACCATTTTAATATCTGAATAGTACGGATAATGGATCCCATTTGAAGTCAGTTCTCTGAAAATGGCCCACTTATGCTTAGAAAAGAACATTTTACATTAAAAAGAAGTTGAAAGAGAATTTTATGACTTATCGTTGAATTTGCAAAATACTTCACAAGGCATTCATTTACAAATGATCTTGCTTCACAAACCATAAATTGGACCACTATTATGTACTATTATGTACAAATGCATGCATTGGAAGTTATAGGCATCACTCACGAATTTGCCAAATTAAATGGAAAAAAAAACATTTTGCTTGATATGATAACTGCAGAAGATGGAGGCCTTGCAACATCTCAGGATGAGAAAACTGCACAAGAAAACTCCTTTCTCAATAAGGAAAGAGCGGTCCTTTCAAAAATAACTTTAATTTTCAATCTTTCTCCCTGCTTAAGCTCTGTTAAAATGAAAAGATTTCAGATTCATATTCCGATTAGTATTTTTACAAATGTTATTAAAGTTCTCAAACACAAAAATAATATATCATTATCTTATGTATTCAGGGTCACTCTGTTTTGCGTACAATAATCAAATTTAAAATGTAAATATGAAATGTAATATAAATTAATGAATAAAAATTAAAGAATTTAAAATTATATAAGTGATTTTTTTTCTTCAGATGCCTTTTACAATTTTACCGCATCCAACCGCAACAGCCCTACTCCTGCCCATTAATAATAGTGCCACTGTGGTCTTTGGGGAAATAAAAAATGAATAGAGTGGAAATAAGGTTAAAAAAGGAGAGCATATAAACTGGTAAATGTCACATATAGTTTTACATACATGGTAGATATGTTGCACACGCAGAATACAGAAGATCAGTTCTGATCTCAGAATTCAGTTTCAGCTGCACCTAGAAACACCAGGCAAGTGATGCACACATCTGTGCACATGGTCTATATTTATGCTTGCTCTGATTTTCACTGTTCCTCAGTACTTTGCTTTCTTGAGACTACTTTCTTTTGTCCTATTAAATATTTGAATTTCAAACAAAGGGTCATTTTGATTGTGTTTGTCTACACCCTGCCTCTCTGTTTGTGACAATTATGTTGGTAGTTTTTTTTTTTTTCACTGAATTTTTCACTGAACTTAATTAAGATTTTGTTTGCCTACTATAAATGTTATTGTATTTGGTTGCTTACTTAACCTGAGACACAGTAGAATGGCTGTGTGGCATTTACAAAGGATTAGGAGGTAATTTTGAGGTTATTTACAATGTTTGGCTTTTCAGGGATTTTTTAAATGACAGTAGGAGCTATGGAGCCTCACTCACTGGCTACCTCCTTTCAGCCAAGCCTGAAACCATCTGTTCATCCTGCTGAGAAAGGACCGACGAGCAGTCTAAACACACACACACTCACACCTTCAATCTTTCCACTGGATTAATCTAAAACAGAACAAGAATTTCAGCTTTTCAACAAATTATTACAATTTGTGTGAATTTATTTTTTGCACTAACAATACTAAACCAAATTTTGTGGATTTACAGTATCGTGAAAATTCTTTTTTATTTAATATCAAATGATATCTAGATGGTCTCCTAAAATAAATATCAACATAAACTGACATGAGTATTTCGGAGCATCCTAAGGGATGGACTGGCTGACACAGATAGTGTCAGTGGCAACTCCTCATAAAGAAGTCCTCAGGTTGATCATTTGGACATAAAGAGTAATAAAACTCCACCTGGGCTCAGATCAAATCTGATGCGGTTCTGTGATTGATGCAGTTGGGGCTGGATGACTTCCACAACTATTGTATTATATGTCTGCTGGGAACAATTTTCGGGGACAAACAAAAATTGCACTTTAAAGTGCACTAAACACTTCATCTACTTTTAGAAGCATTTGCTCTAGTGTCTCTGCAGCCAGAGGTGAACAGTCTCATGTGGTTGGTTGATAACCCATAACTACTTCGTGTCTAAAAATCTTGAATGCCATCTGGGCCTCTCCAAATTGTTAAAGAGAGCTGAATCGCACATTTTAAAAGCTATTTATAAAACAGTGTCACTCATGGTAAATGCTTACGAATCAGGTTCCTTTGGGCTGCCATTTTCACTGGTTCTGATTCTAGCTGAGTAAGGGTATAAATGTCCTCTTGGTGAGCTAATATCTGCCCACCATCTCTCATTGTCTGTCTCCTTCGCTCATAACACTGTAGGGTCACAAAAGGGTGGAGAAGTAACATAAAAGCTGAGAAAAGCAGCTGTTCATGCAAATTAGGTTTACTGTCACATATAATTAAATGAAATATCACTATATCACCACTAGTTGACCCACCTCTGCATACAGTGTTAGATTACACTGAATCACTGAGAATAAAAATACACTTTTCTTTGGTCAGCTGGTGCTTTTTGCCCATCAATCCAGCATTTAGCAATAATTTAGAAGGACGCGATTATTTAAAAGGAAACTTCCACAAATATAAAAATAATGAGGACAAAAAAATAGTGCATGACAAGAGAGTTATGAGGGCATTGTCATTTATCTTTTGGATTAAAACACTGAAAAGCAAAAACATCCATCTTGAGCAAGTAGATGTTAATAATTCCCGTCTTCCTTTATGCAAGGTGGCTGATCAGCAGGCACTTTCACAGCAAGCAGCAGAGCCAGTACTTGTGACTGAGACCTGACTGCCCTCACACAGTAAATCACCACCTGTCTGACACTTCCATCACAGTCTGCCAAAACTAGCTTCCTTTCACTTCTTAACCATCGTTCATTCTTGAAAACAACCACTTCTAGAAAGTACAAAGTATGGATATACACTTGCAGTTCACCAGGATTTCTGAATAAAATGTGCCGATCGTCAGCTAAGTCACAAAAGAATCGGATCTGGAGTGAATTCGTCATCATGGGTCCACTGAACAAGTCAGTTACAGACATTGTGATTAATGAAAAATTCCTTTAAGCCAGAGTCCAAGAAACCATGACAGCAGAAAGTGTTAGCAGCAGCAGTTAATCTCACATGATGCCTATCTCCTTAAATACACAACCCATTCCTCAAACAAGCTTGCAGAGTGTTTTTTCTTTTTCTTTTTTTGGCCGGATATGAGGCAAAGGGGCTATATTTGGACACAATGGATAATGGGAAAGATGCATCTGCGTCTTTCAGTGAAAGCAGCCGAGCTGGATGATTCTGTAGATAAAATTTATTTTATTTTCTAACAAGAAATCTCAAAGGATTTTTAGTGGGACTTAAAATCCAAACATTTATACCTACCTATGAATCACATTTATAAGGTCATGAGAGAAACAAGTGGAAACTTCAGTTTCTCTGTTTTCCCAGCTTTCTTTTCATCTGCAAACATGTCTTCCCTCTTCAAATGCACAACAAAACTAGATCACTGCCATTGCAATCAAAACTGGATTACATTTTTGCCACTAGCTAATTCAGTAGTAGAACAACAATAGATAAAATATATTTAAAAAAAAAAAAACTATTTTAATATTATAATGCGTACCACCTGGGGGTACTCAACCATTTAATATAGACTGTTCTAGGTCAGGTCATAAGAGATTGTTTTACTTTGTTCCCGTACAAATTGATTTAGACAATAACACTCTGGAAACACATTGCTAACAATTACACTTATTACACTAACTAAATAAAAGTTAAATCAATAAGAACAACAGTACAATCCAATCCGCCCTTGAAGGGGTGATTGTCCTTAACATTTCATTATTAAGGCACTCATGCATGTCTGTTGTCAGCAATTATTACATTGTCTATAAAACTTAAAGGCGCAATATGTATTTATTCGCCACTAGGGGTCGCCAACCTCTTCAAAACAATAACAGGTGTAGATTGATGACACAGTTAATGAGTGTGGAATCATGGAACTTGCCGTCATGCCGATGAATCTAATAATGCTTTTGGGGAAATAATGTTTATGGATGAGCGAATGCACTCATGTTTTTAACATGACTGTGGTAAGAAACAGGGCGTGGCTGAGAATCACGGGCACGATTGCTAATGAGAGACAGATATCAGTGGCACACTTGAGTCCCAAGGGATATTAAGGAATGAGGACATTTCATTCTACCGAACTACTCCTAAGTGTTGAAATACGACTCATACAGGTTTATTTGACGAATTAAAATTGTGAGGTAACGCAGCGCTGTTTCACTTGGTCTAATGTTACACTATTATACTAAACTGCAATTGAGAAATTTGAGAAAGACTAACAGTAAGCTAGATCAACACTAGAATATCATACTGATGATATGCTAACATTTCATCATGTTGAGCTGTATAAAAGTGACTAGTCTTGCATTTGCTCACCTGTCTAATAATGTGCAAGAGCGTTTCTGTCAAGTTGAAGTTTGTTGCAACGCTCTCACTCGAAAACGCCACGCCGATATTGATCCTAGTTTTTATTTCTCCTTTTGCTCCAAAGTTTGCTTGCCATGGTCCATAATGTTTGAACAAAACAAAGGCATGCTGCTGGATGTTACATAGTTGTCCACGTCCGTTGCCATGGTTACTATGGCAGTACAAGCAGAAACCAGGGATAACGCAGATATTACGTCATTGATAGGTGACAAGGGACTGCACTATTTAAAATTGTTAAGTTCTCTGAATTTACAACTTCTTTAAAACATTTAAGATAATGTAAGTACACAATTGAACGAAATATATAACACAGTGCAAGTGTTTTTTTTGTGTGGATATTTTATTACAAAAATCTTACATATTGTGCCTTTAATAGAAAAACATAATTTTAATTCTAGTCTCTAGTTTGGATATTTGGATTGCATAAAAGTGGTCCAAATGTGGTACAATTAATATTATTGTAAAGACATTATTTTTCCATCTGTTTTCCAAGCCATAGCATTTATTCAGAACAACAGGTGCAACATACCCTATTAAGACTGCTGCATTGCACAAACTCTTCTTAATGGGTTTCAGCATTAATGGTCTGATAAAAACAATTTAGATGAGCAAAAAACAAGTTAAGCATCTCTCTCTCTCTCTCTCTCTAAGTACAATTTTAATAGTAAGGTCCTGTATTGTTGATTATCCATTGAAACATGCTCACGGCCATATTCTCAAGATATTAGTTAAAAGGCAAAAGTGTCATTTATTTTATGTTTTAACTTTGTAATCTCTCTTCTGCTTTCACAAGCTCATTTAAAATGGTATTAAAGCACAAAAAATCCATATGGCTTAATATGAGATGATAAAAATGGTAGGTTGCCAAATAATGATGGCATTAGAAATAGTTTAAAATGAAATATAACATGTGAAGTCTCAGGACTTGTCAACTTCCCAAAAGTATTGTATGTCAAATGTCCTACTGTTAAAAGTATGTCACAATTATCCATACATTGTATATGGCTTACTCCTCCCTTAATCTTCTCCGGACAAGCACATACTGTACCACATAGCAACTCTGTCGCCTGGATACCAAGCAAAACCATAAAGTCCACTAAGCACAATCTACTCACTTGCAAAGCAACCTGATTTACAAGGTCGTCATAAAGCGCAGCGTGTATCAACATCCCTCCTCGAGCTGTGATAAGGGTCGTTACTGAATCTGACGAAGCTGATTAACATGTCGGGGTTTTACAATCCTGCGAAAGTCCAGTGCGAAAATGAAACCTCTGCCCATCGCACCAAAATGTAACACAAAAGCACACTTTGTTCTCATTTATTGCTGCGGCACGAGCTCCGCACTATCGAGCATCTCTCGTAAAATGACCTAATGTCTCTCGGCGCAAAACACATCAGTGATACGCAGAACCACTGCAACATTATAGCTCTTACTAAGATAATTCATGAAGTCATCATTTTTGTTTTCCCAGTGTATTTAAAGCTTTAAGTTGTGTGCGCATTTATCTTACCGTCTTCATCCATAGTTAAGATCCTGAAGGTGCAGATAATCTGTTGACTTATGTATCAGTCACTGATCATTACGAGAGTATGTAGTCTCCATATCATATTAGATGTTGTAGGGTGGGCAGCATTAAACTCCTTAAGTATTGTTGTTCGCCCACGGGTCTCGGGGGCGTACTGAGACAAGACGAGGGGGTGTGACCGCATCCCTCATGCGTTGCGTTTCTTGTGTGAGATGCGCAGTGACTGCGCATGCGTGCGACGCTTGAATCCTGCCTGAGCTCGTGCGTTCGTGCGTGTGAGTGTGTGTGTGTGTGCGCGCGTGCGAATCTCATGCTGAACAGACATATGCGATGGCACAGCTTTGAGACATGATTTTAATTATGAAGGTGTCATATCTTGCTGACAGGCTCCAGTAATGATCAATTTCAATGTCTATCAATGTCAATAATTCCATGTCTATCTATCTATCTATCTATCTATCTATCTATCTATCTATCTATCTATCTATCTATCTATCTATCTATCTATCTATCTATCTATCTATCTATCTATCTATCTATCTATCTATCTGTCTGTCTGTCTGTCTGTCTGTCTGTCTGTCTATCTATCTATCTATCTATCTATCTATCTATCTATCTATCTATCTATCTATCTATCTATCTATCTATTCATAGGTCAGTTCAAACCTGATTTCCCACTACATTGAAAAATGTATTAATTAATTCATTGATTTATTTATTTTACTGAATCTAATGTGTCATTGGTATTACACTGTTTAATATTCATTTGAAAAAATATATTTAATGGTGTAACGTATTGGTTTTAGTCAAATCAGTGGTGTTTTGAAATGCAATTGATGTGAATTTGTGATATGTACTAATAAATGCTTTTACAGATGAAAACTCAACTGAAAATTCTAACATTTAAATCTGCATTTTTTTAAATGCACCATTCAATTTTATTTATTGATTTATTGGGCAACTTAACCTTAGAATTTCCTGCCTGTCTTATAATAGAACTTTAGTACACTGTTGAACCTGCCTGTCTATTCAATTAGCAGAAAACAGAAGTGCAAGTGCAAAGTACAGCTAAAATGATCAAGTGAGATATGCATGCCATTGATTTCTGTATTAGTGTATCAGTGGCTGATTTTGTGGGCTATTTATTCAAACATGACAAAAAAAAGGCATATTCAATGAACATGTTTCTATAGCACACTGAATACAGACACCAGCTTCATGAGTAAAATGTACATGTATTTGCTGTTTGAGCCATGGGAGCAACTCATACAAGTCCAGGTTTGTTGGTCAATTGAATAGCATTATTGTAGCTGTAAATCCAGCTGCATGTATCCCTCAGAGTGAAACTTTTATCGCTTCATATCTTGCTTTTGTGCATCCTACAACTTTAAAGTGACTGACAGAATTGGCGATCCTTTACTGGAGCAATTGTATTGCTTCTTAATGTGGTGAAAAAGAGCAACAATATTTTTGATAAGTATTATTTTCCCTTTCTGTCATAGTCATTAGAGTGCAAAACACTGCTGGCAGCTGACATTTGATTGTTCTGTTTCTTATTGTCTATTTTCTTCCTGCTCTATAGGGCTTGTGTGCTGAGGTGTGACTCAGCTTCTGTCTCAAGGCAGCTGTATTTCTTTGCTTTTTGTCATACTAAAAGACAGCTCTGGTTATTTTAATCCATATTTCCATATACAGTATGCATTATATGTTAATAAGTTAGTGCTAATATTCAATATTACAGTGCCATAAGTGTTTCTGAAAGTGTGGTTATACATCGCAGATTGGCTTGTATTTTGCCACAATGTAATTCAGACTTCTGCAAAGAGGCTGTCTTTGAAGGATGGTGCAATTGTATATTTGTAAATATTGACAAAAACTGAGAAAAAGATCACACAGGTTCTGCTTATCAGTCCTGCAAGGAAACAAGGCCATGTTTTTTTTTTTTTTTTTTTAACCTTTATTTTACCAGGAAATAATCCCATTGAGATTCAGAATCTCTTTCTTCAAGGGAGTCCTGGCCAAGACAGCAGAATACCATTGCATATTAAAACATAAAAAAAAAACATATACAGCGATAACAACAACAACATTTAAAAGAAAAAGACATTCAGCAGTTCAACATCATCTCAACATAATTACCTGCAAAGCTCAGTAACAGCACATGTGCATGTAGTACTCAGATAGTCCTTTATCCTGTTTTTAAACTGCTGAAAACAGAAGTGCACAATAGCAAAGTACAGCTAAAATGATCAAGTGAGACATGCATGCCATTGTGCAGAAATGTGTTTTATTGTTTTGTAGAATTTTAGTTGCTTCTGCAATTTATACCAAGATAAATGTGCAAAAACTTTAAAAGCACTTTCACCAAAAACAGTTCTTGTTTGTGGTATGTCATACATGATTTGCCCATATGATCGAAATTTACATTTCCTGGTAGTGTCTTCAAGAGTCTGAAGAGATTAAGAGAACATATGTAAGGAGGCAATTTATACAGTATAGCCTTAAAAAGAAAAATATACCAGTGCTCTAGCCTGCGATTGTGCAAAGATAGCCAACCAACACTCTCATACAAGCTACAATGATGAGTACGAAAACTACAATTAGTTACAAATCTTAAAGCTGCATGATATACTGAATCCAGCATTTTCAACGAAGATTGATTTGCATGCATGTATAAAATATCACGTAATCCAGCACTGACAGAAATGTTGCTTGTATGAGTGTTTTTCTCACACTAAAAGAGAAACAGCCTTTGTTTCTATAATAGAAACCCAACTTTACTCTTTGTTAAACACTCTATATGCTGCTTAAAGGACAAACTTTTTTCTAAAAGGAAACCAACATATTTATAGACTGCTACACGTTCAATTTCTTTCCCATCTAATGCAAAAATTTGCATTAGCCAAGCATCGCCTGTTTTCCTTGATTTAGAAAAACACATCATTTTGGTTTTGTCTGAGTTTAATGCAATTCTCATTTTATGAAGACTCTTTTGAATAACGTTAAAAGCAGATTGCAGATCTTCTAAGGCACTTGTTAAGGATGAGGCAGAAATATACAAAACTGTGTCATCCACATAGAAACGACACTTTGTTTTTGTTATATTCTGACACAAGTCAATTATATAAATAATAAATAAAATGGGACCCAAGATGGACCCCTGGGGGACACCATTTTGTATAGAGTTTGAGGACACGCTATCAACCTGAATACTTTGTGTTCGGCCACTCAAATAGTTACTAAACCATTTGACTGCTTTTGGAGACATTCCAATATCCACCAATCTCTGAGCCAGGATATAGTGGTCGACTGTGTCAAATGCCTTTGAAAGATCTAAAACAACGCAATACAGTATTCCTTAGAATCAATAGCACTTATGAAATCATTTAACACTTTCATAGTGGCAGTGACAGTGCTACATTTTTTACGAAAACCAGACTGCAAATCATTTAAAATGTTTTTGTTTCTAAATAGTCTTTCAACTGTTCAGTTATATGCCCTTCTAAGACCTTAGCTAAAGCAGATAACTTAGATATTGGCCTATAATTATTTGGTTTTGATCTGTCCCCTCCCTTAAATAAAGGAGCGACTTATGCTGACTTCAATACTCTAGGTATTAATCCAGTTTCAATAGTCAAATTGAAAATGTGTGTCAAAGGTTCTGCAATATGTTCAGCAGCAATATTTAAAAAGTATGGATCCAACCCATCAGGGCCAGAGGATTTCTTGGTATTTAATCTTCTAAGAGCATCATATACCCCCTGCGTTGTAATAGGAACAAAATCAAAATCGATGAGTACCTTTTCCCTAGACGAAGAGTAGTCCTCTTGTCTCCTCTGTTGTTCTTTTGTATGCTCAAACAACAGTACAGAAGATATAAAGTGCTGGTTTTGGGAATCTAGCATACTTTTCCTGTCTGTAATAATTGTACCGTTCAACTTCAATATATTTGGCATGACAGTATCCCTAGAGTCAGAAGACAGTGATTTAATTACTTTGCAAAATTTAGAGGGATTAACTGCACTATCACATATTTCATTTACATAAAAATCTGATTTTGCTTTGAGTATTTGAAAGACACATTTAGCAGGTACCTAAAATGTTGCCAATCTGCCAATTTTTAGAATTCTGTACCTTTGACCAAGCAAGATCACGGTCATGAATTAGATCCGACAATTTCTGTGAAAACCATGGATTATCACGCCATTTAATCTTTTATTTTCTAAAACGAGCATGCTTGTTTATAATGTCGCAGAACAGTGATTTAAAATAGTGCAACGCTATCTTGGGCTCCGGGATCAAATTTACTCTGGTCCAGTCACAAAGATTAAGATCCATTAAAAAAAGCTTGTTCAAAGAACAACTTCAAATTTCTCTTAATTATAATAAGTGGTTTACATTTAGGTATCTTGGTATCTCTCACACCAGCAATAACACAGTGATCACTCATACCATTTGCAAAAACAGCAGTAGTTTTGTATTTTGGCAGCGCATTTGTTAAAAACAAATCAAGGATTGTAGACTTTTCAGGACGTTTGCGATTTGGCCTAGTAGGCGAGTCGACAACATTTTTTAATTCAATCAGATGCAGGAGTTAGCCAGTCCCAATTTAAGTCACCCATTAAAGCCAATTCAGTATATTTCATAGATGACAAACAATCAGACAATGTTAACAAGCTATCAGGTAGAGATCCAATGAGCTAATCACTGGATTTTCCAGGATTTGAAAGATTAATGGCATCAAATCTTTGAAAGAGTTTTGTTGAGGCACTTAGGTATTTTGCACAGATATGACCTAGAATGACAGCATTTGTTTTCTGTCCTGCAGTTCATAGGAAAACTTGTCCTTGTGTTTTTCAGTTTTGCTTGTTCATTTCTTTTCCAGTCTGCAGGGCCATAAGTGACTGAGATATATACTCATAATATCGCTGCTTCAGTCATCTGAACGATAACACTCTTAGCTGATGACCCCTTAGCCGTTCTGAGAAAAATCGAGGCTATAACTACACCTGACCCCCCCTCTGCCTTATCTCTCTGTCGGGGCTGAATTTATAGTTCTGCCCTGCTGATAGCAAACTCATTACAGTGTCGCCAGTAAGATCACAAGACAGTGTCTGTGGCAGAGGTACCTTTAGAGAAGCACAGGGGAAATGAATTAGCAGAGACAAGACTGCTGAGCTAAGGGCTGCCATGTTCATCATATCTTATAGCCTGAAAGATAGTCGAAAAGGGCACCGAAGATATAAGGGCTTTTAGTAGTCTGAAGGTGACTATGATGAGTTTATCAGGATACAGTTGATTTAAGCAATAAGCTAGTGTTTTACAGGCTTATAGATAAGTGGTGTTTTTAAGCACAATGCAAAGCAAAAATCAGAGAGCACAGGGTAACCAGCTTAGTTCAAATAGTTTACCTTTGCACATCATACTATTGAACAGTCTATTTTTATTTAGGTTTAAATCCCTGAAGATGATCCATAGTAAAACTAATTTTTATTGACATTTAGATTGTTAAGCGATGATGTAAAGTTCTGTAGAAAATTAATAGTGAATTCCTGAATACACTACCCATAATTCTGCACTAGAAGTCACCATTTCCGTGCAAAAGAAAATGATGGAAAACAAGATGGAGCAACGAACTTTCCTAAATCCCCACATTTGATGTAACTGAATGAATTTCCCAGCACTCTCGAACTATTTACTTATCTGTTTACCATAGTTAGTCCTGATCCTCGAATTTCATTGGTTGAGTGGTCGGTTTTTCACTGTTTTCTTTTTTATCTCTCTTTGTCCATGTTTGAGCGTTCAGTCAGTGCATTTGTATTGAGAATTTGGCGATAATGGCATACTCTTTGTATTTAACATTGTTATGCCAGTAGGTGGGTGGCAAGTGACTGTTTTTTGTAGCTGTTGTTTTGTTTTTCATGGAATCATAGAGTGATTCACTTAATTCTTTTGTTCAATTACACTGATTCATTCAGGAACAAAACAAGTGACCTTTGGTGAATTCAAAACGGCATACTACTGTAGTATACTACTCGTACTACTTTTACCACATTTGCTATGGCAGAAATAGTAAGAGTAATATGTGGTTACACATTCAGCACATCTTTATGAGTGAACCATTGAATCATTCACATGGATTCATCAACTGATTCGAATGCACTCACATAAATTCACTTTCACTGACACATTCAGGAACGAAACACATTGATGGATATTTTACAATAAACATGTATGAAAATATGCTCTTTTACAAGCATAAGTCATTCATTTAAAAGCCATTTAAATGCTTTATGACTTAGCTCAATGTCCTTTTTCAAATACTTTTTTGCCTCAAATGAAAGTTTATATTTTTGTGTTTATGTTGGAGTTAGTTTAAGGCTAAAGAGCTTTTACTGAATATTTTTTTAAAAAACCCTATGGAGAAAATGAAGGGAAAATATTTATTGAAGCAAGGCTGCTGAGTAAGTGGGCGGTGGCAGTTGCACTCTTTAACACGATATTCTTCACATTTTGCATGCAGCAATAAAATACAATGCTCATACTGTAGGCTACTGTGCCTCTGTCCTTCTCTGTTAGTGAGAACTCATTGCTGTTATTGGCATGGCAACCCAGCTTCCCGTTGGTTTAGCCTGCCCACCATCTGTCTGCTCCCATATGGGTTTGAAATGATGCAGCATGACAGGAGCCGTTCCCACAATGCAAAGGTGTGAGGACCCAGGGCCCTGCCACAGAGCCATGAAGAGAAGCTCAACTACAGGCTTTGATCTTTCAAGGCATGAATGATGCAACTCCTTCCAAGGAGCGCGCAGGCATTAGAGGCCGTCCATCAGCTGCATGCTAGCAGGTGTCTCAGCTGCTCCAGAGACTCTTAGGAGGAAGAGGAAGATCAATGGTCTGGCTACAAATCCTGCTGTTGTTAATAAGAGGCCTGTAGTACAGAGGATCAATCAGGTTTACACCATTAGACTGTTCAAAACAAAGTCTACGGCTGTTTGAACAGCTCCTAACTGACTGATGCATAATCCTTATGTGTTATCAAGATATATCTTATGGTAGCATGGTTCATTCAAACACGGCAAATGAGACATACCAATTTGGTAGCTGGTACATTTATTTTAATAAATACTACATAATTCATTCCTTCAGTGATTTTAACACACCTCTTCTACGCTTGACCTATTTAAAATTGGATTGATAATTTATTTGTGCACATCATTATTTATTTAAAATTCGTGTCCACTTGTAACCTTTAATCCAAATAATTTCCTCTCCCTTTTGCAGCGACATCTCTTCTCTGATGACATGTTTACTGGTGTGAGGGCGGGACAACCTGTCACTCACATGAGATCACAGCAATAGCAAACCACCATCCAATCAATTCCTGATGGACAAAATCAAGTCCGGTTCTACATTTTTTTCTTGTTTGAGAAGCTGTTTCACTTGACATATCATAAAGAAAAGATGTACGCAACTTCTTTCATGCCAACTTTAAGGTACAAGGAGAACATTTAAAAAAATATTTTATTAATTAGATTTTATTAACTGATGATAAAAATGTGTTCAGTAAATCGTTCTCAAAAACAACATTACGTTTAAAAAAAAAAAAAAAAAAAAGTGAATCTCCTTGAATCTGATAAATGAGTTATTTGATTACTAAGCTATTTTATATTGCCCAAGTTAAGTAGTATTCAGTCATATTTACTCCCACATTTGAGCAACCTTAACATGATTTAATAACAAAGGATCCCAGTTCTATACACAGTAATTTAATAATCAGACTGCAACTCCATCCTTCTGACAAGAACAGTAATTACTGCCATTTACTCCTTTCACAAGCAGTCACTTAATCACCTTACAGCTGTACAAGCAAAATCACAACTAGAAAGATCCAGATTATCTGGAATTATAATGTACTTCTTGTGAAGAACAGCCAGTGAATACTGAGATAGTTCCTCTTTAGGTAATTAAAAGAGATTGGCATCAATAAGAACTAATATATAACAATAACAAATTATAAAGAATTATTATTTAATTACTAATCACAACATTATCGTGTCTGAGAAATTTTCACTTCCAAAGGATGAGGCTGTGAAGAATCAGTGGTTAAAGATGGGACAGTATCCATTTTATTTGGATTACCTTGCTCCTCAGAATCACAACCTGTATGTATGATTAATTATTGAAGTATATAATTTATACTGAGTGTTCAAAATACGTAGTTTTGTGTTTTAGATATATTGTGTATGTCTCCGGCTAACCGGCTAAGTTTACTCACGTTATTACTGTTATTAGTGAAATACTTCTGCTAATCTATGGGCCACGATTACCTAAAATTATGTCCATTAATGCGGATTGTCTGTCATTCTTACTATTTTGAGGGATGATAAAGGATGGAGCAAGATTTGTTTTACAAACTTTGATGCTACATCAGTCATTCACCTTACTGCTCGGTTAACATATGCACGGTTATTGATACTGTTAATAATTCCCACTTCTACACTGCAATAAATTACAAATATACACATCGGTTTGTTGATGGGCATACACTTGTTAATGCTGATGGTGAGGAATTACAGTTGCAACATCTCATATTGTTTGTCAAACTGAGTAGCATCACTGAGAAACGTCCTGCATGATCATCCTTGTGATGGAGCTTTGGGTTGAATAACTAAAGTTCTTCCAATATTTCATCATCAGACTCATGCTCAGATTGATAATAGTAAAATCAATGCCATCGTTACTGTCTTTACAATGCATACAATAGCTGAGCTTTAGGAAGCCTCTGGAGCTCAATCAGTTATGGTAGTGGGGGTTTATTTCCAAATTTCCCTGTAAGCGGTAGACCAATCACAACAGACTAAGCTGTCTGGCCAATCAGAGGAGAGCAGGCTCTCAGAAAGGAGGGATTTAGAGAAACTGACTCATCCGAAGAGGCCTTTGAGAACAATTGAAAAAATGTGATGATGTGCAATGTATATTACGAGAAAATGAAAGTGTTTTTTGACCTTTGATGCATGTAAACCTGTTGTAGAAGACCTCCTGAACAGAATTTCAAATAGCATTATAGGGTCACTTTAAGAGGATTTGCTAATGACTACCTTGTGTAAAAGCAAGGTGCATGAAGGTAGTAAAAAAAAGACTAGAACTTACAATTTTCCTTTTTTTTTTCAGATGATGGTTTTCTGCATGACATCTTATATGAGATTATATTATAGACCAATATAGTGCCATAAAACAATGCATAATAACCTAATTGACTATTCATGCTGGATGGGAACAGCATGCTGTATATACATGTTTTATTTAAATTTGCTACTTTTTTGCATTCACAGCTGCAACACCATTATGGAAGAGAAGGAACAGGGAAAGTGCATTAGAGAGGGATAACAGAAAGCAGAATGTGTTTGAGTAAAGGTTAGGTACTGCGCTAAAATGAAGAGACCCACTGGGAATGCAGCATTTCATTAGCATGTACTGTATTTTTAAACTCTTTGGGCAACCTTTGCACAGCAAGTTAAATAAAGTAAAAATGTAATTAAAAATAATCAAAGCATGTTCTTCACTGTTTGAAAACAAAGAAGAATCATATTTGTTGAGTTTACACAAATGAACACAAAGATGAATTGTTCTTAATTACTCATTTGCACACCAATATGTCAGTATACATAAAAATACTTCTTTATTAAACATTTGAATACGTTAAAAATATTGTACTGTGAACATAGAACACATTGCAGCTCTTTTTTTCCAGTTTTTTGTTCTTGTCAGGAAATTTGGTTCATCAGTGAGCCTTTGCTAAAAGCATAAAGACTTACTGAAGCCTCAAACTTAGAATATGCAGCGGTCATGAAAGCAACCCCTGTCTATGGTGATGCATGGTGATGTCTGGTGAAATATCTTGCCAGGGTGACTTGGCACATGGACAGAGGGTGGGATTGTGTTTCCTATTCCTTCATCCTTTTACCCAAATGTCAGCGATGGTGAGAGTCCTTCCCGTGGTCATGTGTTTTTGGCATCTTACTCTTTCTAGAGTAATATCAACAGAAATGCAGATGGTGAAGGGAAAGCTAAAATTCAATTAAGCTTTTCCTTAACCATGTCTAAATGGTCTTTAAGTGTAAGGAACATTCAAATTAATGTATGAAATCCAGACAATGTACAATCGAACAGAAATCTCCTACCTTTTGATGAAAAATGGCCATAGTATCCATGGTTACCTCGACTACGCAAAAGCCAAAAATTGCAATGTAGATAGTTTTTTTTTCCAAGACTGAGAAATGGCATGCTGAGGGCAGCTCTCCATGGAGACCGAGTAAACTGACGTTATGGACTTAAGATGAATGGAAGGTGGTGATAGCTTGACAGTACACTGTTCATTGAAATCCATGGAAATGCTGTCAGACCCCTCTGCCTGTCAGAGAGAGAAGAATCTCCATCTATCTCCTCCACTCGAACTCTCACCCACACTTTACATCATGGAGGACAAATGCAGCTGGTTGGCAGTAACTGGATTTATGAACCTAAGTAATGATGCTGAAAGTAATAAAGAATTGCAAAAATTGCTGTGAACCCCTGCATTGTAAACCACCCACTGCAACTGTAATGTGAGGCCGACTAATAAGAAATCCAGGAGAGACGGATCTAAATGCAGGTTTATATTAATGATATAAATGAAGACGACAACCAAGGAACACAAGGAAACATGGAGATAAAATGAAAACAGCTACACACAAATGATCCACGGAAGGACAACCGGCAACAAACGTAGGAAACACGCCCAAAATGTTCATGTTGTTTTCATGTTGGCCATATGTCACTATTGCTGAATCACTAACATATTTCTACAAAAGCTTCATTAGAGCAGCACAACTAACTAACTGTCTTCTTGACCATAAACCAAACAGCAAGTCACATTTTTTGGATAATGTGCAGTTGTGTACATTTTGTAATTCCTGTAAGCATAAAGGACCATAAAAAGAACACGGAAAGAACTGATGCCGTTCCACATTCAAAAAGTGGTTTATGATTAACCCATGTAAAACATTTATATGGAAAAGACTAAGATGATGTCAGTGAACAAGTTAAAGGAATGTTCTCATTTCGATTCAACTTAAAATAACAGCATTTGTGGTAATCAGTCGGACTACCAAATGTGCACAGTTGTGCATCATTTAGAACTGAATTTAAAAGCCTTTTTAGATTCCATATCAATTCCAGAATTTGAATTGAGGTAGCAGAAGTTATTGTTACAGTTATGTCTGTTTATATTCTGTTTCCCTGTTCCCCAGTTCTGTCCTTAGTCTCATGTTCCATTGTTGTTAGCTTTAGTCCTGTCATGTGTAACTCATGTTCCTTGTTTTGAGTCTTTGTTTTGACATCGGTCACGTGTTCTCTGTTTTGATCTCCCGTTTGTCATTGTCTCGTTATTGGTTCATCATCGTCAGTTGTTCGTCATCATTAGTTATGTCTTTCACCTGTGCCCCTGTCATTAGTGTTTGTATTTATACCCTGTGTTTCCCTCACTCTTTGTCTGTGATCGTTTGTATATGATGTGTTAGATGTTTCTCTGTTCCTTTTGCTTTCCTTTGAATAAACCTTGTTACATTCAATTCCGTCGTTGTGCTTCCCTGTTCCAGCGTGTCACGAAACGGGTATGTAGAATTACAATTGGAATTTGAATGTAAATAAGTATAATTAAAATGGATTGTAGTTCAAAGAAATTCACTTAACTGTAATTTTAATTAGAAAAGTAAAACTGCAGAGCAACATTGAATATTGGCTTCACAAATATTGGTTCCCATTATTGTTAACACAGTGTCACGCTGTAGTGCCGGCAAACAGGACGACAGAGACGAAGATATATATATCAAGATAGTTTTAATCCAACGGGCAGGGTAAATTTCTAACAGGCAGGTAACACACAGCATACAAGGACACATTCACAGACGAAAACATCGACGAGAACCGACCAGGACTGAACAAACACAAGGCAAATATATACGGGAGATAACGAGGGACAAACTAATTAAGGTGAACAGAAACAGGTGTGGGATATACTAATCAGGGAAACACAGAGAGGGCAACTGAACAGGGAATGACAACACTAAACAGTCCATGGGTGTGACACACAGGTACTGTTCTCGATCCATTTTCTTTTTTTTAATTTTCCAGAAATAATTTTATATGTCCATAAGGCAATGATTTTTATATTATAACAAAATGGAAATATTTTGGTATGGGAAACACATATTCACTATTGCCTCAAACTTTTAAGTTTAGGTATGGGGTACGATTTGGGCATGTAGAATATGGTCATGCAGAATAAGGCATTAATATGTGCTTTATAAGTACTAATAAACAGCCAATATTCATGAAGTTAATTAGCCACTAGTTAAAAGTGAGAATTGTTCTTCTTACTAAAGTGTTACCATTTTTATCTCATTTTACAATTTTCTGTCCAGCATAGTGTAATTGTTCTGTTGTGATGATTCTGACTCTAACAGTCGTCATATTTAAATTATGATATATAAAAGCATTTTCATGTCAGTTTGTGCCATATATCACTATTGCTAAATGCTTAAAATCACTTACATATTGCAACAGCTACTTCAAGCTGTCTTATTGGGTGTAAACTCTTTTTAAATATTCTGTAACAACTGCAAAACGGCCAGAAAATGATCTAAGAAATAATGAACCTCCCTCTTCTGCTTTCAAAAACTTTTTTATGATTAACCATGTTGAACATTTATATGGAAAAGACTAAGATGATGTCAGTGAACAAGTTAAAGGAATGTTCTCATTTCAATTCAACTTAAAATAACAGCATTTGTGGTAATCAGTCGGACTACCAGAATTTGACCAAGGTCAAGTTAAAAAGGTAACGCGTTTTGTAAAATATACTGATGAAGTTTTTATTACTTATTTTTCTTTTAACACAACAAAGCATTTTTTTCCCTCTCAACATGCATTGGTTAATTGTGTAAAATAAATCAACAACACAAAGAGACTATTAACATAATAAATTGGTTCAAGTTGAACCTCATGCTCTGATTCAGATAAACTTCCTGCTTCACTCCACAAGAGACCAGAAGAGTTTGAATGTGCTATTTCCTCTAACGTCACATTTTCTGAGGGAAGGCTAATGGCGCAAACCTCACACATGAAACAGCAAAACTTGAATACAACAAATTATGAATACATACATGTTTAATGAAGAACAGTTCAACTTCTGCTTTGGCATTGGTGGTTCCTGTTAACGCAGGTACTGTTTTTGTTCTATTTTCTTTTTATTTTCCAGAAAGAAGTGTGTGTGTGTGTATATATATAAATAATATATGATGTTTATATTGTGACAAAAAATACTGTATATTTGAATGGTAACTCTTTGGTATGGGAAAAACATATTCACTATTACTTTTGCCTCAAACTCTTAATTTGCAGCTTATTAATAAGGCAGTTGTTGTAGCGTTTAAGTTTAGGTATGGGGTAGGATTTAGGGATGCAGAATTAGGGATTAATATGTGCTTTATAAGTACTAATAAACAGCCAATATGTATGAAGCTTATAAGCCACTAGTTAAAAGTGAGAATTGTTCTTCAAGTGTTACCATTTTTATCTTACTTTACAATTTTCTGTTTGAGGGGAATCATAAAAGCAACAATCTCTTATAGGCTCTTTGTTGAATTAGTTGTTAGTTTAGGATTTCTTTAACATGTGCTAAATCGTCAGGAGCTCCGTATGAACAGCTGTTGAGTCCAGCATTGTGTAATAATTGTTCTGTTGTGATGATTCTGACTCTAACAGTCATCATATTTAAATTATGATATATAAAAGCATTTTCATGTCAGTTTCATGTGCCATATATCACTATTGCTAAATACTTAAAATCACTAACATATTGCAACAGCTGCTTCAACAGAGCAGCACAAGTAACTGACTGTCTTATTGGGTGTAAACTGAATAGTTACAATTTTGATAATGTGCATCTTTTTTTTAATATTCTGTAACAACTGCGAAATGGCCAGAAAATGATCTAAGAAATAATGAACCTCCCTCTTCTGCTTTCAAAAACTTTTTTATGATTAACCCATGTTAAACATTTATATGGAAAAGACTAAGATGATGTCAATGAACAAGTTGAAGGAATGTTCTCTTTTCAATTCAACTTAAAATAACAGCATTTGTGGTAATCAGTCGGACTACCAGAATTTGACCAAGGTCAAGTTAAAAAGTTTTATAAATAATATACTGATGAAGTTTTCATTACTTATTTTTCTTTTAACACAACAAAGCATTTTTTTCCCTCTTAACATGCATTAATTAATTGTGTAAAATAAATCAACAACACGAAGAGACTATTAACATAATAAATAGGTTCAAGTTTAATTTAGTACTGTCTTTAAAATAACTTATGTTTCAATTTTTTTCTTTTCATGCTCCGATTCAGATAAACTTCCTGCTTCACTCCACAAGGGACCAGAAGAGTTTGAATGTGCTATTTCCTCTAACGTCACATTTTCTGAGGGAAGGCTAATGGCGCAAACCTCACACATGAAACAGCAAAACTTGAATACAACAAATTATGAATACATACATGTTTAATGAAGAACAGTTCAACTTCTGCTTTGGCATTGGTGGTTCCTGTTAACGCAGGTACTGTTCTTGATCTATTTTATTTTTATTTTCCAGAAAGAAGTGTGTGTGTGTGTGTGTGTATATATATAAATAATATATGATGTTTATATTGTGACAAAAAATACTGTATATTTTAATGGTAACTCTTTGGTATGGGAAAAACATATTCACTATTACTTTTGCCTCAAACTCTTAATTTGCAGCTTATTAATAAGGCAGTTGTTGTAGCGTTTAAGTTTAGGTATGGGGTAGGATTTAGGGATGCAGAATTAGGGATTAATATGTGCTTTATAAGTACTAATAAATAGCCAATATGTATGAAGCTTATAAGCCACTAGTTAAAAGTGAGAATTGTTCTTCAAGTGTTACCATTTTTATCTTACTTTACAATTTTCTGTTTGAGGGGAATCATAAAAGCAACAATCTCTTATAGGCTCTTTGTTGAATTAGTTGTTAGTTTAGGATTTCTTTAACGTGCTAAATCGTCAGGAGCTCCGAATGAACAGCTGTTGAGTCCAGCATTGTGTAATAATTGTTCTGTTGTGATGATTCTGACTCTAACAGTCATCATATTTAAATTATGATATATAAAAGCATTTTCATGTCAGTTTCATGTGCCATATATCACTATTGCTAAATACTTAAAATCACTAACATATTGCAACAGCTGCTTCAACAGAGCAGCACAAGTAACTGACTGTCTTACTGGGTGTAAACTGAATGGTTACAATTTTGATAATGTGCATCTTTTTTTAATATTCTGTAACAACTGTGAAATGGCCAGAAAATGATCTAAGAAAAAATGAACCTCCCTCTTCTGCTTTCAAAAACTTTTTTATGATTAACCCATGTTGAACATTTATATGGAAAAGACTAAGATGATGTCAGTGAACAAGTTAAAGGAATGTTCTCTTTTCAATTCAACTTAAAATAACAGCATTTGTGGTAATCAGTCGGACTACCAGAATTTGACCAGTTTCAAGTTAAAAAGGTAACGCGTTTTATAAAAAATATACTGATGTCGTTTTCATTACTTATTTTTCTCCCCCCCCCCCCCCTCAACATGCATTTATTAATTGAGTAAAATAAATCAACAACACGAAGAGACTATTAACATAATGAATAGGTTCAAGTTTAATTTAGTGCTGTCTTTAAAATAACTTATGTTTCAATTTTTTTCTTTTGATGCACTTGTTCATATGCTAAGTGTAATTTTTGCAGTATACAAACTCACACACAGTTATAAATAGTGTCACTTAATTTCCTGTTGCTGCACAGCTTAACCAAGTTTTGTTCAGCACAATAGTAAAGCCAAAAAAGTCAAACATAACTGAAAAATAAATGTTAACAGGTCTTTCCATTTACTAAAACAACAACAATAAAAAAAACACCACAAAACACATACAGATATATAATAGTAATTCAACCATTAAGGCCCTATCCTAATACCCACACTTGAGCACTTGTCTACTTTAGATAATGTATTTCTGTAGTTTGGTGTTCAAATAGTTTTAAGATTTTTGTTTACTCAATGGGTCACACTGTGTGATTGTGGTGTTTCATTATCAAATGTTTTACAAAATCTTTGCAGTGTCTGCACCAATAAAATGTGCAACACTTTATATTTATATGTAACAGCTAATTAATTTGACTTACAAAGTAGTTTTCCTGGACATGATCCGAAATAAGGGCATGTAAGTTCCTGAACGTGATAAATGACTGTGCTTTGGACTTTTTCAGATCACAGAAAATGTCATACACATTTCCTGTTGTTTACACGTGCTCTCGAGTGGCCAAGACGATAAGCGTGTGTATTTGGACAAGCCCTTATTCTCATGATTCAGCCTTATGCAAAGCATGCTGGGAAGTAGAAATCTAATTGATTGTTTTTAATCAATGCCACAAAGATGATTCACATAGTCATAACATAAATAGATTAAGTTAACATTTTATCAATTTAATTTGACATAATAAAATTGAGTGCAAATGAGTAAAATAAAATTCTAAATTTGTTTTGAGTTTTTTGTTCATTTTAATACATAAACGGAGCAAACATCTAAAATCTTTTTTTTGAGTAAAGCCTTTTAAATTTTATGTCAATTCCAAAAAATGAAGGTAGCAGAAGGAGAATTACAAATTTGAATGCAAATAAATATAATCAAACTTAAGGCATTTTAACACCAGTCTTAATTTTAAAGGTGTTGTAAAGGCCTTGCAGACAGAGAGAATTCATAGACGGAATAACAGTTTGTAAATTTTTTGACGTTCTTTTTTTTTTACTCTACAGGAACTAAAGAGCAGATGGATAAAAGCACATTTAAAAAGTTTCTTGCTCTATCATGTACTATCATTACTATTTTCACACTGATTTTGGCATACACAGGGACTTTTCCTCTTTACAAATATATGGCTCCTTTCTATAATATACAAGGAGTCACAGGGGCTTCAATAACGCCCATCAAAGACTCTGAGCATTTCATGGTGTCTGCATTTATCGACCACAGACTGGACGGGGTCATTCGAGTCATCAGCATAATCAAGAGAAACAGTCTTCAGCCACTTTACTGTGTTTACTGCAACACTGAACATGACTGCAGAACTGTTCGGGCAGATGTCCAGATACACAGCGACCACTTTGGCTTCCCATTTCATGTCTCAGATGTGATTTGTGAAGGCAAGCACATGCAAAACGCAACACGTGTCCTCATATCAACTAAATATTCAGAGAACAATAATACAGAGTATCTGCAAATAAAAAATCGTGTCAGAACAAATACTTTCAAGTTTGACTTCACCATTTGCATCTCCAACCTTTTTGGCAACTACAACAACGTACTGCAGTTTGCTCAAACTATGGAGATGTACAAGCTTCTGGGTGTTCAGCATGTGGTCATCTATAACACTAGTTGTGGACCAGACCTGGAAAAGCTCTTAAAACATTATGAAACAGAAGGAATGCTGGAGATTGTTTCATGGCCTATCGACAAGTTTCTGAACCCATCCCCGGGCTGGAATTTCCAGGAATTCAAGGGCGATCTCCATTATTATGGTCAGTTAGTAACACTCAACGAGTGCATTTACAGACACATGTATCAATCCAGGTACGTCCTCCTGAATGATATTGATGAGATCATCATGCCGTACAAACACAGCAATTTACCATCTCTTATGAAGGATCTCCAGTCTGCCTATCCCAGTGTAGGGGTGTTCCGCATAGAGAACCACATATTCCCCAAAACACAGTTTGAGGACAGTGGGAAGTTCAAACGAGCAGAATGGAATAATATTCCTGGTGTCAATATCATGGAGCACATTTACAGAGAGCCTGATCGAATGAACATTTACAATCCTGCAAAGATGATTGTCAACCCAAGGAAAGTGGAGCAAACATCAGTACATTCCACTTTGAAAGACTTTGGAGGTTCTTACAATGTACCGCCTGATGTATGCAGGATTGTACATGTGAGAGTCCCACTGCAGGGGCATCTTACCAAAGACCAACTGTTTGTAGACAAAAGAGTCTGGGACTTTGAGCAAGAACTGATACCAAATGTTGACCAGACATTGAATTTTTCAGGTTTATTAAGCCTTACAGTTGATAATAATTATGCAAATGTGAGAAATTCCAAATCTGAATTTTTGCTTAAAAAATTTATGTATCTGCCATCTGATGTAGACCACGTTAAAGTTAAAAAGGTAAAGTTAGAACTTAAATACTGTACTCTACAGCTGGTGTGCTGATTGGCTTGCATTTGTGTGCCTTTGGCCCTTTCATTTCCTGACTTCATTTTGTCCCCAGTGAATACATTTCTTGTTAACTGCCTCTTTCCTTTTAGAAAAGGTAATATACATTCATTAAGCTAAAATTGCTGTAATTTTATCTTTGCATTTATACATTTTGCAATTAATTTAGCATTATTTTATGCACTTGATATTATAAAATTGTTTTAATACTGCAGAGATGTATTTCTATCACACGCAATATGTGTCAATTATCCTTTGTGTATCTCTGGTTCCTTAATTCATTGCCTGTGTTTATTTGCCTCTTCATGATGAATCGCTTGTTTGTTTTCCTCCCTTGTAAGTCGCTTTGGATTGAAGCATCTGCCAAATAAATAAATGTAAATGTAATGTTATGTATTCTGATTTTTGTTATTTTTTGCCGTGTTTCTCCCCATGGCCATTGGCTTCTTCCTGTTTTCCCGCTCTCCACTTTCTCTCTGTTTTGTTTTCAGAGAAGCGTCAACCTCGGCGATGAAAGGCTTGTTGGGGCCTGGATGGATGAGGAGCGTGTGCTGGTAAATGCCTCCTCCAAATAGAGGCTAACAATTGTGACATTAAACAGTTGGTGTTTTTGTCACCTTGTTTTAAAAGCTTGAGGTAACGTTACTACTAATGTTAGCATCCTCTGAGCCTCAACGGGAAACATACTGCTGTTCTCCACTAATGCAGCATCTAGTCAACAAACTAAGTACTTTAGTGATATGAAAACATATAATGTAGTGTATTGTATAGCATACCGCTTTGTCCAGTGTCCAGTTCTGTGCAACACGCAGCCTCACGACACGTGTCAAAACAAACTGTACGAGGAACCAGTGATAGTTTTTATTTTGCCTCTAGAGGTCGCTCTCAGCCTTTCTCCAGCAACGAACGCAACCCGGAAAATGAAATCAACCGCGGTTGTGCGAGCACTTGTTTGCATATGCTTGCTTGCAGTTTGTGTTTTTCATTTTTTATTTTGTAGTAAGTAACAAAAATGCTTTTGGGAAATGTCTCAGAGTAAAAGTATACATTTTATTTAGGAAATGTGAAGTAAAAGTTGACATAAATGCTCAAGTACTGTAACGAAGTATGATTACGTAATTACATTGCATCTCTGCAAACCGGAGAACACACTGGAGTAGACAGTTGAGTACATGAAGCACGTTCGAGAAGAGTCAGTGAGGAATAACAGTGACTACTAAATGTTGTTGTAACATTTTATCTAGATTTTAAAATTTATTTTATGTTTGATGCAAATTTGGTTAATTTAGGATAATAGAAACAAATAAGGTTGAGGGTCACATAAAGGTTAAGTCTATCCAAACTTACAGTCAATATTACATTTAAATGAATAATATGTTTTTGAGTTTTATATGCTGGGAAGAAATGACTTTGACATGCAAAAACAGAAAGGTTCAACAAACATGATGTTTTTCACACTGTATAATTACTTATTCATTGCAGCACACTGTGCATCTCTTGATAGACAGCAGGGGAGCCTGTCCTCGCAATAGTAATGCCTGATTCATCTGTGCAGGTTAAACAAATATTTAAATAAAATAAATAAAAACTATGATTAAAAAACATGATATTTACCACTTGTTTGTGATGGGTTGATGCTATAGCACATTTTAGCTATCGATATAACTTATGTTTTATTGCAAAGTTAACCTACTCCCGATTAATAGTACGGGGGGCAGAAAATAACAATAACATTAATAGTCATGTTGATATACCTGTGCGGCCCCGCCCACTAGCTCCAGCAAGGTGGAGCTATAGTTCTACTCCCCACTTACACATCGCAAATTACTATAATGTCACATGTAATATATTTGAGTTGATGTTACTATACCTGATGGCCTCTAGAGGAAACTCATGTGCTGTTGGTTGTTGTTGTTGCAGTGTCCCGAGCAGACTGTTAAAACTCTCCAGTCAGGTCTCCGGTTCTTTCCATCCATGTTTTGAAACGAACCAGAATAACAAGTGTTATTATGGCATATTGATGCAGACATAACACAAATCGGAGACGAGTAAAAAGTTCTCCACTGTATAATATCAAGCTATCGCCCGAGAGAAAAGGATGACTACGATCATCGAACGTATTGAAACTTTCAACGATGCAAGAGAGCATTGGACTACGTATGTAGAGCATTTTGTACACTTTGTGGAGGCCAATGGCATTAGCAAAGATAAAAGAGTGCCAGTTTTTCTCAATGTAACGGGGGACTTTTACATAGTCTCATTGCACCAGTGAAGTCCGGGATTATGAAAAATGATGAGATTGTGAACACACTCCAAGTATATTTTACCCCCAGGCCCATTGTGATTGCAGAGAGGTTCAAATTTCACAAACAAAATCAAGCAGAGGGGGAGAGTGTTGCATAAATGTGGCGGTGTTAAAGAAATTGGCAGAGCACTGATTTTGGCAACAATCTAAATGACTCACTGCGAGACAGATTCGTGTGTGAGTCAATACAAAGAAAACTATTGACTGAATCTGCACTCACGTATCAAAAGGCCGTGGATATAGCGATGTCGATGGAGGCTGTATCTAGAGAATCACAGCACCTGAGCAACTCGGTGAAAGTGAATGCCATGTCCCTGACATCAGAATTGCCCAAGGAGCAATGTTATAGATATGGAAAGTCGAACCATATCTCAAATGAGTGTTTTTACAAGGACCAACTGTGTCACAATTGTGGAAAGAAAGGCCACAATGCACACATTTGTAAAGGTAAAAAGTGCCAGTTCCTGAAGTCTTGGAGGATGTTTCTAAATCTGTATCTGAGTCTGTTCACCAAGGAGTCATAAGATATGCAAACCCCTCCTAATGCATAATATTTATGGGTCTAAAATGATGTTATTTCATTCCTGTCTTTCTTTGAATCTTTGAAAGAAATGTATTTTACCATTTATTCCAGGTATTCATTAAATCTTTTTTTCCTATCTTACTTTATAAACAAACACAGTTTTTGTGTTTTTACATTAATTTTACACACTTGGGTCAAAAATGACCCTTATAGAAATCTTTGATATTTGCACATTTTTTACAAGTAGGAACATATTTACTGCAGAAAACTATTCACCTGCCACACATTTCAAAATTCAACACTTTGTATATTTAATGCAAGTAAGTCTTATTATATTTCACATAATAGGCTATATATTATATTTCATCATTTTTATTTTTTTTTTGTCATAAATTAATGCTATTGGTCACCCTTTATGTCTGTCAGTGTTCCTAAAAAGTAACAGTTTTGGACATACAATTTTTCTGTCCGACAGTGACAATATTTAATAATTACATACTTGATCAATGGTTTGAAAATGTTCTTGTGCTTTTGAACTTCTTTATCCGGAGTGCTACTCCATACTAAAATGGCTGAAATGGTTGTAGAGTTGAAATCTGGAGTTGTAGCTGTCCAGCTCCACTAGATGAAGACTCCTTTGATGACATCGAAGATTTGTCTGATGTGACCCCTGAAGAAGAAACTCAGACGCAGTCCAATAAGTTGAGTAAAAAGGGATCTTACTGCAGCAATCCCCCAACTCAGGGCAGAAGAATAACATCCTGAGGAACGTTCATGTGCATTCTGTGCATACAGTACGCGCTCACTCTTCTGATGACTGAATTTGTGTCACGCACACTGCACGCTGACCCTCAAGTACGAGTAAAAAGTGAGTGGTACTTTGGCCTTCAGAAGAGTAGTGAGACAAAAATAATTTTTATTCAAAAAGTAAGAAAGGAAAAATAAGGATTTGTTCATTAAGGAATGCCAGGAATAGTGAATGATGAAATTAATTTCTTGTGATACATGCAATATAGAAAATAATAACTCAGTCAGGTCACTTTAGACCAATGTTGTGTATGTCCAAAACTGTTTCTTTTCAGGAACACTGACAGAGGTAAAGGGTGACCAATATAGTATTGATATATGATGAAAAATAAAAAAAAAAGATTTTCACCCGACAGCGATGATATGTACGATATTGAATGTAATAAACATTCAATTTCAACTTTTATTTTGTTTCCATAGCTAACATTAATTAGCTAGATTAGAATAAGTCAACAGCAAGCAAGCTAATAGTATTGGACATGTTTCTCTTTCTCACTACTAATCAATTTCAAGGTCAAGATGATCTTGTCAAATTGATCAATTTATCAAATATTTTCTATGGTTAAAAAAAAATTAGAAAAATAATAAAATAAGATATTCCTACTTACAAAAATTTGTAAATATCAAAGGTTTCACTTCCTGTAGCCGCTCAGCCAAACCGCAAGCTCTCTTTCAGCACAATGAGATTTTCCATTTACTAAAAAAAACACCCGCACACACACACATGCACACACACATTAAATAGCACTTCAACATAAAGGGCCTGTCCTAATACCCACACATGCAGTTTTTGCACTTGAGCACTTGTCTATGTAAGGCTTGATTTTCCTGCTCAGACAGAAGCTGAGATTAAACTCTCAGCAATAAAACAATGAAACTCACTGATCTGGAGAGAAGATCTCGAAGAAATAGCACAGGACACTGCCTTGCCCAAAGTTCTCTCCACGTGTCACTTGTATTACTTAAGAGAGTTCTGTTCTGCTTCATGGGTGGTGTCTATTCAAGATATCTGATAACCTTCTCCTCTCTCACAAAACCAGGTGTAGTAAATATTTACAATCCTTTTGTTCTGGTCTGGGTATTTAAGGGAAGGTATAGCAAAGCAGCCATTTGTGGAGTTCTGTCATGCAGTGATGTTGCACTGCGTGTTTGCATTTCTTACTCTTAGAGTCATCTTTGAGTAATTGGTGTTATGTATTTATTATTTCTGAATTGGCGTCTAATTGTTTGATTTTGTAAGTGGTAATGATACACTTTTACCTGAAAAATAAAATGTTATACTTGATTTACAATGGGTTCTTCTGAAATCATTATGACCAGTAAATTGAATCTGTGTCAGGATAGATCAAACTAAAGGCTCAATGAAAGGAGCATGTGGCACATCATGTGGGACCTTTTGATTTCTGTTTATCCAACACGGTCTCACCCCTATTAGTCACACGCTGCCTTTTGGGCATTTCCCCTTCACGTCAACACTCCGACGTTGAGGGTACCCCTCTTTGTCAATAAGCCGATGTTTAGGGTCTTCCGATAGATTTTAATGCAAATCCCTCATCTTTGAATTTTGACAAAGGGGTTTAGGCATCCAGCTGTTTTCCTGCGCTGGAAAGTATTGCTTCAGGCGATACATTATTCTTACATTATTTTATAATATTCATCACACATTTTGCTTTCAAGAATTAATATTGTTACCACATAACACTCTTACAGGCAAAGACTGTATGCCCGCTGAATTTAAACTGATTCTGCACATTGACTTGGTTAATGCGTTAGTCAGGTAGAAAAACAAACTTCAATACTGAAAATGGCTAGGAGGCTATATACCTGTCACAGAGCCAGTCATCACATCCCGCACTGCGTCATCACCAGCTCCACCTACACGTTCTCTATCACCGGAATTCTAAACACCTGGTCATCATTACCCACAGCACTTAAATACTCACTCCACACTCAGTTCTATGTCTGGTCTCGTCAATCTATGACACACAGACTCACCCGCTGCGACTTACCTGTGACCTGCTCCAGTTACCTGTCAGCCTGTCTTCCTTCCGTTCGTCTGCCTGGGTCCTCGTTCACCTGCCTGCTTCTCTGGTCTGCCATCTCCGTCTGTACATCTGCAAAAGAAGAAACATTCGCTATTGTCAAGAAAGATAAGTCTTGTCCAACGATCCACAGACTGTTTTGACTCACCTGTTTCACGCTGAGATTCTGTTTATGACGATCTGCTAAATAAAGAACTTATACTTACCTCTGTATCATGTCTGTGTCTGACAATACCATGACCAGATAATAGGCAGAACACCTAAAACACAACTAAATAAGATGCTTAATTCAAAACACCTGTGAAA
Source organism: Opsariichthys bidens (assembly GCA_037194245.1). NCBI lineage: Eukaryota > Metazoa > Chordata > Actinopteri > Cypriniformes > Xenocyprididae > Opsariichthys > Opsariichthys bidens. Next base: position 7,205,036 of record CM074288.1, read on the forward strand.
ATCAATATGGAATATTTCTGTATGTTGGGCCCTATTTTTCACAGACTTCTCTTAGAGTGTATGCATGATCAATGATCTGGATTCATCATTCCTATGACAGATTTAGACTCCGGCTCGAAGGACCATTTATGGAGAAGACTAGTGTGGGTGCTGGTGGAAATTAAGCAGACATAAGTTGTCCGTTGAGAGACAAAGTACACTTTAATGGCTTGAGGCTTTTAGAGGCATTTACAGTCGTATTTGTTCGAGTGAACAATTGCTGTACAAGTAGCATGGGGTATGGCAGAGTAGTACAGAGTAGTTTGGAATGTATCATTGTATGAGTAGTTCTAAACAAACAAAATAACAATCCTCAATTAGTTAATAAACAAGAATAACAAGAATGAACTCAATCTGTCACTTATACACAAAAATTGATTAGCACACGTGAAAATGGCGTCAAGTTCTCTGACACATGAGCTAGGGAGAATCGATAAATATGGCATATATAACATGAACAATCTCACTTATAGCATACTCAGTTTGACTCGCAATTTACAATATTATAAACAAATATCACTATTTGACCATTTTTTAATATGCTTTCATTTGCAGTGTATGGATAATACAATTCACAATGCGCACATATGTAATTTTAACAAGCAACTTGCTCATACATCAACCAACATTCAAAATACAGCTCTTCAAAGCTAATGAATAAATGCATAACAAAGTCACTCACTTGTATACTCTGCTGGGTAGTAACTGATTAAATGTAGTCTTATACAATTAGATTCCAAAAATTAAGTACTTATGATTAGATTATGTTACATTTTAAAATATTGGTAATCTGGCTACAGTTACTTTTCTGTTTTTTTTGTTCACATTACATGTTATTCTCACAATGGCAGTAAATTATTCATAATTCATTGATTATTTATTATATTTTCCTTTAAATAAAAGTGTTCTCAAGTGTTTGTGGAATTGCACCCTCTAACCATAGTGCCTATCACTGAAAACTAAAATCCAAAGCATTTGATTTACAGAAATCATTTGACTTTTAAAAAGTATTTACTCATTTCAGCATTGCATATCTAATCAACTCCTGACAAACACACTACTTATTATTTGTATTATTATTCAGTGAGTCATTTAACCTTGTATTACTGTCTCTGGAAGGCTTTTGTCTTTCAAACACATTAAAATGTACAAATTCACGCCATTTCGTATTTACATGCAATATATTTGTCAGCTGAAGCTCTATGCCCCAAAATATTTACTTGATGTAAGTAAGCCCTTAGATTTTATGTTCACAAGTTAGGTCAATAATAAAATTTTGCCAATAATAATAATAAAATATAGCTGCAAGCAGCAATTATGGGGCATACCTGTGATGTACCAAGTTTCGTGTCAACACAAAACTTTTGCAAAGATGTAGCCACATATCCATTTTGTTGATTCAGTATAAAACAATGTGTCTATCAAAAATATTTAAACAACTTTCTGTCATGTGTGTCTGTAGATGCTACATACCAAATTTCATACAATTTGGATATATTTTGGAGAAGGAGTTCGAAAAAGTACGTTTTGAATAAAATTCAATATGACGGACCGTAAGTATGGTAGAATATGGCAAATTTGTTATCGTCGGACACAGCATGAGCAAACAAATCTAATGATGTAAGTTAAATGACAATATGTTGAATTTTTCATATAAGCATTTTCATAATTCGAGTTTCGTAACCATAAGTTCATGTGTTCATAAAACGGAGCATTTTATTTCAAAATTCAAAATGGCTGACACCCAAAATGGCCAACCAAGGAAAATTGGATATCGTTCAACTTGTCATGAGTCAAGGAATGTAAGGAGACCATCCTCATGATTTTAGGACAATGCTTTCAAAAGTTATCAGCAAAAATCTCTCTCTCTTGGCACCAGTAAGCAGCGCTGTGACGATACTGTGCATTAACCCCCTTGTTATGCCTGTAATGACATATACCAAGTTTGGTTTCAATACACCAGATCATTGCGGAGATACAGCATCAAATCCATTTTTGAATGCTTCCGGTCAAATTTGTTGATACACTATATGAGAACTGATTGGTCGATCAAAAATCTTTTAATATCTAGAGTGTGAGTGCATGCAACACACCAAGTTTCGTGCAAATTGATCAGATGCTCAGAGGAGTAAGAAAAAGTAGGTTTTTCAGAAAATTCAAAGTAGTGAAAGATTTTCATGATATAAATGACGTCATAGGGTGCTTTAGAATCAGCATGAGCCATAGAATCAGAGGGAAAAATTTTGTTTCTACAAACTTACGTGTCAAAAGCATAAACATGACTGAATCTTTGAACTGTTGGTGGCGCTACATGGTTTGAGGTAGAGACTCCAAATTTGCTAACGTTTCAGATTGTCCTCTATCTGTGTGCCAAATTTCATAACTTTTTATAATATGGTTCTATGGGCTGCCCTATACTCAATAACTTAAAATGAGTTACATTACTAACGACAATTTTTGTCATGTAATTGAAGCAATAAATGACCATGTGTAAGCTCTGCCACCTGCCCAGAACTGCTTGTATATGAACACACTCTGTAACAACAACAACAGCGAGGTGTTAGCGAAGTCGGTTACACTTAATTTTAAGGTGTCAGTATTACAGTGTAATTATACATTTAAGTACTGAGTAATGATAAGTAACTACATGTACTTACTATAGGGTTAGGATTAGGATGAGGGTTGGTTTAGGTTTAATTGCATGTAGTTATGCATCATTTCTAGTTATTACTATAGTAAATACATGTAACAAATGTAACAATGGACACTGTAAAATAAAGTGTTACCGCGAAGTCTAATGCTGTGAACTGCGTCCTGTTAGCTAATACTGAACCGGTTAGGGAAATTCTGAGTCATCAGAGTAATGTGCTTTAAAGTCACAAGGGAGTGCTAAAATCTCTATGCATAGCGGGCCTTTTCTACAGTAAATGATTAACATTTTACAGCACACCTGTGGAGCTTAAGTGATGTGATTATGATTAGCTGAAAATGTGGGTGTGCTTCAGAAAACGCCCTTGCAAAGCTTTTCTTTCGTGGTCAAAGAATTACTTGCCATATCCAATTCCTGCAACTATTTGCAATCTTCCATATCCAATTCCTGTTCTGTTTTCAATCTTCCTTTTTTATTTTTTTATTTTACAGATAGTATTATAGGCCTATATTCATGTCCTGTAAGGCAATCCTGTTGATTATATTGAGACAAAAAGTAAGTATTTATTTTCATCTTATTTTAAAATTTTTATTTGGAGATAATGATAAAAGCAACCATAATCTTTTATAGGCTCTTTCTTTAATTAGTTGTTTTTGTGGTAAGTGTAGGATTTCTTTAACTTGTGCTAAATCGTCAGGAGCTCCGTATGAACAGCTGTTGAGTCCAGCATTGTGTAATAATTGTTCTGTTGTGATGATTCTGACTCTAACAGTGATCATATTTAAATTATGATTTATAAAAGCATTTTCATGTTGGTTTCATGTTAGCCATGTAACTATTGCTAAATTCCGAACATATTTCAACAAAATATGTTGAAATATGCTTCATTAGAGCAGCACAACTAATTAAATGTCTTCTTGAAAGTTAATCAAACAGTAAGTTACATTTTTTTGGATAATTTGCTGTTGAGTACATTCTGTAATTCCTGTAAGAATAAATGGTCATGAAATGAACAAGGATTCATCTCACTAAAAGTGCAACTGTCAACGTAACATTGAATATTGGCTTCACAAAGCCTACTTTCAAAGTTTTAAATTAAAAAAAAAAACCTTTTAAAAGCCTCAAGCTTGAATGTTTATAGGCCATACAGAAAGAGAGAATTTATAGACATTTTCATAAACATCTTTTTTTACTCTACAGGAACTAAAGAGCAGATGGATAAAAGCACATTTAAAAAGTTTCTTGCTCTATCATGTACTATCATTACTATTTTCACACTGATTTTGGCATACACAGGGACTTCTCCTCTTTACCAATATATGGCTCCTTTCTATAATATACAAGGAGTCACAGGGGCTTCAATAACGCCCATCAAAGACTCTGAGCATTTCATGGTGTCTGCGTTTATTGACCACAGACTGGACGGGGTCATTCGAGTCATCAGCATAATCAAGAGAAACAGTCTTCAGCCACTTTACTGTGTTTACTGCAACACTGAACATGACTGCAGAACTGTTCGGGCAGATGTCCAGATACACAGCGACCACTTTGGCTTCCCATTTCATGTCTCAGATGTGATTTGTGAAGGCAAGCACATGCAAAACGCAACACGTGTCCTCATATCAACTAAATATTCAGACAACAATAATACAGAGTATCTGCAAATAAAAAATCGTGTCAGAACAAATACTTTCAAGTTTGACTTCACCATTTGCATCTCCAACCTTTTTGGCAACTACAACAATGTACTGCAGTTTGCTCAAACTATGGAGATGTACAAGCTTCTGGGTGTTCAGCATGTGGTCATCTATAACACTAGTTGTGGACCAGACCTGGAAAAGCTCTTAAAACATTATGAAACAGAAGGAATGCTGGAGATTGTTTCATGGCCTATCGACAAGTTTCTGAACCCATCCCCGGGCTGGAATTTCCAGGAATTCAAGGGCGATCTCCATTATTATGGTCAGTTAGTAACACTCAACGAGTGCATTTACAGACACATGTATCAATCCAGGTACGTCCTCCTGAATGATATTGATGAGATCATCATGCCGTACAAACACAGCAATTTACCATCTCTTATGAAGGATCTCCAGTCTGCCTATCCCAGTGTAGGGGTGTTCCGCATAGAGAACCACATATTCCCCAAAACACAGTTTGAGGACAGTGGGAAGTTCAAACGAGCAGAATGGAATAATATTCCTGGTGTCAATATCATGGAGCACATTTACAGAGAGCCTGATCGAATGAACATTTACAATCCTGCAAAGATGATTGTCAACCCAAGAAAAGTGGAGCAAACATCAGTACATTCCACTTTGAAAGACTTTGGAGGTTCTTACAATGTACCGCCTGATGTATGCAGGATTGTACATGTGAGAGTCCCACTGCAGGGGCATCTTACCAAAGACCAACTGTTTGTAGACAAAAGAGTCTGGGACTTTGAGCAAGAACTGATACCAAATGTTGACCAGACATTGAAATTTTTAGGTTTGTTAAAGCCTTACAGTTGATAATAATTATGCAAATGTGAGAAATTTAAAATCTGCTTTAAAAAAATGTGATGCCAATTGAGACATATAATCTCAGCCAACTGTTGCTCTAAAAATACTATGCACTCAATAAAAACTTGAGTAAACTCATTTCATGAGCAGAAATCGACTGCCTTAAATCGGCAGATTTCCATTTACATTCATAAACTAATATTTGTAACTATATGCGCATATTATTTACTTGAACTTAATTCATTTGAGTCCAATAAAGAAGAATATTACTAAAGTACAAATAACAAATTAAACAAAAAGATTAGAACTAGAAACAAAAAGTCAGCTTAAATCTGTTGCAGATAACTGCTTGCTAACAACAGCACATGTGCAAATAAAATTAGCTAAGGGATTATCCTTGCATCAGCATCTACTCAGTTACTACATTTGAATAAAGCAACATGCAACATAACATCTGTGTTTCTCTGCTCATCATTGACTGAAGCTCACACTCTACTCTCCAGCACAATGGTGACCCACAAAACTCAGACAACAGAAACACTTTAAATCCCAACAAAAGTTTAAACACCATCATCTTGTGCAAAAACACAGAAAATACCATTTCAGTTCAACATTTACACTACTGATCAATTATTGAGTTCTATTAACCTTCACTAATACCTCAGTGAAATTAACAAATTGTTTAATTTAATAAATTTGACTGTTAGATTTTACAGTACATTGCTGTTTTTTTCATGATTACGGTTCTCTACTGTAAATCATTGTTGCAGTTTGTTGCCATGTATTAATTAACAGTTTGTTACTGTAAAAAAGTGTTTCACTATGCATGAAAATTGTTTTCACTATTCATCTTACACATTTAACCCTTTAAACCTCACAACAAAATCCCCAGTGTTTAATGAACCCTTATATGTGAGCACACTACAGTGTGTTAAAGTAACACTGAAGCACTGTTGAAGTGAATGAGAGAATTCAGTGATTAATTAAATGATGATTGAGCATTAGTGATGAACACTTACTGTTAACAAGCAGAATTACTGAAGAAAAGAGAAGCACAAAATCTACAACTGGCTTCAGCTACAGCCTTAGATGAACTGAAGTTAAAAACATTAAATCTCTCAAGATCTGATTAAACAACTCCACAAACAGCTTCAGTTATTATTAACCAAACTGACTTTATTTCTGTCAGACGTCTACAGAAGCTCTTATTGAGAATTAGCAGAGGTTTAGATGGTTTTTTTGTTTGTTTGTTTCGTTACCATGATGGAGATCAGTGATTGCTTTAGTTGGACTCTTGAACCTTGACTTTTTAACCTGAGATTTTGTTTGACTGTTGTAACTGTGTGTTTAAGATATATATATTATGGCAAAAAAAGCCAAGAAGAAGATGTGATCAGATGTTGTCGATTATGTTTTGATAGTGACATAAACATCTTGTAGTGTTTGATTCAGTGAATACATCCAGTGTCTAATCTCTTACCAATAATGTATTATATTAATACATCTTCATTCTTAAAACATTAAAACATTTTTGAGCACAAACTGATTTCAAAGTCGTTCATATTTCTTGGTTGCCTCCACAGTGTATGATCTCATTCTGGAAGATCACTGGGTTACCATGGTTAAAAATATTATGCATCACCAATATAAATATAGATTACACTCTAAACAAGAACATATAATCATGATTGTAATCATTAATAACCAGCCAACATCATTAAAACACATTTCTTTTCTGTTTTTTTTTTTTTTTGCCATCTCAAATGTACTTTTCAAATACAGTTAAAGCAGAAAAAGAAAACTGGTAGTTAGAATTTAAGGGTCAAGAACCCAACTAAAGCAACATTGATCTACTTCATGGTAACATCTAATGAAACAATAAATCATCAACATCTAAACCTCTGTAACTTTTTAATAAGAACTTCTGCAGACATTTGACAGAAAGAAAGTCAGTCTGGTTAGTAATAAGTGAAGCTGTTAATGTGGGGCAATGTTTGTGGAGTTGTTTAATCAGATCTTGAGAGATTTAATATAAATAATAAATAATGAGTAAGTACTTAATTTCAATAAGTAGTATTCAACGAGCGCTAAAAGAGTATGAATGAGATCTCGTTGAGTATGAATGCCATCCGGAAATCATTCGCCATGTTGACGTTATCGTGTGATCTCTGACGTTATCGCAAGCGCAACAACTTAAAAGATATGAGTGACAGGTTTAATTCATCTATCTGTAAATATCTTGATATTTTTTAAACTTGATCATTTTGTGGTCTTGTTGAAGAAACAGCTCCCCATTTATTTTGTGATTATTTTGTCCTTTGTTTCCCTCTTTTTCTTGAATTTAATTGTCATCAGCTTTCATTCATCAGGCTTATAAATAACAAAATAATTTTTTATGCAGTATGATGTATTCAGATTATTTAACCTTGTCACTGTGCTTTTTTGTGATCTGTATTTAATCTCATATTATGTATACAAACACATATTCATGTTTTTTCTTTTTTGTCTTTTTTGTTTATAATTGTTCATTGTTAAAGATACAACCATGGTATTTTCCCTTATCTTCTGCAATAGTTAATAATTAAAAAAGATATGAGTCACAGATCAACTAAGACCTTATAGCATCAGTAACCCGACAACCCTACCTAGTACGGTTTTCCTCAGCGTCGGGCAGCTGCTCGAAGATTTTTTTTTTCTGAACATAAAGGATGATTTTGGTCAAGTGATTTCTTTTTCAAACAAATGCCGCCGTCACCTTGCCTTGCAGGTACTGCTCCACCACATAATGCACAGAAATCAAGAATCAGAAAAGTGCTGTAATAAATCTGTTTGAAATTACAATAATTGAAATAAACTAAAACTTATGATTTAAATAGATTCATCAGCCTCTCTCCACCGGATAAACACGTGTTCATCTGTCCCTGTAACATCCGGACAAGATTCAAGTTACTCAGTGATTTATGTGCCCAATACTGTATTTATTAAATTGTTGATGTAGTTGCTGATGTGTTAACTGACTTCTTATCCAATACAAAAGTCTCTTAATTTATCAACAGTACAAACGGACAAATAAAATAGATAACTTATGTCTAGTTACTTGTACATTTGTTTATTTACGTTACTTACATTCATGTAATGTAAGCAGTGTTGAATTCTACATAATAGCACACATAAATCACTCAGATGTCTATTTCATGTTGTGATGTCATCATCATCTGCGATACTTATTGAATATTTTCCTTTCAGATGTTAAATAAACATTTAGTTAGAGTAAGCATCTTTATGATGTCTATGGTTTAGAATTTATGTAAATCCACTTTGGTGACGTACATGTAGGCAGCTCCCCTGTTAGCTGAACGTAATAAAATCCCTCCTGGGATAGAAAAGTATCCATAAAATGAGCACTCAAGAATTTGGGCGGAAGCAGTAGGCCATCGCGGGAACTTCTCGGCTACTCTTTTATGAATACTGAGGTTTTCGGCTTACTTATTCGCTCGCCAACTACTTTTCCCCTACTATATAGTAAGTAGGCGTACGTCCAAATCTCGCAAGAATTAGTACGTCACCAAGGTAATTTTTCGCCTACTCTTTTATGACTAAGGATTCAGATATACTCTCTCAAGTGAACTATATTAGTGAACTAATGTAGGGAATAGTGAATGAGGGTATAGGGTGTGATTTGGAACACAGCCTCTGAGCGTCCACTTTGACTGACTTTGACTTTGTTAATTCACAGTAAATTACAGTAGGTTACTTTCTCGAAAATGTCAAATATTACCCAGAATGCATTGTTTTCTATGAATTATTACTGTTTAATGGAAAACAGCACGTTACTGTTGAAACTTAACCGTTTTTACTGCAATTTTTTTACAGTGTATGTTTAGCCCTTTCATTTCCTGACCTCATTTTGTAGCCAGTGAATAAATTTCCTTTTACAGTTGTTCACAACCAAAATAGGCATATTTTCATTAAGCTAAAATGACTGTAAATTTGTCTTTTCATTTATTGATATTGTTATTAATTTTGGATTGTTTTGATTCATTCATATGATATTAATTATAATATTTTAATACTTTAGAGTTGTATTTCCATTACATGCAATGTGTCAATTATCATTTGTGTATTGTGTATCGTTCATATGTGTACATATAATAGGAATAAAGTTTTTACAATAATGGTGCTTTAAAATGTCACAAATATGCAACTGTAAGATTTAACAATTGAATATTGGAGATTTGTGTGAGCATGTGGTAAATGAGTTCATCCAACTTTCTCTTCCGTCTCTTCTTATATCGGTAGGTTTAAATCTGCTCCAGTAGTCTAGTCTGAATAAATGAGTCACATATTGCATGTTACATAAAGGCAGTCACAAGTAGCTATTGCACAGTGCTTAGATGATCTATGAACACACCAACTGTCCCTCAATATGGAATAATTCACTGTGCAGAATCTGCAGATGTAATGTGGTTCTGATCTACCAAGGCAACTATAGCAAAGCAATGAGAAAGGACCAGGCATGGGAGATTTCTGTTGGTGTTTTTGTTTTAGTTTATGCCGCAGTTGTCCACGAGTTGTCCGGCATTTTGTTTAACACCAAAACGCAAACAAATGAAATGCCTAATTCAAAATACAAAACACCTGTGAAAAATCAGTACGGAAAAATTCTGTACATTGGGCATTTTTCTTAGATCAATGTTTATATGTGACTAAAAACCTAAATTAAATCCTTTCATCATATGAAGCAGTATTCAGAACACTTGGACTGAACCTCTTGATCGTGTCATTAATTCAATGATTCGTGTAAACACTGTAGATTTTGAATAAAAATATAACGACATGAGGCTGATAGTTTGATATGTTGTAAAAAATAAAAAGGAACAGCCATAACTAAAGGTCATTCTGGACACAAGACTCAACCAGTCAAATGAAATTTGCTTTGGTGCGTTTATCCAATCATTTTTATTTAGTGCCAACACAGCTGCAAAAGCTGTATAGAGTTTTTAAAAACACTTTTTATTACACAGTGGAAAAAATATCAAGAAAAAAATATCAAGAAACAAGCAAAATGGGCTGATCAAACAGCAGTGAGATATTTATTACGATATGCAATTACAAAATCATAATGTTTAGTTAGGAGTTCTGATGGTAGCATTCAACGCCAATAAAAAAGCATTATCATAATTATAGCAGTAAAACTTTTGGCAAATATGCAAACGTGCTGAGAGCCACTGCTTTACTTCTCCAGATTTAAGGAAATGGCCTTATCTCTACATGACAAGGTGTGTATTTGCTGGTCCTAGTATAACATTAACCTCTTGCTTCAAGGAAGTTGAGGGACAAAGTCTGCAACGTGACTTTTAAAAGGTTTAATTCATAGTCTAGATGAATGGAAAGGGAAACAGAAACAAAAATTGATCTGCCTTCTAATTAAAATCGACATCTTCCACCTCCCACTTCCAGAAGCACAGTTTGTTTTCTTGTCATTTATGAGGCTCTGATTTGAGCAAGACTATTGGCTGTTTGGGATTTGCAATAATAGCTGCGCTGCTTTCAGACTTTAAAACTAGAGGAGTTTAAAACAATGGATTCTTTTAATTGGAGCTTGAGAGAGAGTCATTTCTTTAAGTGAAATACATGAGAACAGAAACCACTAATGTTGACAGTAGTCAAAGAAGGTTGTGACCTTCGAGGATTGTAAAGTTGAGCTCACTGCAGTGTGACAGTCCTCTTGTGGTGCTTAGTTTCCTATTTTCAAAGGAGACGGTGCTTGTGAGACAACAGCACAGATGTGCTACCAGCACTGTTTGCAGCGTCTAAAGCCTTGCACACTAAAACACAGTATCACACACCTCAAATACTCTTAACTTATTTTATCAATAAATTATGTGTGCATTCATCAATGTCTCCCTTGTCGGAGGCTCATTCTGATAGCCCACACAGCACTGCACGGTTGCATGCATAATGGCGTCCAGACTCTGAATGGGAGAGATGTCTCTGCTTGATTGCTTTGCATGATTTGTGCTTATATATAAAGACACTTTCAGCAATAAAGATTGAGCTTTAGTTCCATATGAATTAACAAATGTCACAGACCAATAAAAATAATTATACGCCACAAAAGCCCAATCAATGCCTTGATTATGAGAAGATCGTATAAAAGAAAGCAGAAGAATTGCAGCTTGCTGAGTGGAAGCTCTGTTGGAAACTGGGAGGGGGGATAAAAAAAAATCTCAATAAACCATGCCTTTGACATGTACTGAAAGTTCCTCTGTTCTAGATGTATTCACCAACAAAAGCAGAGCTATTAGCAGAGCAAATAATATAAAAAGCCAAGAACTACCACTAAACTGAACTGAACCTCATTGACGCAAAAGAATCATATATTTCTCACTGAATTAAATCAGTCTGTTTATATTTATGTTGAAATAGGAAGTTAGTGCTGTAAATTAATCATCTGTTGTTTATTAACACAGCAGGAAGTGTATTAGACATTTAAAATACATCACAAATGACGCACAAAAATGTTGCCGACTTGTGCCACATTGTGGTCATAGTGAGTAAAAGCTTCTCGTTCTTGGCTGATTGGATGTTATTGTTCTGTTCCGTTCCGTAGTTGTACTTTGCGATGTGATTATAATTGAAATCTACATTTCTCAAAATGGATTTGAAGCTAAATAGCCTGTGACAACATAATGTAGTAGATAGGCCAACATACTGGCTCAGCTCCGCACTCTTCTTTTTGCTGCGCGACTCCATTACATATAATTTCCCAAATTACGGAAGTAGGCCTACGGAAGCCCTGAACCGCATGGTGAAAAAAAAAAAATCTTATCTCGTTATTTCAACATAATATCTTGTTATTTCGAGGTATTAAGTTGTTATTTCAATATTATATCTCGTTATTACAACATAATATCTTGTTATTACATCATAGTATCTCGTTATTTCAAAATATTAAGTCATTATTACAACAAAATAGCTTGTTATTTCAAAATAATATCTTGTTATTTCAACATATCTCATTATTGAAACAGAATATCTCGTTATTACACCATAATATCTCGTTATTTCAAGATATTAAGTCGTTATTACAACATAATAACTTGTTATTACAACATAACATCTTGTTATTTCAAAAATAACAAACTAGTTACATCAAATCTTTTATTTAAAAAACAACAGTGTAGTTTACAGCAGAAACGGCGACGATCGTGGCACTTGACACAAACTCTGGCAGACAATCTCATAAAAGAATTATAAAATAATAATAATAGGCGTAATAATACACTGCTATGGGACCGTAACAACAACACGTTCTTTAATTGATTCTGTCTTATTCTGCCCTCTAGTGGAGAATATTGAAATGAACACAGTCCTTAATATAATGAGGCTTATGTTGTAATAACGAGATATTATGATGTAATAACGTGATATTATGTTGTAATAACGAGATATTATGTTGAAATAATGAGATATTATGTTGTAATAACGGGATATTATGTTGTAATAACGAGATATTATGTTGTAATAACGAGATATTATGTTGTAATAACGAGATATTATGTTGTAATAACGGGATATTATGTTGTAATAACGAGATATTATGTTGTAATAACGAGATATTATGTTGATATAACGAGATATTATGTTGAAATAATGAGATATTATGTTGTAATAACGGGATATTATGTTGTAATAACGAGATATTATGTTGTAATAACGGGATATTATGTTGTAATAACGAGATATTATGTTGTAATAACGAGATATTATGTTGTAATAACGAGATATTATGTTGTAATAACGAGATATTATGTTGTAATAACGAGATATTATGTTGTAATAACGAGATATTATGTTGTAATAACGAGATATTATGTTGTAATAACGTGATATTATGTTGTAATAACGAGATATTATGTTGTAATAACGAGATATTATGTTGAAATAATGGGATATTATGTTGCAATAACGAGATATTATGTTGTAATAACGAGATATTATGTTGTAATAATGGTATATTATGTTGTAATAACGGGATATTATGTTGTAATAACGAGATATTATGTTGAAATAATGAGATATTATGTTTTAATAACGGGATATTATGTTGTAATAACGGGATATTATGTTGTAATATCGGGATATTATGTTGTAATAACGGGATATTATGTTGAAATAATGAGATTTTATATTGTAATAACGGGATATTGATTTGTGATCTCGTATGCTATTTTTGTTTGTTTCACTAAATGCAGTGTGAAATGCAGACATCGAATACAGATCATTTTTAAAAGAAATTTAAGCACGTCGCCCAAAATTACAGTACCAAAATCGGAATTGACCCTTCGCCATCAGTTTGACTGACAGGCGATCTAACCAATCATAACCCTGAATCCGCCATTTTGTCCGACAAAGCAGTCAGGGGAGTTAGTAGATTAACATTAACAACATTCCTTCTGATGTTCATTGATGTTTGATGCTATAAATGAACTAGAAGGGATGGTTGGTTCACGAGCCGCTTGAAGGAGCTAAAGCGATCTGTCACGACTAAAGAGATTAAAGAGCCACTATAGGGTATTTGTTGTTTAAACTTCTTTAAAACAAAATTACAATATTTTAAATATTACACTGTTTTAGTTCAAAATAACCTGCTGTCTTTTTTAAATATGACACAGTTTTTAAATTTTAAATATGACACTGTTTTAGTTCAAAATAACCTGCTCTGTCTTGTCCGTCAACGCGTTGTCAGTGTCCTTTTTGTATTTTTCGCTTCGTGAGAACATGATGTGTGGCGCGAGAGCGCATGGCTTGTCAGACATAGCAACAGTAACTAAAGGAGGCGGGTCTATGCGAACGGTCAGTTGCTCATCTAGATCTGCAGTGTAAATGCGGCCACCGTTTAATGTCCCAAAGTTGCTAAGTAGCTTTGCAACCATCAGCTAATGCAGTCGTTTACAAAGCTGTGAGATCAGTGGGGGAATAAGTTGCAAAGTGTAAGAATTGTGGTGGTTCGTGAGTACATGCCATGTCAGAAGTATGAAAACAATTCCCAAAATCAATTAATAAAGTTTTGTTGGTGTGTATTTGCATATTTTTGACAACACATCCAAGTGCGTCGCAGATCACAGATTTTGTGGCGTCAGCGATCCACATGTGCTGTAACTTAAGGGAAAAAAACAAACAAACATACCACTCAACCTATGTGTCTGATTCATGAAGAAAGAAATGAGCTGCTTCCAAGTCTAGCGAATTGCCAAATGAACGCAGTTACCTTAAACATATCTTATGCCATTCATTAAAGGGTTCGTTCACCCAAAATGGAAAATTCTGTCATTAATTATACCCTCATGCTGTTCCAAACCCGTAAGACTTTCGTTCATCTCCACAAATTGAACTGTGATGCTTCAAAAAATGCATACAGAAATAGCAAAACTAATCCAAATGAATTGAGCGGGTTAGTCCAAAAATTTTCTGAAGAGACACAATCACTTTTTATGATGAATAGATTGGCTTTTACTCACATATACACATTTGATCAGTGAACATTCACAGCTCAACCGAACTTGAATGACGCGCAGGAACAAAATAGTTAATAGTTTAAATAGTTTCATTCTTTTTCTTGCATGTCAAGTGCGGGGCTCATTGGTTACTCAGCACGTTTGAGCTTCCGGAAGAGGATTTATGTGCGTCATTCAGGTTTAGTTAAGCGTTTCCTACTCAATCCATATGGATTCAAATCGCTTTTTATGATTCACTCAATTCATATGCATATTTATTTGATAGACTTTATTGATTATGTGCACATTTTAGCATAGTAATTTGACACCATTATTAAGCTACATTGAAGATCACATCAAAGTTGCATCTGTTTGTGTAATACTACACATTGTTCAACAATATTTCTCATTTTAATAGGATTTAAGACTATAATTCTATATATTTGTGACTTTAATTTTATATCTTCCTTTCTTTAAACAATTGGCAGGCATGAACAGACAATAAAATTCACTAAGATTCAAACAGTCAGAACAGGATGAACCTATTTAGAAATTATGACCCATTTGAATATATTTTCTTTAAAAGGAGAGAATTCCTCTCTATGTCTATTCATATATATAAAAGAAAGTACACAAATGTAAATATGCCAAAAAACAAAAACCAAATTGTGAAGTACAACCTCAGGCATAGGTTCCATAAGTACTGCAACATTCAAATAAATTACTGAAACTCCATTTGCCTCCAAACTTGATTGCATCAGTGATACAGTTATTCATTAGACATTCAGTAAAGCCATCTTATAACATACATATCTATCCTCATTTGTAAAAACTAATTTGAACCACATAGAAGAGCACTGAAAGTTTGCCTGAGCCACAATAATATCATGGTGGACCATCTAGATTACTACATATGTGAATCAATCAAGCCACTTACAATCATATTAATGGACACACTGAAGATGGCTTTTAACAACTGCAATTGTCACAGAATCGGTAAAATAAAGAACACACACCTATTAGGTTTAGTTAATAGAGGAAATATTGCACAACCTAAATCACATCTGTTTGAAGTAAAATCCTGTCATACACAAGACTCACAACGATGACCTTTTGAGGATCCAATCAAATACAGGACGTTTGCATCGTTTGTTGAGTTTAAGATCTGTACAACACTTCTATTTGGTTTAGACAGTTTACGGTACAACAATACATTATACATATATATACACAACGCACCATTTGTCACAAAAGGATCACTGTGAATACACAACAGGCTGGTGAGCGGGAAGCAGGGAAGGTTTCGGGATGGGTTGGGACTCCTGGAATGGCCTTGATTAAATATATTGCCTAAAACACACCAAGTGCTGGGGTGTTTTATCCTCACTTGTGGAAGACGCTGCCGGTTCAGCTCTAAACTCCTCGGGTATGGTGAGAAGTTTCAGGAGTAGTTGGTTTAAGGATCCACATTGTGTAACTGGGATCACACTGGGACGTACTATATGGGTTTTAGTCTAAAACCCTACATGTGACGAGTATCTCCTCTAAAGATGATCTTTTTGTGAAGACGTTTGCTGCTGATGGCATCCTTGGCTTTTGCATTTTGGCTTTGTGTTTTTATAGGGCCCAAGTGTGATGAACAATCAGCTCCAAACACCTACATGCTCTCTTTTGCTCATCCAAGCATGCAAAAATACCTTCTCTTAATGCAACAAACCTTGCTGAGCTTTCACTCACCTCATATGTTCTCAAGTGTTACAGTATTAGTGTGCAAACATGTTTATGTAGCAAACAAATACATTCGACAGATTCCTCCCTTTACTGGCCTTCGCAATCAGTTACTCTCTACAGTAATGGGCTGGAAGACCTGATCAATGACGGTCATTGGTCATTGCGTCTTTCTCTTCAGGACATCCCTGAGACATATGTGATTGCACAAAACCAGTCTCTTTACTTATTCCTATCTGCTAAGGCATTTTAAACATATTGGAGGGTGTACCACTGTGTGTGTGTGTGTGTGTGTGTGTGTGTGTGTGTGTGTGTGTCTGTGTGTGTGAATATGTATATGTGTGTGTGTGTGAGTGTGTGTTTTTTTTTTTTTTGTCAGGAAGAGGGACGTAGGGGAAGCAGCGACAGCTTGCTCACAAAAATGAAACGACATTTTCACTACAACTACCTTATCTAGGTGCAACGACACGACACAAAGCAAGTTCTCCCTAAGTGACATGCAGTTTCAAAGTAGCGCTAACAGCCGCAGGGGTTAGTTTCGACGATGGGAGCCTGTGTAAAATGTTAACAACATCACAATGGGTCATCATTGCAAAATCCAAATCCTGCTCAAGCATGTAAATTACGGAACGATTAACCATTCGTTTACATTACAATGTGGCGCACGGGTTAAAATCATTAAATGGTGCCCCTTATTTTAACCGAACATGCTTCAGACACTTAGCAGACATAGTCAGATATCATATATCTTGAGAGTGGTGGTGGATGATTTTGCAACAAAATGTCCACCAAAACTTTTCATTTTCAAAAAGAATCTATTGATTATCAGCGGTAAGTTAATCACAGGAGACTGGAATGAATAGGCAAGAATCAGCACGTGTAGGCCCAGTCACTGTGTAGGTAGTGTAAAAGGGTGTGTGCGAGTGTTTCTGTGTGTGTTGGTTTATTTTCACACCTTCCTCCGTCAGTTGGAATCAAAAAAACTGGGAATGTGTCTAAAGAATTCAGTTGTGTTAAAAGATTTAGCTGCAATAATGCTGTGATATCTCACTTCATATTGCAATCTTTAACAGTGCAGGCAGTGTTTTATCAATGTCGCATTGCAAATTGATGTGCACAGATCTGACGTGCGCTGCAAAGTGCGATATAATTGGTCCTTTCTGTTTGTATTTGACGAAAGTGTCTGTGTTTGTGTGTTTTTCAGAAAGACTTTGTAACCTCTCTGTCTGTGTATGTGTTTGTGTGTCTGCGTGTGTGTTTATTCCACGGAGAAGAGGCTTGCAAAGGATTTCCGAAGGTTGCGGATGGTCTCAGCCTTGGCTTCGTCCTGACTAGGACTTTGGTGCTGGGCGGCCGGCGTTTCTGGAATGTTGAATGTATTGGTAAGAGACTGGGATTTGCTACAAAGAGAAGAAGTGGCAATAAAGGAGAGGAAGAGGCTATTAAAGTCATGCAGCAAACCCATGGAGATGGCTTTATAGAGGTATGGTAGAGAAAAATAAAAAAGCTGTGAGAGAAATAGAGAGAATGAAATTCATGTGCTTCCATTTGTGTCATTCATTTAAGCAATCATGACTCCAGTGCAATGTTTACATCAGCCCTTGGACTTATGAGAAATGGCATCTCTGGATGTAGAGACATGCACTTTATTCTGCGTCATTGTTTATTCAGGGCCACTATTCCTAAACGAAGAACCAGGTGCAGAGGCACATCGCAGTAATATAACAAATTGGAAGAACCTGCATTTATATCCTTTTAGTCACCTTAGAACTTAATTGAGGAATAGTGGGGAAAAGATGATCACATTCATACTTGCTGACAACTGCTTGACAGTGAAAATAGATCGAATGCACATTTCCATTAAGAAAAATGCAATTTTCACAATCAAGTGCATGAATGGTTTGGGTGTAAGACGGAAGAAAGCCATCTTTTTTGGCATGCAAAATACCAGATCATCTAGAGTGCATACTTCTGCATCTCCATTGTTTTAATTATGCGTCTGCCTATATGTATAAGCCACATTCATCGTTATTGTCATATATAATTTTCATTATTATCATCACCATTATCAAATCTGAATATTTCAAGTCATCATAGTATGCTTTGCAGAATCTGTTCAGGAGTTGTTGTTTTTTCAACCTCGATAACAGCCGTATGCCCATGGCTGAAATATGTAATATATACCGTATTAGAGTTTTTGAAAAACAATTACTCGTAAATAAATAAAGCTAATTATATAATTAATTTCAGGCCATTTTTAATTTAGCATTTTGCCTGTGTGAATTAGTTAAAGCTACAAGGGGAAAATGGCCGGCAAGTCAAGGAAGGACCCATCAGACCGATAATCTTCACCTAATATAAAGAATAAACACAGATAAATAACATTCAGAATTTCAGGGTAGATCTGTGACATCACTGAGTTAAAATTTTGTTTTCTAATTAATAGCACACTTCATTTGAACAATCCCAATACTGCGTGAAAATCTACATGTTTAGTGTGCTTCTGGTCTTGCAGGTGACGCTGTGTTATAACTAATGCATTTAGCTGCATAGTATGGGCCCTGCTTTTTTTTTTTAATTATATTTTCATACATATTGTACCAAATATAGCCCGCTTCATGTACAAATGACTGTTTTTTTTGTTTTTAATCAATGGTTCAGTAATTACAGAAATAGAGTCCTTGTTAGTCTGAATCAAATTGGTTAGTCGGTTTTCATTCCCAGTCTACATATTTAATATTTTTCTCTTTGAAGAACCAAAGTCTCTTATTTTAAAATAGATTTACTAAAATTGTAAAACCCATCTTTTAAAAGACTACACATTACTCTAGTAATGCCAAGCTTTAAAATATTTTATTGGGTAGATTATTTGTGAGGGGGCCTTACTGTGTATTATTGTGGACAATGGGGGACCAAAAAGTCTGAGAACCACTGCTTTACCCTAATTCACACAGTCATTGTCAGTCATGCCATCAGTACCATGAACTTTATAAATTGTGATTCTTATGACGTAGTAAAAGAGAATGGCCACCATCTGGTGTAATCACTTGCATGGGGGAAGAAAAACCTCAGTAAATGGATAAACATGTCCAGATGCTTATGAATAATCAAAACCTTCACACCCAGTCAAATGAACTTAGAATTTTCAAGCAAACATGACACAGGACAAAAAACATCTTACTTAAGCTGCGGCGATCCACTCAGGGCTGGGTGATCAGGACTTGGTTTCTGTGGAGGTTGTGGTTTCTGCTGCAAGGGAGGACGTGCACCTCCTGGGCCTCCCTGGCCCTGTGCAGTAGGCCGGGGTTGCTGAGTGGTAGGAGGGCGAGGACCGCCCTGCTGTTGTGGGGTTGGTTGTGGGGCGTCCTGGGTTGGCTGCGGGCCACCCTGGGTGGGCTGCCTGGTTGGCTGGCCTTGTCTTGGCTGCTGTGGCCTCTGTTGGGGCTGACCAGCTGGCTTGGGACCCTGGCCACCAGTTTGAGGCCTCTGCGGCTGCTGTTGGGGACCGCCTTGCTGGGGCCTCTGTGACTGAGGAGAGCCACCCGGGCCACGCTGGGCAGGACCCTGTGCGGGCCTCTGCTGACCTGCAGACCCTTGACTGGCTTGTCGCTGTGGGGGCTGATTGGGCCGGGTTTGTTGAGCAGGGGGATTCTGAGCATTAGGGCTGGTTACAGACTGAGTTTGGGCAGGGGGCTGACCCTGAGGAGAGGGCCGCTGCTGCGGTGGGGCTCCTTGACGGGCAGCAGTAGTGCTAGCAGCTACTTGTTGTGGACCTCCTAAAAACAAAGCTCATTTTTACATTGTAAACATGGTTGGAATATCCAGCTTATTTTCCAATGTGGAAATAAGCATACATTGTCTTTGAATGTGCGAACCTTCTGATTCAAGACATTCATAATGTTACTCAAGATTTCTGTTTCAAATATAAAATATATATTTAAATATAAATATATTATATTCAAATATATAATTAACATATTATATTCAAATATAAGTATTGATATTCTGATTCATTAGTCACTATAGGTAAATAACTAGAAGAATAGCAAAGTGCAGTAAACAATAAAACTATGTGCAACAAACCAATAAAATAATGAATTAAAATAATATGATAACAAATACCAGTTTGCAGTTTTTCTGTTTTTGTAGAGGTAAAATAATTGGAAGTGGCTGACAGCGGAAGCCTTGCACATTGAAGTTAGCAATTGCTCTACTCACTCTTATGTTGAAAATAAGGTGAATTAGCACAAACTATTAAAATATACAATTATCAAATATCTACTAATATTTAGACATATTTGTCTTCATTTATTCACTCTGTCATCCCAAACCTGTATGACCTTATTCTGTTTGCTGAATGTCTAAAATGTCAGTTTTGTATACAAAGTAATAAGTAAAGTCCTTTGTGATTTGTACAATAAAGGCCTGTTCACACTAAGACGGAAGCTAACAATTTTATTTGAAACAGTGGCGGTTAAAGGTCCAATATGTAAAATATTCATATTAAAATATTCCAAAACCACTTGCACGTTCAGCTATGTACTTACATCATCCTAAATGTTTCCAAGAATGTGTAAATTCAGAGAAATTCACAATTTTAAACCCCGTCCCTGGCTTATCATTTGGCGCCTGTCAGTGACGTAATATCTGTGTTATCCCTGGTTTCCACTTTTACTGCATAGTAACCATGGCAACAGACACGGACAGCTGCGTAACGTCTGCTGTTGTTGTTTCGTTCAAACATTATGGACCATGGCAAACAAACTTTGGGACAAAAAAGGAGAAATAAAATGAGGATGAATATCCATGTGGCGTTTCCAAGATGGCAAGAGCTTTGCGACAAACTTTGACTTGACAGAGACGGCGCTCTTGCAGGTTATTAGACAAGGTAAGCAAATGTAGGCTACATAAGACTAATCAATGTTATATTGCTCAACACGACAAAGTGTAAGCATGTCATCAGAATGATATTCTAATGTTTATCTAGCTAAGTCTCATTCAGCCAACAAACTAATACTAAACATTACAACTCAAATGCAGTTTAGTGTGATAGTGTAACATTAGATCAAGTGAAACAGCGCTGCATTACCTCGCAGTTTTAATTCATCAAATAAACTGACCTGTAAGAGTATTTCAAGGAAGCATTTCAGCACACATGAGTAGTTCAGTAGAATGAAATGTCCCCATTTCTTTCTATATCCCCCGGGACTCGAGTGTCCCACTGATATCTCTCTCATTCTCGTCTCAACATCCGTTCACTCATCCATAAACATTATTTCCCCATAAATATTATTAGATCCATGATTCCATATTTACTGCATCATCAATCTATGCCTTTGTTATTGTTTTGAAGAGTTTAGCGACCCCTAGCGGATGAAAAAAACTACACAGTGCACCTTTAATGCACCTCTTCAAACCCACACAAACATTCGCATGCCATCAGTGCGACCATTTTGTTAATGGAAAGGTGTTCTAATCTATAAGTCCAACACACTACAAAGAAAATTGGC
The DNA here is from genome assembly GCA_037194245.1 of Opsariichthys bidens. Classification (NCBI taxonomy): domain Eukaryota; kingdom Metazoa; phylum Chordata; class Actinopteri; order Cypriniformes; family Xenocyprididae; genus Opsariichthys; species Opsariichthys bidens. The sequence goes on from CM074288.1 coordinate 7,226,967, forward strand.
CAACCTATTTTGTGCTTTTGCATACCCAGAGCCAGTTGTGGTACATAAATCTATGCTTTTTGGAGCTCACAAGCAGAGTATTTTGCTGAGCAACAATGAATAGTAGAGATGGATATTGAGCAGTTCTCCTCTTTTGGTGCCACTTGATACCATGTAATACAAAAACCTCCTTTTCATTATTGCTGCACATTACTTGTGGTGAACAATTAATTCTTTTAAGTTTGTCTTCATAATCATAAAAAACAAACAAAAAAAAACCCAGAAAATTTGCTTTCCCTCTGGAATGGTGTACCTTCTCTGATGACGTCAGTTTGAACATCCTTAACCATTTCCCGCCAACCGTCAGTCTGCTCTCCGCCCTCTATTCCATATTCCGTTGTGCACAGAAATGGAAGTTAGCCACAACTTCTGACTTTCAATAGGTTAAACAGTTATCAGAGAGTGATTTGAGTTCTCATTTGGCCCATCTGCCATTTTTTCCACATTGATCTGAATAGAAAATGCGCATGCAAATAGGTTTACAAATTACAAAGTGTTTAACAGGCCCTAAAACATTTTTAAAATTACCATAAGTTGACCATTTCAAGACTTTGGTGATGAACAGATCAAATTTAAGTCCACTGAAAATGTTCCCCACTTAGATCTGGTACCAATTATATCTGGCATTAATATCAAACCTGTTGTGATGTGTCTTCATGCGGAAAATTCTTCATTTGAAAATGCAGATGTGATTATAAGTACTATACTATATATCCAATTTCATATTATGTAAAACTGCAGCTTAATCATTCTTCAGAATTTTGACTTATGTGTTAAACGCAAGAAAGAAAGTCATACAGGTTTGGAATGACAAAAATGTAAGAAAATAATAACAGAATTTTCATTCTTGATAAACTATTCCTGTAAGGTTGGCTTCATTATTGCAATATTGTAATCCCTTACCCTGTGGAGGAGGGCGCTGTTGTGCCTGTGGGACTTTAGGCTGAGAGATGGGTTGAGGTGAAACAGTTGGGCCCTAGAATACAAAAAAGAAATATGAAGAGTATATCAGAAACTACCATTCAAAACACTCAGAAACAGAATGCAGGCCCCAACCAGTTTTGAGTGCAAGTTTTAATATTTTTATGAACACTAAAAATATACTTTCATTAAAAAAATGTCTCAAATAAAACCTTTAAACAGCCGTAAAAGTCCAAATTTGCTGAACATCACTCTCGAATCGTAAAGACGTGGCTAATGCCGACAAAACATACAGTCATTCATCTTCAGGCAATCAGTTTAGCGCAAATGTGGAGGGAATTAAACCAAGCAATTTGGTGCAGAGCGGTGATGAGAGATGTTGTTGGAGTCCCTAACTTAAGCATTAAAGGCACTTCTCACTCTCATTCTCTCCCATTTGTGTGACTATGAATCATTAAAATCACAGCTTTGGGAATAATAGAGAAAAGCAGTCTCTCCATTGCGATCAAAAAGAATCTCAAACTCAGGCCATGTTTTGAATCCATGTTTATATATTTATAAATTGACAGTAATACTAACTAGTGCGTGAAAACTACACTATTTTAATGTATTATTCAGCAGAATTTCACTTCTTTATAGTGCATAGCTAAAAATGTTAGTTTTTGTATGCATGTTTTAGGTCAGATATGCTATCAAACAATAGCAATATTTTGAGCCACCAACTGAACCAACCACATTAAAATGTAGTTTTGGTTTTGCATGGAGCAGAGCATTTTCAAAGTCTCACGTGAGCATACACTAATTTTATTCCTTTTTACACAAATGATTTTAACAGGGGCAGATTTTCAATTAATAAATGCTTATTTTTCCACAGTTCCTTGCATAATAATATGTTGTGACATAAAGACACTTTTACTATAGCTCCATATCACTATCACACAACTAGCTCCATATGTATGGCTTCTGACGTAGTAGTACTTGCTCTAGTAGCTGACTTTGTAGAACATTGCAGTTGCGATGTGGAGCACGGGTCTGCGAAACCCTTGAAACAGGGGTCACAATAAAAGAGCTTGCATGGTTGCTGGAGCAAACACATTTTTTTCTCTCATATTTGCTTTAAAGACTATGGGTTAGGTTAATGGTAGGATTTGTTTAGTACTACTTACTGCCTACGTACAACAATCAATGTCACCAGATTCATGTAATCATGTTCATATATTTTAAAACTAAACACACTTTTAGCACCGCTCACTGGGCATTTGACTTTGAATATGTCTCGAACCATGCAAATATTTTTTTTTTCCAATGAGCCTGGGTTGAGAATATAAGAAGATGTTTTGAAGCAAATGTGTAAACCTGAGAACGGACTGGAGTGGGAGATGAAGTACGTGGCATGGTCTGGTTCATTTTAGCCACAACAAGATCAGCCATCAGAGCCCGGTCCTCATCCTGCTGGTCTCCTATGAGAGGCATTGAGCAGCCCACAACCTGATAGACACACACAGAGATCGTTTGCCGGGGATACTAAGGATATTTCATAAAGTTATTTTGAAAGCTGCATGTTTTTTTCAGATGTTGTTACCTCTATGATGTAATCTCGACCATCTTTACCATGCAATGCCTCTACAGCGCATATATCAAGACCCCCAAAAACCTCAGAGCATACGTCCACCCACATGCGATACCTGCAGGGGAAAAAGTGCAAATGGTGATCTTGTGCATTCCATTAAAAGCATCCACCCACACTAACAACACACTGCCCAGAGTAAACGAGGGATTCAGGATTACTGCAGTGCAAGACATTAATATTTGGCAAATGTTTTGATTGAAAAGCCTCTTTATAGCAAGCTAAACTCCGATTTTTTTGCCAGTTTCAAAAAGAACGTGTGATACTTGTTCAGTGTAATGTTTTGAAAAACAAATGCCTCATAATTTTTGTATGTAAATGACTTTTACATACATCACTATTATAATTAGGGCTGCGTGATTAATTGTAATAAATGCAAAATCGTGATATGGCTTGGGTGATTATCAACTCGCAAAGGCGCAGCCATTCATTTAACTTTAAATTAAATAAATATATGAGCTGCGTGTCTCAGAATGAAGCACTGTGTTCTTTTACACCCAAGCAACCCATGATCTGGTGATTTCAGTGTCTCAGAGAGGCTCGGTATGCAGTAAATGCTGCTCCACATGAACACATCTGGGCTTTGGTTGCTTGTAAATAAAAGCTTGACTGTGTATCGTTTGAAAATGAAGAATTGAAGACAGCCTTAAATATTAGTATTTTATAATACAGTGAGTCCTGGAATGCTACTGTCCTGCAGAGTTTAGCTCAAACCCTATTAAAAAAAACTCACCTGCCTGAAGATTTATCAAAGCCACTTGAAGGCAAGCCTCCAAACTTAGCAGTAAAATGTGCATATGCTGTGGTATTTAGGGAAGGAGACAAAAGGCTGTTTTTTTTAATGGAGGAGAGGCTTCACTATGCAGAATAATCTACTTTTGTGAGAAAATAGCTTGGATTGATCTATTTTTAGAGTTTACACCGAAAAAAATTTGTTTTATATAAGAGAAGTCAATTGCACGACGGGTATGATTCAGTTTATGGCACTTCTCATTCACTTCTATGGTTTCCGCAAACAGTCATTGACTGTCGCACAACTCTGAACGAAAGTCAATGACGTCAAGGCTGTAATGTGATTGGCTATCAATAACAAGACCCTCTCTGGCCTTAGTAATCCTGAAGACATTGATTAGCTTGTTCAGGTGTTTTTTTATTAGGGTTGGAACTAAACTTTGCAGTACAAGGCACTTCCAGATCTACATTATCCATTCCTTGCCCTGCAAACAAGGAGCTTTTTTTAGTATTATTTTTTAATTTTAAATCGCAATCAAAAAAAAATTCCTAAAACTTACAGCCCTAATGCTAATAAGATAAGATAAACCTTATTGAGTTGCCTCGCTGCCTACATAAACAGCTGCCTTCCGCATCCTAACTAAAATGGACAATCATTAGAGGCAACTACTGTTAAAAGCACTGGAGACATCGACGTCTAATTGATTTCAATAAAGATGCAATGCTACCTAAAATGAGATATCATACTATTTAATGTCTATAATGCTATCTAAGGAGGCAGCTGAATAGGTTTTGGAGATGAGCTATTAGCATATGCTATGCATAATACATAATATATTAAATTATGCAAAATATGTCATTTTTACACAAGCAAATATCTAATAAGGTTATCTGATGTCATGTTATAGGAGCTGTATCAGAAAGAACTGCGCACCTGTCAGACATGGCCACCTGCTCTAACATGGCTGATCCTGTGTTGGTCTTCCAGTTGCCAGATATAGATGTCCTCCTGTCCAATAACACAACAGCAGGTATGATACAGTGTTTTAAAATCAGTTCCAATGATATTGCTAAAGGCATAGATTCCATCATGACGTTGAGAACTAATACTGTGGTTGTAATCTCTTACATGTAGGCCTTGTAATTGTCACCGATTTTCTGGATTCGGACGTCATACTTTGCATCGATAAACGGTTCAGATGTGGCATATGTCTTTGTCAAAGCCACAACACTAGCAATGTCTTGGAAATCATATTGATTGTCCACTTTGACCTGTACAGAGAATTTTAATTGCAATGATACAGCTGTAATCATAACATGACCAAACAAGCCATACAATAATATAGATAGTTTGGGCTTTCTAAGTAATTTAAGTACAAATACACAAAAATAGCAATTGACAGGAATGTCTAAGAAAAGGTTTCAGTCATACCTTTCCCATTCCAGAGTGAGCATGACCCATCTTCACTACCACAGGAAAGCCAGGTGTAGTGATCTAATTACAAGAGAGATATATAAAGATATAGATATTTTAAGAAAATAATATGCATTAAATTGTTCAATGTTTTCAAAATAAATGCTGTTCTTTGAAACTTTCTATTCATCAAAGAATACAGAAACAATGGTCACCGTTTCCACCAAAATATTAAGCAGCATCAACATTGATAAAAATAAAAAAATGTTTCTTGAGCACAAAATCAGCATAATAGAATGATTTCTGAAGGATCATGTGACACTGAAGACTGGATAATTAGGCTTTGCCATCATAGGAATAAATTACGTTTTAAAAGGTATTAAAATGGAAAACAGTTGTTTTAAATTGTAATGAAATTTCACAATTTTACTGTTTTTACCGTATTTCTGGTCGAATAAATGATGAATATAAGAATGTGTAGAATTCTATCCATGCCATTACTCAATCATGTCCCTATTGCAAATGTTAATACACAATACCGGCATGATATTTTATTACCAGACTGAATAATTTGGGAGAAAACTACACCAACAAGTTGGATTACTTTAAACTGTTTATAATAGAAGAAACATGTTGTATTTGCAGTCTCACTGGTGCTTAATAGGCATCTTCTTTATATTGCTGCAGCTGGAGAAATGTGAGAGCGAAATCTCCCACAAAATTATGTCTAAGTCTGCTGTCCTTTATCTTAAAAAAGGCCACCGAGAGAGAACATTCTGGCTGAGTGTTTGTCTGGGATCATTTGTGTGTAAAGATGCCTGCAATGCAGGAATCGGAGGAGGTGGTAGCACTGCAGTAAGCCTCCCTCTCCTATTAAAACCTGAACTATGTCTATTAGAACCATCATGTACCACACAATTATACTAGTCTGAGGGTAATGAAATTTCCAGTCTAGACAGGGCTAAGTTGAGTGGAGCAATGCTGAACTGGGGCAATGAATATGTATGTGCCCTGTATATTTTACTGTTTACTGCTTCCAGGCACCGCTGTCCCTGCCACAGATGGGAGCTTTGTACTGGGTCCAGTGGGACTGTCTAGAGCCCTATAGCTCAGGGTTTACTGGTGAGAAGGGACAGGGACAGATGGTTAAACACTCACCATCTCCTTGTGGTTGGGGTAATAAACCTGGTCGATCAGTGGGAACTCCTCTGGACCCAACTGCTTGTACAATCTGGACAACTGAGCGAACTGATAGATGCATGGCACACCCGTACACAGACATACATACATACATACACAGAGACAAATATTATGGAGCAATAGTTAAGGACGTTAAATAGTAAAATTGTATGAATGCCATTTTGATAACACTCTATTTCTAGCTGTAAACACGACGGATAATTATCTGCAGCGTTCCTTCCTATACTTTTTGACCAATGATTTTCCCATGACCTTTTCAGCCGTTAAAAATTAACTTGATTGATTGTTAAAAATCAATTTGACTCAATCCAATTGGTGAACCAGCTTGGCCCAATGCATTGTAAATAAAGAAAAACGATTTATATATTTCTCACTATACAATAGCAGTATAAAGCCAATCAACTTTTTAGAGCACAGCCTCTATTTAAGAGAAATTTCCAGGACTTTAAAGATTTTATTCATTTCCATGACCCTTCCAAACCTGGAAAACACTATTCTGCATAACCATGGGAATCCTATACCCAAAAATGTTTAATTTTCTAATGAATGGCAACCTGTTCAAAATACATGAATATATCCTAATTTGGATACATGAGAACATCTTTAATTGGCTGATCAGTATGGACTGGTGTGTGTAGTGCTCACCACCCATGGTTTGTCACAGAAGTTGTAGACAGAGTGAAGGGAATTGACACTGGGCAGACCAGCATACTGAAGTCCAATCACAATGTTCCTGTGGTCACCATTCTTGGCCATGCTGAAGGCATGCTGTCGCACCAACACAAAATCTGGCTTGAAACATCTAAATGACCACAAAAATGATGGTAATTATTATCAGTCAAATACTGTGAATAGTCTATCTAACTATACAGAAATATGTACAGAAAATATAGTTTCTTGAACTAATCATCTTGATTGCTGCTCTAAATAATTCCTAACATGCATTAATTATTCTCCTACATTTTCTATAATTGTATGCAAACTGAATTAGACGACGTAAAACACACTGAATTGCATGGTTTATCTGTGCAATAAAGAAAACATTTTGAAAGAGCTCTAAAATAGATCTGAAACCTACTTTGTGATTTTGTTGCCATTGCGAATGGCCTCAATGTCCACACTATAGCTTCCCGTTGCATGAGCCACCAGATTAACCTCAGAGAATTCAGCCTTGAAAGTCAATGGAAATCGACAGATGGAATAAATGGATCAAAGCATGTCATGAGTAAAGTGATATTGTCAAAGCATATACATTAAAACAGCACCTGAGGCCTGTGATGGGTTGCCAGTATGGTAATTTTAAAACTACAAAAGGGCTTTTTAAAATGTACCATGCACCTTTCCTTTTAACACAAGGTTTTTTTTTTTTTACTAAGATATCCTTAAACAATCATAACACAAATGTGGAATTGTTAAAAAGGCATCTTGTATTTCTGTGTCTGGTATTTCTAAAATGTTGCCAAAGTCTTAGATAAATCCCTAGATTATTGTTTACTAATTAATAGTATTACATATAAAACTCTAATCAAACATAAATGCAAGCAGTTGTTCAATAAAACGTTTTCTTCTGGCTGGTAGAAATTACTTTTGGCTTATTGTAAAGCTGCTACCAAATCTGTCTCGTCCATGATTAATTATTTTAAAGGATAGATTCGTTTTTGTTTTTTTAATCATCCTCTAGAAAAGATTAGATCTTGCATTTCATTACTAGGGACTGTTTTGATATCGAACACGTGTTTGTTTTGTTTGGGTTTAGGGGCTGTTTACACGACACCGTTTCATCTATAAACGGAAAACTTTTAATGCATTTTGGCCGCTCGTTTACATGACAATGGCATTTTAGAGGCATGAAAATGCAAACTTTTGAAAATAGGGTTTCAATGTGAACATTTTTGAAATCGATACCGTTATCGTTTTCATGTAAACTACAAAAATGCAAATTTGTGAAAACAGTGATATCATGCGCAAACATATTACATGTTCAGTCTATATATGCATAGTTTTTCTTTACAAAGTGACATCGCCATCTACTGGCCTGGCATACAGAATACTGCGTTTTTAATTGTTTTCACGGATGCAATAAAATGTAAACGGGGGTCGTTTTGACAACATTGTCATCTGCACACGAAAAACCCAAAGGAAAAACGTTTTCGTTTTAGTACATCGTTGTTGTGTAAACGTACCCTTAGTTCTAGTTCTTGTACCCAGAGCTCGACTGAAATATCTGAAACGTTTCCAATACTCATTTTCCGCAGAATAGATACACGTTACCAGCTGTCTAAATTGTGGCCAGTGAAAATGCTGAGTGGCTAGTAACTTTGGAAATCCACCAGCCACAGCGACTGGTGGGCAAAAATGTCAAGTCCTGCTTGTACCTGTTTCCTTTGTTCCCATTTTCCTGCCACTAGTTAGTTTCCTTGTTTAGTTAAAGTAATTACTTCACTCTGTGTATCTAAGCCCTTAGTGTTTCTCAGTTCTTTGTTCAGTCTCATTTATGTTATAGTGGTTGTGAGTGTTTTCCAAAATTTCTCCTGCGCATTCCCTTTGGGTTTTGTTTATTAAAGACTCTTCTGAATTCTTCATTGCCGAGCGCTTCATTACAGCTACTCAACAACTGTGACAGATTTATTCTCCTGCACCATTTCAAAAACACAAACAAAAGCCAATGAAGAAATTAAAATCTTTAGCCAGTTAACGTGTTTTGGCAACATCTAACTCATTACACAAGCACATTGTTGAGTTGTACGGCCCTGGTGGTTTGGAAGAATTAAAAATAAACTTCCCACCTGTTCTACTTTGATGTCAAATTCTCCATGCACCTTCTTGCCTCTGAACACCTTTACCCTGAAGGAAGAAAGATCAAAAAAGAGAGAACATGTTTATACTATTGTGAGTCATAGTTAACAAAAACACTTAAATTGTGTCCAAACTGGATTATGCAACAGTGAAGTGGTGTGAAAATCGTGTATTTCAAACATTCATCAAGCATGAATTTTTTGAGAAGGGGAGGCTGGGGAGTTTTGTTTCAATGTCAGTAACTATGTGATTTTGTGTCTCAAATTGTCATAGCATATGCTACTATTATACGTGTCTTTTTACCTGTGTTTTCACACAGAGACATACAATTTCACATCAGTATAGTGGTGATCATATGAAATAACTAATTTCTAATTAAACTAATTCCCATGTGTTAAAATATTTCATGCAACACTGTTTTCAGTCACTAAATAAATAAATAAACAGATGGATGGATGGATGGAAATGTTGGTTCCACAAAAAAATTCTAAATTTTGGTTATGTTGGCTTTAATATTCTAGTAAATGTGTCACTAACCCTCGTAGGGAAACAGTGAGAGAAACATCACACACATTAAAATTGTAAAGATACTTGCGGCACGGTGGGGGATTTCCTTAGATCGCAATATACGAGAAAAAAACCTCTCGAGAACCTCCAGACATCCTTGGAAAAAGGACAGTTCTCTGAGGAATCCGTAAGTTCTTACAAGAACTCTAAAGACTGTCAATCCATTAACCCCATTTTAAAGGAAAGGCTTGACATATGTATTTCTTGAATTACATTTAGTTCCTTGAGTATAAAATAAGACATTTGATCCACTCTAGAAGTTCTCTAAAACGTCAAAATCTCAAAAGTCTATCAGTTACCTTATTATTTTCAAAGACTTTGTGTTAACATTACTTTTTTTTTCACAAGCAGAGAACGTCTACTCTGAAAACCAACAAAACAGGACCTTTTAATCTGGTCTCAAGCTAATGTAATTTATTCTACCATAAGGTCTCGCTTCTTCTACATTAACTGGCCCAGACTGAATAGTGAAATGCGCACAAACACACGCGCGGGCACACCCACAACGGGCGCGCGTGCCAGAAAGGCCCATAGACTAATGAGTCACGACATTTAGATAGTTACTCCTTCTGGCCTGTATTAGCACGAGCTACACCTCAGGTACGAGTATGAAACACACACCTCTGATACTTTCAAATAACCCGTTCATAAGTTGTATTCAAAGGCTGAGATTTCCTTAGGATCACGCGTCTTACCAGTCTGTCTGCTGGTCATCAATGACCAGGAGGATCTTCGCGTTGCTTGAGCCGATTCCTCTCTCGGTGGCCTCGTTAAAGGTGGCGGCAGCGGCTGCGGTGGTCTGTTTGACTGCGTTGGAAATGGAGGAAAAGAAGCCGGCGCCTGTGGACTGGTTGGGGGGTTGACGCCTCTCTTGAGAGCCTGGCGAGAGCACCGGGGCTGGGCTCTGCTGCGGCGGATCGGGCCGCTGTAAATCGCCCATGTAGCCATTGGGCAAGTTGGACATGAAATTACTGTCCGAGAGTCGACGTCGCAGGTAATTCATGGTGGAGATGAAAAGGGGTACGACGGTAAATTATCCCCTGTAGGTTCTGCACGGCAAAGGAAAAAAAAAAAAAAAAAAAAAAAATCCAAGACGATTGGAAAACCGATTAACTATCTAATATGTAGGATGCAAGAGAGTGTTTTAGTTTAAAACGAGACGCGAAAATGAGTCGATACGCAATTCTTCAGGGTGCACCTGCAGCAAAGGTCGTGCTTCACAACATGCAAGGCAGCACTGCAACAAATGAAAGAAACCACATCACCGCTTTATTGAGATCACGATTAAATATGCATAAATAAAAGCTTGTAATTATTGTGGTTGATTGACTTACATCACTGAGAAGCTAGTTCAACAATTGGCATTACGATATCAAACTCCATCCATTTGTGTAGATGATGTTTCGATCCTGATCCACGGGCGAGGAGAAAAACAATCCTAACGAAGAGGCACTTGTTAAAAGTGTGCTGCTCGCTCGGTGAAGGTAGTAATTGTCATAAATGAAACTCGGAGAGGCAAAATCTCCGGCCAGATTCTCAGTGATCCGGTTAGGGCTTCGGAGGATGCAGGGATTGCATCACTCGTGCCATCCAATCCTTGTAATCCGCCCAGTGTTTTCCCCTCGTCATTTTTTCTGACCCATCATCGGTTTCTCCCGTTGCGCACGTTCTTTACGCACGGGACAGGTCCGGGATGTGATTGTTTAGATGCGTATAGTGATGAATGACGGGGTTGGCATGTGCTTGTTTATTTTGATGAAGCAAGAGATATCGATTGAACATCATTGGCAGTGGGTGGTGCTGTTAAACTGCTTGTAACAAAAAGGTTGAAGGTTCAAACTCTGCAGGTGGAGATCCTTGAACTGTCACCATGGTGCCCTTGAACAACACACACACCTAAGCCCAGGTTGCTCCCTCAGGAGCGTCCTTGAACATTATAGGGCTGCTGTAAGTGGCTTTGAAAAAAGCTTCAACTAATTGACAGTTGGATGGCTTAAAATGAACCCAAAATTGGCTGGAAATTATTTACACATCATTACTAGAGGGAGCAATAATAATCAAAAGGTGAACATTTATTAATAAGCAATTTAAAAAGAAAATGTTTATTGTTTAATTATTATTCATTAAACATATTAATAAAGTTAATAAGTTAAATTCCAACATAATTTGGGTTCATTTTAAGCAGGCAATACAGTCATTTATTAAACAATAGTTGAGTGAAATAAAACTACCCAGCTGGTTGGGCAAACATTTAACCCAACTGCTTGGTTAAATTTGAACCCAGCATTTTTTTAGTGTATAGTATTTGTATTTGTATGTATTGTATAGCTTTACTCAAGCAATTTTCATCTTTGAAAAGAATGGATGGATTTTCAGTACTCTGGACAATTCCTGTGGAAATACTCCTCCCTGTCTGTGATTCCAGCACCACGGACAGTGAAAATGTGTGTGTGTGTGTGTGTGTGTGTGTGTGTGTGTGTGTATGCGTGTATGCGTGTATGTATAGATATATGTATAGGTGCATCTCAATAAATTAGAATGTTGTGGAAAAGTTCATTTTTTTCAGTAATTCAACACAAATTTTGAAACTTGTGTATTAAATTAATTCACTGCACACTGACTGAAGTAGTTTAAGTCTTTGGTTCTTTTAATTGTGATGATTTTGGCTCACATTTAACAAAAACCCACCAAATCACTATCTCTGCAAATTAGAATACTTCATAAGACCAATAAAAAAAAAAACAGTTTTGGTGAATTTTTGGCCTTCTGGAAAGTATGTTCATACTGTATATTTACTCAATACTTGGTAGGGGCTCCTTTTGCTTTAATTACTGCCTCAGTTCGGCGTGGCATGGAGGTGATCAGATTGTGCCACTGCTGAGGTGGTATGGATACCCAGGTTTCTTTGACAGTGGCCTTCAGCTCATCTGCATTTTTTGGTCTCTTGTTTCTCATTTTCCTCTTGACAATACCCCATAGATTCTCTATGGGGTTCAGTTTTGGTGAGTTTGCTGGCCAGTCAAGCACACCAACACCATGGTCATTTGGTGCTTTTGACAGTGTGGGCAGGTGCCAAATCCTGCTGGAAAATGAAATCAGCATCTTAAAAAGCTGGTCAGCAGAAGGAAGCATGAAGTGCTCCAAAATTTCTTTATATACGGGTACAGTGACTTTGGCTTTCAAAAAACACAGTGGACCAACACCAGTAGATGACATTGCACCCCAAATCATCACAGACTGTGGAAACTTAACACCGGACTTCAAGCAACTTGGGCTATGAGCTTCTCCACCCTCCCTCCAGACTCTTGGACCTTGGTTTCCAAATGAAATACAAAACTTGCTTTCATTTGAAAAGAGGACTTTGGACCACTGGGCAACGGTCCAGTTCTTCTTCTCCTTAGCCCAGGTAAGACACCTTTGACATTGTCTGTGGTTCAGGAGTGGCTAAATAAGAGGAATATAACAACTGTAGCCAAATTCCTTGTGTGTGGTGGCTCTTGATGCCTTGCCCCCAGCCTCAGTCCATTCCTAGTGAAGTTTACCCAAATTTTTGAATCGATTTTGCTAGGCAATCCTCATAAGGCCGCAGTTCTATCGGTTTGTTGTGCATCTTTTTCTTTCACACTTTTTCCTACTCAACTCTCTGTTAACATGCTTGGATACAGCACTTTGTGAACAGTCAGCTTCTTTGGCAATGAACATTAGTGGCTTACCCTCCTTGTGAAGGGCATCAATGATTGTCTTCTGGACAACCGTCAGATCAGCAGTCTTCCCCATGATTGTGTAGCCTAGTGAACCAAACTGAGAGACCATTTTGAGGGCTCAGGAAACCTTTGCAGGTGTTTTGAGTTGATTAGCTGATCGGCATTTCACCATATTCTAATTTGTTGAGATATTGAATTGGTGGGTTTTTGATAAATGTGAGCCAAAATCATCACAATTAAAAGAACCAAAGACTTAAACTACTTCAGTCTGCGTGCATTGAATTTATTTAATACAAGTTTCACAATTTGAGTTGAATTACTGAAATAAATGAACTTTTCCAAGACATTCTAATTCATTGAGATGCGCCTGTATATGTTGTTGTTAATAAAAGAGGCGGGGCTAGTTGTCACACTTTTTGCTCCAGGGAATATTTCATTTTGAGAGTCAATTTCTGTATAGTCACAAGTCGATATGAAGTGAAATTTAATCTCTTTTGCAGTCTGTGTGACAAATAGACTGACTTTCAAATGGAGAAACATAATGTTTACAGACTCCACCCATTCCAACACAATATTAACAACACATTACTGGCATGTTATAAATCTTATTGTATTATTTTTTTATTATTATTTTTTTTAACCTTTTTTGACCTCATAATGTTTAATCAATGTCAACTCGATTTCTAGTCACAAATCCTGAGTTGAACTAAGCATTTGAAACAAACATGCAATATCACTTCCAGCAAAAACAATCATTTGTTTGACTCAAAAGTTAGTGAAATACAGTCTGTGTTTTACACAGTCTGTGACACATAGACTCACTTTCAAATGGAGAAACAATGTTTAGAGGCTCCACCCATTGCAACACAATACATTAACAACACATTTACTGCCTTTGTGTTCATGTGATTCTAAAAGGTGTGTGTACTCCATTTTTATTTTTTACCATTTCATATTCTTACACTTTGTCGCTTGACCTGGTTCTTTAACATAATCTTTGATTTCTATGGCCATGTCTTTATGATAATGAAAAAAAACCTCGTATGTGGTCCAGACAGACCCTATCAATAAACAAAACATTGTTTACATACTTGAGTAGTGAATCAGTTACACCCACATTAGCACAAAATGGAGGTGTGGGCAGCAGCAGACACCTTCAGGCACACAATGCAATCTGAGCTGTGACTTTACGAGAGCTATTTTACACCAGAGGTTTATAGGAGAACTGCATTCTATAATGCCTAGGTCTTTCCTCCTCCCATCTGATAAAGCTGCAATGAAGGACAAATTGTTTTTTGTTTTCTTTTTTCCACACATTAAAGATTTAATTCAAACTATATAGAGGGAAAAACTCTTAAAATGCTTAAAACATTTAATACTTATTGTCTGTTTGGGATAATGAGAGACCCCAAAATCCTTTTAATACAACAAAAATATACTATACATTGAGGTTTACTTTTCTAATAAATAACTATAAACAACATTTTATTTATGCTGGATTTGTTTTGTTGTATTTTCACAATCTGTTTAGAGACCTGCAGGCTTAAATTGATCCCAAACATCTAGTAAGCAACAATTGTTATATTGGATACCAGTCACATTTCTGAAAAATACTTTCCTGCTTTCTGAAGGTAAAATAAGAGTTACATTTAATTTTATATATATATATATATATTATATATATATATATAGTTTAATTTTCTAGTCTTCAGTGTCACATGATCCTTCAGACATCTCTCTATGCTGATTTGGTGCTTTTCTTATTAGTATGTTAAAAACAGGGTTAGGGTTTGTGCTGGTTTCTAGTTTAAAGCAGTATTTAAAGAACAGCATTTATTTGAAAATCTTTGTGGCAATGCTAAAGCCATTACTGTCACTTTAGATCAATTTAATTCATCTTTGCAGAATAAAGTATTTTCTTTGAAAAAAAAAATCTTTTTCATAATTTAATCATGTACTCTTAATATTGTTGCAGAACATTAGGTATGTGGTTGGATTATTTATTGTTGCTTTTCTCAGACTAGTTCAGAGTTCTTTGTTGCACTAAAACACTCACAAAATGATTACATACTGCAGTAATGGTTGATTATTCTATACCAATCGCTTCCCCCTTGTTTGTGAACTCGTAAAGAGTTGTTTTACAGGAAAAAGTGACCCTTTCCCCTGAGAAATGAGTTGTTATCCTCAGTTTGGAACCAGTTTCTCAAGTCTATCCATACAGTGCACTGTATGCATGACATGAATTGAAGTGAATTGTCACTTCTGATGTTGACCCAAATTCTGAGCCATTACATTAACAAAGGGAGCTTATAAATGCCTCCACAAAGATGTCCCATTAATGAATGAGCAAAAGTATCCATAAACAACACATGAATGGTTCATACAGACGGTGCAATTCAAAACAACAGACACCTATAAACCTATACATATGGAAAACAGCCATCAAGCTGCAAATATTTGACTATTTGTTGAAACAATGGATATTTTGCATAGGCTGTGTAGGTTAAAAACATAAAAACATAACTATATACAAATATAACTATATTCCATTAGCAATTAGGCTAAATATTCAATTAAAAAACTAAATCAAATCCCTGTATAATAAAAAAGACAGTTTCCTGAAAAAAAAAAGTGGTAGATTAATAGTAATTTCAATACTCTTCCTGAGATACATAATAAAAGTGTAAAATCATGCTGCAATGCAAAAAAAAAAATGCATAGGCCTAATTAAAAAATGATAATAATGTGATAGGTCTATAGTTGTTTCTGAAAATAGATAGGCCTATTTGCTGTCAAATAAATATAGTTGGATGTAATATAACTTTGCCACTGCTAACAACAATCAAATCACCTCAAACGGCCAAGTCAACCGACAGCAACTGTTTATTCTGTGCTGAAACGACACCAATGTCAAGGCAAAAAAGAAAAACCTTGAGTGATTTACCCTTTCCGTGGTCATTTCTTCTTTTCTGTATTGAACACACTCTTTAGTTTCTGCAAAGGCACATAAAAACCAAAACTGAAACAATGTTGTGTGTGTATATATATATATATGGATTAGACAGGATGAATTTAGAGTCGTTTCCTGTACTCTGGCAGTGACAGAACACCGGTACTATTACTATTCCAGATTTCTACCGCAAGAGGTCACTGCTTCCCACGTGAAATGTCACGAGGCAACAGAGAAATCGTGCTGTGTAAAGATTGTCAAAAGTATAACTCTGGTTTGACTGACATCATAGGCCTATTTTCAGAAATATACACAATCTTCCATAAAACACCTAAATAATGACCTGTTTAACCAACCTGGAAATTTCAGCGCTTGAAAGATTGTGAGAAACTTTTCTCACTGATCTGTAGAGAATAGAGATGCATATCTGTGTGTGGCATCCTGGGAAAAGCGGTTATAAAATAGATGGCAATCCAATAATGATAGGGAGTAAGTACAGTAAATATTTACAGTAGTTCAATACAGTATTAATTCACAGGTAGCCTACTGTGAGAGGCAATCAATCACAGTACAGTCACAGAGAATGTTACAAAATAAACAACATATGAGTAGGAGTTTTGAAAAAGTATTGCGCCGTTCAAAAGGTTTTCTTTCGGGAAGTATATTACCTGAACTAACTTTACCTGTAATACCTCTTTTATTTAAAAAAAACAAAAAAACATTAATGTTTAAAGGATGTCAGTGTGGAGAGCAACAACACTATGATGGTTTGCTTTTAATGCAAATGGGGTTAACTGTGTGTCCAGAGGGAGTGTGTTTCAGTCATGTATGTAAGCATTTGTGGCTTTAGCATGCTCAGGCAGGATCTCGCTGTACAAAGCTCTCTTCAGCACTCTGAAGTCTTTGTCTTTCTGCCAAAAAAGAAATAGGAGAAATAGATCTGTGGAAAGAAAAGGCCCATGCATAAAGGTTGGGAACTCACAACATAACAGCATGTATGGGCAAGATGGTGGAATGACTGCAGCTCAGGTGGGCTAAACACTCTGAAAAATGCAGTCGGGTGAGATTTTAGATTAGGGCAGGGGAGGGGCTGTCGACAGGTGCTGACTCCTAGAGAGGAAACAAAAGACAGAGCAAGACTTGTTTGTGGATTCTAAAAGGATTCAGGGAAGGAAAAGTGGGATGGTGAAGTTCCAAAAGGATTTACAGTTGGGTTCAAAAGTCCAATGATTTTCAATTGAGTTTTTTGCAGTTTTATTAGTATTTTTATTTTTCATTGCTAATGATATTACCAGCATAATAATTTGAGTTAAATGTTGAATTGAAAACATATTTTTTATGCTTTAATGACACTTCACAGCACTCGAGCTCTGTAAGTTTGTGTAAAACCTGATGATCATGTTCTCCAGCATGATTTGAGATGATGCAAAGCATCTTAAAATTCAGTGGAAAAAAGAAACTTGCGATTACAAGTTCAGCATTACACATTTGCTTTCATTTTGATTTCATTATTTCAATTTCAAATGGTTCTATTTCTCATGTGGTACACCATTTAAAATATTTTCAGAATCCTAAAACTTTCAGAAATTTCATATCAGAATCCCATACCAAAATATATGCTATTCAAAAGTTTGGGGTAGGTTTTTTTTTGTTTTTTGTTTTTTTAAATACTTTTATTCAGCTAATAAGGATGCATCACAATGATAAAAGTGAATACATTTATAACGTTACAAAACATTTCAATTTCAAATAAAAGCTGGTCCTCTGAACTTTCTATTCGGCTAAGAATCCTGAGCAAAATCCAAAAATAAAATAAATAAATAAGCAGCACAACAGTTTTCAACATTGATAATAATAATAAATGTTGAGCACCAAGTCAATATGATTTCTGAAGGATCATGTGACACTGAAGACTGTAGTAATGATGCTGAAAATTCAGCTTTTCAGATATAAATGTATTCATTATAATATTGAGAAATTCATAATAAATTTAAAATATATTAAAATAGAAAATCCTTATTTAGAATTGTAGTTCAAGTTCATTATAACATATATTATATTATATTATATTATATTATATTATATTATATTATATTATATTATATTATATTATATTATATTATATTATATTATTCAAGTTGATCATTTTCTGGGAAATTGCCCTTATAGGAGTCTTTCTGTATGTAAATGTCGTCATTGTAGCCATTTGAAGTTTATAACAACAGGAAATGAAGATGTTTCTCAAGAACAGTGATAGTATAACAAGGAAACCATTCATCTCTCTGCCCAGCTGCACTAGCATGTTGATACATGGAGAAAAGGGTTGATTCACATTATGACCTGATTGTTTTATTTTGAGCTGTCTGCCTGCCCAAGTAATTCAATAAGACATGTAAAGTCTATGTGATATACATCTTTATAAAATCTAAACACCTCATGCCAGCTTAGATTTGTTTATTTTTTTACCTATATGGTTGCGTTTCACAATAAATTAATGTAGTATAATTTTTTTATTCATTTTACTTGCAATTTGATTTCAGCTGTAAGATTTAGCCTGTGTTGGGGTGGTACAGTGGGGTGGGGGTGATAGACAGCAAGCAATTCACAGCTTTTTGTCCCCTCCCATAAGCACCTGTGGTGGTAGGCCGCCTCATGCACACAGAGGGGCAGAGGGGGTTGGACTTCAACCAACCAATAAGAAGGAAGAGAGGCATGTTCATGGAAAACACAGATCACTTCAGCTCAGTGACAATTCAAAGCTGAGTGTGGAACGATTCTGGCGCTCACAACTCAACTTGTTAAGAAGCATTGCACAACTTACAAAACCCTGAAGATTAGGAATGGCGGTCACTAATTTCCACTACATTACCCGGATGAGCAGTGGCTTCAAAGTTTACATCTTAGAGGGTAATTATCACATTTTTTCTCTTAATACGAGTTTAAAATAATTACATGATGTGTGCATAATATAACTGCTTTTATGTGCATTTGAAAACAGAAAATGTACTGTACAACTGAAATTTATTGTTGAAAAGTCAAGTCATTTTAATGTGCAAATCTAAAAATAAAGGCTACAAAAAGGGGTTTTCACAGTGATGCTATAGAAGCACCATTTTTAGTTCTCAAGAGAACCTTTCTTTTTAACAGTTCTAGAAAGAACCATTGTTATTCATGTAAACAACGTTTTAATAATCAAAACTTTTTTCCACTATAAAAAAAAAACATTTTTAGTCCAATGGAAAGTTTCCATGGATGTTAAAGAACCTTTTTTTACGCGCATATTCTTTGATAGGATTATATTTTCATTTTATTCAAGTATCTTTTTCAAGTTTAAATATATAAATGTATTTTAAAAATTCACGTATACATATTCAAAAAGCTTCAAATAAGAAAATAGGCCGGAAAACCCCTTTAACTACTGAAAAAATTGTGATGTTAGTTGAGGAGCGATGAGATGAAGACATGCTTGATATGTGTTTTAGGCTGCAAATGAAAGAGATAAGAAAAAGGATGTGGGTCTGTTATTTTGTCTTTAATCTCCCCCTAGAAAAATATCCATCCCTCAGGCACTAAAAATCAGTCATCAGTCAAGGTTTAAGGTGTGGTTTACACCCAATCCCCCATCCACTGTCATGCAAAGTCAACCTGCCTTGTCACAGTCCACTGCTTTTTGAGTGTGTGTAAGTGAAAGAGGGTTCTGCCAACAATGCCCCCTCATCGTCCAAGCCATTTGAGCATTTAGTAAACGCTATCCGCTTGAAGTCTGATAGCGCCTAACGCTACTCTACATTCATGCAGTGGTAAAATACCTCAGATGTTAATCACCAATCAAATCATCGCAGGTCCCGACTGGTCTAATATGTGGTTGATTTGATATCCACAGCCCATGATCTTGTTTTTACTACTTTCTAAAATAAGAGTCAAATGAGTGGCCAAACATTCGAGTATAAAATTTTAACTGGTTGTGGTAATGATATATTAGAGTTACTTTAAGTCATAGGTTGCACAAAGTCTCTAAAATTATTCTGCAGTGAATCAAGAGGATGTTGTGAAATTCTATTTCTTAAGAGCCAATATTAATGGTTTCGAAAGCAGTTTGGATGTTATCATGTTTCATAGAATGCTATGGGCAGATATACCTGCTTTAAAACAAGACCTCAAAACAAATTCATTTTATTTTATTTATTTATTTATTTATTTATTTTGTCTGGAGATGTACACTACATAGGCATACTTTCAGTAGACAATCTGATTTTGTGAGTGAAAAGTTCTTAGCTCAAGTCTTGTTTCACTGTTAAATGGAACCCAGAAAAACTGATCATTTTGACACTATAAATTGTTTATTAGCTCTTAATGAGCTTTAAACCATTATCAGTTGCAGCATGTTTAATGGCAACACCTTTGCATGACACTGTTGCTGATATTAGCATTTCAATGGTGATGTGTATTTCAGTTTGGATTAGTCTGTTACTATCGTTATGTTGGGTAAACATTGTGTGAGCCACATGCTTTAACCCACGAAGCCTGTTCTGGCCCTCAAAGCAGTATGAACAACAAGTCAGTGAAATATTCATTTGTTCACTGATTTCGTTTTTTTTTTTTTTTTTTGGCTCGTATGTTTTCAACATTTGAATGACATTTACCGTTAGTGGTGAATCAGCTGGGTAGTTCTACAGTAATACTCACAAAGCCAGTTGATCTTGCTCTACCACTTAACGGAGTTTACATTTAACGGTGGCCCAACAACGTTTTTTCCCACAATTAAGATACACACGCAGTGATGCAATTCCAAGGATTAAGAGTCAGTTGTTTACTTGTTTGACACACCTTTTCACAAGTAAGGGAATCGGTGACTGGCAATGACCGTGTGAGCACCCTGCAGCAATGTCATTTATCATATCTGAAGTCACACGGGCCTGTGTTCTTTTTTTTCACAGGACAGCCCAATCTGAGGAGTGAAGACAGATTTCGCCACATGACGAGCGACAGGGTGCGGATGCGCCCTGCGCATCCGATAAAGCGCAAGCACAGTTCAGAGAGAGGACGGACACTTGAAGAGAGGTAATCAATCTTGTACCTTCCAACATGGAAGCAATAACGAGTAGAATAAGAGGGACTGAAGAGGAGTTGTCTTAGGTCATTTATTTTTTAACTTTCTGTTTCAGAAGAGAGAGGGTCCTTAGCAAGAGCCTGTCCAGTGGTTCCCGCAGATCATCTGGGTTCAGTATTCCTGAAAGCCCCACATCCACATGGAGCCCAACTGCCAGCCCCACTCACCTGATCCCCAGCCCAGTGTACTCCACCCCAGTCATGGAGGAGCCTCTTGCCCTAATCAAGAAACCACGCCCAGAACCAGAGAAAGCAGAAAGCCAAAACAAAGCCACAACTGTCAGACAAATACAGGTGATTATTACTACTGTTAAATGTTTTATGTGAAAATTTAATGTTATTATTATTATTATAAAAATGATAAATACTTTACTATTTATTTAATGCATAAATAACAATATTATATTTTAAAATATTTTTAAATAATCTAATTTATTTAAATATATGATTATATTTCTAAAGGCCTGCATATCAGTATCTTAATGAGAATCAAAATTATCTGTGAAATAATATTGTACCATTTAATTATAATTATAAATAAACAATTTACTAGAAGTAATAGTAATAAAATGTGCTCATATACATAACAATATATAGCCGTAATATAAACAACAAAATATAACCTTTAATTGTAATCAGGGCTTGACATTAACACCTGCCAACCTGCCAAATGCAAGCGAATTTAAGTGCCAGATGTCTTTCTGTGTTTTAAATGAAAGTAAACAGGTGAGAAAGAAAACGCATGTGTAACAGTATATTGGATCCGTGTGTCAGATCTTAAAGTTACAGCAGCCTAATATACCTGCAGCCAAATTATGGCTAGTCACTTTGGAAAAGCACAAGCCACGGTAGCTGATGAGGAACAAAGTTAATGTCAAGCCCTGATTATATATATATATTATCAATAAACAGAATTGATTAAAAAATAATACTAATACAAATGGTTAACATTTAAGTTAAATACGAATAATAATAATAATAATAATAATAATCTTCAAATAAATATGTTATATATTTGTTACAACTTAAAAAAATATATATATATACATCAGCATCTACATTATCTGTGCAATAATACTGTACCTACGTCCGTAAATATTACCAGCTCTAAGTACTGTGGACACCAGACATTAGTCAAACAGTGTTTAAAGCTACGTGCTAATCCATAATTAAAAGACCAATTTGTGCCTGTTCCATCCTCTCATCCCCTCTTTCAGCTGTACGTGCTGACTGAACACGTTTATACGCATTATAGCACCTCTTAGAGTCTATCCTGAGGCCACCGCAGTCTGTTCATCCTCACTCACTGTCTATGAGACACAACAGAATGCAGGAAGGCACTTTTGTGTTCCTGAGAGAGTGGCTCTTTAGAGTGCGGACAGGCCTCTGCCTGTCTTAGATATGCAATCCAGCCGGATTCAGGGAGAAAATGTGAGCAATGGGTGGAGGAATGTTGTCAACAAGTCTCAACACACCAGTGCTGTTGTTGACCTGATAGTGGCATTAGGGCTGAGGGAAAACCAGTTTAGAAGCACCAACATAACTGTCCATCTTTTACTTTTAGTTTCCCAACATTCCATCAATTTTATTAATTAGCTATTCCGAAAGCTCCATTATAGATGTGTGAAAAACTGTGCAGCTACAAGGATTTGCTGACCTTTGCTGTCTTTTTCAGATACGGCCATCTGTCATCACTTGCGTTTCCTCTGCAACAAGGTCAACCAAAAAAGACTGCTGTGATAACTCCACTAGTAAGTAAAAAGATGCAAATAAGCTTGGCATGCTTCCTTTAACAAGTCCGTGTAGATATTTTTCATCAGAATGAATAGTTTTTGAGCATCATCATCTGATTCTATCTCCACTTTGTCTCCACAGTTGTTACCCAACACAGTTATGATCACGTTGAAGAGCATTTCCAGAGGAGTCTCGGGATGAACTATCACAGAGCCGCCTCCATCAGCGTGTCTGTGGATGACCACTTTGCCAAAGCGCTGGGAGATAAATGGCTCCAGCTCAAAGCTTCATCCTCCTCCTGCCATTCCTCCTCTTCTTCGTCTTCTTCATCTCCACCCAGCAGTCCAACCTTCATCCACTCACCCGGCAACAGCCAGAGTCCCAAAAGGGCCTGCAAAGATTCAGTCAGTCCTTCCACAACCACACCCAACTTATGGTCTGAGAAATGAAGAAGAGAAAGAAATGAGATGTACATGTGAGAAAACGGACTTAAAATGCATGTGTAGGCCCATGTGTTTCTGCTGTAAAAAGCCAAAGGGAGGCTGTGATTGTGAGTTGTTGCAACTGTTGTTAACACTCGATGAGCAAATGAGGAATTGTTAAATTGTCTTTTAAAGGGAGAAATTCAATGTCTGATCATTTTTGGATCATTGGAGTTGGCTTTGTCATTGGTTTTGTGGGTGCCACTGGTTTTTATTTGTTGACTGTAATTGCACTGATTATTGCTAATAACATTTCATTTTCTGTTGGAAGCTTTCTTCTGATGATATGTGCATATTTATATTAGACAGTGTACCCTAACAGGAGCACCGAGCAAAACAGACCAAAAATTACTAGGTCAGAAAGTGTAATGTCTTTTTTGAAAACAAATGTTTGAAAAAAAGAGGTGGGAAACTGTTTGGCAACTCTGTATGGGCTATTGCTGTTCATTTCAATCCGTGTTTATATTTCAAGCTTTTATACCATTGTACATATTTGTAATAAACACATTTTTAAAAGCATCAATTTTAGATTTTTTTAATGCTAAAAATGTTTAATTGTATTTGTAAAAAAAAAAAAAAAAGAAAGAAAAAAAGAAAAGAAAAAAATAGTAATGCACATTCCCAGTCTTGTTGTTAATGAATAATCAGCATTGGGGTCAAAGTTTTAGAGAAATTAATCCATTAATTTAGCATGGACACATTCAATTTTACATTGTTAATAAATATTTCTACTTCAAATTAATGCTGTTCGTTAAAACTTTCTATTCATCAAA
The DNA here is from genome assembly GCA_037194245.1 of Opsariichthys bidens. Taxonomy (NCBI): domain Eukaryota; kingdom Metazoa; phylum Chordata; class Actinopteri; order Cypriniformes; family Xenocyprididae; genus Opsariichthys; species Opsariichthys bidens. The sequence goes on from CM074288.1 coordinate 7,251,015, forward strand.
AAATATTGAAAAATGTAACTACAAAAATTTTGTTTTCAAAATATTGTTTCAGCCTTGATAATAATAAGGAATGATTCTTGCGCACAAAATCAACATATTAGAATAAGTTTTGAAGGATTATGTGACACCGAAGACTAAATATAATAAAATAAAAATGATATTTTCTAATAATATTTCACAATATTACTAGATTTACTATATTTGATCACATAAATGCAGCCTTGGTGAGCATAACATTATTCTTTCAACCCCCCCCCCCCCCCCCTTTATAAAGAAAAGTATATTTATCTTTGTAATCTTTCATCAAAATTCTTGTAATAACTTGCTCTGCCACTTTTCACTTTTAATCACTTCATAAGGGTTAAACTGCATGTTATTTCATTACCCCACAGAAAATAATTTAAACTCTTTAAATATGGTGAAAGCAAACAAAAATACACAGTTATGTTCTTAAAATTGCAAGTGGACAACGTTATGGGTCAAACTATTTTCTGACGTTGTCAACATCTGTATTTTACTTCCAATATTTCTTTTGCAAGCACAGAAACGGGTTAATGAAGTAGACAGATTCAGTCATCACTCTTTAAGGTCTTCTCTTGCTAAATGCTCACATACAGTAGTTGATTTTTTTCTCCAGCAGAAATCAATAAATCAAAATGTTGCATGTTTGTGTAAATGATCATTATGGGAGGGTAAAATTAATCAGGACATTATAAAAACACTTTTATAACACATTTTACAGGCCAGATTCAAGTTGTGCACTCATATATAAGCTAACCTTGCCAGCAGCCAAACTGCAAATAGATTTGACCTTCTTAGATTGTTTATGATAAATAGGAAACAGTTGGAAAACAACTTCCATACTTGCTAAAAAAATATATCAACTGCCAGTTAGATCAGATGCAAAACTTGTCAATCACAAGATCAGGTTCAAGAAGCTGAGAAACAGGTTTGAATGAAGATTTTCTGGCACAAAGGTACTGTAAAAGCCATTGAAGGGAGTTCAAAGAAGTCCTGTTGCCAAAAGCCCTGCCTTCTATACTCTTTTGCAGGCTTGACTGGCCTCATACAGGGGAGAGTCTAGTGTTTCTCAGAGAACAAAATGACTCATGCTCAGTGGCTCAGATCTCAAGGTGTTGCAGTAACATGATGTCCTTCTGGAATGTGGACACCTCAAGGCAGCTTAAACTAGCATGAAAAGTTAGTATAGATGACATCATTGTCTAGCAGAGAAGATCTGCACAAAATGTAACTGGCAAGATAAACAATACCATCAACATTTTGTTACTTTGATTTGATTGCTTCATTGCATTATTTTACAAACATTAACAATATGGGAAACACTTTGCAATAAGATCCTATTAGTCAACATTTATTAATGTATTAACTATGATTTACTAACAATGAGCAACTTTGCTATTGTTAATTATTGTAATAACTAGTTATTGTTATTTATTGTTTATTATTAACGATTTAACAATATTGAACTATTGAATTCAATTATTTTTAATTAGTAAATAAAAAAGAGTTAATTGTTAGTTCATGTAAGCTTAGGTCGATCAAATAATATTAAGCTTTTTTTAATGTATTTGTAAATGTTGAAATGGTTCCAAAGGTTGTTAATGCTGAGGAGGTGGTAGTGGGGTAAGCTACTGCCTATAAATTGCTCCTCAAAATACATGCATCTCAATTAGCCACTGACCAAGTCCAGCTCCTGTTCTTCATGTGTGGCTTAGTATCTAAACCTGAAGGAATCGTTTTCACTGACAGGAGAAGGGGCGAAGGTGAGTCACTGGTGCCTTAAAACCATTTTCCTTTGGGCAGATGGGGTTTGTTAACCAGGGAAGGTAGCCCCTCTAAGAAAATGAAAACTCAAACTCCACTGCCTTGCAGTAATACCCAGCCATGGGTAAGGCTTCGGAAGCCAACTCATTGGGTGCCTAATGCCCGCCTTAAGCTGGGCAGCCCCCAGCCAGTTGGTTGCTTCATTGCCATGGTCTACTAACTCCACTGGGTGCATGGGTTTTAGGGTGAAAACCTGATCAACTGTTTGATAACCACACCAAAAAATAAAAAAAAGACAAATCAAGCCATTAAACTAGGCACGTAGAACGCGACGACCATGTTACCAGGCATCACGATGACTTTCAGCAAGTGAACACCACAACAGGACTAGTCAGTTTTAATAGTGCTTATGCACCAACTCTGACTTTGGTAGCTGAAGTTAAGGGCAAGATCTCAACATTGTTTCATTGTTGTCAACATTGTTGTCAACACTGTCCTGCAGAACAAGCCACTGTTCATCCTCTGGAACTTCAGCGCACTGACCACAACTCCTGCCCAACTTGTTTGGGACAGTTTGGTGTTGACAAGATGAATGAGAATGGGCAACACTTGAGTTCTGTTGCCACCAAGGTCTGGGCATCACTAACATCTTTTTTAACACCAAGCCACAGCACAAGGTTTCCTGGAGACACCCAAGGTCCAAGATATGGCAGCAACTTGATCTGATTCTGACTAGATCACCCAACACTGTCTAGTATCAATCTCATGTGCAGTTGCAGAGTGCTGACTGTGATACAGATCACAGATCTCTGGTCTGCAGTAAGGTTAAACTGCTGCCAAGGAGACTGCATTATTGCAAAAAGGAAGGCAGGCTTCTGGTTGGCACCAGCAAAACACGAGCACTGGAGGACGTACTTCCAGGCAAACTAATCAGCAATGCCAGTGAGAGATGGAAACACCTCAGGGATGCTCTGCACGGTACTGCCCTTTCCATCTTTGGCAAGAAGATGAAAAAAGTCTACAGATGGTTTGGTGCCAACACCAAGGTGATGATGCTAGTCACTGAAGCAAAGAGACATGTGCTGGCCATTTGTAAGACCTGTGCCAGTCAACAAAACTTGTGGGCTCTTCGGGCTACTAGAAGTAAGGTTCAGCAGGTGGCTCAGTTGATGTGCTAATGGTTATTGGCTACAACTTTTCTCCTAGACACAGTCTGCCGCAGATTCTGGAAACATCAAGAAGATGTATGATGGCATCAAGCAGACACTGGGTCCTAAACAAAAGAAGACTGCACCCCTGAAGTCCATCACAGGGAAAATAATACAAGACCCAGATGAATAGGGAAAGCACTAACTGGAGTTATATGACAGGGAAAACATTGTTTCCGGGGAAGCCCTGGATGCCACTGAGTGCCTGCCTGTGCTGAATGAGCTGGATAGGGAACCTACCCTAGAGGAATTAGTTTAAAATATTCTGGCTGAGCCCCCAGTGCAAGTTTTTCAAGGTGACCATTATTTAGAACGTATAACTTTATTGTTTCCATGGTGACCCATCATTGTTTGTCACGTGACACACCCCAGCCACAATACCACTGTATGACTGATGATCTGCTTTTATTCCTTTTTTATTCAAAATATTCACAAATTTTCTAACTGCAGCTTGAAATATCAGATATTCTGATTGTCATATATGTGCAAATGGATGTGTTTTGCAGTTAAAACACCTTTATAACAATCGCATTAGTTGAGCTATATGCTCGATGGGCGTAGCCATGTTAGTTTGCGCCGATTTACAACACATGAATTCATTCACTTCTCCTGGAATATACGAAAGAAAATGAGCAAGAGAACTGGGAGAAGAATAGGGTAAACTTTAAAGTTACGTACGCAAAGTGTGATATGAATAAAACGTGTTGTCTAATTATAATGGAAAGGATCTGTCACGAGCTGGGCTCGAACTCGGGTCTCTGGGTTGAAAGCTGGGAACTCTACCACAGAGCCACGGGAGTGATGAGGTTGGACCCAAACGATAACACTCAAGCAGTCTTCCAGGGAACGTAGATTTATTAACACAAAAGATCTTGCAAGAATAATATAACAAAAGTTCTTCTCAGTTTGAGGAATACGTAACTAGAACACAAAATCAAAAGAAAATAAACACTCCACGAGGGGAGAAAACAAAGCCAGAGAACAGTAACAAAACAAAGCGTAGAACTACCAATACCTTCTCAAGAGAGATCACAGTCTACCAGGACAGGAACACAGGGCATAGACTCAAAAACCGAGTGAGGGACAAAGGGAAAAACCACAACTTAAATACACTGGGGGAAATGGGGCACAGGTGAGCAGGATGACGCTAACAAGGTAACATGAGGAAGAACTAAGGCAGATGAGAACACAGGGGACCTCTAGAGGCACGGAGACACACTACAGGAGGCAGGATGCTGACAGGACCCCCTCCTCTAGGAACGGCTCCTGACGTTCCATCCAGAACACCCCGGCTTCCGGGTGCGAAACTCCCGGATCAAACTTGGGTCCAGGATGTCTTTGGCTGGAACCCAGGAGCGCTCCTCTGGCCCGTAGCCCTCCCAGTCCACCAGATACTGCAGAGACTTCTGGACCCTCCGGGAACCCAGTATCCGGCGGACTGTGTAGGCCGGCTGGCCATCAATCATCCTGGGAGGCGGAGGGGGTCTGCGTGGGGGGGCAAATGGAGAAGACAAGACAGGTTTTAGTAATGAGACATGAAACGTGGGGTTAATTCTAAGTGAGCGGGGAAGAAACAAACGATAGGAAACAGGGTTAACTTTCCTTGCTATCCGAAAAGGACCAATGAACTTCTGGGAAAGTTTCCTTGATTCGACCCGGAGAGGCAGGTTCTTAGTGGCTAACCAGACCTTTTGCCCAGCCCGGAAGTTAGGGGCCGTCCGACGGTGGCGATTGGCCTGACGTTGGTACCTCAGGGAGGTCTGAAGAAGGGTACGCCTCGCCCTCCTCCAGGTCTGCCGACAGCGTTGGACAAAGCGCCGGGCCGAAGGAACGCCAACCTGTGACTCTTCCTCAGGGAACAATGGGGGGACATACCCGAACTGGCACTCAAAGGGGGATAGACCAGTGGCCGAGGACTTGAGGGTGTTGTGGGCATATTCAGCCCACATGATGTAGGTAGCCCAGGATGTAGGATTATTGGCAGCCATACACCGCAGAGTAGTCTCCAGATCCTGGTTAATACGTTCCGTCTGGCCATTGGATTCTGGGTGGAACCCAGACGACAGACTGGCTGTGGCCCCAACCAGCCTGCAGAAGGCCCCCCAGAACCGGGATGAGAACTGGGGACCTCGGTCGGAGACAATATCCAGAGGAATACCAAACACCCGGAAGACATGGTTCATGAGAAGCTCTGCTGTTTCTTTGGCCGAAGGTAATTTGGGCAGGGGAATGAACCGTGCAGCCTTAGAGAACCGGTCCACAACCACCAGGATGACAGTGTTGCCCTGGGATGGTGGGAGTCCCGTGACAAAGTCAAGAGAAAGGTGTGACCAAGGCCTATGGGGAACAGGTAAGGGATGGAGCTGCCCCTGAGGTCGCTGACGGGTAGACTTTCCTCGGCTGCACACAGGACAGGCCTCTACATAACCTTTCACGTCCTCCTTGATGGACGGCCACCAAAACCGCCGCTGGAGGAAGTCAAGAGTTCGAGCAGTTCCCGGATGGCACGTTAAGGGAGACTCATGACCCCACTGCAAGACTCGGGCCCGGGCAGATTGAGGGACGTACAAGCTTCCCGTGGGACCACCTCCTGGGTCAGGCTCTTGGGCTTGGGCCTCTCTTACCCTCCTCTCCAGTTCCCACTGGAGGGGTGCAACAGTCTTGGACTGTGGAATAACTGGTGCCACTGGCTTTTCTTGTGTCTCGGGAGAGTAGGCTCGGGACAGGGCATCCGGCTTGACGTTCTTGGTCCCGGGTCTGTAAGACAGGAGGAATTGGAACCGGTTAAAAAACAAGGACCATCGGGCCTGCCGAGGATTCAGCCGTTTAGCCTGCTGGAGATACTCTAGGTTCTTGTGGTCTGTGAGAACCTGGAAAGGATGCTGAGCCCCCTCAAGCCAATGGCGCCACTCCTCCAAGGCGAGCTTCACGGCAAGTAGCTCTCGATCCCCTACATGGTAGTTGCGTTCCGCCTCTGAAAGGCGGCGAGACATGAAGGCGCAAGGGTGTAGCTTTCCATCCTCACTTCTCTGTGACAATATGGCCCCTACGCCTACCTCAGAGGCGTCTACCTCCACCACAAAAGGTCTTTCTGGGTCGGGGATCGAGAGAATAGGAGCGGAAGTGAAGCGGCGCTTGAGCTCCTTAAAGGCCCCCGCTGCCTCCGAACCCCAATGGACCTTGACACCTCCCCCCTTGGTCAGTGCAGTCAAAGGGCTCACCACAGTACTGAAGTTAGTAATGAACCTCCTATAGAAGTTAGCAAAGCCGATGAAGCGTTGTACCTCCTTAACTGTGGTAGGAACAGGCCAGTTGAGCACAGCCTCCACCTTCTTAGGGTCCATCTCCACATGACCAGGAGAGATGATGAACCCGAGAAACTGAGCCTGAGTGACATGAAACTCGCATTTCTCTGGCTTCACGTAGAGATGGTTCTCAAGAAGTCTCTGGAGGACCCGGCCGACGTGCCTCTCATGCTCCTCCACTGACCCAGAGAAGATGAGAATGTCATCCAGGTAGACAAAGACGAACTGATTGAGCATGTCCCGGAGCACGTCATTAATCAGGGCCTGGAAGACGGCGGGGGCATTGGTAAGCCCGAACGGCATCACCAAGTACTCATAGTGACCTGTGGGGGTGTTGAAGGCCGTCTTCCATTCATCCCCCTGTCGGATTCGCACAAGATGGTAGGCATTGCGTAGATCCAGTTTGGTAAAGATGGAAGCTCCTTGGAGTAACTCAAAAGCCGTAGCCATGAGGGGCAGGGGATATCGATTCCGAACGGTGATCTTGTTAAGGCCCCGGTAATCGATACAAGGTCTCAGACCCCCGTCCTTCTTCCCCACAAAAAAGAAGCCCGCCCCAGCCGGGGAAGTAGAGGCTCGGATGATGCCGGCTGCTAAGGACTCTTTTATGTAGGCATCCATAGCCTTGCGCTCGGGAGCAGACAGGGAGAAGATCCGACCCCTAGGAGGACAGGAGCCAGGGAGAAGCTCGATGGAGCAGTCATAGGGGCGGTGAGGCGGTAAGGAGATGGCCCGGGACTTGCTGAACACTGCCTTGAACTGATGGTAGGAACTAGGGACTTGAGACAGGTTGACAGACTCTTGGAACTCGGAACCAGGGACGGAGGCGTTCAGGCAGGTGAGATGGCAAGTGGAACCCCAGCTCCGAATGGTGCCAGCGAACCAGTCGATGCAGGGATTATGTTTGCGCAGCCAGGGGTGGCCCAGGATAACTGGATACTCGGGAGAGTCAATAAGATAAAAGGTCTCCTCCTGCTGATGTTGATCAATGGTAAGTCGTAGGGCCTGAGTGGCCTCTGTCACTCGGCCCGGTTCCAGGGGTCTGCCATCCAATGCTGTAACTGCCTGGGGATGTGGAAGACGATGGGTAGGGATCCCTAGTTCCTTAGCCAAGGAAAGATCCAGGAAATCACCTGCGGCGCCAGAATCGATCATGGCCTGGACCGGATGCTGGTGGCCCTCCCAGGATAGAGTGGCTGGAACAGCCAGAACAGCATTAGTAGGAGGAGCTCTGATTTTCCCCATCACAGCCCTCCTGTAGCTGGGCGGGGATAGCCGTTTCCCGAGAGCTCAGGACAAGTGGAGCGAAAGTGGCCGGAAGCACCGCAGTAGAGGCAACGTCTCTCCCTCATGCGACGTTCCCTCTCGCTGGGAGAGAGCCTAGAACGACCCAACTGCATGTCCTCCAGGGGATCACTGTGCTGTTCAGGGTCTGGGGAAGCCTTAGATCCAGGAACACGAATAGGGGAACCAGACCTGCTCACGGGAACTTGGGACGGGGACGCCTTGCGGCGCGCCACTCTCCGCTCCCTCAGACGATTGTCCAGGCGGATGGCCATCGCAATGAGGGATTCAAGATCATCAGCTGGTTCACGGGTGGCTAACTCATCTTGAAGGGACTCGGTTTTTCTGTCACGAGCTGGGCTCGAACTCGGGTCTCTGGGTTGAAAGCTGGGAACTCTACCACAGAGCCACGGGAGTGATGAGGTTGGACCCAAACGATAACACTCAAGCAGTCTTCCAGGGAACGTAGATTTATTAACACAAAAGATCTTGCAAGAATAATATAACAAAAGTTCTTCTCAGTTTGAGGAATACGTAACTAGAACACAAAATCAAAAGAAAATAAACACTCCACGAGGGGAGAAAACAAAGCCAGAGAACAGTAACAAAACAAAGCGTAGAACTACCAATACCTTCTCAAGAGAGATCACAGTCTACCAGGACAGGAACACAGGGCATAGACTCAAAAACCGAGTGAGGGACAAAGGGAAAAACCACAACTTAAATACACTGGGGGAAATGGGGCACAGGTGAGCAGGATGACGCTAACAAGGTAACATGAGGAAGAACTAAGGCAGATGAGAACACAGGGGACCTCTAGAGGCACGGAGACACACTACAGGAGGCAGGATGCTGACAGGATCGTTATTACTGCTTTTATAGACATCAATGTGTATTTTCCAAACTTTAAATGTATTGTTTTGTTAGTACTTATGTGTATTTAAATGTCTATGTGGTTGAAAACACTGCATATTTGTGAGATATAAAAAGTATTGAATGTGTCATCCTCTGGTTTGGCACCGGCCAAAGCTCGCAAGCACATTTGAATTTGGCAGTTGATCACATGATGCACTGAACGCAGCACTGGATGCCCTTGTAAGGCACCCGGCAAGGATGGTATTCCTATTCCGAAGTCTTGAAGTGCTTTAAGGAAATGGTGCTCAGTGAGTTTTATGAAATTTTTTGCCTCTGTTGGCAAAAAGGCACTGTGACAGAGGATTTGAGGGACGCAAACATTATCACATATCATATCATATCATATTTCAACATGCAGCTAGATACATCCACAATTACCCCATCAAATTCGTCCAGAAATCTTGGAGTTATCTTCGATGACCAACTGACCTTCAGAGACCACATCTCAAAGATAGCTCGGTCATGCAGATTTGCACTATACAACATCAGGAAAATCAGGCCCTTTCTGACTGAGCACGCAACACAACTTCTTTTCCAGGCCCTGGTCATTTCAAGGCTTGATTACTGCAATGCTCTTCTGGCTAGACTGCCATCAAGTGCAATCAAACCTCTTCAAATGATCCAGAACGCTGCTGCATCAACGCCGCTGTCTTCAACAAGCCCAAGAGAGCCCACGTCACGCCTCTCTTCATCTCTCTGCACTGGCTTCTCTTCATCTCTCTGCACTGGCTACCCTTTGCTGCATGCATCAAATTCAAGGCATTGATACTTGCTTACACCACATGCTCCGCATCTTCTTACCTTCACTCTACATCCCTATCAGAGGCTTGCGATAACTAAAGCAGCGAAGGATTGTGGTACCGTCACAGAGAGCCACAAAATCACTCTCCATTTCTCGTTCACTGTTCCCTGCTGGTGGAATGATCTCCCTACCGTCATCAGGAATGCAGAATCCCTGAAAATATTCAAGAGACAGCTGAAAACTTATCCCTTTTGTGAGCACTTAACCCCTTCATAAAAATTCTATCCTTTCCTTTTCCCTTCATACTCTAGCTTATGTTACTCTGTGCAATGTGTGAAACTTGTATTGTGAGCACTTCCTGTGTCTATTTGACTCTTCATGAAGAATCGCGTGTTTGTTTTCCTCACTTGTAAGTCGCTTTGGATAAAAGCGTCTGCCAAATGATTAAATGTAATGTAAATGTCATTGTAATAACTATTGCTGCATTTCTCTCCTAAGCGTATTTGGAGGCTGTTCGCTCGAGTTGTCCTGAAGCAGCTTCAGGTTCTTGCAAAGAGAGTTTATTCTGAGGCACAGTGTGAGTTCCGAGTCAATAGATTCACTGTCGACATAATCTTCTCTCTTCATCAGTTACAGGAAAAGTGTAGGGAACAACATCAGCCCATTTATGTTGCCTTCATTGATCTCACTAAGGCCTTTGAAATTGTTAGTAGAGATGGCCTTTTCAAGATCTTGGCCAAGATAGGCTGTCCACCAGCACTCCTCAGCATCATCAAGTCTTTCCACGTTGACATGAAGGGAACTGTTGTCTTGATGGCACAACCTCAGAGGCTTTCGACATACAAAGTGGAGTGAAACTGGGCTGTATTTTAGCTCCCACACTGTTCGTCATCTTTTTCGCTGTCCTGCTGAAGTACGCCTTTGGGTCTGCTACTGAAGGGATACACCTTTGTATCAGCCTAAAGAAGATGCAAGTCATGGGACAAGAGGTAAATCCTCTACCCAGCATCTCAATCTCTGCATATAAACTTGAAGTTGTACATGAATTTGTGTACCTGGGATCCTCTATAAGCTCGGTCACTCGGGAGGAGCTCAAAGTAGATCCGTTGCTCCTTCACATCGAGAGGAGTCAGCTGAGGTGGCTCGGGCATCTGTTTCGGATGCCTCCTGGACGCCTCCCTAGTGAGGTGTTCCGGGCATGTCCCACCGGGAGAAGGCCCCGGGAAGACCTAGGACACGCTGGAGAGACTATGTCTCTCGGCTGGCCTGGGAACGCCTCGGTGTCCCCCCGGAAGAGCTGGAGGAAGTGTCTGGGGAGAGGGAAGTCTGGGAGTCTCTGCTCAGACTGCTGCCCCCGCGACCCGGCCCCGGATAAGCGGTGGAAGATGGATGGATGGATGGATGGATGGGATCCTCTATATCTGACTCTCTCTCTCTTGACACTAAGCTGAGACATATGTTACTGACAAAGAGAATGTGGACTAATGACAAGCTGTCAGAGCATACCAAGATCCAAGTCTACAAGGCTTTAATGGTGAGCAGTGAGTCATGGACCCTGCATGCTCGGCAAGAAAGTAGACTTAATGCTTTACATATCCGTTTCCTCCACCGCATCCTGGGCCTCACCTGGCAGAACAAGACCTTCAACTGCACCATCCTTGAGAGAGCAGGGATTTTTTTCCCATGTTCACCATTCTCAAGCAGAGACGCAATGCAATGGTTGGGTCACATTGTCCGAATGGAAGATGGGTGCATTTCGAAAGAGTCTCCTCTATGACGAGCTGTCACAAGGAATGCGACCAACAGGCAGACCCCAGCTAAGGTACAAAGATGTTTGAAAAAGAGATCTTAAGGCCCCTGGAATCAACCTGAACTCTTGGGAAGCTACTGCCTCAGTGGGGACAGGCTGTGTTGAAAGGCCTCTCAAACTTTGAGGAGATGTTTAGTCAGCAATCTGAGGAAAAGCAGCTACAGAGGAAAACCAGGAGGCAAGCTATTCAACTTGCCTCAGATGTCATCTGCAGGTTTAGCGGCAGAGATTGCCATTCCCGAATTGGACTTTCGAGTCATTGCCGATGCTGCACCGGTTATCCTCATCTGGCATGATCCATGGTCCCTTGAGACTGTAGGATGCCTATTATAAATGTTGAAATAACATTAATTAATATTTATAAATGTTATTTTTCATTGTTAGTTCATGTTAGCTGATGTAGTTATGTTAACAGGTGGACCCATGAGAAAGATTATAGCATTAGAAGAACATTTTATTGCGCTTTTATAGCTCGGGAGACTTAATGGAGATTATTTTTGTTTCCTATTAATATAAACTTTCTCTCAGATGTCGCTCCTAAATAATCCATTAGGAGAAATAAAAATAGAAACTTGAAAAACCTGACAGTGAGACAGTTGTTGACAGAGAGTAAAAGGATGCTGAGCATTGTTCAAATTTTGTGGTCTGATGGATTATTTTGATGAAAATTTGGAAATTTTAGGGTTGATATTCAAATTTTTGACTTCAGATTGCAGACTTCTGCACAATGTGAGACATTACTGACATACCTTCGAAAACTCTATACATGTGACATTACTGTCAGCAGTGTTTTAGTCTCATTATAGTTTAGGAGAAACAATTGACACATTAAAGAGTTTTCTTTATTGGTCATTTATATTCTATGAAGCATGCCATGTGAATGTGAATGAGAATTGATCCTGTAATTTGTGGCCTTCTGTTTCTGCAGTTGAAGCTCTAAACATGCATTTTTACTCCGATATACTGCATGTCAGCTCTGCTGTAATTGAGCCCCATCCCTCAGGCTACACATACTGTGGCTTGTCATGGAGTGTACTTATAAGTCAAAAGGCGGGGGTCTGCGTGGGAGGCTCTGAAATCAGAATATCATCCTTTAACAATAATCAAGGTTTGAATCAGTATTTAAAATGGATCAAATATTTTCATAAGGTTTTCAGAGGAGAAGCAGATTTTTAAAAGGCCGCACCCTCCTATCCATGTCAAAGCATGTGTTGAAACAGATCCCTTCTGACATCAGTCGTTCCCTTAAATTTTGCATTCATTTCAGGACTAGGGTGGTACCCTAAACAAGAGTACTAAAATAACAAAAAATAATTCACATTTTCCAATGTAATGCAAAATGTAATTTTATAGAAATGTTAGTTCAGGTCCTGCAATTAGATGGAGCTTCCATTTCCTCCAAAAGCAAAAGAAAAAAAATGCACAAAAGTGTTTCCACGACTTATCAAAGAGGAAAAAATATAGAGGGATTTATCATGTTAAATTTATCTCAGCCATTGTATTAAAACACCCTTGCAACATTGATATCAAACATAATATACACTGTTAAAAATAAAGGTTCCAAAGCAAAGGTTTCACAGTGATGCCATAGAAGAACCATTTTTGGTTCCCCAAAAAACAGTTCTTAAAAGAAACCATCAAACCCAATGCGAAAACCAATATTTTCAAGATTGAACGTATAATATTAATAAACGTTTTTATTTTTGACCAAATTTCACATTAATAAATGCAAATTGTCTAAAAAAAAAAAGCCCCAATATTAGTTTAGTTGACTGAAGGCTGTGATGAAGGGCAAGTCAGTGGATGAGATCCAAATGCGAGCTTTATTTGAAAACGTGGTCAAACAATAGGCAGGCAGGAGTTCAGGTCAGGGAGATATCAATCACAGTCCAGAATAACAAAGCAAGGATCAGGACGGGCAGCAAGAATCCAACAACGAAAAACAGACAGGGTAATAACTGGAAGAAACAAGACAAAGATAAATGCTCAGAAATGCTACACACTGGGGAAATAACAAGACCTTGCAAATATGTGTGTGTGCGCTGAGCTTAAATATGATTTGGATAATAAGCTGCAGCTGGTGAAGCGATCAGTGATAGTTAAGGGGATTCTGGGAAATGTAGTCAGTGTCTATGAGTGAGTGTGTGAAAGTGTGTAGTGCATAGTCCATGCTAAAGTGCCCTCTAGAGGATCTGACGGGCAATTCAGCTGACACTCGTTACATAGCCCCAGGCTGTGCAGACGGCCAGGGCCATAGCATCGACAGGTCTGAAGGCCCCCACAGCGGTGCATGAGATCTCAGAGGCAGACCAGGGGAAACTGAAAGATAAAAGAGAGAGCCGTAATAGGACCAGCAAGGAGCTCGGGGACGCCCCTTAAGGTTCTGGTCAGGCTCTCCTGACTGGTCGTGTGACTGCTGGCTGACAGTTCAGAGACCACCCTAGTGGTTGTGATCGGGCAGACTGGGAACTCAGGGTAGGCCTTTGTGATCTTAATCAGGTGGATAGGAGATTCAGGGGTAGCCACTGTGGTTGTCTCAGGACTGACAGACAGCTCAGGGATAAGTTCCGTGATTATATCCAAACCGACAGAACTATCTGAGGCAACCTCCTTAGTCATGTCAGAACAGACAGGGGGTTCATAAACGACCTTTTGCGATCACCTGCGGCGTGCTGTGACTCTGGACGATCAGCTGCGGCGTGCTGTGACTCAGGAATGGCGGCCATTTTGTGACTGAGTTCAGCTGTGGTCACCATATTGTAACAGGGATTGGGTATAGAAACCACAGGTCAGAGATGTTCATGACAGGACACAGGACTGGAAGCTAACGAAATACGAGAACGAAAATATTCCATAAAGTCTCTTAGACTACAGTGAAATTCTGCATCGGGAAAGCAGGTCTTTAAGGGTTTGCTTAGTCCCCAACAAAATAGGTGTTTGAATAAAGTTTCATTCTAAGTGATATGATCAGATAACTCACAGAATAATTGCACGTATTACCCAATAGTCAATTTCCCTTGCCAAAGTTGACTGAAGTAATCCATAGTGACTGGAACGTTGATAAAAGCCGCTGGATCATGGGGTGGCGAGGTCTTCTGGAATGTTACATACATGGATTGACAGTATTAGAGATTCTTTGAATAAGAAAGCTAAACACATTAAACACTTCAAAAGTTTGTGAGCTTTACAAAGAATTTTTTTATATTTGTATACCCGACTGTAGCCATATTCTATTTCCATTTTCTATGTATTTATTTATTCTATTTTACATTATTACCCCCAGCACTTTCATTTATTTTTTCTTTCTATTTTTGTGTTTTATTTTTATATGCAGATGATGACAAGTGACTAATTTTATGAGTGAGTCATTGAATCATTTATGCAACCAATTTGTTTAAACAATGTGATTCATTAATTGCTCAGAGATGGCCAATGCTTTGTGGCTTCGTTTGAAACTCTTTTCGAAATTAAAAGTAATTGTTAATATTGTGTCTAAAATGTAATCTACACAATTTACTATCTTCTTGTTTATTAAACAGTTGTGTAAGAGCAAATATAGCAACCAGAGGCCAGTACAATGATGGTAGTTTAACAAACTCAGGGTTACTGGATTAGTCGGTGTGATTCAATTCTTTCTTATGCCAAAGATTAAGAGATAGAAGAATATGAATTAAATGTATTTACTCAGCAAGAATCTATCAGTGCAGGTGAAAGTTGGAAAGTTGTGAATTTGGTTTATGTAATGGATATATATATATAGGCAATATATATAGGCAGATGTTCAAACATGTAAGATCACATGCAGTAATTTTTAAAGCTTTATCTATCGATTACAAATCTTATTTATATTACATATTATCACAGGTTCTCTCTATTTCAAGGTATGCGATTGTCTGTTCACGACTGATGTCACATTTTTATGTGTCTGTGCTCCATCAGGATCAAAACCTGAGATGACAGAAAAACTTGATGATCAGCATCATGGTTCCAGCAAAGCCTGATTGGATTGGTTTAGTTTTGTCAACTCAAAATTAATACCCCTGAGTTTGTTCAACTAACATCATGGTATTGTCACATGTCTGCTGTGTTGTAGTCCTTAGTTTGACCTAGTTTCTGTCAGTCTGTTAATCATGTACTTAGTTTCCACCTGTGTTCATTTACTCCCTCATTAGTTCCTTTGTTTGATACATGTATTTGGTCCCTGTGTTCTCCCTCAGTCTTTGTCCATTCTCGTTGATGTTGTGGTGTAGAGAATTTTCTGCCTGTTTTGCCATTAAAGATCAATATTCGTATTCTCTTCAACCTTGTGCCTGTCACTACACTGCGTGACGTAACAGAAGAACCGATCCAACAGTTATTTACGCCGTTTTTGTTTATCCTTATTTTTTACCGATTAACCCTCTTGCAGTTGCCCTGGTATGCCTTGAGCGGGGAGACCATCTACTGGAGCTTCACACATGGGACTTTTTACATCTTGCGTTCCATAATTCATTACCCGGACCGCTTGCTCTTTCTCTGCTTTGGTGGAGTGGGTGCTGGTAAATAACAACTTGCCTTTCACCTTCCAAAAGCCCAATCCATAGCTAGTGACCTACAGCCACTCTGCATCTCCAACATGCAAATTAGCCATGCCAAGCGTCTTTGGGTCACCACCATGTTCATCTAGCACAGAGGATCCGCTTCTAGCCTCTGTGCCCCTTGCTTGACCTCGGCCCGTCGACTCTTCGGCTGCACCGTGGCTCCTCGCTCGGCTCCACCGGACACCATCGGCCTTACGCCTTCTTCAAGTTCCCTCGTCTCTCCGGCTCCGCTTGGTCAGTCGCCCTCCTGGCTCCACCTCAGCTTCCACCTCTGTCTACCAGGCCCCTCCCTGGCTCCTTCAACCATCCATTCCCCCATGGACTATTTTTGTTTTTGCCTTGGATTCTTTTTGCCCCCCCCCCCCCCCCCCCATTGAACTCGATATGACGCGAGGCCACACCTTCCCACGAGGGGTGGTGTGAACTGTCACATGTCTGCTTTGTTATTAGTTTGGTGCAAACTTTGTTTGACCTAGTTTCTTTCTGTCAGCCTGTTAATCATGTAATTAGTTTCCACCTCTGTTAATTTACTCCCTCATTATATCCTTTGTTTGATACATCTATTTAGTCCCAGTGTGCTCCTCCAGTCTTTGTCTGTTGTCCTTAATGTTACCTGTGTTTTAGAGAGTTTTCTGCCCGTTCCGTCATTAAATTTCATTATTCGTATTCTTCTTCATCCTCGTGCCTGTCACTACACTACGTGATGTAAGTGGTATGGGTCCCAGGTTAGTCGTGGAGCACAAGTTGCTATATAGCACAGCTAAAAGCCGAGCCACTCTCATGATGCCTAAAACCCACTGACACATACTAAACTGAAACGTGCTTGGCTATCCACCCAAACCTGCTTCATGATAGTCCACTGCTCTGTTGATCTGTCCACATTCGAATATGGTTAGAGTTGTGAATAATTACACTCTTTCTAGAGAGATATTTTTATTTATTGTGTTGACAGTTTGCGAGTTATAATGTCAGAATATAAACTCAAAATTGCATAAAAAGTAAGAATTATGAGTTTATGTCTTGCTTTTTTCCTCTTGTGAGATAAAGTATAATTAATATAATTATTTAATAAGTATATTTAAAGGGATAGTTCACCAAAAAATTAAACTTCTATCATTTACTACAGAATTTATGGAAGATATTTGAATGTTTGTAATCAAGTATTCAGGTTTGGAACTACTTGAGGGGGAGTAAATATTGACAGAATTTTCATTTTTGGGTGAACTATCCCTTTAGTTATAAAGTCCAAAATTCGCGATTTAAACTTGCATTTCTGAAAGTAAGTCTGAATTTTAAATGAGCACACCCAAACATACTTGCAGTTACTTATTAGACTTGTGTGTACAAACTTTCTTCGCAGTGTAAGTGATTTTTATTTACTTTGGAAAGAAGCTTCATATAGTCAAAACTTTCTGATTGATGCAGACTCAACCTTTATGTGTTGTGGAGCACTCCCTGCATTATTCCAGTAATGAAGTATTCATGCTTCTGACTCACTTCCTTAGGATTACAGTTCAAAAAGACATTCAACCAAACCTTCTCATTCCCACCTTCACAGGTCTGACAGACAGGTAAGTCAGCACCAACACAGTCTGTGACACATCAACTGTCTGCACCTCTTCTCCCTGCTCCTCAGGCTTGGCTGCATTAACAAGGAGGCCAGGCAACATCTGTGCGATTTATTCACATTAGGAGGATGTTGGTGGACTAATCATTTCACTGCTTTCTGTTTTTCGCATCTCTCTTTTCATTTTCTTCCCTAAAGGCACTTAAGTCAGGGCAGCACAAGCCAAGGCTTTAGTCAGGGATTTTTTCGGGGGAAGAAACCTTACCATGCAGGCCACAGCAAGTCTTTTGGGTCACACACACACACACACACAACATATGCACACATACACATGCAGACATTCCTCACTTCTGAGAAAATTGCTTTGAGTGATCCTACCAATCCTGTTTGGCAAGGGAATGGAGGGAGGGAAGGGGTGGATGAAGGAGCAACAGACAGAGGAAAAAATTAGGAGAGATCTACTGATTGACAACGTGTTCCTTGAGAACTATTTTAAGGGGTTTATTTGCATGTTGAATCAGGTTTAACGGTTACAGTTAAGGTTTTTTTTTTTTTTACCATGGAAATCATCACTATTATGTTGTTAGTTATTTTAAGAATCTAATGAGGAAATAGTGGAAAAAAACAAGCCTATGGAAGTGCATATACAAGGTTCATTCTTTGCTTGTTTTTTAGGTGCTATATGGCATCCTTTTCCTCAAAATATTTCCACATGAATAAGTGAGACATAATATATTCTGTTTATTAATCAATGGGATTTGAAACAGATTGCAAAGATATGGATCAAGTTTTGAGAGCATTGAACATAGATTAGCCATAAATCATTTTTACCTCCCTATGACTAAATTATTGAGTTTATGCAAATATCCGTATAGATAATTGTATATTAATTATGAACAATATAAACAATGTTTTTTTCTCCTTTGTTTTATTAATTATGTAAAATTTAATATTAAAAACGTCATTACAATGTAATAGAACTATTTAAAAATATGAGCACAATAAATGGTTTAATGATGAAAGAGATCAATCTAATTCTGCAACAAATCATCAACAAACACACATATTTGTTTTATTATGATGTTGGAGACTTTCCATTGTGTTGTTTTATACTTAACTAATAATAATTCTATCACTAACCCGTAAACTAACTTAAACAGGGGTAAAAGAATTAATGACGAATTTGTGTTTTACTGGCATCTAGTGGCCATTATTTCAAGTTATTTGTGTACCACTGAAAGCAGACAACCAAAGAGATAATCAGTTGGGAATTGCTTCTTTCAAGTAAATGTCATAGTGGTTAAAGAGTTGTAGGTTGTGCATCCACAAAGAATGAACTATAAACCATCACCATTTTGGCAAAGCAATGTGTGCAATATAAATGTCTATCACCAGAAAACCACCATCATGACTCTAGATTTAGTTCATCAACTGTCATTTATTTTTTGCAGAACCAAAGCCATAGCATTGCATTAAACTGGTGGTGGCTGAAATCCAATGCCCAGCAAACAAAAAAAGTTCTGCAAACGTTGAACGTAAAAACATTGCCTGTGTTTGAAATCAGCTCCTATAGCCTATTCCTTTTATCAGTCCATTTTAGTTTACTTGAAATGGTGAATGAAAATGAGTAAGCGAATTCTGACACTTTTGCGTAGTTTGTGCTTGCTGTTTAAAAATCATTTGACACTTGCAAACTGGCAGCTCCAGTAATGTAAAGATTTATCTTGAACTCTGTCTTGGAAACAACTATATATAAACATTATTTAAGCAATACAATAATCAATAAAAAATATTTTAAAGCTGATATTACGCTTTAACCACATTGGACCAGCGATTTGGAAAATTGGTGGATGATTCAGCAGCGGGCGCCATCTTCTGTTGAGACGCATTAATTCATTCGGCGTGACACTTCCTCACAGTGCATTATGGGTATTCTCTATCTGGTGAGGGTGCTTCTCATTTCTTATTTATGCATCCTCAATTCCCTTCCTCATTTCATTTCCTCACATCTTAGCTCCGCCTTCTCAGGATGCAAGGAAAGGATACATCTGTGTATCCTCACTCATGACTCCTCAGGAAGCTTCATCACTCCTCATTCCTCACCTCCTCGTGGTGCAATTAGAGAATTGAGATGTCCTTGAAGATGGCTGAGTACGCTTGGTTTCCTGGTCATGGGCTGGAGGATGGATTTGAGTATTGAAAAGCACCCAGAATGTACATTGGTTGTAAAATCGTTATTACACTGCATTATGGGATTGAATGAGTGCACTCAGCAACGACCACTATAGTTTCGGACACCACTGGCTGTTCCCTCAAATAGTGTTCTATTTAAGGGTATCGGGGGTGATTTCGAACGCGGTCCTAATTTCTGAATGTTCTCTGGAGCTCTGGAGCTCCATGGTGAAAAGAAAAGAATTTGAGATGGGAGGGAAAATTATTTGTCGTGGCAACAAGTGAATGCAGTTTCTCATTTGTGAGAGAATGCATAAGCAATGAAATATATTTTTTCCTCCCATCATTTTTTACATCACCATGTCCCTTTAGGGGCACTGTACATTAAAAACGTTCAATGTTTTTTTCTTGGTCATGCTAATGTTAAAGGAACATTCCGTTTGATCATATTGCAAACATGATGGAAATGTTAATATGTAAATGTTTCTGAAAAAACATTAAAAAAAATATTAGATGAACATCCAACTAAACATTTCAGGTGAAAACGTTTTATAAAACAACAAATAATGTTTTTGTGCAAACTTTTTGAGAACATTATTAAAGACCAGATAACTTTGAACAAATGTTTTATTAACGTTACTAGAAAAACTTACTTAACATTACTAGAACCTTGCCACAACGTTAGCTAAAGCTTTTTGTGGCACTATCTCACTTTTGAGTAAGAGATCTCAACAGATGTTAAAAATTGCAGGATTATGTTTCAGATGAGAAAATATGAACATGAAATGACATGACACTGAGCCAATTACAGAATTTTAAATCAATAATTTCAAATGTTTTTATTATGTAAATATTACTGCCCTCAATGGCTTGACTGCTTTGAGGGTCCATGTTTGAAAAGGTTTCTAAATTAATTTGTTGATGGGAGATGTTGACAGCAGAGACTCGAGGGAATTGGGTTGCTTTGCTTCAGGCAAGCACTAACATGTTCTTATGATTGCAAACCTGTGTAAACTGTTGTTAAAATAGACTTGTTTATATGCGGGGAAAATTCTGCCCACTGTTCTTTTCACTGTTATTGTCTTAATGCAATGATGTCTAGGCAATACTGGTTGTTTCGGTCTTTCTTAATTGAGCGTCTCCAGATTCATGTTAACAAGATGTCAAGGTAAAAGAACATATGAAAAAACAACTAACACCATCTATTTAGCTGTCATAGTGAAATGAAAAAGACTTAGCAATTAAACTAAACAGCAAGTACATAAATAAACAAAACCTCGCACTGTATTGGGTACATTTTCATTGTACCCTATAATGCAGAGAATGATTTAGATAGACGCCAGTGAGTTCTTCTCTTTGTGTCTGCAGTTCAGGTCTGTGTTCACATGTCATTATGTTATTTCATAAGTGATGTTTTCAGTACAGAAGGAAAGTATTTCAAATAATCTCTTATTTACCCTTTCACGTGATATTTAACACTTCTCAATCATTTTTAGCATTGTGCACTTTATCTATATAATTAAAGTATCAGGCTTTGCAAAATTGCATGTAATTGGTGGTTATTTTGGGTGTGGTCATTTGTTCAGTCAATGTTGTTTTGGGCCGTTGCATTGTGTCAATAATCAGGCTTCATGAGTCAGATTCAAACCTCCTGTACAATACAGCCTTATCACTTTGTATTTCTTTAACACATAATAAAAAATATAAAATTATGTCACGACTTAAGCATATTTACCTAAGCAAGCCCCGGAAGGACAATATATATATATATATATATATATATATATATATATATATATATATATGTGTGTGTGTGTGTGTGTGTGTGTGTGAAGTGCATAATTTTAAATTCATTATAGCCTACTTACCGGATATTTATTATAATTACATTTTACTTAAGGCTGGTAATACTCATTATAAAACTTGATTCTGATTGGTCAATTGCTGTGTTTTATTCACGATAAAACACTGACCGCTTCACCCGACGGTTCTGTGTATCACTTCACTACACAAAACCCTTAGCAACCACTCTTTGCAATGTAAACTGAAGCTTACTGTATTATGTAGAAGAGTATCGTGAGAAAGAGATCGAGTGAGGGAGTTTATTACCTGGATACAGATTTAGCACTTTCCTTCAGGTCAGTTCATAATAAAAAAAGTTCATTTTGCTGTTTAAATGTCCACTGCAATATCTTGTCCTTTTAACAGTTAACGGGTTTTCCCGTGACTGACAGCTCTAGTCAAAGCATTTGTCAGTTGCAGCTTGTTCCGTGGTTCACAACAATTCAATCTTTTCAATGTAAAAGTCTTCGCTACTGACTGACACACTCATGAAGTCATTGTTGCCATCTAATGGCATAATAATATAAGTTAACTTCTGTTGCTGTTGACAGTCAGGGACTATTTTTTCTGGCGGAAGGAAGACATTTAGTGATTTTACTTAATGAAAGTAGCATTGATACATATTTTTGGCTTCAATATTTATATTTTGTGGTAACCGTTTTATAAAAGCAATAAGGTACTCGAGGTTAATGCTGTACTGTGATGCACTTAACAATGCCCATCAGCCGTGACTTCACGGCTCAAGTACCTTATTGCTTACATATATACATACATACATACATACATAAATTTACATACATTCAATTTGGTAGCTATTTTATGAGTGAAAAAAAAAAAATCTCTATTTTGGTATTTATGTGTGATGCAGAGCAGACTGGGCATCAGAGAACTATGTCACTCAGTTCAGAGCGTTCAACGGACCAGGCAGAAAACAGCTTATTTTAGCGTCTTCCTGCTCAGTCAGTGTGCTAACCTATTAGTGGAATGGCTGAGCAGCCTGCAGACACATGTGGGTGAGATGCATGGCAAAACCCAACTATTTAGTCTGAAGATTCCTTTCCTGTTTTCCTACACATCAAGTTTAAATATAGGTTTAAGCAAGCGGTTTTGGGAAAAACAGAGCTGCCACTGTGCGCCTGAGAGGTGAAGATCATTTTACTGTATGTTCTCAGAGAGAGCTTAAATGAGCAGGTTATCTGTTTTGTAAAACCAGAGGCAAATATTATGATTGAAAACTGCTTCGTAGGAGTAAGTTCAAAATGTCAAGGCTGATTTCACAAGACTAACCGGCAAGTTAGATGTTAAGTAACATCTGCCAGTCTCTGAATTACAAAGAAGAGTGAAAAACCTGCCATTTCAGACGAATAAACAACAGGCTTGTTTAATTTTGGTCTGGCCTTGATCCAGAACCTTCTGTATTTCACATGGAGCTGCCTGTGGTCTCGACTGAGGTCAGGGTTTGTGTGGAAGCAGGGAAAATTCCTCACTCCCCCGTGATTGAACAAAGATTCGCATGAAGTGTAAAAACAATCATGCTTATATCCATAATCATACAGTAGTGTTCAGATTTTTTTTTAAGGAAATTAATACTTTTTTCAGAAAGGATGCATTAAATTCATCAAAAGTGACCATAAAGATTGACAAATTGTTACAAAAACGTTCTGTTTCAAATAAATTATATTCTTTCTATTTATCCACTAATCATTACAATTAAGTGGAGCTGCACATCTGTTGCTGATTATCCGAGTGCAAAAACCTGTGTGTGAGATTGTTACTCTTGATATCTGATGAAGGCCCTGAACGGCCGAAACGTCATGTTTTAAGTTTGAGCGCCGTAAAAGTGAATGTTGCTCAAAGATTAATCAAAGAATCCTGGAAATTGAGCACTGTTATGTTCTAAAAAGGTAAAGAAAAAAATAAGTCTTCTTGAGTCATTCTAGCAGCAGAAATGATTTCATCAGGTTCAGCATCATCATATATCTGAACTTACAAATAGCCATAATTCTTTTCCCCATTATTTTTTCCCCATTCATAAATCTATTGTCACTATGAAATTCTGTTTGAAAATAACTGGCCAATATTTAGTAGACAAGTAAGATAATTATGACTTTAAGAAGTGTTGCGTAGATTGTGGGCCACTTACGTGGAAATTATCTCCATGGCATTATGTGTTGACAGACCCTCAGTCCAGGCCCCTAGCTTCGGCCTTCTCAAATGGGGTCCAAGGTTTGATCTTAAAATATCTGCCTCTTTCCTTATTTGAGCTGAAAAGGCATTTTCCATATCAAACATAACATCCATCACTTTAAAATGGTAAATAATTACACAAAGAAAGATGTCAGCAGTCCAGTGTCCATCGTAGCATTTCGGTCCAGGCAGAGTTGCTGACGGTCATAGAAGTGTGTCTGTGATGCATGGAAAAAACGTATATTCATTAGTCACTGATAACGGAAAAAGGCATGTTCATAAGTATTGTGCACTAATAAATGATTAGAGATAATTGTAGAAATATTTATCCTGTTCTGAGTTTAAAGCTGTGTTCCATTATCTAAGCAATTTGCCCAAAATGAATGAGGGCCCATTAATAAGAACAATCATGTGCAACATACACAACAACAGTACAATTTTACACAGTTATTTTGGTAACACTTAACAATAAGGTTCATTAGTTAACATTAGTTAACTACATTAGTTAACATGAACTAATAATGATTATACAGCATTTAATCTTTGTTAATGTTAATTTCAACATATACTAATATATGATTAAAACCTTGTTAACATTAGTTAATGCACTGTGAACGAACTATATTTTCATACGTTAATGAAGATTAGTGAATACAGTAACAATTGTATTGCTCATGGTTACTTCATATTAGTTATTAGTTACCATTATTTATTTATTTTTTTAAGTTTATTCTAAAGTTATTTTTATGGCCCTCTAAAAGCTTCTATAAAATCTGGTAAAACTTTATTAGGAAGGTCCACTTTATACATTCTACTAACTATAAGTAACTTTCCAACTACATGTCAACTACCAGTCATCTTATCACCCTAACCCTAACCTAACAGTCTAATACAATCTACTATTACTAATGATATGATTAAGGACCTTTTAATTAGAACAATTATTGAGATTTAGTTGACATGTAGTTGCTAAGTTACTTATAGTTAGTGGAATGTCAAAAGTGGACCATTGTTTAACCTAATATCTTTTCTTTCTTTTTTTTGAAACAATTTTGTCTTTCCAGATCTGGCATATTAAGACAAGTCTGTAAATGAGCTCTTGTAAAACAAAATTATGTATTTTTTCACATGCCCATTGCTTTAATATACATAATTGTGTGGTCATGATTCATATTGAGAAAACACACAGGCACATGTGTCTACATGAAGGCACACATGACAAAATGTTAAGTATAATTGGTTATTTGGTGCAAACCTCTGGCTAAACATTAAAAGTCTTTGGCTTTCACAGAACTCGCAGTCTCATGATCCTCTGGAGGTGTGGTTCTCTTCACTTTCCCCTCCTTCTCTAGTATTTATATATAACAGGCCAGACTGCGCTACAGTTAGTTGAGTTGTGGAGTTAAAGTCTGAGAAAGGTTTCAGGGTCATATTTACTTTGTGTGTTTTACAGAGGAACTCAGCGTGAACTGAGCGTTAATCAATTTATACAGCTGATCAAGCAGAAATCATTCAACGCATTTGGTGAGTACTCTGTTTAGTTACTTTTAGGTTACATCTGAGGGTTTTGTTAAGGGCTGCAAAAAGGGCTATGTATTCAACTGTGTATTTGAGCTCCAGGTCAAAGTTGATATGATTTTAGCAATTTTGGAATCTAAAGTAATTTAGTACATCGTTAGTTTACTCACATTAGCATGATGAACTGCACAATGTTGGTCGTCAATTGTCTTTTCACAACTCTATGTATTTAAAATCACCCACACTTGGCACTTACATAATTGAAATGTTGACCAATTCTGATGATTCTTGAGCATGCATTCTTGTGTGGTCAGGAAATGTCATAATGGTTTGGTATGCAGGTCTTCTGTACAAAGTCAAAGTAAACACCTGTTTTCATAAAATAATAAATAAGTCATTCAATAAGTCATTCATCTACTTCACTTAAGAAACATGTGCTCAAATCTTCATAAAGTGTTCTGGGTCTCTCTAAATCCTCTGATGTCTGAATGCACTTATGTAATAGTCTGTGTTACATTAAAAGTTGCCATCAAAATATCTAAAGTATTTTCAGGCTCATAATCAAATAGTATGCTTGATGAAGCATTATTAAGCCTCTTTTTCCCAAATGAATATGGCACTTTGTTTTAGAAATTCCTTACTTGACTACTTACACTGGCACACAGTAGATCTTAATGTCCCTCAAAGGGTTTTTGGAAAAACAATACTGTATTATTTTTATGGTGGATAAGTAATATGCTATGCTAACATATTTAAAAAGAGAGAGAGAGTAAAACAATGCTTATAAATAGTTAAATGTATTAAAATCACAAACAAACATACACAAAATCACAAACAAACGGATGGTTGTTTACCACTCCAGTCATGTGATTAAGGTAAAACTACAATAAAAAAAATAATACGATATTGCTGTAAATACGAAATGTTATCAGTTGCATATTGTGCTTTGCATTGGTTTTAAACCAAATTATTACAGTCTGAGCTGATAAATGACTTTATTTTAAAGATTGAATGGGCAAAGTTTCATTGTCATTTTAGCCATTGTTTATTTTGCTTATATTGTTATGCAGACTGGGTTAGGCTATTTTGCACCCACAAATCCAACTCTGTACCATCCTCCCAAAAATAACTAAATCAAAGCATATAAAAGCCGTGTGGTTTACTTTAATTGTGTGTTTCTGTTTTGTGCACTTTTATTGTCTGGTCTTAAAGTATCTAATTCATCCAAATGGCTCTTTCTTTTCCAGAATGTACCGTCGATCACTACTAAGATCTAGTCCACAATGGATGCCTCTGCCTGCGTAGCCTCCCAAAGCCAATGCAAAGCTTTGACTGATATTAGTATATGTAGCTAACAGTTGCTTTTTACCACCTGCTGCTTTTCATTTGTGGAGATAGACAGGGTGTAGACTGATTTTCTAACTCAACTCTTTTATTACTTAGGATATTTATTTATTTATTAATAAGAAATACCTCAATAATCTGACCCAGTTTGATTCACAATAGGCCAATAGTGCAGTTACTCTCCAGCAATGGAATCCACTACACTAACATCCCTTGCAACTGTTACCATGCTAACGGCGGCCACACAGACAGACATGTCTGGTGTTCTCTGGCTGCTGGTGCTGGGCTTCGTCATCGCTTTTATCCTGGCGTTCTCTGTGGGCGCCAATGATGTGGCCAACTCCTTTGGTACAGCAGTGGGTTCTGGGGTCGTGACCCTCCGCCAGGCCTGCATCCTGGCCTCCATCTTTGAGACAGTGGGCGCCATCCTTTTAGGGGCCAAGGTCAGTGAGACCATCCGTTCGGGTATCATCGATGTTCACATGTACAACGGCTCAGAGGCTGTGCTGATGGCTGGCTCCATCAGTGCCATGTTTGGTGAGTACGTACTTGTTTTTAAGATAGTTAAGTCAAAAAATAAAATTCTGTCATTTTCTCACTATCGTGTCATTCCGAGCATGTATGAATTTAGTTTTGTTGTGGAATGTAAAAGAAGATATTTGTGAATCAAATGAAAGTCAAATGAGAGTCCACTGTTGTTTTAGACCTCATTGACTTCCATTGATCTCTCTTTCACTCGAAGTCAATGCATATTTAAACACCCTCAAAATGTCCATCATAGTGTGTTACACAGGGGAATGATATTCCGCTGAATCCAGTCAATTGCGAGCATATCACCTAGGTGGAACTTTCTCATATTGTCATGACTTGTGTTGGTCACGTCACAAGCATATGTTTGTTCTTTGCACTGTTACAGGATCTGCTGTTTGGCAGCTCGTAGCTTCGTTCTTAAAACTCCCCATCTCTGGAACACACTGCATTGTGGGTGCTACAATCGGCTTTTCCATGGTTGCTAGGGGTCATCAGGGGGTCAAATGGCTGGAACTGCTTCGCATTGGTATGTGAAATTGAGTATTTTGAGATTTTGCGTAAACATGCTTAGTTAGATAAAGTGATTTTTTTTTTTTTTCCTGAATAATGAGTCAGTTAATGAAAATAATAGAATACTTTCTCATGTGACCCCAGATATAGGAAGTGGTAAGACCACCCCAACATGATTTAATGCAGATCTCTTAGTTTTATTGTTCTTTTCACATGACCCAAATGGGATCTATTTATGGAACAGAACATTTTGGACTATACAGACAGGAAACACTGTCACATGCTTACCCCTGGTGACTTACTGGGTGTTTGTTGATATCTTGGGCCATACTATTTTTAGATAATAGAGAATAGCAACACTGTTTGGATTATTTATAATGCATATTTGGGTAACTCTTTAATATATGTGTTCCAGTTGCTTCTTGGTTTCTTTCACCTCTTCTCTCTGGGATAATGTCTGCCATTCTCTTCTTCTTTGTCCGCAAGTTCATCTTGAATAAGGTAAAAAGCAAAGCTGAACTCACCTGTTACATAATGTGCCAGTGTCTGTTTTGATATTTCATAATCTCTTGTTGTTGTCAATAAAGAATAGATATACTTTTTTTTTTTTTTTTTACCGTGTGCTAAACAGCAATATATCCATGTGCTCTAGGAGGATCCAGTGCCCAATGGTTTAAGAGCATTACCAGTTTTCTATGCTGTTACCATGGGAATCAATCTGTTCTCCATCATGTTTACCGGAGCACCAAGTAAGCTCTTTTTCTTCTCTAAATAGTTTTGCATTTTTAATTGAATTAAAATATTTTTTATTTGTAAAAGAAATATATCTTTTGAAAAAATTACAACAATATTGCTTAATTTTTATTTTTTTAAATTGGAACATTTTGTTCCAAAATAGTCAATGAGAATGTACTTTGATATGAAACATGATTTGAACACAAAAGCACGTGTAGGTCATGATCACATGTATGCATACAGTACCCCTCCCTCATCTGTCTTTATATAACTTACCTTTAATTTACTTCCACATTCACACATACAGAGGCTGGTGGGTTCAACGAAGCACTATATTGCTAATGAATATATGTGCTATCTGAAAATGTGTGGCTGTTTGTCCAGTTTGTTGATGCTGTAATGAAATTATGAAATAGAATTTTGGCCCAAGTTCAACAATCTGTACTTTTAAGCAAACTTCAGGGGGTACATGATGTACTGAAGAGAAAAAGGCCAGTGTGAATCAACTGTTGTCATAGTGTCTGTGTACTAATCAGCGGACTACAGGGCCGCCCTCTTCCTGGTTATCTACTGAGCCATGCACATGAACCTGTTTGATACTGGTTCTGCTCATTCAGAGGAACTGAAAAATGACTTAACCATAAGTTAAAATGATTAAAAAAAAAGCCACTTTCACTGGAAAGTCCCCTATTTCAACCTAATTTGAAACAGAAATTGTATAACCGTTTGCTTATCTCACTGCAGTGTTTTGTCAACACACACAACAGGCTTACAGTAATTCTTAAGGAGAAACATGTGCTTGAAAAGATGAAAGATGTCCTTTTTTTCCACAATTCACAATTTTTGTGATTATTTATTATTAAAAAAAGATTATTTGTATTTTTCCACACAGTTTTGATATTAATCAGAATTTGAAGTTAATGCTAATTGGCTAATTTAGAGAAACCCAAGCTCTTTTCAGGAGGAATGTGAGACTTGGAGTGTTCTTGTTGATTTTCAATATGAAAGTGTAGAATATGTAGCACTGTTTAACACCAAAACATTCTTTATTCTACAGTGTTGGGATTTGATAGGGTACCATGGTGGGGCACTCTGCTGATCTCACTGGGCTGTGCCATGCTCACTGCTGTGGTGGTCTGGTTCATTGTGTGTCCGCAGTTAAAGAAGAAGATCAAACGTAAATATTTATATTATCATGCCTGTAATTTTATGTCATTTTAATCTAGCAATTACCTTTTCCAGAAATAAAATAACTTTGTAAATGTTTCGAATAAACTGCTTCATTGACTTTGCATGCATTTGGATCCCTCCTCTTAATATAATTATTTCTGTAATTGTTTCCACCTTTTCAGGTCAGAATATTGCCAACACTAGTGGGACACAACTGATTGAGAAGAAGCCATCTTCAAATGGCCTTGTGGACCATCCCATCCCACCTCGAAGCTACTCTCCTGTTCCACAGACACCCCCTGCTGACAGCAACAAAGTTGCCTTTGACATCGGCGGCTCAGCGGAAACTGACCTGGACAACAAAGATTTTGACACCAAAGATTTGGATTGCACTCATGGTCAGCCTCTTGAAATGATAAACACACTAAATTAATTGTACTGAAGATTGTGTTTTGATTAACCAATTAAGCTTTAATTTTGACGATATTACTCATTGTTTATTCTACAATTTTCGGCTACCCATTCTAGCTTTAAATGGCAGTGGTGGAATTACTGCCACAGACTTGAGCCAGTTTCACACCGTACACAAAGATTCTGGAATCTACAAGGATCTACTGCACAAACTTCACCTTGCCAAGGTGGGCGAATGCATGGGAGAGACCGGAGAAAAACCCATCCGCCGCAACAACAGTTATACTTCTTACACCATGGCTATCTACGGAATACACGGGTCATTGAAGGAGGGCGAGGGAAGCCGGACCGGACTGGATGGAGAGAAAAGGCGCTCGCGGTACGACAGCTATAACAGTTACTGTACCGCAGTGGCTGATGGAGAAGTTGCTGAAGGAGATGGAGCGCTGGCAGTGGAGATGGCAGACGAGACCGTCAGAAGAGACTCGCTGGAAGAGGAAATAGATGAGCTTGAAATTGACAAGCCTGAGGTGTCCACGCTCTTCCAGTTCCTGCAGATCCTCACCGCCTGCTTCGGATCGTTTGCGCATGGGGGAAATGATGTTAGGTATGAGAGACACAAGAAAACTCTTTTCAAATTTTGTCCAAAATCAGAAGAAAGTCCAGCACCCTATCAGAGCTTACAAAAGTATTAAAAAAATTGTTTATCACAACGTTTCAATAATCAAAAACTTTTGATACTTTTGTAAGCTCTGACTTTCTTTTACTTTTTCGGTCCTCTCTCCTACGCACCCATATCAGCTGCATGTGTGCGAGGGTATTTCAATTTCATAATTTGTCCAAAAAAAAAAAAAAAAGACTAAATTAATCATATTAATGTGCATTCAGGTGTCACAACATTAAAATGTACAATATGAAAAATTGTATATTCATTTTGAAATTTGTTATAAAATACTTTAAATTATTAGTGTTGTTCAAACAATAACTTTAAATAAATATTATATGCTGGCAAAGGTCATTTAAATGTAAAAATAGAAAAAATTAACTGCACAATTAAATATCCAATATCAGCACATAACTGATATATATATTCAGAAGTTCAAGAAACAGCATTTATTTCAAAAAATGTTTTTGTAGCATTATATTGCCAGTGTTTTGATTTTGATTAATTAAATTCATCTTTTCTGATTTAAGGTATTCAACTACGTTGTTCATCTACAAATCCTGAAAAATCACAGTTTCCACAAAAATATTAACCAGCTATTTTCAGTATTGATAAGTTTCACCAAATCAGAATCTTAGAATTTCTGAAGGATCATTTGACACTGAAGAATGGAGTAATGATGCTGAAAATTCAGCTTTGCATCACGGGAAATAAATTACATTCAAATAGAAAACAGCTATTTTAACAATAGTATTCCTTTATTAATCAAAAAAAGATGCAGCACTGAAGAGCATAAGAGACTTTCAAAACATTTTAAAAATCTCACCGTCTCTAAACGTTTACACCACAATGTATTTCATGCTTTATACCCTATTCCTCAGTGTTAGTCTCTAAATGGTAACATTACCCATCATTCCTCTCCTACAGTAATGCGATTGGCCCCCTCGTTGCTCTCTGGCTGATTTATGACACTGCTTCTGTAGCACCCAGTGCACCTACACCAATTTGGTTGCTCCTGTATGGGGGAGTGGGAATCTGTACAGGACTCTGGATTTGGGGTCGAAGGGTCATACAAACCATGGGCAAAGACCTGACTCCCATCACTCCCTCCAGGTAACAAGCTGCTTATGCCTTCATACCTCCACTGAGCTGAAACCGATGATAAGAGAGCTTATTTGTGGGATCAGACTTGATAGTTTATAGTTTTATCACCGTGATTCTCATGGGGCTTAAGGGCTATTTCCCACTTTCTTATCTCTATTGACTTAGCAGAATAAACAAACAGTTTAACAACAGTCCTCGTCTCATGGAAATTCCAGAAAGCACCACAGCAGTAAAGAAAATTTGTCTTGTCTTTAGTAATATGACATTTTGACAATGCCGCAGTACTTTTTTTACATTCAAACAGTCCTGCGCTGTGTGTAAAGATGCTTATAGTGCTTATTATAATCATCATGTCTGTCTCGCAGTGGGTTTAGCATTGAGCTCGCCTCTGCTGTGACTGTGGTTGTCGCTTCCAACATTGGACTCCCAGTCAGCACTACTCATTGCAAGGTGAGTCGCTTACTAGTAGATTAAATCCCTACAGTTGTAATTTGTAGTATTGAACATTCAATTTTATTATCTTCTTTGTTTGTGTGTGCATGGACAGGTTGGATCAGTGGTGTCAGTTGGCTGGCTCCGCTCCAGGAAGGCTGTTGATTGGCATCTGTTCCGGAATATCTTTATCGCTTGGTTTGTGACCGTGCCAATTTCTGGTCTCATCAGTGCTGCTATAATGGCACTCTTCTATTATGTTATACTGCCTCTGACCTAATGTATGTTAAACCATTTACTCCTTGTAAATACATAAACTATTGAGCAAAAATCGGCCACAACTATGAAGCCCCTTCAACTTGTCCCATCATATGTACTGTATATAGCAAATCAAAGACTGTGTATGTTTGCACATCACACTCTTTCTCTGTGATTTTTTTTTTTAGCTGTAAAATGTGAGTATGTAGTATGAAAATGTTTATTTAGGTTTACTTGGGGCCTCACCTTTTTTTAAGAAAAATAATAGGTTAGGCTAAAATTCTGTTTCAACTTTTGGCATTTTTACTCTGAGCTGTAAGACAATATTTTATTTATAATTACTTGCATGACAATTTAAATAAATCATGTTTCTGCTGACATGTGCATGCTTATTTCCATCTGTAAATAAACTATAGTTTTTACAAAACATTTAAATTATGCTTTCTTTTTCTCTGTTTTTAATAAATAATAAATGCATTTATGAAGAGTATGTATATTTGAGAAGTGTATAAAATGGACATTGCTGAAAATCATTCTACAAATCTTTCAAAGATCCACGAATGGTTCCTCTGA
Source organism: Opsariichthys bidens (assembly GCA_037194245.1). NCBI lineage: Eukaryota > Metazoa > Chordata > Actinopteri > Cypriniformes > Xenocyprididae > Opsariichthys > Opsariichthys bidens. The sequence goes on from CM074288.1 coordinate 7,283,662, forward strand.
AATCCTATCAAACAAAACAAAGTTTATTATTTTGACAAGAATATTCAATCTGTGGACATGGACTTGAATCTTTCCCTGTTAAAATTTGACCCCATAATGACAGTGAAACTGTAGATTATAACTCTTTTGTTGCTGGTGATGGCTGAACAAGCATTGAAATGGTTCATGTGCCATGCATTTCAAACAAAGAGAACTTGCAGTCTGTGATATTCCTTTTGATATGCAATACACATTGAATAATGTATATTCGACACAAATTATTTTCATTTTTCATCATTTAGCAGACGCTTATATCCAAAGCGACTTACAAGGGGAGCAAAATTAGGGGTTAGGTGTCTTGCTCAAGGGCACTTTAGTCATGGTATCGAAGGTGGAGAGAGTGCTGTTTATTCACAATCCCCACTTTCAATTCCTGCCGGCATGGGAATCGAACCAGCAACCTTCAGATTACAAGCCCGACTCCCTCACCACTAGGCCACGACTACCCCAAATTAAATGTTTTATTAAAAGAAATTGACTAGCATTTCTCATTTACAAAAGTATAAGTCTTATTTTCCATTCTTTAGCCCTCTATGGGAATAATTATGAAATCACAGCTAGACAAAAATAAATGACTTTATATTTTACATATATTTAACGCTAAAGTCATTTTCCATAATTCATTGTCTACATCCGAACTTTGACCTTTTTTAGGGTGCTGTCATTTATAACTGTCTTTGTCCTATTAGGCTAAATTATTTTTAACAAATTGTCTGAAATTTCACAGATATTCAAACGCATTTCCACAATCTGAAAAGTAGTGAAAATGTCTTAGTGTTTCAAAAAACATTAAAAAGCTTTATTAACAATCCATTTCATTATGTGCTACTATATTTCATTAGGAAATCACATGTGGAAATGCCAAAACACAAACACAAATTCAGATGCAACTTCCCTGCCTGAAAAATAGTGAAACCATGTCTTTGTGTTTCAGAAAACAAACAAAAAAACATTGTTTCTTGGAATTCCAAATCAATGATTTTAGCCCTAGTTAAAATCAACAAAACTCTTCTCTTTCAGTGTACCCCCACACTTTCCAGATGTAACTTGATTTTGACGTGTTTATTCATCATTTTAGAGCACCCCTGCTTGTCAAGTGTAGTGAGGCTAAAAATTACAGCAATATTTTACAGCAGATGGCTGTATTCTTAATAATACCGCATATTGCTGTAAACTGCGATGCATTCTGGGGGGCGTGGCGGTTTGACTCAAAATTACAGGATATTACTGTAAACTTCAAGCATAAAGAGGCATTGTAGGATTTTCAACGGTTGAGATTCTGGTAGCAGCAAAAGAGAGAGTGGTCTACAACTGTGGTAAATGACTTATTTAATTAAAAAAAATACAGCAAATTTAAAAAAAAAAATCAAAGTTAATCAAAGAATACAGTAAAATTCTGTAAATTAAATTATAGTAATGGTACTGTAAAAATGACTGGCAACCCTGCTGCCAGTATTATACTGTAAAATTTACAGGTGATTTTTAACAGTGTAGACTATAGCATCTGACCTTTGGAACGGACCACATTTTCCCAAGTGGCATAGGATGATGTCCCAAAATGCCTGAGTTCCAAGCTCTTCTCATTTGTAAGAGGGAATCTGTGTAACTTTACATTCACCTTGTGTTTTCCAAGGCGTTCATGTAAGTGCCATTCCTATCCAGAAGAGGCAGCATTTTTCACGCGCTACACTCAGGAGCGAGTGAACCCGGAATCGGAAATTACACCAAACTGCGTTTTGAAACCGTCGTGCGTGTTTCGGACGTATGGTCAAGTTGCTAATACAAAGAAAAGAGACTTAACTTTTCAAAGTGTGTTGTTATTATCCTTTGCACATTTATTATTAATTCTTAATGGTTATTTTTGCTTAACTAGGGACATACATGAGTGCTGTGAAGTTCATTTAGTCTGTCTCTCCGCTAGCACCGTGTGTGCTGGTTGATAAAGAACATTTTCATTTTGAACGGATTTACAGTAATAAGAAGTCATGGCGGATGTTACTGCTCGTAGTTTGCAGTATGAATACAAAGCCGTAAGTCTCATGCGATATTTGACATCCCTTTTGAACGACTTTAACATGTTTCGTAGCAATAATTCGTTGTTTAGCGCGCTAATGCTGTTTGTTTTGGTGTGCGCGAGCTGGTTAAGTTTTAAAACTTAGTTATCTGTATATACCTAGACTAAGTTTTTTGATCATTATTGTTGTAATAGTGGTAAATGTTTTACTTAGCTTTGAAATAAATTGTCTATCAGAAGTACATTAGCGCATGCTGCATGTTTGCGCTTGTGATGTTTACAAATGCAGCTTACTAGGATTTGATAGAGCCATTGAACCGATCGTGAGTGTTTGCGTTTACTCCGCAGAACTCTAACTTGGTGTTGCAAGCGGACAGATCTCTGATCGACCGCACCCGCAGAGATGAGCCCACCGGAGAGGTGCTGTCTCTGGTCGGCAAACTGGAGGGGACAAAGATGGGTGACAGGAGCCAGAGAACCAAACCTCAGATGCAGGAGGAGAAGAGAACAAAGTCAGTCTGATTAGAAACTCATAGTGTTTCTGCTGAATTCATTGCGTGAAAGTCTCTTGAACAAATTTTGTTCATTATGTGATGCAGGAGGAGAAAGAGAGACGAGGACAGACATGATATCAATAAGATGAAGGGATTCACACTGCTCTCTGAGGGGATTGATGAGATGGTAGGCATTGTGTACAAGCCCAAGACCAAAGAGACCAGAGAAACATATGAAATCCTTCTCAGCTTCATTCAGGCAGCGCTTGGAGATCAGGTAAGAACACTGACTCTGTTTACATGCTCCTTGAAGTATAATTCAAATGGTATTTCTGTGGGATCTTCTAGAGATGCTCCTGCATGGCTGTTAAAATTCTTTCATGTGATGTAGGGGTGCACTGTTCATGATTTTTCACGGTCGATTCTGATTGCAAGATGACACATTCTTTTCTTTAACCAAATTTATTTATTTGCTTACTGGTCATACTGGCCTTAAACAAAAATGTCTGTAGCCATTTGAAATTAGAGGCAACCCTTGCCTTTTAAATATGATCGAAACAAAGATGTTACTGGGGATGCTTTCTTTTTATATTTTGAATGGAACTTTTATTCCATAGGGAATGTTTATTTATTTTTTTGCAACATTTGTGCTATTTTGTTGTTCAATGGAAAAAATATTTAGCATAAGAACTATTTTCAACATTGAGGGTTAGAAGAGATATTTCTTAAGCACAGAATCAGCACTTTGGATCACGTGATGATGAAGACTGTCAGAAAGGCCACTGAAAATTCCGCTTTGCCATCGGAAAAAAACCCCAGTTTAAAATATATAAATTATATTTCAAATTTAAAAATGTTAATATTAATTGATGTAAACAGTGGAAATTGGGTTAATGTACCACGTTAAAAATTACTGGTCTTTTTCTCCACTAAGCCAAGAGATATCCTGTGTGGAGCTGCAGACGAGGTGTTGGCCGTGCTCAAGAATGACAAGATGAGAGACAAAGAAAGGAGGAGGGAGGTGGAGCAGTTGCTGGGCCCAACGGATGACACGCGCTACCACGTCCTGGTAAACCTGGGCAAGAAGATCTCTGACTATGGTGGAGACAAAGAGCTCCAGAACATGGGTATATATATCTTGGGTCCAATCTGAGTCCAAACTCTCCTCATCATGATGTTCAGCCAGGTCACACTTAATCTTTTCTCTTTTTGCAGATGACAACATTGATGAAACCTATGGAGTCAATGTGCAATTTGAGTCCGATGAGGAGGTGAGCTTCTACATGCTGGTTGTTTGTGGTCATATTGTGCTTTTCGGCTCTTGAGGTGACATTAATGTGCATTTTGTTCAACTGCAGGAGGGCGATGAGGACCAGTACGGAGAGGTTCGGGATGAAGGCTCTGATGACAGCGAGGGAGAGGAGGCAGATGAAAGCAGCACCTTGACTGCTAATGTGAGTCTCATGTGTTTCTGCACATGTCGTCATAGAGCAGTAGCACCCAATAGGGGCCACAGCAAATTTATATAGAGTTAATGAACCAGCTTAACATGGCCTTTTCTGCATAGCTGGGCAACACAGGCGACGTAATGATGACCAAAAAGAAAGATCTTCACCCGAGAGACATCGATGCTTTCTGGCTTCAACGACAGCTCAGCCGCTTCTACAACGATGCCATAGTTTCTCAGAAGAAAGCGGACGAAGTCTTGGAGATCCTTAAAGTAAGGAATGCTTGGGAATGCTCATGTCCTTGGAGACTAAGGTTTTTTGTTTGTAAATCTTTCTGTGTGGTTGATTCATTCCTCCCTTTGGTTAGACTGCCAGTGATGACAGAGAGTGTGAGAACCAGTTGGTCCTGCTTTTGGGCTTCAACACATTTGACTTCATCAAGGTCCTCCGGCAGCACAGACGAATGAGTAAGTAGATCACATCAGTCAGGACTGTGCCTGATCAAACTGGTTGTGATTTCTGAGACTATGGCAGCAAAATGACTTTTGTGAGTGGTTTAAAGATTGCTCTCTTTTTTTTCTCCTGCCGTACAGTACTCTACTGCACCATGTTAGCCAGTGCTCAAAGTGAGGCTGAGAAGGAGAAGATCATGAATAAAATGGAAGCTGATCAGGATCTTTCCAAAGTTCTTTATCAACTGCAGGAGACTGAGAAAGAGGACATTATCAGGGTCAGAACTTCCCCTCGTTTGTCGGTTTAACTGAGAGTGAGATTTTAGCTGTTTAAAGAAGAATATATGATCTTCTGTTTCCTTGCAGGAGGAGCGATCTCGCCGTGAGAGAGTGAGAAAGTCTCGTGTGGATGATCTAGAGTCTATGGACATTGATCATGGAGAGGTAAATGCCACTTGCTATATCTACTGATTCAAGCCATAATTCACAATGTTCTTGTGATTTTAATTTGACCCCCAATCCTAATGTTCATGTGATGATCTTAGAATTCTTTTATTTTTCTCTGATCTTTCTCAAGCCTGTGGCCTCAAAGCAGCTACTAGATCTAGAAGATCTGGCCTTCTCTCAGGGCAGTCACTTCATGGCCAACAAGCGTTGCCAGCTGCCTGATGGCTCCTTCCGCAAACAGAGGAAGGGCTATGAGGAGGTTCATGTGCCCGCTCTCAAACCCAAACCCTTTGGTGATGAAGAGGTATTTTTTATTTATTTATTTTAGACCTTTTCTTTAAGGGATAAATTGTTTGTTCAGGAAGGGCTATCTGGTTGTTTGGTTATTACATCAAATTGCCACACAAGAATACAATATTTTGGGGATCTTTTTCTTTTCTTTTTTTTTAAATGTAATTTATTCCTGTGATGGCATAGCTGGATTTTCAGCATTGTTAATTCAGTCGTCAGTGTCACATGATTCTTCAGAAATCACTTTAATATGTTGATTTGGTGCTCAAGAAACATTTTGAAAACAGTTGTGCTGCTTAATATTTTGTTGAAACCGTAATACTTAATCCTTGTTGAATAAAAGCATTTATTTCTTAAAAAAAAGAAAAAAAAAAGATCTTACTGACTTCAATCTTTTGAATGGCATTTTTAAAAATTATTGTTATTTGTTGATTTGCTCTATGTAATTTCGCTTTTCTTTAACAAGTTTTCCTCCATTTCTCTCAAAGACATTGGTGGCTATTGAGAAGCTGCCCAAATATGCTCAAGCTGGATTTGAAGGATTCAAAACCTTGAATCGCATACAGAGCAAACTCTTCAAAACTACTATGGAGACAGATGAGAACCTATTGGTTTGCGCTCCAACGGTTAGTCTACTGAAACAGGCACAAAAGTCCAGGCACTGACTTAAAATAAACATTACAATTAAAAATATGGTGACATAAATATGATGCAATAGAGAACTTAATAAACTTGAGTTTTATATTTAACTTAGATATTTGACCTTAAGTACATTCAGGGATTTTTGCTTTTCATCTCTTTGACTTGTAGGGTGCTGGAAAAACTAATGTTGCTCTCATGGCGATGCTCAGAGAAATCGGAAAGCATATTAATATGGATGGCACCATCAATGTTGATGATTTTAAAATCATCTACATCGCTCCCATGCGCTCGTTGGTACAGGAGATGGTGGGAAGCTTTGGCAAGGTAGGACTACCGAACATGATGTAGAGAAAAAAATAAACCTTTTCCTCATCATTTCTGTAATTTCTCTGCTTAATCAATAGGGGGGGACTGAAATGTATTTAACACATTTTTATGCCTTTTAAATTAGTAGCGCTAAATTTAATTACATTCACAAATATGTACTTGTTTAAAATTGTGATAGTATTAAATGTACCTACAACATTTGTTGCTTCATCTGCAGCGCTTGGCTAGTTATGGCATCGTTGTTTCTGAGCTGACCGGAGACCATCAGCTTTGTAAAGAGGAAATAAACGCCACCCAGATTATAGTGTGCACGCCAGAGAAATGGGACATCATCACCCGGAAAGGAGGAGAGCGCACATATACACAGCTTGTGCGGCTTATGATTATTGTAAGTAATCTAGTTGTCTCGAATTCCCTTTTTTTTTTTTTTTAAAGATTTTTCATGTTTTTCCAAGTTAACTTGTTTTGTCATGTAGGATGAGATCCACTTGCTGCATGATGACCGTGGCCCCGTCCTGGAGTCCCTGATTGCTCGAACCATCCGCAATGTGGAGCTGACACAGGAAGATGTGAGGCTCATCGGCCTCAGTGCCACACTGCCTAACTACGAGGATGTGGCGAACTGCCTTCGTGTCGATTCATCCAAGGGACTCTTCTATTTCGACAACAGGTGAGAACAAGACAGCTGTGGAGAAATTGGAAATAGTCTTCTGTTTTCGTATAATAAAATATGTATGTTGGGTGGTTTCCTTTTTTAGTTTCCGACCTGTGCCTCTGGAACAAACCTATGTAGGAATTACAGAGAAGAAGGCCATTAAGCGCTTTCAGATTATGAATGAAATCGTCTATGAGAAGATCATGGAACATGCTGGAAAGAATCAGGTGAAGTTGACCACAATAAATGGACTAGTTCTTTCTCTTGAAATGTTATTATATTGTTTGTTCAGTCTCTAACATTCTCCTGTTCTCTTTTCTAATAATTTGTTTCTCTCTCCCAGGTCTTGGTGTTTGTGCACTCAAGAAAAGAGACAGGAAAGACGGCTCGTGCGATCAGGGACATGTGTTTGGAGAAGGACACATTGGGGTTGTTCCTAAGAGAGGGTTCGGCCTCCACTGAGGTTTTGAGGACTGAAGCCGAACAGTGCAAGGTCAGCTCACAACTAACACGAAAGTGCTGTACAAGACCCACACAGAATCTGAACAAAATTTATGTAATAAAATTAGTGTATTAAATGTTGTTTGTTAGTTTATTAAACATCTAGTGGAATAATGAATATGACAATAAATTATTATTAAATAAATTAATTAAATTATGTTTTATATTATAACTTGTAATCAATTATTATGGTTTTAATTATGATTGCAAAAGTAAATTGTTATAATAAATAAATTATATAATTATACTCACAAAAATGACACATGTCATTTGTCACATGTCCAGCAGCTGGTAGTACTGAAATGACCCACAAATGTGTAAGCAGTAAGTGAACTGTTTACTGGCCAGCTGAAATGTCTACTTTTTGTCGACAGAACCTGGAGCTGAAGGATCTGTTGCCGTATGGTTTTGCTATTCACCATGCTGGAATGACCAGAGTGGACAGAACATTGGTAGAGGATCTATTTGCTGACCGTCACATCCAGGTTAGTGTGTAACATCCAGGAATGTCAAGAACATTTTGGATTATTTCATATTCTAAATTACAGAAGACTGAGACTTAAATGTGTTTCGTAGGTGTTGGTGTCCACAGCCACTCTGGCCTGGGGTGTGAACTTGCCAGCACATACTGTCATAATCAAAGGCACACAGGTGTACAGCCCAGAGAAAGGCAGGTGGACGGAGCTGGGAGCCCTAGACATTCTACAGGTCAGTAGTATATCCACATGTACTTTGTGTTTCGACATATTAAATAGACCTCAAATAACAACCTGACTCCCACTCAACTTTGTGACACAGATGCTGGGTCGTGCTGGCAGGCCGCAGTATGACTCTAAAGGAGAGGGTATTCTGATCACTTCTCATGGGGAGCTGCAGTATTACCTATCCCTGCTCAATCAGCAGCTGCCAATTGAGAGCCAGATGGTGGCCAAACTACCGGACATGCTCAATGCAGAGATAGTGTTGGGCAACGTGCAGAATGCCAAAGTGAGTCTGAAAGTACAAGTGTATATTCATTAGTTAGCCGAATTTTTGTTTTCTAGCTTTAATATTTTATTGATGTTCCATTTAAAGAAATTTAACTCCAAAATATGATGATCTCCATGTGAGGGACCCTTTTCTAAAATATAGAATTTATAAACTCTTTTACTGTGTAAAATGGATATTTTTGACGCATATTTTCTTCTTAAGTTGATTTGTTTTATTACATTGGTTCTATTACTTTATAGCACATCCTAATAGTTGTATTTGTTTCCAAAATTGTAAACAAGCTCTTATATTGCTAATTTAAGTAATCATATTGATAAAATATTTACATTTTATTAAACTGAAAATATGTAGATTTGCACAAAACTAATAGTATTTTTTCCAAAAGTAAAAAGTTTTTGTTTTGTAATTTTACTGAACCCTGTTGTTAAAATATTTGCTTTTTATTAAGTTTAGGTTTTTGTTACTTTGAAATTACGTAGTTTTGCCTATGCCTAATATTAGTATTCCTCTGTTGTAAGATTTGATCTTGATTTGTTACTGTTTTTAGGATGCTGTAAATTGGCTGGGTTACACATACCTGTATGTACGGATGTTGCGAAACCCCACTCTATATGGTGTCTCCCATGACGACCGCAACATTGATCCACTGCTGGAGCGACGCAGGATGGACCTGGTGCACACAGCAGCCACTGTCCTGGAGAAGAACAACCTGGTCAAATACGACAAGAGATCTGGCAGCTTTCAGGTACAGTTTGTCATATTAACCCCCTTTCTAAACATCTCAGGGTACCTCCAAATGATTTATATGCACGATCAATGCTGAGATTGTACCAGCTAGAAATCCCCAATCCAGGATAATCGTTTTCAGCAGGTTTGCACACATCAATTAAACTTTTAAATGACAGCAACAGATGTGGTTTAAATTGTCTAATGTGTTCTGTTGTAGGTGACAGACCTGGGCCGCATCGCGAGTCATTTTTACATCACCCACGAGTCCATAATGACCTACAACCAGCTGCTGAAGCCCACACTGAGTGAGATCGAACTCTTTAGGGTGTTTTCACTGTCCTCTGAGTTCAGAAACATTAATGTCAGAGAGGTATGTACTTTGTCTAAATAAACCAACTGAAATATCTGAACAAATTTTTACTTCTTGAATTCTAAAGAAACATTTATTCTTAAAGGATAATGTGGAGAAAAAAAGTACTAACAACCATGGATGTTACACTCTGATTGACAGGAAGAAAAACTTGAGCTTCAGAAACTGCTCGAGAGAGTCCCTATTCCAGTGAAGGAAAGTATTGAAGAGCCCAGTGCAAAGGTAAGTGTGTGTAGAAGAAATATTATATTATAGAATATTCAATCGCATGATCGTCTCTTAAATTGAATGTTATGACTTTCTCAGATTAATGTGCTGCTGCAAGCATATATCTCTCAGCTCAAACTGGAGGGCTTCGCTCTCATGGCTGACATGGTCTATGTGACTCAGGTGAGTGTTTAGGAAAATGTTATGTAAAGGACATTTTTATTTAGAAATCATAGATTTAACGCCCTGTTTGATCCTACAGAGTGCTGGCAGGCTGATGAGGGCCATCTTTGAGATTGTTTTGAGCAGAGGCTGGGCCCAGCTTACCGACAAAACTGTGAACCTCTGCAAAATGATTGACAAAAGGATGTGAGTTGTCATTATGCTTATTTTGTCAAGCATAAATGTATTGTTCATGTCGCAATTTGATATTCATGCTATTGGCTTTTTTACATCAAGGTGGCAGTCGATGTCTCCCTTGCGTCAGTTCCGCAAGCTTCCAGAGGAGGTCATCAAAAAGATTGAAAAGAAAAACTTCCCCTTTGAGCGCCTCTATGACCTGAACCACAATGAAATTGGTGAATAGTGGTTAATATGCTGTAATACTCTGGCATTGTTGTTATATCCAAATTTCATTGTATGTAACTTTCTCATCATCTGAGCTTCTTAACTGCTTTAGGTGAGTTGATCCGCATGCCAAAGATGGGGAAAACCATTCATAAGTATGTCCATCAGTTCCCTAAACTGGACCTGGCAGTTCATCTGCAGCCTATCACACGCTCCACACTGAAAGTGGAACTCACAATCACACCAGATTTCCAATGGGATGACAAGGTCGGTCCAAAAAAAATCATTAAATGACTAAATAATAATGTTATTGTTGTTATTATTACAAGAATTAACAATTGCGTTGAAATTAATATTAATATAAATAACAATTGTTTATATAATGTGTGTCTTCCAGATACATGGCTCGTCTGAGGCCTTCTGGATCTTGGTGGAAGATGTGGACAGCGAGGTTGTCCTTCACCATGAGTACTTTCTCCTGAAGGCAAAGTACGCTCAGGACGAACATCTTGTGACTTTCTTTGTGCCAGTGTTTGAGCCGCTACCACCGCAGTACTTCATTCGCATAACTTCAGACCGCTGGCTATGTAAGTTTTTATTTTTATTTATACTTGCTACTGAATTTACTTCTGACAACACCAACAACTTAATACTGCAGAATATATTACTAAACCATATTGAATATTTAAATTGCTAATTTACTGCGGCATTGATGTAGCGATACATAGTTCTCTGTATTGTGTTGAAGGTATGGTAGTAGTCCAGAATGTTTCTACCACAGTTTGAACTTTTTTCTCTTTTTCTCAAGCATGTGAGACGCAGCTGCCGGTTTCATTTCGTCACCTAATCCTGCCTGAGAAATATCCTCCTCCCACTGAATTGCTGGACCTGCAGCCTTTGCCCGTGTCTGCTCTGAGAAATGCAGCCTTTGAGAGCCTCTACCAGCAGTTTCCCTTTTTCAACCCAATTCAGACCCAAGGTACCTGCCCTTGTAGACCAAGATTTCAAGACTGTCATACTTGACTGAGAACTTCCTTCTAAATGAAACTGTTTGTTTTCCTCAGTGTTCAATGCAGTGTACAACAGCGACGACAACGTCTTTGTTGGTGCCCCAACGGGCAGTGGGAAGACCATATGTGCTGAGTTTGCCATTCTTAGAATGCTCCTACACAACTCAGAGGGTCGCTGTGTCTACATTACACCCATGGAAGCTCTGGCCGAACAGGTATAGCCACAATTATCTATCTTTATGGAAATAAATGTAATAATGTAAAAGTGTCTGTAGTTAGACTTAAGATAAATTCAAGAATTTGATGAAACAAGGATGTGAATTTCATGATTCACTCGTTATTCTTTTGTGCAGGTCTTTGTTGACTGGCACCAGAAGTTCCAAGACACTTTGAATAAGAAGGTTGTCTTACTTACCGGTGAGACAAGCACTGACCTAAAGCTGCTCGGTAAAGGCGACATCATCGTCAGCACCCCAGACAAGTGGGACATCCTTTCCCGTCGCTGGAAACAGAGGAAGAACGTGCAGAACGTTAGCCTCTTCATAATAGACGAGGTTCATCTCATTGGAGGTGACAATGGAGTAAGTGTTTGTTTTTATTCTAATATCTAAGCACCAAGAATGAGCTGATAGTTCCTCAGAGATCATTGTTAAGGTAGTTTGAATCTTTATTTCTTATTTCTGTGTATTTTTGTAGCCTGTGTTGGAGGTGATTTGCTCCAGAATGAGGTACATCTCCTCTCAGATTGAGCGGCCCATCCGTATCGTGGCCCTCAGCTCCTCTCTGTCCAATGCTAAAGATGTGGCCCACTGGCTCGGCTGCAGCACCACAGCCACCTTCAACTTCCACCCCAATGTCAGGCCGGTTCCTCTGGAGCTTCACATCCAGGTCTGTCTAAAGTTCTCTGTTCCTTAATTTCATCTACATGCACAATCCATACCCTGTTCTTCTGTTTATATTTGAAGTTTTGTTTAATCATCAACTACTTTCCCCTTCCTCAGGGCTTCAATGTGAGTCATACTCAGACTCGTTTGCTGTCCATGGCAAAACCTGTTTATCACGCCATAATGAAACACTCCCCATCCAAGCCAGTGCTGGTGTTTGTGCCATCAAGACGCCAGACTCGTCTCACCGCTATTGATATCCTCACCTTCTGTGCTGCTGATGTGGTGCCACAAAGGTGCTGGAAGATCTATATCCAATCCATACAATAAATACACTCTAATTTGGTCAGATTTATTCCTAAGTCTCATCTGGAATCTTATCTCCAGCCTTCTTTCCTCCTTTTTTGTCCTTGCAGATTCCTGCACTCAACTGAGAAGGATCTGGCTCCTTTCATGGAGAATCTCTCTGATGCAACACTGAAGGAGACCCTCTCTAACGGGGTGGGGTACCTTCATGAGGGCCTTTCACCTACAGAGCGCAGGATTGTGGAACATCTCTTTATTTCTGGTACGACACATGAAACCAAATTTTTTAGTTTAACAGTCATAATGTATATAGGCCAGTTTTGATCTGGAAGAGATGCATACACTTAAAAAAAAAAGAATAATTTTTAGTAAGTTTTTTTTTTTTTTTAAAGGGAACCATTTTAAAAAGTTACACCTTTTGTTTTGTACAGATGTGTTTTCTTTTTTTGTCGTTGTTGTTTACATCTATGGCTCGGTACTTCTGTAAAGTAATTTAACTTGTTTCACATATCTCTCACACATTTGGAACTGAATTCTGGTTATGAATATGCACACCTTTTACTGAACTAATTCAACATGAAAAATTGATCTTTTTCATCTCAAAGTGAATGCTTATTCTAGTAAAATTCCAGAGTAATTATGACGTTTTGTTAGTCAAATTTGTAGGTTTTTAAAATTTGGCCTGTTTTTGAGAAGTCATGAGCTAAAGAATTCAGTTCATTCCAAATTACAGTTAAAGGGTTAATTCACCGAAAAACAGTACAGCTCGACCCAGGAATGCAAAAATCATATTCAGATTTTGAATGCTTTGTGAGGTTAAACACCCCCCTCTGCTCTCTCATGCCAGGTGCCATTCAGGTGATGGTGGCATCTCGCTCTCTCTGCTGGGGCACTAACATTTCTGCCCACCTGGTGATTGTTATGGACACGCAGTACTACAACGGTAAAATTCATGCGTAAGTATTTTCTCATCCTTAGTGGGCTCAAATGACTCATGTCATCACCAATTGTTACACTGTGATTGTGGGTTGCTCATAAATGTCTTTATCTGATTAGATACGTGGACTACCCAATCTATGATGTGCTCCAGATGGTAGGAAAGGCAAACCGTCCTCTCCAGGATGACGAGGGTCGCTGTGTCATCATGTGTCAAGGGTCCAAAAAGGTAAAGCTTACACATTTTCTTGACTTAAGATCTGTTAGTCTCTTGCCTGCTTCACCTCTTGTTGATTGCCCCTTAATAATTTTGTACGTCTTTGTTGTTTTAGGACTTCTTTAAGAAGTTCCTTTACGAGCCTCTGCCTGTCGAGTCTCACCTGGACCACTGTCTTCACGACCATTTCAACGCTGAGATTGTCACCAAGACAGTGGAGAACAAACAGGATGCCGTGGACTACCTGACATGGACGTTTCTGTACCGCCGCATGACCCAAAACCCAAACTACTACAACCTGCAGGGTGAGGAATCGTGGATCTTCACTGTAGCAGGACAAATGACTTGACATTTGTGACATCAGGAGTGCATGCAAAAATATGTATTTGAAATACTTTTTTTATGCATCAGAGACTAAAATCTCTTCATGTTCCAGGTATGTCTCACCGTCACCTTTCGGATCATTTGTCTGAGCTGGTGGAAAACACCTTGCAGGATCTGGAGCAGTCCAAGTGCATCAGCATCGAGGATGAGATGGATGTGGCACCTCTGAATCTGGGCATGATTGCAGCCTACTATTACATCAACTACACAACCATTGGTGAGGACTTTCTCCGTTCAACACTCTTCTTTAAGGTCGCGATGAAACTGAATTAGCGTCGGATCTTTTGTTCTGTATAAGAATCAAATTTCTTCATCAAAGTGAAGGTTGAGATCTATATTCTCAACCCAGTTAGTGTCCACACAGCTTTGTCTGTTATAGCTTAACCATGTTGTGTGCACAAAATAGATGCTGACAGTCAAAATCCGGCATAAGAGAAGTGCTAATTAAATGTCACTTTTTAAGGCAGTGATTTCGACTTTCTAAAAGCATTCACCAAAAAAGATTTTTGTTGAAAAGTGGTTGCTGAAATGTCCTGCTTCATTGTCTTGTCACTGATAGATCTCTTATGTTTGTCCTCTCTTCAGAGCTGTTCAGTATGTCCCTGAATGCCAAGACAAAGGTCCGTGGCCTCATCGAGATCATCTCCAATGCTGCGGAGTATAAAAACATTCCCATTAGGCACCACGAAGACACCCTGCTGCGGCAGGTAAAAAAAAAACTAAAAAACTTTCCTTTATTGACTGAGTGTAATGTGAATACTTAGAACAAGCAGACTGTATCAAGAGCTCTATTAACCACGCTTTGACTTTTGCAGCTGGCTCAGAAAGTGCCTCATAAGCTGAACAACCCCAAGTTCAACGACCCTCATGTGAAGACCAACCTGCTGCTCCAGGCTCATCTGTCCCGCATGCAGCTGAGCGCAGAGCTCCAGTCAGATACTGAAGACATTCTCAGCAAGGTGAGGGGAAGCTCTTTGAGCACATCTGTTACAGACCTCAAAAAGGACAACATATACAAATTAAAATTCATAAATAAAAATGAAATGTATCATATTGTATACATCACATGTATCATATTTATATTTTAAAATAAGATTTAGTTTATTTATTAAGTGTTTGTATTTAAAAAACAAAATAGTCAAAAGTTCGGAATAATGTTTTATAAAAAAAACTTCGATCAACAAGGCTGCATTTATTTGATCAAAAATACAAATTAAAACAACTGTTTTCTGTTTGAATGTATTTAAAAATGAAATTTATTTCTGTGATACAAAGCAAACATTTTCAGCATCATTACTCCAGTCTTCAGTGTCACATGATCCTTCAGAAATCATTCTAATAGGATGATTTGGTGGTATTGTTAGTGCTCATTTATTAAAATTGGTTATCAATGTTGTAAACAGTTTTTGCTGCTTAATATTTTTGGGGAAACTGATTTTCAGGATTCTTTGAATAGAAAGTTCAAAAGAACAGCATTTATCTTTTGTAACATTATAAATGTCTTTACTGTCACTTTTGATTTTCAATTTAATGCATCCATGCTGAATAAAAGTATTTCTTTCTTTCTTTCAACCCCAAACTTTTGAATGGAGGTGTTTCCACACAAAAAACTGTTTTCATCATTAATAATCAGAAAGGTTTCTGAAGCAACAAATCAACTTATTAGACCTCCTTTCAAAGACCTATCGTAATTATTCCAAACTTTTGACATGTAGTCTTTATATATGTACATGTTTTCATGTAATGATTTGTTCATTTTCAAATGAATTGTTTCTTAAGTCCTTTTGCTCTTCTCTTGCCTGCATTTTTAGGCTGTGAGGCTGATCCAGGCGTGTGTGGACGTGCTCTCCAGTAACGGCTGGTTGAGTCCAGCGCTGGCTGCCATGGAGCTGGCTCAGATGGTCACACAAGCCATGTGGTCCAAAGACTCTTACCTCAAACAACTACCCCACTTCACTTCTGAACACATCAAGCGCTGCACGGACAAGGTGAGATTTGGATCCGAGTAGGTTGAGGATCATCTAAACAATGAACATTATCTTTTGGTTATTTGTCTTAACTCTTGTTGATGCATTTAGGGTGTGGAGAGCATCTTTGACATCATGGAGATGGAAGATGAGGACCGCACTGGTCTTCTGCAGCTTTCAGATGTACAAATGGCCGATGTGGCACGCTTCTGTAACCGCTATCCCAACATTGAGCTCTCGTACGAAGTGGTTGACAAGGATGACATCAAGAGGTATGAGCTGAAATCAAAATCCAAAGGGCTTCAATTGAAAACTTTCAACCTTGTGCGGGTGTAGAAAACCAGCCATTCTTACATCTATCTCTTTTCTGAAAATATTAATTTATTTTCTTGTGCTCACAGTGGAAGTCCAGTGGTCGTCCAAGTACAGTTGGAAAGAGAAGAGGAAGTCACAGGGCCTGTCATTGCTCCTCTGTTCCCACAGGTGAGTGTCAATTGAAATAAACTTCAAAGCTGTGCAAGTAATGGTAATTGAAATTTTGAAAACAAAATATTTGACATAAAAAGATTTTTGGCCACTGCCGCATTCCATCCAGCACACCATCCTTTCCTCACAGCGATGCGCTTTCGTTCCTGTTTAAGCCAAACTTAACATCCAAATCAGCTAAGTGTTTTAAATGCAGTTTACTGTTGCTAAACTGCAGGACATGCCTGATATTAAATGGTGTTATTAAAAGCGCATTAGACCACAAAAAAAATACAGTTTCCCTGGTGGTTTTCTGTAAACACAAGTATACTGTGAGCTTCAGATGCATGCCTAATAGGCCAAATAGCCTACACGCAAAAATGCGAGTATCTTCGCAAACAGTCGGTTATGTCTTAAATTAATGTAAACAGTTGAGAAAGAAAACGCATGTATAACAGTATATTGAATCTGTGCAGCTCTTAAAGTGACAGCTGCCTAATAAATCTGCTGCAATTATTAATGTTAATAAAACAACCAAAGACAAAGATAAGATCACCGCTCTTGAATGAATTCCTTTTTTATAATTTTAATAAGGATTAATCTATATTTAATGTACACAGTAGTGTTGTTTTACATTTCATTATTAATTTTCTGTAGGCTACTACTTATCTGCATATGTAATCTGTTAGTACATCTTCCTTAAACTTAAAGCAGTTTAATTTTATTTTTCTATGTGGTATTTGTCAGTTTTTTGTTTGTAATTCGTAAATAGTTCTCATTATGAATTTTGCCATAATTGACAGATAAAAAAAATACCAACAAATGTATTGTTCTTTAATTCATTTTTGTTAATATATTAACTAAATGTTACCATTTATTTTGAAATGTAAAAAAAAAATGTATTCCTTTGAAGCAAAGCTGAATTTTCAGGATCATTACTTCAGTTTTCACTGTCACATGATCCTTCAGAAATCATCAGCATGATGATTTGATGCTCAAGAGACAATTAATATTATTGTAGATGTTGAAAACAGTTGTGCTACATAATATTTTTGTGGAAGCTGTGATACATGTTTTTCAGGACTTTTCAGAAATTTGAAAAGAACCGCACTTGTTTGAAATTGAAATTTTTGAAACATGTATGTTATGCAACTTTGCCAAAAAACATCTTAACATCACTTGCAAAGAGTTAATCTTGTTTTGAATTTTAGACATGCAGTAATACTTTACTTTTTCTTTGTTTGTGCAGAAACGTGAAGAAGGCTGGTGGGTTGTTATTGGAGACCCCAAATCGAACAGCCTCATCTCAATCAAGAGACTAACTCTTCAACAGAAGGCCAAGGTTAGTCCTGCTTTTGTCAAAGGCAGTTGTACATTATTCCAGATGCCAGTCTTTTGAGAACTGTTAATGACAATGTTTTCCTTTCTTCCCATAGGTAAAACTCGACTTTGTGGCACCTGCTGTTGGTGTGCACAATTACACGCTGTACTTCATGAGCGATGCCTACATGGGCTGTGACCAGGAATACAAGTTCAGCACTGACGTCAAGGAGGCAGACAGCGAGGGAGACAGTGACAGCGATTAATCATACTAGGCTGTTATACTGTCATGTTAAAGCAGCTTTTGTTTTTATAGATATTTTCGAGGAATATTGTGACTGTTTAATGCATTGTGATTTAAATAAAGAAACATGTACATTTGAGATATTGTTTTACACTGTTTTATTAAAAGTTCATCAGATGAAACTAAGACATGGAGGTATAAGAGAAACTGTGTTAAATAAAGAAATGCATTTATTCATGGTTAGTATTTATATATTGTGACTCAGTGAGCTTGTTAGACCAGAGTCTCCAAACACATTGGTGTATGAAGCCTTAAGGTAGTGGACGTAGTTCTGCAGGCTGCGGTTGGTGCTGTTTACCTGCTCCAACTGGTTCTTCATGTCTTGAATTTTGCACTGATATCTCTTCTCCATCTGAAAAATTCAAATCCAAACTTTCTAAAAGTTGCATCCATGACTATCTGACATGTAAAGTTAAACATCTGTAGCACAAAGCGTTGACTCATCTAAGTTTTTGACATGAACTTCTATGATCTTTCCAGTGGTTCATGATTACTGGATAATGATATTTAAAATTTTGTAGCGATTGATGTTGTCAGTATGTGTATATCAGGTACCAAGATTTGGAGTTTGGTGTACATATTGGCAATATCTGAATATTCAAGAGCACCGTTATCAGTTTCACTCTACAAAGAGCTGCTTAAATATGAGAAATTACTGAAGAGCTCTGTGAATTTTTAGATTTCCAGATTTTTGGCTGTGATCAAACTGAAGCACAGCTCAATTTTGTAATGATTGTAAAATTGAATTCAACCCCAAATACTCAGAACTTCAGAGTATAATGCTTTGATTTTTTTCATAATATTTTGCACTTACATCATCTTTACTGCGGCGGATCTGACCTAGCTCATTTTTAGCCAGGCTCAGCTGGGTCTCCAAATCCAGCTTTTTGGACTGAGCTGAGCGTTCATTGGTTAGCACCCGCTCTAGGCTCTGCTCCACCTATGAACAAAGACCCAACTTGAAGAAACTCAAACCTCACACAGGTGCAACAAAATGAGATTCCTGCGAACTGTTCTGTGACCTGTCTTTGCGCCTCCTCCCTGGCCTGCTCCACCTGTCGGGAGAGGGAGTCACATTCTCGGCTCCTCTCCTCCAGACGCAGCTGTGTGGTGTGGATGGTCTCTTCACGCTTGGCGATAACCTGAAGCAGATCCCTGTTCTGAGTGCCCACATCTTCCATCTTCCTGTGTGCCACCAAGAAGACAATGATACAGAAATATGGCAAGGCTCAGATACTGTTAGGAAATTAACTAGAATAGGGTTTAGCTTCAGCTTTCTTTGCCAATGGGTTTATATCAGACCAAGTTAAATTATATTAATTTAGTATTTGTTTTTTATTTATAATTGTTTTCTTTTTGGTGTTAAGGTTTCCACTTGAAAAGGGAGCTGGTCGCCAAAAATGTTTTGGTTTAAATAACAGATATTAAGAAATAAAGAGTATTCATAATTTTGATTTATCTTCAGCTTAATTTCTTTTAAATAAAGCAGAGGATAATGTCATCATTACATTCTGGTTCATTCTACAGAAAAAAAAAAGCAAATTATTCAGAATTTTAATTTTATAAGGGCTTTTAAAATTATATTACATTAAAGCAAAAGATAATGTCATCGACATATGTTGATTTGATTAATAGATAATATTCAGTATTTTGATTTCATAAGCATTTTAAATATATCATAGAAGAAGATAATGTCATATTGGTATATTTTGGATAATTCTATAGAAGAAAATGAAATTTAAAGAAATATTTCAGTTTTGATTTTATACAGCCTTTTAAAATTATAATATTATAGCACAAGATAAAGTCATCAATATATTTTGATGTTATAAGGTCTTTTAAATATTATATTACATAATATGTGCAGCAGACCTTTCAATGCTTTCCATAGATCGTTTCAGCTGCATATTTTCTTCAAGTAGAAATAAGTTCTTCTCCTGGAGGTTCTCTATTTTACAACTCTGCTGCTCCATCTACATACAAACAGGAAAATAAATGTGATTTCACCTTAATGTCTATGGTGTAACTCTGAATGCACGTGCGTGGTCTCCACAAACATCACCTTATTTCTAAACTCAGACAGAGTGCTGTTCTGCTCTGCATTTCTTCTGTCCTGGATGTGCATGTTCTCTCTGGCCTCCATGAGCTCGTCCTGCAAGCGCTTCAGAGCTTCCCGCAGCATCTCCATTTCCTTCAGCCGAGCCTGGAGTTGTCTGCGGCCTTGTTCCACTTCTCTTTCCACCTCCGCGCGGTCGCTCTGTGCTTCCTTCTCCGCCATCTCCAGCCTCAAAGAGTATTCCTCGGATTCCAAACGTGTCTTTTGCAACTGCAAGAAATTTGAAGGGTTAATGTACTATGACTAAACGCAGATGGATTATAATGAGCTGCGAAGAAGGTATGTGGACAGCACCTGACTCTTGTAACCCTCAACCAGACTCTCAAAGTCTTTGAGAGAGATCTTCAGCTGATGGACCTCTGACTGAGACAAAGACAGCCTGTCCTCTGTGGCTGACAGAGTGCTCTAACAGAGACACAAAAATCACAGTGTAAATCAGAGCTTAGATGGTTTTGTGTGAAAGAGAAAAGTCTTGAGTTGTTGCCTTGAGTCTCTGGTTGTCCATTTTGGTAGAAGTGTTCTCTGAGGTGAGGGAGTGCAGACGGCTGAGAAGCCCCTCTCTCTCTGCGCAGGACTTCTCCTTACAACTGCGCAGCTGTTCGCTCAACTCAGTGAGGCGACTGCAAAGAGAAAAGTCTACAATCACTGTCCATTATGTGATCCACTAAACATAGCAATCTGGTAAAAATCTTGTCAAGAAAATCCCAATCATATTGCAATCAAAAATCCAAAGAAAAATAAATGTTTTGCAGAAAAAAAAAACATTCCGAACCATTTTCCCCCTCAATCCTTATTACCATAATGCAAAACTTTTATTACTTTTATTCATCAAAGACAGATAAAATTGGTCAAAAGTGACAGTAAAGACATTTATAAGCATTAGAGAGTTTTTTCATTCAAAAACATTTTTAAAAATCTTACCCCAACGGTAGTTGACATCAGAACATCATTGTATAAATGTGTTTCAATGTAATATGATAAAAATAAAAAAATAAAAATATTTTAAGCTAATACGATCTCATTAAAAACAATAAAGATCATAAATCTAAAATGCCAGGACACATTATGGTAATGAGAACTGTGTGGTAAAATATATATATAACTATAATATAAATATAATATAACTGTCATATAAGTAATGTCACATTGCAAATCTTATCTTAATGTAAACTTATTGACAGGCTTTGTGAGATTCACACACACAACCACACATACTTCAGCAATTGATGGACAATTAAGTTGAAAGAGAATGCCAGAAACTCAAAGCTCACTAATATATAGCAAACATCATACATTACTCAGAACATAATCCACATGAAAAATAATAAATTATAGTTGTGAAGACAAGGCTGAGCTTCAGCGAACACTAAAAGCAAGTGAACAAAGAGAGTCACGGACTTATTTAAGGTGGTGATCTCCAACTCCAACTGGCTTTTCTCTCTGCTCTGTTTGGAGTAACGCTGCTGAAGTGCCTCAGCATTGGAGAGAGCCTCTGCTAACTGAGCCTCCTGAAGAGACGACAAAAACACAACAGTCAAATCTGCACTGCATGAGTCAAAACTGTGAGACAGAGTTCCTAGTGAAGTAAACATATATGAGCCAGCACCAGGATATAATATAATCCTCTATTATATAAAAGGACGTTTGGAGAATTGTCATCAATTAGCACTTTGTAAACCATTAAGGTCAACAGAACCTTTATACATATTGGATGAACCACTGATGCACATTTAACTCTGTTCTACTGTACAGTACCTTGTCCAAGAGTTGTGCAGAGAGCTGTGCCGCTGTATTCGCACTTTGCTCGGCCCGCTTCCTCTGGTCCTCCAAGACATGTTTGTGGATGTCTCGGTCTCCTTCACAGTGCTGCTTCAGCTCTCTCATCTGCTCCAGAAGGCCTTGAACCTCCTCCTGCTGATGCTGCAGCGTCCCTTCCAGCCTCTGTGCCAAAGTACAGTACGATCACTATGAGATATATCACAGTGTGCATGTCAATCAAAACCATGAATCCTGGGTAAAAAGTTGGCTTACTTGGATCTGTCCCTCCAGTAGGTTATTTTCAGCTTCTTTCTTATGCAGCTGGTTCTGCAAGCGACTGCGAGTGGATTCAAGAACCTTGGACAGGCTTCCTGTGGTCCGCAGTTGCTCCTGTGATCACAAAACACTTCCCGTTTTTTAAACTCAGCAGCACAGAAGCAACTTTGATATTCAAGTGTTTAGAAATGCAAAAGAGGTATTAAAACATGGCACAGAAGAATGTAGGAGAAAAATAAGAGAAATAGAGAGTGGAAATTACTATTACCTGTTCAGTTTCCAAATTCTTGGCTATCTGATTGGCCTCTCTTTCTCTGTTGTTGAGTTTAGTCTCAAGTTTCTACAAGAGAAAGAGAAATTAACTATTAATACTATTAACACAGTATTTATTTTGTTCTACATTCAAGCATTGACTACCATTCAACAGAATATTGTAAAATAATATTATTAAAATTGTTTTCTATTTTTATATATTTTATTATTTTTATTTTATATTTTAATATATTTATTTCTGTGATTTTCAGCATCATTACTCCAGTCTTCAGTGTCACATGATCCTTCAGAAATCATTCTAATATTCTGATTTGCTGCTCAAGTAACATTTCTTATTATTACCAATTTTGAAAACAGTAGTGTTGCTTAATATTTTTGTGGAAACCCTGATATAACTTTTCCAAGATTTTTGATGAATAAAAAGTTCAAAAGAACAGCATTTATTTAAAATAGACATTTTATCCAACAAACCTTTACTGTCACTTTAGATACATTTAATGCATCCTTGTGATATGCAAAGTATGCATGTATCAAGCTCATAATGATGTTCCAATTATAAATCACATCAAAACCCTGAAAAAATATACAAAAGTATATACAATGACAACACCAACAACAAAAATGTAGCAGCTAGATTACAAACCCTTTTCTCAGCCTCAGAATCAGCAAGTTTTCTCATTAGCATCTCCCTCTCATCACACATCCTCAGAGTATCTGTCTGTGGTGAAATTATTATTTTTTTAATAACTGCAAATACGTAATACTACAGAACAAACTCCAAACCAAAAAATGAGACATGTTTTTTTTTTTACCTCCCGCCCATGCTGCTCCCTCAAAAGTCGTCTGAGAGTGCGATTTGTGTCCAAAAATGTGTCCAACTTCTGCTCTAGAAGCTCATGTTGAAGGCCCAACTGATCGGAGTGCGTATTTGACTGTTTTTTGTCCTGAATAAACAAAACGCATTCATTTTTTTATTCAAATGAAAAGATTACAGAGGTAACTGCAGAGTTTGGAGTTTGGCCAGCTTCTTACCTTCTTAAGTTTGCCCACGGTTTCCCTCAGAACCGCCACTTGTTTAGCTGCGGCCTGACCATCTATCTCAGCCTCCACCAGCTTCCTCAGCAGTGTTTCCATCTCCTGGTGAGGAGGTCCTGTTTCTGATCTAAATCATACATTTTGAAGTCAGCATGATGTGAAGTATCTGAATGAAATGGCTTCTCAAACAAGAAAAAAATAATGTAGGGCGGGAATTGATTTTGTCCATCGAGAATTGACTGTATGGTGGTGTTATGCTGTTGCTGTGATGTCATGTGAGGGACAGGTTGTCCGGCCCTCATGTCAGTAAACACTTCATCAAAGAAGAGATGTTGTTGCAAGAGGGAAGGAGCTTATATTGATTTAAGACAAATGAGTTTAAACAAATAATGACGTGCACGGACCAATCATTTAACATAAACACTACAACATTCCATAAAAAAATAAGATTTGTCAATTGTGACTTGATGGACAGTTTAAGCATTCAGGCCACCACCTAAAAGCTAACGTGACAAATAAATCTGGAAGAACCATACCTCATTTGTCCAGGCTCAACCTGCATCCCCATCCTGTCTACAGTGCTGCGCAGATCAGTATTTTGGCACTTTGACCTCCTCAAGTCCTTGCTGGCTTCCTCAAGTCTTTCCTCGTGCTGGTCAATCAAACGCCGACAGGAGCTCAACTGCTGCGATTGATGCTTCAGGTGGTCCTCTGTCTGCCGTAACTTTACCTGCAGAGATTTTAACATCCAAATCCACAATGTCGTACAACCAACTGTGAATTCCATCTTATTGTCATGATCATTCACAATCCATACCTCGCTTTTTATGCGGTCAACCTCAGACATTAGGCTTTCAATTTTTCTTTCATATTTCCCAATTACTCCTGTTGTATCGTCCTCTTCACTGGACAGGTCAGTGAGCCTCAGAGGAGGTGAGGAAGGGTCAGTGGCCGGTCCTGCAGGGATCTCTACGCAGCGAGAAGACCCCTGATGGGAAATTTGTTATTAAAGTCACCATGAAATCAAATTTAACAATTCATTTTTTTAATGCAATATTGTGGTATTTATTATAAATGATTTACCCATGCACATCATTATATATATATTAACATAATGTGCCCCTGAACTCTTTAACCAAAGTAACTTCCACCATGATGATGTGTTTACTGGCTTGAGGGCGGGGCAACCTGTCACTCACATGACATCACAGCAATCCCAAACTACACTGATCCAACCATCCAATCAAGTCCCGCCTTACATTTTTTCTTATTCCTGAAGCTGTATCACTCGGATAAACGTGAAGACAGAGAAAAGACTGTCACAACTTCCGTTGTACTACGAATTTAAAGTCCAGTCATTCATTCAAAGTAACATTTAAAAAAAATGACTCGTTATTATGTTATAATATTAAATAAAGGATTAAACAAACCTCCCATTTGTATTCTCTCCGTCTTGAGGCCTTTCCAGGAGGAACCCAGGGAGCTCGGACCTTTACACTGGCAGTGGATCGTAAATTGCTCACTTTACCCTGCTGAAGATAAAGGTGTGATGAGTGATTTCACTGTCTCAGTAAACCAGTGAGGCTGAATTCAACTGTTAGAGCGAAAGGCTTGCAGTCTGACCTGGCTCTTCTGTGGACTCTTCTTTAGGTGGACATGCACAGATGTTGAGTCCGGGACATGAACATGGACGGGCGGAGAGGACGACCGCGATTTCATCGCTTCAGTTCAGTAGGGCGCTTTTTATTTGCCTTAAGAGTAAATAAAAGTTCTCCAGAAGTTTTTCATAAACTTGTAAGAACAATAAAAGTGTCATGAATCATACATGTGTATCGGTTAAACAAGAAGACTATTAGTCCTCGGTCAAGTCTATGTTTGTGCTCCTAAGCCTTCTATTCACGTCACTTAAATCCTCCTGATAAAAAAAATACGCTTAAAACGTATGTATTTTAAAAAGTTAAATTGATACGCTACTAACCTCGATGCAACGTTGCGTCCCCTGTGTAATGTTGTTTGCAATAGCCGGTAGATTCTCGGATGGACAACAATAGCCGCCAATCAGAGACGCGTCTGGCGCTCTGAGTCCCGCCCATAACGTTCTGTATTGCATCTGATTGGCTGATTCGAAACTTCAGCGACAAAGATTTGAGAAGTGTTTTACGCCCAATGAACTGAAGCGTATTGGGCTTCTATGACAACGACGCGTTGCTATGCGCAGGCACCTCCTTCTCTGGCATTGGTCTGTAAATTTGCTTATTAAAAACATCGGCATAAACAGTAGATTGTGGAGACATATTTGAATGAATAGTTTGTTTTAGGAGTTTCTTAACTGACATTCTCTTTGTTTCAAAAGGCTACACAGACAAGCAAGCTGCACCAGTTGCTTGAGATTTTTATTTTATTTCATTGACAAATATTTATCACTTTTGACGAATCAAAAGATGATGCATAGACAAACGTTCTTGGTTACTGGACACTCCGAATGCCCATAACTAATTTCACACAACCATTAATCAGTCAGATCACATTTTAAGTTAAACCCCTTAAATTCAAGGTTGAAAAATATTAATATGAACATTCAGTAAACCACAGACTTGAAGGTCACTGCAACCTCAGATTAGACGTTTATGAACCAGAACAGTAAGCCAAATGGAGGTAGACAGAAGCATCTATCAGGGCTGAGCTCATCTGCTTAGGTAACCTAAATACCGCGTGCACTTCAACGTTACAAAACCGCAATTTAGAAGAACCAGAAAGAGCAACAAATGCAAAAATGAACCGTTATATCTAAAAATAGACCAGATTACTCATTTTTTGACAACCTGTTACTTAAGCCCTGAAGATGGAGAAAAGAACAATCCCTCTATAACCCGTTCACAATGTCTGTAGATCATATGAGGTTGTTTTACTTTAAACACCATTTGGCTCAGGTTGCATTTTGGATTCCAAAGTAAAAGAAATATAGAATATCAGCTGAGTAATAAAGCAAATCATGGAGAGAGAGAGAGAGAGAAAAAAACAGGAAAAGCATTTAATGCTATTTTGGGCATGTTTGTGTAGATCTCTTCAAATGAAATAAATTCATAGCTCTGTGGTTGTAATCAGAGCAAAGGAAGAATGGAAGTCAGTTTAATTACTGGACAAAATAGTCTTTTAAGCTTTGCATAACCCTTATGCTACCAACAGATGGCATCAAAATTGTTTTTTTTTAAGTTGTACAGGTATCAAGTGCTTCAAGATGTTGTAGTGATGACAGAAGCTTTGTTTTTATGACGCTTGTTGTGTGATCTTCTGCATACGCCGATACCAGTTCTTCACCTTGGTATGTTCCATCATATCATCATATGCCTCAAGGCCTTCCATAACCCTCAGAACACCAAACACGGCCTGAAAACACAAGGTACACAAAGGTCATTTTCAACACACCACAGATAATTAAATATGCCAATAATAATAATAATAGAAAAAACACAAATAATCCCATTCACATTGCTCAAGCAATTGTGACACTGGGGAAAATATGCACTACTGTACACTAACGTCTGGGGTCAGTAAGACTTTTTTTTTTTTTTAAGAAATTAATACTTTTAAATATCTATTAAAAGGGACAGTAAAGACATTTATAATGCTACAAAATATTTCTATTTCAATGCAAAAAAAGTATCATGGCATCAATAGAAATATTAAGCAGCACAAATGTCTTTAATATGATAATAGATGTTTCTTGAGCACCAAATCAGTATATTAGAAGGATTTCTGAAGGATCATGTGACACTGAAGACTGGAGTAATGATGCTGAAAATTCAGCTTTGCTATCATAGGATTAAATTATGTTTTAAAATATATTTAAATAGAAAAGTTTTATTAATATTTCACAATATTACTGATTTTATTGAATTTTAAATGCAGCCCTTATCTTTCAAAAACACTTATTTTTAATTTTACTGACCCCAAACTTTAGAACGGTAGTGTATTTTATATATTTTTAATAAAAGTTTAGACTGAGAGAGAAACACATACCAGATCTGCAAGGTTGGGTTGATCACCTCCCATGAATTTCTTATTTTTTCCAATGGCTGCCACCCAATCATTGACGGCCTTGTAGAGATCTTTCCTCACATCATCTTGCAGATGGTGTCTGTTTAGTATGAGGAGGTTAAAACTTTAATATCCAAACATTTTTGACAAATATCTTCATTATTTACTAGCCCGCCCCCCCACAAAACATACTTATTTTTCAATCTCTTTGAAATGATCCACATGGCAGCAGCTCCGAAATACTTAGCAAAGAAGCCCTCAAAGGTGCCAAATTTGCCTTCTCGTACTATGTAGTCAAAGGATGCGAGGGCTTCAGTAGGTGTCCGGTAAACATTTGGGGAAATTAGGTGCACCAGCCAATCATCTGCCCACTGCCGCCATTTAATCTCTTCTCTGAGCAAAAAGCGTTGAGATATGAATCAACCTTCTTAAGGTTAATGCAAACAGAATCATGTTTGACAGTAAATTTAATTTTAAAAAAAGACTAATAAAGTAATCGCTTTACTTTCTGGCGTTTTTTTCAGGATATAGATGATCAGCATCCGCATCATGCACCATGACCCAGTACTTATTGCCAAACTCTGTCACTTCTTTCCCACGGTCATTCTTTGCTTTCATCTCAGGATAAAAATTGAGAATCTCAGGTATTGTTTTCTCCCTAAAAGCAGTGAATAGAAAATAAAAAGAAATGCATTTGTATTTGCTGATGCAATTTTTTATCAGCAAAGCAACTAGCACAAAAGTGAAAACAGTGCTGAAAGGTTCAGTCTCAAACACAATCCCCTACATATTAAAGACAAAAAATCAATTTTATAATCATCAAACTATGTTTATTGTCACAATTTGAAAACCCATTTTCTAAATGAATATACCAAATGTTAAATATAAAGCTGTGATACAATAATAACATCCATGTAAAAATAATAAAGAGTGTCAAGCAGAAGATACTCACTTGCTGACCAGGTATGTCTGCAGTGCACTAATAATCACAGAAGAGTCATTGAGCTGCTGTTGAAGAAATAACACAGAGGGGGATTTAAAGATCTGAAGCATCTTATACTATCCATTAGAACCAGGAAAGACAATATCCACATACCACCGTCTCGTTCACCATCAGGATGGGAACTTTTCTGTAAGTGGACCACTTGATCTCCTGCCGCATAACGGGATTGACCTCCACAATTTCATAAGGCAGCCCATGATAATCCAGGAAGGCTCGCACCTTGCTGCAAAACGGACAGGTCTTATACTGATACAGAGTCAACTTAAGATCTTTCCCGTGGTCCGGTGCCTAATCAAAACAAGTTAACAAAACCAAGGTGAACAAACTAACCCCAAAACGACATTACTTTCTATAGTTGCATGTCAAAAAGTGCAGGGCATCCAGGAATATTGCACATAATTAGATATTTACATTTGCTTTTTCCTCTGCAAGGTGACGCTGAAGCGTGAGTTTGATGGTCTGGTACAAGCCGAAACCACCACCGAGCAAGAAGGCGCATGCCAGGACTCTGCCACTGCCACGCACCGGCGCAGCGAGCAAAAGTCTGGATCTAAATCCCGCACCGCCGGTACCGTAAGCTCTTCCTTGGCATCTCATGGCCGTTCTCGGCACTAATGCTACGGTGTTTGTCACACGGCATTTCGGCGTGTCTAAAACTAACCGACCGACCTTACTAAGTGTTCTGGCACAGGCCGCCGCCATCATGATTTTACATAAACTCCCACAAGTCTACGGCAAGCGCAATGACAGCTAAACATTAAAGGACAATGCTAAATGCTAATGTACCTACAGTTGACTTCCTCCAGGGGGCGCCTGCGAATCAAAAACCGAAACCCACATTGAGCAGCATTAAAATCTCAGGACGTCTTTTTTGGTCTTATTAGAGATAGTTGTTTTATAATATATACGAGTTTATATATTAATTCCATTGAAACACAAATAAAAATCTCCTACAATAATCTAATCGGGGTCAGGGGTCATGTTGTGACATTCTTCCCATAACCATCATGAAAATTGGCTGGGACACCTCCTCTAAACACTGTAAATTATTACCACTGTATACAGGACGCAACCCCTTGCTGTTTCAGAGATACTCTGGACTAGTCGCCTTGACATTTAAATTTGCTTTACATTACTTTTCTGTTACTTTTTCTCCCCTGAGTTGGATTTGCTTGTTTGTTTGTTTTAAAAAAAAAAAAACAACAACAAAAAAGATCTATTTTTGGCGAATGTAAAGCTCCTTGCACAACGAAAGTGAAATTTATAAGCCTCAGGCTGCTCAGGCTGGTGGAGGGCTCGGCTCAAACAAACCTCTGCCGAAGAAGAATAAGATAGGAGATGGAAGTTCAACACTCTTATTTCTAATATAAAGTACTTTTTGCTTATTAGTATGGTATCAGCAGCAAAGACATTGGTTAATAAAGCGGGATTAAATACATAAAGTATATTTGTGTAATTTAATTATTACAGGTTTGCGTAAAATTCTTTATTGCATTTCACTGTCTATTTTCATTTTGAGGAATACTGAATGTTTTCATGCAAGTGAGATGAATAAATCCATGTTCACAAGTATAAAACTACATCATGTTTACACAGCGCACACAACACCTCTGCACTTCATTTCTCTGAACATGGGGACAAGAGAGCTGTCAGTCAATAAATGTGAAAAAGTAACTTGTTATTTATTTGAAAAAGTAATCTGATTGCATAATTCAAGTTACTTGTAATGCGTTAACCCCAACACTGGTTGCTAGTGTGCCTCTTAATGCCAGGTGAGTGAGGTGAATGCCTGTATAGCTCTTAATAACTGGCCACCTTTACATATATACAATTTTTGGGGGAGGGGGTCAACAGAAGTATGCGATTTGAAATCTATACCCTATTTGCTTATAGTGACTTATTTGAGTTATTCTGTAATATGAAAAATACACAATTTTAAGAACCCTATTAACCACAATGGGACACTGGTAAAACTAAAATCTACTCTAATAAAACTAAAGATAGTAATATACAGTGGTGAGAACAAGTATTTGATACACTTTAAAAATCATACAATGAGATTTTCTGGATTTTTGTTTTAGATTTCGTCTGAAGAGAGTTGAAGAGAGCCTATGATAAAAGTGACAGACTTCTACATGCTTTGTAAGTGGGAAAACCTGCAAAATCGGCAGTGTATCAAATACTTGTTCTCCCCACTGTATATGTTGCTTTCATAAATATTTCACAAGAATACAGATATATTCCTGAATTGCTGTAAACAGATGCTCGGATGCAGCATCTACCAGCAGGGACTGATTAGGCCATGCTAACCAGCCAAGATTTTGACCCACAGGCATAGTAACAATTTTAACAGTTCTTTTCAGCATATTCACTAACAAATGATTGATTTTGAAGAATACGTCATGTCAGCACTGCTTTCTCTCATTCTTTTTTTTCTTCTATTTCTTAACTTACTCAATTTCTTCATTCTCTCTCTCTCTCTCTCTGTCTCTGTGTGTGTGTGTGTGTGTTCTGTACTGAAATGGAAACAGGCAAAAGGAAAATGTATTGCGTCAGAAAAGAGGGGACACAGCATTGTTTAACTGATGTTATAAACAAAGGAAAAGCTTTTAAGAATGTGCAGACACTAAGTTGTTTACGGCATGTTATAATCAATGAGTCATTAGACAATAAAGAGGATGCTGAATTCTTGTGGCATCCTCTTTAGCAATAGGATGTGTATCATGTCACTGCATGTCTCACTGGTCTTCTAGTTAGAGGTCTAACAGCTATTGCCAATGACACTTATTGCTGCTGTGCCGCATAATAGATTTATCTTGCAAGACTTGTAGCTGTAACTTTTTGGATGTCTAGAAATTATATATTTGAATAGAACCATTCTTAAGAGCAGAGGAGCTGTATTCATGCTGTCTGCTTAAACAAGTGGTTGTTAGGGTACAGCACTTGGAAAATTTATCTCGACAGAGAAGTTTCTCATCTACGTGTAACGTTTCTTCATGACTCATGACTTCATGACTCCATTGCCAGTGTTCTGACACCGAGTGGAACATTGAAGTGAACTGCTCCAACACCACCCTGTCCTGCCTTTGTGTGGAGTTGGATCTCTGAGTGTGTTCAGAACGAAGCTGTGCTTCCTTCCCTGCCTTTCAGTTACCTCTCCTTCTACCCAACACAGTTCATTTTAGTTAGATGGTGTTTTTTTTTTTGTTTTTGTTTTTTTTTGTTTTTTAAAAAGCAGGGGTTCTTAAAAGACGGTTTGTAACTATACTGCAGTGGGTCCAGATATTGTTCTGTGATCTTACTCATTTTTGTGAGAAAATTAAAGTATGCCTTAAACAAAAATGCAGTATTACGTTAACTTAATAAAAACATCATATGAATTAGATATGCTCTATAATACACTGTATTAGAGAATTGGTTGCACTTTATTATACAGTACATGCACTTATGAGCACAGTATACTTACCTAAGAAAGTACTGGGTAATATGAGGAAACTACTGTAAATGTGTTAAGGTTTAGGGTTAGTACCTTGTTATTACTTAGTTATTGGAATTAACATAATAAGTACTTAGTATGTATATGGGGAACTGGACTGTAAAATAAAGTGCCACGAACAAAGTGCTATTTTTTTTTAATCCATCCATATTGAATAGTATATGTTCAAAAGTTTCTCCTCGGTACAATTGTTAAAATGTTTTTGAAAGAAGTCTCTTATTCTCAGGGCTGCATTTATTGTATCAAATATACAGTAAAACAGTAATATTATGAAATATTATTACTATTTATAATAACTGTTTTCTATTTTAAAATATTTAAAAAAAATAATTTATTCCTGTGATGCAAAGCTGAATATTCAGCATCATTACTCCAGTCTTCAGTGCTGATTTGATCAGGTGAAAATAGAGAGGATTCTTTATTGTCACTTTTGATCAATTTTATGCATCCTTGCTGAATAAAAGGATTAATTTCTCTTTTTTTTCTTTTTTTTTTTAAAGTTTCAATAGTGTATAAATTCATTTTAAAATGATTTACATTTCCTTGTATGCAGTCTTTGAATTATCGAAAGCCATCAGAAGTAGTTTGTCAGCATACAAGTTGTTCAAGAACTTGCACATGTCTGGACGTGAATTGAAAGAGGGAAATGTAGACAAGTCGGTACATATTCTGACTGAATTTTAAATGTCACGCAGACCACGGAATGCAACTGAAGTGGAATCAATGTATAAATCGGAGACATATTTTAAATAGAAACTGCTTTTGTGTGCACATCTTTGTTGGTGAGGTCTGGTGCTCTTGTGCAAATAAGTCAGCCATACAGTCTCTGTGGGCTTTATTGCAGTTCCTCTAGGCATCTCTTTTCAAAGGTTGAGCGTTTGCTGTCTCCATGGCAACCACATCGCTCTATGGCTGCGTAGGATATCCTCTGCATTTCAAAACAGTTCCCACAGTCTGTGCTTTCATAATGGAGTACCACCTCCCCGTGGTACTCAACTATGTCTGCCGTTAGATAATCATCACATGCAACCCTCTGATATTGAACCGTGTGCTATTTAGGTTTATGCTTTTCCATCCTGTTGCTTATACGAATAGTTCCAGTATGTATTTGTGCACATACCTTAAAGGGATAGTTCACCCAAAAATTCTATCATCTACTCACCCTCAAATAGTTCCAAACCTGTATAAATCTGATGAACACAAAGAAAGATATTTGGAAGAATGTCAGTAACCAAACAGATCTCGCCCCCCATTTACTACCATAGTAGGAAATATATACTATTGTAGTCAATGGGGGGGGGGGGGATCTGTTTGGTTACAAACATTCTTCCAAATATCTTCCTTTGTGTTCAGCAGAACAAATAAATTTATACAGGTTTGGAACAACTTGAGGGTGAGTTTTCGTTTTGGGGTGAACTATGCCTCTAACTCACTCAGAGCAGAGGAGAAATGTCTCATATACTGATATAATTAAGGCTGTTTTAGTATAGGGCAGCTCTTTGTGGATGAAAAGCTTTGTGACCTAGATTTAATGATAGGGCACTGAAATGTTTTTTCAGCTCTTTAATGGAGCTGAGTGTATGTCTGCCATTTGTGTGTGTGTGTGTGTGTGGTAGGATCCAGACTCCCAGCTGCACAGGTCACTGGGCAGACTGGTCACGCGAGTGAGAACACACTCTGGACACTTTTTTTGTTGCTCGTGCAAAATGGACAGAGCGCATGAGCCAGAGAGCACTTTTCCACTGCCGAGCTGCTCTCTGGTACAGAAACAGAAGGTCTCTGATGGGCACGCCTGGGGAAAAGCACAGCAGAAGGCAGAAAAACACCCAGCCCTTTCTCTTCTTGAGTGTGAGCGCTGGACTGAATGTGATGCACAGCTCTCTTGAGAGGG
Source organism: Opsariichthys bidens (assembly GCA_037194245.1). Classification (NCBI taxonomy): domain Eukaryota; kingdom Metazoa; phylum Chordata; class Actinopteri; order Cypriniformes; family Xenocyprididae; genus Opsariichthys; species Opsariichthys bidens. The sequence continues at coordinate 7,317,514 of CM074288.1, forward strand.
AGGGAGATGTACCTGCATACCTACGCCGCATGTATGGGTGTGGGTGTTTACATGGTTAGGAGATTGTTAGAGAGAGAGACAATGCAAAGGGAAGCCCTGGGAGGAGGTCGAGTTCTTCAGATTTCTTACCGTCTTCTGAGACGAGAGAAGTAGATGGCAACCGAGTGTTAATGACAACGGCAGCAAGTTCCTGTATGTGCTCAACTCGTATACAGAGAGAAGCGAGAGAGAGCGAGAGTGCTTGTGCCCTCACTCTGGAGAGGGAACGATTGAAAGGGAGAGTGTGAGAGAGGGAGGGAGGGAGCTGTGTATCAATGAGAGCAGACAAGGGGGAGAAGCATTCCCCTAATATGAAGCAGGCGCCTGGACAGCAGCCTGCACTCTCTCCATCGGGTAAGATGGAGCCCAAATCTCTGTTCAGCCTGCAAAAAGCCCTGGCTCAGCCTGTGAAGATGTGCATGTTTGATTTTCCTGTCTCCATCCTGGATGATCTGGTAAGAGAGAGACTGCTGTCGTTTCGTTCTGATTCACCTGGTGCGAGTTCGTGTCTGTGTGCATGTGTTTTTATTTAGTCTAAGTATGTACTCACCCTTTGGCTGTATTCTGCTGTTTTGCTGGCTTAGAGCCAGAGGACTCTAACTGACAGTCCTCTATGGAACTGCGCTTTCATGGCTTGTCAGTTCACATTTTTCTTCGATATTAAACGTGTTACAACTAATCAATAACAGCATCTGGAGTTAGTTGTGAATGTCTTGCGCTCAGTAGTGAGTTCTACTTTTGGCATGCGGAACAGGATGTTGTTGCTATGCTGCCCGTGGCTATTTTTTTTTCTTATTTCGGTGGCACATTTCGGCCAGAGATGTTCAAGGATGGTGTGCTACTTTTGCTAAGTAGCAGATGTTTTTGTGTGTCAGCACTTCTGCAGGTGTGAGTATGTGTCTAGGTTAGCGAGGCTTCCTTTATTGCATATCATATGGTCCACTTCAGTACTGCACTGCAACTCCTTCAAGTTTTATGAGTCATCTTGAAATGAATGTGAGCCACTGCTGGTCCTGTGGATTTTGTTTTGGATCTGTTTGAATAAATGTGAATTAAAAAAATAAAAGAAACTGGGTTAATGAAATAATGCATTATTTTTGTTTACATATATTAATTTATTCAAAAGTATGTTAAAAGTGCAGTTCGTTCTATAGTGACTTACATATACCTCTTCAATACGCATGTTTTTAATTCCTAGATCAAAATTAATTTCGATCATTTTTGGAGGACTTCTGAGACTTAACTGTAACTTCTGAAATACTTATGAAACTCTTAAAAAAAACCTTATTAGTTACATTTTATTATTATTTCTTAGAAGAATATATTGCAAAACAAAACTGCTTTACTTGTTATTATTATATATTTAAAAAAACTTTTGGCTGCCATGCCAAGAAAAAAAAAATATGTAAAGAAGGAAATGATGTCATAGGGGACCCCTGCAGACCATCATGGCTGTGTGTCAAGGTCAAAAAGTCTCTTAAAATATGAGATGATTCGTCATAATACCTTTTTAAGAAGTTTAGTTCAGGTTGTAAAATATCATGTGTGCGACTCCTCAAAACGTATATTTTATCATTTTTAAATGTATAAACCATGATGCTTGTATAAATATTGACTATTTTATTTTTTAATTATTGTTTATGTTTTTGAAAATGTTTACACATCAATTCGCAGTATAAGGAAAATATAATTTTTTGGTTATTGAATTCATTTGAATTAAATTGACACTTGAAAATGGTGTAAAAGTTTTTCAGAACCACCTTAAACCATCATGAATACAGAGTACATTTCTAAGAACTTTGCATGTGTTTTCAACTAGATGTTTTTTTTTCATTATCATGGATGCTCAATTCTTAACTAAGTTATACTTCAATGAACAACTTCAATCTCCATCAATATCTGATCTTAATACTCACTGCGCTAAAGATCCATTCACATCAATACACTTGGTACAACATTAATGGTTAGAATCTTTTCAGCCATGATGTTTGGCAACACTGGTATCGGATCGGCGTGTATCCGCGTCTCAGCCAGCGACTGTCCGTATTCATTGACTGGACAGGGCTTGTGATATAGTTTCTCTTTTGGCCTCAGTCGTGAGGAGAAAGCAGTTTTAAATGCCAAGTTCTGAGTGTCAGAGCGCCTTAGAATTGTAATTGAGCTCCAGATAATAAAGCAGGGTAATAAATTGAGCCACAGAATGGTGTTTCTGTGGCACTCAAGAAAGGAAAGAATGTGAGTTCTCTCTGTGAAAAAGAATCAGGGATTTCCATACTACATTAGTTTTTGACCTATTTTAGAAAGGAAGTTAGGTGTCTTCAATACTTAAA